>OV884060.1:10000000-11201026 GCA_930367215.1 Pollenia angustigena | reverse complement strand
AATCTGCTTAAGGGATTTGGATGAAATTCGATAGGCGGATAGCATGTGGCTCATGTTAAAATATAGGATTCATTTTGAAATAAATTTGGGTTATAGATTGCATATGGTCCAGCTTGATAAATAGCGTACTTTTTAAGGGTTAAAACGGGATAAATTGGGCCAGATTCTTTGTATTTTTCATTAAGACTATTTAAAACCAAAATATAAGCAAATTATTCAAATCGCTTCACATTTAAATCTTTGATTTTTGTCTATTTGGTTACGTTGTGCGGCGTACGTCCCAATTGTGTTCCTACCATTAATCTTTAGAAATATAATTTTTTTTATTATTCTTCTTTTTTCAGTCTAGTTTTTATATGTTGAATACAATACAAGTAGTTTTTCGGTTTCATTAAACACTAAGAAGAGTAGAATATACAAAAAGAAACTGTCGGCAGTAATAAAATTAAAAACAAAGAATACAAGTTGGCTAAGAAAAATTGTAAACAGTGTGAGAAATTTATTGTAAATTAAAAAAAAAAAAAGAAACGTTTTCAAAATGGATTTGAAATTTTAACACAGATCTAATAAAAATACATACATCGTGCCATTACCGCAAAAAAGCTTAAGCGACAAAATCACAATTTTACAGGAGAATTTTTTTTTATTACATTTCATAAAAATTTTGTATGAAAGTTGGCGCTTAAGCTAAAATTGTTTTTGCAATAAAATCGTAACGGTACCTTATGTGAACATGAAATTGTAGGGGATGCAGCAAATGTTGCCAATAAATTCATTTATTAAAAAAAAGGAAAATTAAAAATGATGGCGCTTAAGCTATTTTTGCAGTAAGCGTTCGATATCCTCTTAAAAAATCTTAAAAGTTTTAAATATTTGAAATTTAATTTAAAAATGATTCTGTGATCGTTGAGGTGGACCTCACCGCTCACTATACGATATGATCTTTGTGTCTTAATAGTTTATTGAATTCTCACTTTCAAAAAAAAAAAAAAAAAAAAAATTGAAAAACTTTGGCTCTTTTTTCTGCGCTGAGTATTTCTCTCATAGTTTTCCCAAGCCTTTTAAAAGTGTTTAATTCTGAAAAAAACCCAACCACAAAAAGAAAACAAAAAATGTATTCACTTGTTAAATCATAGTGTTTATTATGCGCCACCCTGTAGTTGCAGAAAAAAGCCAAATTTCTATTAGAAGAGTTCATTTAAAATAGCGATTAATAAAGATATGTATACAGGGTGGCCCAGAATACGCAATAAGGTTTGAATTGCTAATAAATTTTTTTATAATAATTGTTTTATTTATTTTTCGGATCTGTTTAAAAGGACTTGACTACACAATCGAACAACGCAATTCAACACTTATTCGCAAATAAACATTTCACCGTATTCACAGCAGGACCACTTGATTTTAAAAGAAAAGCTTTTTTAGATGTTTATAAAAAAATAAGAATAAGATTTTCATTATGACCATTTTGTTTGGAAAACAGATGTGACTGTAGAAAGTGTTTAGGGTGTGCAAGTCTTATATACCTCGCATGTCTTTTTACATATTTTGCTAAATATTTTAACGATTCCTCGCGGGGGTATTTTTTTTATTTGGTACCATGGGAGCCAGGAGCTCCTGGCACTTTGATTCCAATCTGGCTATTTGTTAAGGCCTCTTCGGAAATCACTTGGTGGTTGTGGTTTTAGGTCAAAATCGTAGAAACGGAAATAGTCAAAAGTCAGCTTTGTAAACTGATTTTTATTACTGACGGATCATCCCTTGAGCTGCAGTTTGCTTTAAACCCATAGCGAAATTTTAAATTAATCCAGCTCCTATAAAAGGGGTGATTGTATAATTCTGCCGATTGATAGCTTTAAGCATGGGAGTGAGGACATCCCCGCACTTCGATTCCAGCCTAGCTATTTGTTAAGGCCTCTATAGGGACTGTGTAGTGGTTGTGGTTTAAGCTCAAAGCCGTAGGAAAGGAAATCTTAAATATTCGGCTTTAAACGCTGATTTTTTCACTTATTTCTGGGTGTTCAGCTGCTTCTGGATATTTCTAGGCTGTTTCCCTCAAACACGCAGAGGGAGGTTAGTTGACACCAGTTTTTAAAAGAATGGGCGAGGGTATAATTCTGTATATTTATACAGTTAAAACTAAAGCTGTATCTTATAAAGTCCTTTTTTAAGGCAGATTCTCCATATTTGAAGGGGAAGTACGACTGCTGGTGGATTTTCCTAGGCATTGTTGCTCGCCAATAGACGCTGTTTACTTCAAATACGGAGCGGGATCAATCTAACTCTAGCTACTAAAAAAGTGCAGCTCGCACATTTGGGTAAACGCTTTGTTTGTCAAGCGGAGAAAATTGAAATGGTTGAATACCAAAGTTAAAATTAAAGTATTTTTATTACAAATATTAGAGTAGTTTTTGTTTAGAGTAAAGGGCTGAAATTATTTATTTTTAAAAAATTTACATGTGGGAATTATTTAAGTCAGACTTAACTTTTTACGTTAAGGTTAGTTCAAGTGTTTTAAAGCGTTAAATTAAACTTTGAAATATCTACACCAGACGTCATTAAAAAAGGGTGCTATTTTTAACAGGATAGAACTAAAAATTGTAAAATATCGGGTGATTTTTTAGCTATTATCTTTTTGGCAACACTGGTTTATACAGCTGACGCACGTTTCGTGTTTTCTTTCACTGTTAAACATCTTCAGTTGGTCTATAATTTTACCATGAATCGTCTTACAAACGAACAACGCTTGCAAATTATTGAATTTAATTATCAAAATGCGTGCTCTGTTAAGAAAGTTCATCCCGCGCTTCTTCCATTTTATGGTCAGTTTAACCGAACCAACTATACCACATCCAAAGAAATTTCTGTTAGCTCCGGTGTCCCCCAAGGAAGTCACCTAGGTCCTTTGCTGTTTTCGATTTTCATAAACGACTTGCCGCTTGTAATGAAGCATTGTAATGTTTTAATGTACGCTGATGATGTTAAGATGTTTCTCAGCTACAAATTATCTTCAGATGGGGCGTAATTGCAGCAGGATTTAAATAGTTTTTACGCATGGTGTAAATATAACCAAATGGAGCTTAATTTAACAAAAAGCAAGCACATGCGATTTTCTAGAAATTGCACATCAATGCTACACTATTTCCTGGACGGGTATCAACTAGAGTTAGTTGGAGAATTTCTGGATCTTGGTATTCTACTTGATCCTAAGCTAGATTTCTGCAAACATATTACAATGACGATTAGTAAAGCTCGTGGTGTGCTTGCTTATATAAAACGATGGTCTAAAGAGTTTACAGATCCTAATGTAACGAAACAACTATACACATCCCTTGTAAGGCCAATTTTGGAGTAAGGGTCTATTGTCTGGGATCCTGAAGGTAACATGCACATAGACCGAATTGAATCTGTTCAAAAGCAGTTTATCTTATTCTGCCTGAGGAGCTCATTTGGTCGTTATGCTGGGAATCTTCCTTCGTATACTGCGAGGCTATCAATAATTAAACTACCTACTTTAAAAAGTCGAAGGACTATGCTAAATGTGGCATTTCTAATTAATTTGATTAATGGCGATGTCCTCTCCGACTTCCTTCTTTGTAACATAAATTTTAATATTCCACGACGTTTTATCCGACACCTAATACCTCTGCACCTTCCTGTTGTTCAAACAAATTATGCTGATGCTGATCCTTTGAGGAGAATATGCAAACATTTCAATGAATTGTATAGCTTAATCGATTTTTCAATTAATATAAATGTAATTAAACGCAATATTATCTTGTTTTTAAATACTTAATATGTCTTAACAAAATTTTTTCGTTAATAATACCTTTATATAAAACTTTGTAAGATATAGTAGTCTGTAAGGATTCATATCCATAGATTTAATCAAATAAATAAAAAAAAAAATAAATTTCGACAAAATTTCTCACTAAATTTACATTGTTGGACATTAAACCACCAACACGCTTACGTAGAGTGCGAAGTGAAGAAAATATCGCAGCTGTATCGGCCAGTGTTAATGATGACCATCAATTATCGATTCTTCGCCGTTCGCAGCAATTGGGCCCCTGTAACTCAACAACGAGGATGCTATCCAACCTTTTTTTGCCCAAAATGCAAGAGCTTGACTTGCATGACATGTGGTTTCAACAAGACGGTGCAACATGCCACACAGCACGCTTAACAATGGACTTATTGAGAGGCGAGTTCGGTGAACATTTTATTTCACGTGCGGGACCGGTCAATTGGCCGCCTAGATCGTGCAATTTAACGCCTTTAGACTATTTTTTGTGGGGCTATATTAAAGCTCATGTCTATACACACATGCCCGCTTCAATTGACGCATTGGAAGACAACATTGAAGCATTTATAAATGGGATACCGGCCGAAATGTTGGAAGGAGTATGCCAAAATTGGACTAAGCGGATGGACCATTTGAGGCGCAGTCACGGTCAACATTTGCGTGAAATAATCTTCAAACGTTAAATTATATGGACCGTACTTTCGATTCAAATAAAGATTTCATGCATTTTTCTGAATTTTATGTGTTTTTTTTAAAACTTTCCTATAGCTCTTAAAAAATCATCCCATTATATATAAAAACAAGTTAGAGTGCTATTTTCGGCTGTGCCGAATCTTTGATACCCTCCACCGACAGTTCAAATGTTTAAGGAGTAATATCTGTATAATGTTATTATTATCTTAAACTGTGACGATTTGTTATTAATTATGGTTTTAGGCGACTAAACTGTTTTCCGGGAGTAGGGTTTCTATGGGGCCTAGGGTAAATTATGTACCGATCTTCACGAATTTTCACAGTATCATTTATAGTCCTATAAAACTGTGACGAGCCAAAATTTTTTATGATTGCATTATTATTTACGGTTTTAGGCGTACTGAACTGCTTTCCGGTAGTAGGGTTTATATGGGGCCTAAGCTAAATAATGGACCGATCGTCACGAAATTTCACAGTGGTATTTCTAGTCCTAAAAAACTGTGACGTACCAAATTTTGTTACGCTAGTGTTATTTGTTACGGTTTTAGGCGTACTAAACTGTTTTCCGGGAGTAGTGTTTATATGGGGCTTAGGGTAAATTATGAACGGATCTTCACGAAATTTAACAGCCTTATTTCCAGTCAAATAAAACAAATTTTTGCAAAATCTTATCTCATTCCGTGCCTGGTTCCAGCATTTATGTTATTTTTTGTAACAAAATTATCAATTTTTTTAGGTGGTGGTTTCACATTTTGATTCATAGCTCTGGTCCTACTGAACCGATTTTGCTAGATTTCAATCCCAACCTTCTTAGGATAACTACAAGCAATTTGGCACCAAGTTTGTTCATTTCTTTTGAGTTGTTCGAAAGTGAGCGTGTTTTCAACAGACGGACAGACGGACAGACAGACGGACATGGCTAAATCGACTTAGAATTGCTCAAGGACCCAGAATATATATACTTTATGGGGTCTGAGATGAATAATAAAAAAGTTTCACACGGAATGACAAACTTTATATACCCTCTTCACAACTAATGGTGGAGGGTATAAAAACAACAAGTTTAATACATTAGAGATTTCAATGCTTATGTTCATTTTTGAATATGAAAAAAAAAAATTCCTAATGATTGTTCATGTATGAGACAATGCCGTTTCTTCGATTCTTATTATTTTTCATGCATAAGCGAAAAGAACGTGAAAACACTACTTATTTATCTTCAAATCTTTAAACACTTTACTGTCCCCAAGTAGTCTAGAGTGTAGTCAATTCGTTATTCTTAAAACTTTCGTACAGTGTACTTATTTGAGATTGCAAAAATAATAAAATTTAAAAGTGTTTTTGTTTTAGCTCGATTTTTTTTTTGCTTAAATTTAAAGGCCAACTTCACAGCATCAGCATTAAACTATAAACAATAAACATTTGATATGCACTAGAAACAAATACAAGAAAACACCTTCAAAATACCAAAAACTTAAAAAATTTGAAAAAAAATTTTATTTATATAAGAAAAAAAAGAAATACATTTGAGTAAAAAAATACACAAAAATATCTTAAAAATCAGAAAAAATAAATCAATAAAATCATAAAAAATCTTAGTTTTTTTTTCTTCCAAAACTTCGTATTAAGAGTCATTCAGAAATACCTGCACGGCAATGAATATCTATTTACAATTAAATTAGAAGAATCAAAAAAATGTTCAAGAAAAATATCAGAAATATATTTTTAATTATAAAATTCAAATGCGATTTAAATCCTGCATGGTTTTCAAATGTTAAAGTATCTTTAACATCATCATTATCTTAAAGAATATCATTATTATTATTATTATTTTTTAAATTGTTATATTTTCCTTGATCACTTGATTAGTTTCTCAGTTGAACTAAATGCTTTGATTGTTTTTATTCTTTTATTTCATTTATTTTTTTTTATCCGTTTTGTCTTCTTTTATGTTTTAAACTCAGCACTTAAACTTGTTAGAGGAAAAATAATTTTATTTATGATTGTAAATCAGTAAAGGAAACAGAATCACAAAGCAGCTAAATTTGAATAGATTTATTGGTTTTTTTTATACTAAATAGTCACTTGAAATGTCACTATGAATGTCAGTTTTAGTTTAATTCTTAGATTTTCCCCTTAATTTTTTTGCACATTTTTATTAAAGACAAGCCCTTTTTCTTGAATTTATCCAATATTTGTTTGTTCGTTTTCTGTTTTCTTCGTTTTCATCATCATAAAAAGTAGAAATAAAGCAACAACTTCAAATAAAAAAAAAAAAAAAAAAATGCTAAATGAAACGTGCTGGTATTAAATGTTTGAAAACCATCAATAACAAGTACATTTCATTAAATAATTTTTTCGATATTATAATTTATGTTGTAGCTTTTATTTTTAAGTTGTTGTTGTGGCTGTTGATCACGGCAAATAACATGCCACCAAAGTGGTGCATCAAAATATTTTTTTTTTGTTTTTGTAAATATTAAATTTTTTTTAAAACTTTTTTTTAGTGGTACTCCAGGGAGTTATTTTAAATAAGACAAAGATAATGTAACATTAAAGAAATTTTAGCGAATTCATATTTGTTTTCTGAAAAGGACGGAATAGTCCTTAAACAAGATTTTAAAGTTCTTAAAGTTTAATTTAATTTTGCTCTTAAAAAAGGATAAGAAACACGACTGTTTCGAACCTTTGATAGCCTCCAACGACAGTTACAATATTTCAGGAGTCGGCTCTAGTTGGAACCTATGGTAAATTATGGAGCGATCTTCACGAAATTTGACTATGTGTTTTCTAGTCTTAGTTAATTATACCACAAAAGCATCGTTCATTACGATTTTAAGAGTACTAAAGTGTTTCCCGAGTGCGGGCCTGATATGGGTCCTATTTTAAATTATGGAGCGATCTTCACGAAACATTCCCAATGTGTTTTCTAGTCTTATAAAACTATGACTGACCAAATTGTATTACAATAGCATTTTTCGTTTCGGTTTTACGAGTACTAAAGTGTTTTCCGAGAGCGGGCCTGATATGGGGCCTTTTGTTAATTATGGGCCGATCTTCATGAAAGTTGACAGTGTGATTTCTAGTCATATAGAACTGTGACAGAACAAAATTTATTACAATAGCATAGCAATTTGACACCAACTTGTTCTTTTCTTTTGAGTTTTTCAAAAGTGAGCGTGTTTTCAACAGACGGACAGACAGCCAGACAGACGGACATGGCTAGATCGACTTTGAATTATTCAAGCATCCAGAATATATAAATACTTAATGGGATCTGAGATGAATAATTTAGTATTACCACTAGTGGTGAAACGAATTTTGCAAATAAAGTTTTATCTTATATGCATTTTGCTTGAAAGAAAATATTATTTAAGGATTCCTAAACGTTGATTATGATCCACATGAGCACCTACCATGTGCCCTAACATCATGGTTGATCTTTACAATTTGGTCAGTAACACATGATCTTACCAAAAGCCTCTCTGTGCGTCACGATCTTTTTTCACACCACGGTTGCAATTTGAGCGAGTTTATGAGCCAGAGCTATCTCCACTGTTATAGTTAATCCTGCATCTTCTTTTGAAAAGCAACAGCACCTAGGGATCTCCACAGGCCAAAATTTCCCACAAGGGTGAAAAATCAGTCTTCTATGTGAAATAACCACTTCCCTTGGTTTTGGGAATAAACCCGTTAAAGAAGAGCAAGGCTTCCGAAAGAAGCACAAAGCTTTTATTGCGAGAAGCATACTAACGGACGCCTCAGCCAATAGTCAGAACTATGCCGAAGTGCAGCGGGCTTACTGACTCCCGTAGCACCAGATGACAATAGGATGCACTGGTGAGTATCCCGGTATCAAGAAATCTGAAAACTTAAAGAGCACTGTCATTTCAGATGCTTGGTGCATCCTTGGTATTAATGCACTATGACCGCTTTTTATAATTTTACAATGTCCGAGGAGAGAATATCGATAAACAGAAACTGTCATGCTCCTCTAAACCACTACCATTTCTCTGTTCCAAAAAGAACTCCATGTAAGTACGATTATAAAAAGGAAAAGATAAATCTTCCAAAGCCTTCCGACGGCAGCTCTATAGAGCTGTTCTTTTGCCAGGCAATTGGTCAACTTGCAGGTTTTGACCGAACCTTAAGGTGCATGTAGACGACATGTTTTTAACATCTGACTTGTCAACTTTTCAAGTCACATGCAATTATGCATGTCTGTCAAAATTTCTGTTTTACAGAAGGTTTATAATATTCGGTCACAAACGTACAAGTAATTTGCTTCTGACATTGTCTCTGTTTTTTTCGCATAGTTATTTATTGCAAAAACCAAAATAAAAATGTCGCCACGAATATTTTTATTTACGCCGTAAAATAGTTTAGCCATCTTAACATATTTTTATTTTAATTCAAAGATACCAATTTAGGATATTATAATGAAACGGTTTTTATATATATCTGTGGCATTTTGACAAAACATCTTAAGTCGAGATAAGATAGCAAAAAAGTTTTTTAAAAAAACATAGTGAAAAAATAATTTTTATTTTATAATAAAATAAACCAAAATTAAAGAAAACTTACGTTTATAATACAAAATTTTAAAAACGTATAGAAAAATGGTTTTTTAATGAAAATTCGTACGATTAACAAAATTTTTTTTAACTTTTTAAATTTGTCTTAAGATGTTTTGTCAAAATTCCACAGATATGTTTACATAAATTCTATTGAATGGTGCGATGATCATCTCGGTATTGTAAAATATTAACTGCAGCCGGCTAATTATTCCGTCAATAGTGGACGCCGCAGCCGGTTTCTTCTCGGCATAGATTTCGATGTCAGATGGTTTGTCAGAAGAAAATAGAGCACGCTCTAATTAAAATTTATTTGGATGACTTTGTATCTGACTTTTACAGAAGCAAAGTTAAAATGGTAACACACGACATGCATGTATTTTTCAGTGGGAAATTTGACATGTCAGATGATAAAAACATGTTGTGTACGGTTGCCTTTAATATACCATATCACATTTCGGGGGTGCTTTAATACCATGAAAGCTAAGGCCATGATGGCTTTATCTCTCATTCAATAGGGAGATAAAGCCTTTTTTTTTATTTTTATGCATATTTAAAATTTAAATGAGAGATATAGCCATATTTTTTTTTTTTGCAAATGAGAGATAAAGCCATATTTTTTCAGAAAATTGTTGTGCATGGTGTAAACATTCTTTAAAAGGGAAAATCCTTAGTTATCATTGAAAAGCATTTTTTTATTCTTGTGACGCGCGCAGGAAAACTTTATTCAGCGAAACCACCTGCCGCGTCCTACTGGAGGAAGGGGAAGATTCCCAAATGACCAAAATAAAAACAAAATAAATTCCATTAATAACTCCGCGGAACAGTCATTTGCAGTCTGGGATTTCATTGCAAATTTTTACTAATTTGAGGTCGCTGGTTTCAAATCGAATCTCCATTTTTCTCTATCAGCTCTGTTTTTCAAGATATACCGGTATGTCCAAATTTAAGGCACTTTCACTTCATATAAGGGATTAATGGGAATGGTTGACCATATTCAGTTAAAAAAAAAAATCGGAAACTTTTTTGCCCTGTAGTTTCAGAGATATCGTTGAATTTTTCAAAGAAAGGAAAATTTTTTGTTCTTTCAAAATTCATAAAAAATAAAAATGCGACAAAAATCACAGTTTTGGTCTAAAAACATTTAGCTTAACATAATTTCGAATGAAATTAGGTCTGTTTCATTGTATTCGTGCACAACTTTTGATTTTATTCACAATTTACTGAATATCGATTTCCATACAAAAAGGGGGAAAAAGGTTCATGACACACACATATATAAAATGTTATTTTTGTCAGCGTAAACGAGTTTTTAAAGTACTCTTGTTGCAATTTGCCGAAATAAAAAAAAAATTGGAAAATTAATGTTTTGTAGTTTTTTGTAGGTCATAATAGAAAAAACTTGTTCCGTTTATAATTTTGATTAGGTTTGGAAACCACAAAAATTATCACATCTGAAAGAGTCCTTGAGCTTTGTAATTTCTTAATAGACTTTTTATTTTTTTGCAAAATTAACATTGTCTTAAAAAAAATTTGTGCATTTTAAAATTCTGTATGAAACATTTGCGCGAAACTATCGTATGTTACAAAAACCAAATTTTACATGACAGCAATTTTTCTACTTTTCTCTGCTTTCGCTTGCAATATCAAAATGAAAATATACATTCAATTTTTGAAGCAACGAAGTGGAGTTCACCTGCAATATTTTGTCAGTTGACGTCTCTTTGAATGTCCCTGCGGGAAATTTGGTTCAATTGGTTTCAAGGCACTTATCCCTTGACAAGTGAAAACAATTTTAAAATAAAAAGGAACAAATTGTGATAGATTAAAACAGAACATACCACTTAACTGGTGAAGGTAATTGACAAACAACTTGTCATGTAACTGGATGTTGTGTGTGTAATGACTAATCGATTCTACCTGGTTCTATTACTTTAAATGAAGGGGATCCGTCCTAATAACATGGTTCATTTGGGACAATATCTGCGACAGGCATTATTTAAACTGAAATTGAATGTGTCCATTTTGGTTGTTTCTGTGACCTGTTACAAAGCGTCAAAAAGGTGCCAATTAACCCCCTCGTATTACATCGCCATGCTAACGTGACAGGTCCCCTTCATATAAAGTGTCAGAACTCGAACCGGTCCCTATCACTAGAACAGTCACGTGACAAGTTTAGTGTTAGTTCCCTTTCCTCTATGGGTAGAAGAAAATTGGCATATACGATAATTTCGCGCAAAGGGGTCGAATTAATGCGAATTTAGATTTTATATTGAAAAATTTGTTTGAGTTTTTTAGTAGATTTTTTTCATAAATTTTTTTCAGAAATCAACCTTTTTAAATTCTACTACTTCACTCGAATTTATAGCTCTTAATAACAATTTTATGGGGGCTAATTCTGGTAGTCGTGATCGAATACTTTTCGATTCGAAAGGAATTTTATTTCTAACTAGCTGACCCGACAGACGGTGTCCTGTCCAAATTAGGAGAAATGTTTGCGTTCGATTTTTAAAATCCGTTAAAAAGATACGAACATTTGAAAGAAAAATTAGTCAAATCGATGAAGCCGTTTTCTGATTTTAGGCAAATCGAAAAAAGTGGGCGTTAAAGTGGGCGGGGCAAAATTTTTTTCCGTAAAAACCTAAGTTGGATCATGGCGATGATTTTAAAGAAAAAATCGTCCAAATCGGTCAAGCCGTTCAAGCCTTTCAAGCTTAATAGAAAAAGTGGGGGTAAAAGTAGGCGTGGTACATTTTTCTTTCGATAAAAACGTAAAATGGATTAATACGAACTTTTAAAAGAAAAATTAGTCAAATCGATGCAGCCGTTTTTTGATTAAAGGTAAATCGAAAAAAGTGGGCGTAAAAGTGGGCGGGGCAAAATTTTCTTTTCGTATACATCTATGTTGGACCATGGCGATCATTTTAAAGAAAAAATCGGCCAAATTATTTAGAAGTCATTTGTGGTGCAATATGAAAATTGGAATTTGCCACGCCCCTCCGCCCGCAAACCGAAAATAAAAAATCAGACTTTACAGTGTCACCCGCCTGAATATTCTGAAGATTCCCTGAAAATTTCATCAAAATCGGCCCTAGCCTTTTTGGAGTCCATACGTTACATACATACATACATACATGCATACATACATACATACTAAAGTTTGCTAAAAACCGTTAAAATTTGAAACCGCGGTTTCGGTTTTAAAATGATTAAAACCGCTCGGTTTCGGTTCGGTTTTCGGTTAAATTTTTACAGTTAATTTTCATACATAGTAAATATATATATTTTTTTGTATGTAATACAATTTTTTATTTGTTTCAATTCATGTACTTTTATTAATCCTTAAGTGTATTCCTGGGCTTGGCCAGGCATTTTTTTGACTTTTTTTCAGTTTTTTTTTTTATATAATTATTATGTATACTCTCAACCGCATTAACACATGGGTGAATTATTATAATATAATAAATGAATATCAAGCGGGATTTCGCAAGAACTACTCCACCATAGATAATTTGTTTAATCTAACCAGTATAGTCAATCTTAACTTCAGTCAGAAAAGGAAAACTTATGCTTTTTTCGTGGACTTTTCTGCAGCGTTTGATATAATACCTAGAAACTTATTGTTTCATAAGCTAAGTAATTTAGGACTTTCCCACAAAGTCGTTCGTATATTGGCGAAACTTTACGACAATACAACCAGCCAGGTTTGGGATGGCACTTCATTATCAGATCCTTTCATTGTCACACAGGGCGTTAAGCAAGGCTGCTTGCTTAGCCCAGTTTTGTTCTCTTTATACATGAATGACCTCCATGATCATCTCCCAGGTGGCATTACTGTTGCTGAGAATGTAATAAAAGTTCTACTATATGCAGACGACATCGTTATATTGGCGGACTGTCCAATAATACTTCAAAATATGATTGATGCTTTGTACTGTTATTGCACTAAATGGTGCCTGAAAATAAACTTGAACAAGTCCAAGATAATGATATTTAGAACCGGTACAAGAATAAGCCTGAGCACGACTTTCAAATATGGTGATAACCAGATAGATATTGTAAACGAATACAAATATCTGGGTATCATACTGACATACAATTTATCTTTTAGAAAACATATCTCAGCTAAACTTACTTCGTCTAAATTCGCCATAAACTCTTCCTGGTCGAAATATATTCACCACCCGAGAATAAATCTTTCGAATAAAATGAAAATTTTCCAATCAGCTGCAAAGTCCATAATGTTTTATGGTGCACAGGTATGGGGCTTTATTAGTTTTGATGAGGTAGAAAAACTCTTGAGATATTTTCTAAAGAAATTGCTTTTTCTTCCACGCAACACACCAAATTATATGCTGTATTTAGAAACTGGTATATCTCCACTTTACCTCGAAACTCTACAACTGCATTTTAGTTATATTAGAAAGATATTTGAACTTCCGGCAAACAGACTTCCGCGTATTCTAGCGGGGAAAACGGTTGAGCTCGATACTTTCTGGGTATCACACTGGAGAACTTTGTATAGTAAAGTAGGTATTGCATTTGAAATTGTGACTAGGAGTAGCATTTTACTATCTCAACACAAGTTCATCCTTGATTCATTGAGATCTACCGAATATGATAACTTTGTTGCCAGTGCTAGAAACTCGCGATTTCATGATCTATATCCATGTTTACAATATGGCAAACAAACTTATTTCCGTGACGATTATTCAGTTTACCTTGTAAGTCTTGTTATGAAAGCTAGAGGTGGGCTGTTAAATTTGAACGCTCGCTCATTTTATAGCAACACTACAAATATATGCACATTGTGTAATTCTAATGAAAATGAGAATACGTACCATTTTATTGCCAGATGCCCAATTTTTTCGGATGTTCGTTTAAGTATTTTTGGAAAAGAACATCTATTACTTGAAGAGGTCCTTGAAATAATGAACGGGGAAGATTATATGCGTTTATATACATTTTTAAAAATTTGCTTGAAATATAGAAAACTTATTGTAACCGAATACCGATAACGTAGTTAAATGAATTTGTACATTAATTGCAGTTAAAATTCCAGCACACAATTATAGTTATACATAATTTTTTATGTAAATTAGCCAATCAGACACACAACAATTTCGTTATGTCTTTTTATGATTTTTTTCTAATGTAAGTTGTATTTATTAATTGTAAAACATTTTTGAAATAAATCATATTATTATTATTATATTATATTATGTATACTAGAACGAAACTTTATGTATTCCTCAATCAAATTGTTTTTATAAGAAAATGAGAAAATAGTGGAAATTTAAACATCGTGGGCGCCGCAATTGGCCAAATGAAAATTTTGTATCCACCTGGGCCTGGCAAGGCGCTTTCCTATTATATATGTATTGTTATTCGAAGAATTATTCTATTTCCCAACAAAATGTTCCTGCTATAGCCATAAAACTCCATACATATAAAAGTAGTCCCAGCCTTGCCCAGGGGCTCGTTAGTGTGAGTTTTTTCAATAGTCACAAAAACTCTATACAAAATACTAGTGGTCCCAGCCAGGCCTAGGTGGTAGTTTGTGCCACACAAATTAGGTATCTACTTAAGACTAAATAGATAACATTTGTTGTTCTTAGTATGTACTTATTTTGAATTTTAAGAATTTTGAAATAACTTATCATTTTGTATATGTAGCACGAGTTTTATGTATAATTTTAAATTTCTTCAAGCAAAAATATGTTGTTAAAGTAAAAGCTATAACCGAGGTTTTTTTGTCGGTTATCGATTTCGGTTTTTAGGCACTTAAAACCACGGTTTCGATTTCGGTTAAAACCGAATAGCAATCCCTAATACATACATACACACATCCTATTTTATATATATAGATTTTTAAAGTCGATACCGAACGAATCGCAATTATTTTTTCAAGAAAGATTTAGAAATATAATTGCTTTCGAATCAAAAAAGTATTCTACTATGACTGCCAAAATTAGCTCCTGATTTTATTTCTCTCCATTAAGTCTCTTCTGTTTTTTTTTTAAAAATGTTTAAAAACTAAAGCACTTTATAGGGAAATTATTCAGTTATCTTTAACCAATTAATTGAGAAGTTATAAATTTAGATACAGCATTTCAAACCTACACTTATATTTATATATAATTTATTTTTCTTTTCATCTTCTCTAAATTCCAATTTTTTTGTTTTTAAAGTTCCATTAAATTGTTTATAAAGTGCTCGCTGGCTGTTATTACTTTGATATATGGGTTTAAGTCTGGGCTATAAATAATTCATATTTTATTTTAAATCATTAAAAATGATGATTAAATCTAAAATACTTTATATATCATTTTTACTTTGGTTCGCTTTTAAGTTTCATTGTTTTAAGTTGTAGATTGATTTTTTTTTATAATTTTAGTTTCTTGGAAGAATGTTTTAGTTTTTTTTTCTGTATTTATTATAATTTATTTGACATTTTCTTAATATTTAATAGTAGATTGTGTTCTGTAAAATGTCACAAGAGTGTGATGATGTTAATTTATTGTTAAGATTGTAAGATTTTTTTGTTTTTGGCTTAAGAAAAACATTAAAAAGAATTATTTTAATTGATTTGTTAAAAATTTAAAAGGAACAATTTTTAAAGTCAGGAAATGACATAATGATGATGAGTTTGTTTTCTGAACTTTTTTTTAACCAGTTTATAAAAACTAAAATGAAGTTAAAAAGGAGTTATTTAGATAACTTTAGAAATCTGTAATTAAACTGCATTTTGGATAACTCGAGGATAGTAAAGTAGTAGCTTAGTAAAAACTTAAGCAAATTTACTAAAAGAAAAAAAAAATAGAAAACGACTTTCTTTTACTTCCAAGGCCTTATTACGAATTTAATTTCCAAATAAAGACCCAGAAGATAAACTTACTATGGTTTCTTGAACTGACTTAAGTTGCCCTAAACTAAAAAAGTTGAGTGCATTTTTTTAATAAAGAAAGAAAGGAGACATGCATTTTCTCTTACTTACGGGTTTCTATAAGCAAAGAAGTTGAGAGTTTAATTGAAAAAAATAACTAAAATAAAATTTAAGGGCCAGTTTTAAACTTCGTATTGAAATGTTATTTATGTTTAAGTTCAATTTAAATACGATATTGAGTTTTCCAATGCCATTTTAAATGATACTTAAACAGTGAACGTTGATTATTCATAGTCTTTAAAAGCTTCCATAATGTATTTTCTTGACAAGCTGGTCTCAATATTAGAACAATATAAAAAGAACAGTCAAAGCGAAAACAATCAACTGGTACTTTGAGACCATTTAGTTTCTTTGTTTGGTAAAACTTAAGAGGGTTGTTAATGCCTTCTATGCTTGCAGATCATCAATAGGTAAGATCAATAAGGGTCTCCGGCCGTCAGTAGTGGGATAGCTGTACACTTCGGTGGTTAGACCCATTCTTAGGTATGGATGTTGTGTTTGGTGGGAGTCATTGAGATTGGATATTCGAAGGAACCTTCTGTCTAAGGCTCAGATGTGTGCTTCAATCGGCATGACAGGTGTCATGAGAAGTACTCCTCAGGCGGCCCTGGATGTCTTCTGCATCTTCTGCCTAGTGAGCAGTATATGATGGGAATGGCAGCCAGGAGCCTTCTTAGGCTGAGGGAGTTAGGATTGATGGAGAATGTCACGCAGGGTCACGCACGGATCCTGGGTGTGATTGAGGCTGGGGGCTACTACCTGGGATCGCCCAGCTCTACTGATTATGTGAGCACTAGGGAGGATTTTGGGCGGGTGCCGGAGGTAATAGTGCCTTCTAGGGAGTGCTGAACAGGTAGGAGCATATTATTTGGTGGATTTGCTATATTCACTGATGGCTCGAAGATGAGGGGCACAGGTGCGGAGGTCTACATTGAGGATCTGGACATCAGAATGTCATATAGGCTTCCTGACGGCAGTGTTTTTCAGGCGGATGATCTGGGGGTCTTGAGGGCCGTGGGACTGATGAGGGACATTATCAATAGGGGTTCGGAGGTCACTGTATATGTGGACAGCCAGGCAGCTCTTATGGCTGTTATGTAAACTCCAAGCTGGTTGATTATTGTAGGAGGGGCTCTGGAGGGAGTCTTAAGGGAATAAGTGCTGGGTGCCAGGTCATTCCAACATAATCGGCAATGAGGTGGCTGATGAGTTGGCGAGACAGGGCTCGGAGATGAAGGATCCAGACTGCATGGAGTCAGTTAGGCCTCCAATGGGCTTCTTCTTTGGAAGGATCAGGGAACGGATTCTGGGCGCGACCAACCGGACCTGGGAGAACCGAATGGACTGCCGGATATCAAGGGCACTGTGGTCGGTGCTTAGAAAGTCCGATTCGGAGTCGCTGCTGGGCAGAAGTAGGGTCTGTGTTAGGACAATGAAAGGGGTTATCACGGGCCACTATATGATAGGCACGTTGGCGGTGAGAATGGGATCCGACTTATCGGATGTGTGCAGGTTGTGTGAGGACCCGGAGGAGCTGAAGACAGTTGAGCACATTCTATGTAGCTGGGCAGTAGATTCCTGGGCGAATTAATGGATGTCTCGGGGTGTGGACTCGAGAGTCTGATAGGATTCGTAATGGGGATGACCTGGCTGCGCGAGAGGAGACGTGGTGCTGGCCGCACGTAGAGCGAGTTTTGGTTTGGTCTGTTACTTTATTTTACTATCTATTTTTCGAATCTCATGCTGTCGTTCTTTATTTCATCTACTTTCCTTTTTTCATTTGTCTTTTCATAAATAAGGCGTCACAATGGACCATATTGGTCTGTGGGTGAAGGTGTGAAGAAAACTTCACACCAGCCTTTCTACCTACCTACCTACCTTGGTAAAACAGCTGTTTTATTATATTTTTTGGATATTCAGTAGTGCTACCATAGTTGCGTTTATTCAGACACGAAGATCATATCAAATAAGGATTTTTAAGTTAATTGTCACGTAGAGAAACAAAATTGAAGAATATGGGGCATGTAAAATCCAAGAATTATTGTTGAACATCAAATGCACATCGGTTTCTTATGATTTTATCGGGCTACCACGTTTGCCCGATTTTTTTCTTTGAGTTTAACTAAAGCGTAAAGTGAATACATACTAATAAACCAATAACCATCCAACAGTTTAAGGCAAATATCCGAGAGGAAGAGAATGCGCTAAAATGAAAGAATATTATTGAAAATGTTTTAGAAAGAGCACTTCAGGTGATCATATTTTCAAACTTTAATTTAAATGTTAATAAATGTTAACGTTGAATAAAATACGATGTAGAGAATTTAGATGACAGAATTCTGATATGATTAGGATGTAATCCAATCCAATTCCGTTTTTTATTCTTGGTTTTCATGTCCGTCTGGCTGTCCGTCCGTCTGTTCAAGAGTCGGTTTTCGAGAAAATTAAATTTTTCATATGGGGACCATTTGAAGGGTTGGAGATAGAGGATAAGTTTGTTCTAGAGAAATATTAGGGATACAAAAATAATGGGGGTTGCTCACACATTTTACATCTCTAGGGGTGACTTCTCAGTAGTTACGGGCGTTTTTCTCTCCATTTAGCCCGAATTTCATTCTCTCAGATTTCAATATGCGTGCGGCACAGCAATTTTCAACCGATCGAGCTCATATTTTTACCAATTTTTTTTTTTACCTTAACCTAACACAAAACTGGTCTACTCTTTTGAAACAGATAATATTTTAAATGTTCCCTTCATTGATGTTCCACTCTAATACATATGTCAAGATCCCAATACCCCCTCAATACAATCAGAATAAAGCAACAGCTAAATCTGTCACTTTATTTACTACTCTTTTTACCTAAAATATTACAGCAGATGTTTTAAGCAAAAATTTAATTTTCAAAATTGACTGAAAAATCTTAAAACTTCTGCCGCCAAAAATATGTTTAAATGTGAACTCGTCCGTACATGGCACTTTAAATACCTTAATAATAAATCGTTAATTTCAAAAGTGCCAACCATAAATTATGCGTTTTATTTAATTAATATTCAATTAAACTTAATTGGGAAGCCATTTGTTTGGTTTAAACACACATGTCATCAACAGCATCAGCATTAAAAAAAAGATTTAAATCCAACTAAAGTGAACGTGTGATAATTAAGTTATTTTTTTTTCTTCATTAATTACAAAAGATCACACAAACTCCCATTCAGACAAGTGCTGCAAAAAAAGATTAAGAAAAAATATTGCAGATCACATAAATCAAACAAAATTTCGTTCATGCTTAGAGATTCTAAATCATACACGGATTCCAATGAAAAATATCTTGAAAAAAAACGAAACAACATTTGACTAAACTGATTCAAATTTATTTTTTTTCAAAAACATTCAAGATAATAATGTTTATTGATAATGATGTTGATGATGCTGCTGTCTATGGAAATGATAATAATAATAATGATGTTGCTGAATAGTTTTAAATTTGGCTGCAAGTGATGTTTTATAGCAGAAGTTTGACAAAAAAAAAAAAAAGTTTGCAAAAAACATGAACAACTAACAAACTATTTGAACGCGATTTGCGTTCACAGCATGAAATGTCAAATACTAATGCAAATGCTAAAAGCGATATACTACTCGTTCATATGCGATGAGTACTTAGAAAGAAGAATTGTTAAATGGACAGACCGACAGACAGACGGACATTCCAACTAGCAAAACGAATAAAAACACCAGCAACAACAATAAGAGTCAGCAAAGTTAATATAAATAAGCGTCACAACAAACAAGAATCACACCAACAACGACAGCAACAAATACGGCTACAACAATTATAATAATTGAAGTTTATACCACTCTTTTCTCAAACAAAAAAAAAATTTACAACTGAAATTGTTACCGAAGACAACAACGAACCAATCATACCATACTCGTAAAAATAAAATATTTTTTTAAAGATTAATTTTTATAGAGTGCAAAATTTGCACAAAATCTTTTGAAAATAACATTTGCACAAATTTAGTTTTTTTATTGAGAGAAAAATGTGCTCAAACTTCTTAACACATAATCTAAGTTTGAACTGGAAGCAACAGCGCATATAGGAATTGGAAATTTGCACAAAAATTTTTATATATACGCAATTTAAACTGTAAAACTAACGAATACATAAACCATTGCCTTAAAAAAAATGTTTAAACGTAATCACTGTTTGTACAAAAAAATAAATTTGTACAAATTTTTAACAAATATCAAAATTCTAGTAATATTTTTTTCAAAGATATATTAAGACATGTTTTTTTATATTAATTAAATTTGCACAAATTTTTTTTATAAAAATCTATATAACTAAAAATTTGTTTGCACAGTCACAGTTTGCCCAACAATTTAAATTTACTCAAATTTCTTAGCAAAAATCTAATTTTACATAAAACTTGTTATAAAATTATGTTTTAAAAAAATATATATTTCAAAACGCAAGCAAGGCTTGCACAAAAATTATAAATTTGCACAAATTTTTCAACAGTGATCTAAATTTCTATTAAAAACATAATTCACGAAAAATTTTCTATAAAATAACTAAATTTGCACAGATTCGTGACAAAAAGATTTTAAATTCTATTTATTTTTAATATGGAAAAACTAAATTTAGAAATTTTTTTAAAGAATGGTTTAAAAAATTATTGAAAAAAAATCTAAATTTGCATAAATGGGTACAGACAGGATAACTTGTATTAATACTACCCATTTACTTGCACAGAAAATCAAAATTTACACAGATTTCCTATAGAAATTTTAATTCTAAACAAAATGTGTTCATTTAGAGAATTAAATCTATAGAGAATCAATTTGTTCGTTCCTATTAACAATAATTGAAAACAATAAAAACTTGCAAAAAATTTAATATAGAGAATCAAAATTAGCAACAAAATTTTCTTAAAGTTTGCACAAATTGCTCCATATAAGTTTCTGTAAATTGTAAAAAAAGATTAAAATTTTGTAAAATTTTAGCTATGCTTAATTGTAGTGTACAGTACAAGTTCAATAGTGTACTAATCCTGTACAGATGCTATACTTTTCTTAGTTCTTAAATAATACTGTATTGTTCTGCCCTGCTATGCTCCAGTGCTGGTGCTGTACTTGTACAGTACTAGTACTACAGTGGTGCAGTACTGGTACTTTACTGGTAATGCACTGGTACAATACTGGTACTGTACTGTTCCAGTACTGGTACTGTTTGTGTACAGTACAGGTACTGTTTTTGTACAGTACGGGTACTGTTTTTATACAGTACTGGTACTGTTTTTGTATAGCAATGGTACTGTACTGGTCCAGTACTGGTACTGTTTGTGTACAGTACTGGTACTGTTTTTGTACAGTACTGGTAATGCACTATTAAAGTACTGTATTTTAACAGTAAATTTATTTAGTTTTCTAAAAGATAGATTTGTTTTGTGAAAAATTTACAATATTTTGCAAACCGAACGATTTAAGTAAATAATTTACGGTTGGTAAGAAAACGACAATTCAAACATAGACTAATAGTTATGACGACAAAACGGCAACAGCTACTACAACAATAACTTTAACAACAACTTTAACAGCAACAACAATGGTAACAGCTCATAGAACACCATGTACCCATAATAAGACAAACTGCAAAAAAAAACAAAAACAAAAGGCGACATTTACTAGCAGCATCGTCATCAAATATTAGACAACTACAACAACAACAATAGCAGAATCAACAACAGCAACAAACAAAAATTTACAAGCATTAGCAGCAAGTGTTTACATGAAATAATCTCTCATGTAGAATTCAGCCAGACTTTTTTTTTGAATGCCTGGCTGGTTGGCTGACTGTTTGACTGGTAAACAAACTCACTTGCTGTTTAGTCTTCTCACTACGAGGTGGCTTAAATACATTTTTGAATTTTAAACTCTTGTTTGATTATTCACAAGTGCACTGGAAAATCCAAAATAGTTCAACTCTTTACTACTGCTCGAAATCCATACACACACACACTCTCGCACTTAATCGCTTCGATTTTGAAGAATTTTCATATGGATTTTTTTCTTGGAGGAAGCGGAACATGTGCTGCACATTAATTCGTCTAACAAATACCAGTATATACAATTGCTAGCTGCGAGTATGAAGAGAAAACAACTCATAAAACATATTTGCAGTGGCATTTGAAATTTTGTCAAAAATAGTCAGTTGTTGCAGTCGGCCAGCAATCCCTGTCTTGATTCGCGAATTGCTAAGAAAAAAGCGTGATGAACAAATTCAAATTTTGATTTTCTTATTATTAAACTTTGTTTTTTTTATTTTTGGTTGAAAAGCGGAATGTGCAAGTGCCAGTTGTGTGTGCGATTCACATATGTGCATACATTACAAAGTGTCTGATTAGAAAGGTGACCAGGTTTTAAGAATTTGTTTGTTCAATATATTTTTTTATGAGTTCTTCTAAAAAATTACATACTAAATATGATTTATAGCAAGTTTTCGTTCTTAAAAATTTATCAATATATAATTGGAAAATTAAAAAGGGAAAAGTTAATTTTCCTTAAGGTTAAAAAGGATTATTTTTATTTCTAAAAATAAAATTTGTGACCTTTTTTCTGGAAAGAGTTGTCAATATTTCTATTTAAAGAAAAATTTTTTATATTTTTTTTTATGAAAAAAAAAAAACACTGTATAACTTGTTTCTCTAAAAACACGCTAGAAAAAAAAATTAGTCATCTCGATAAAAAATAATTAGAAACTTAATTGTATAAAACTATGAAATAAAGTTTTGTCACAAATACTCTCTTAGGAAAGTTTTGTTGGAATTTATATGTATATGCAGATAGTTTAAAATATTGATAATAAGAAAAGAAAAGATAAACTCACTGTTTATTGTTGGTGTTTTGTTTAAGTTTTGCTATTGTTACAAGTAAGACTTTGAGTGTTTATAATTCTTATTCGCTTTAGGGTTTTATAATATTTTTAGTTTTTCCAAAATCTTTGAAAATAATTTTGTTAAAAAATGTACCCCCTTATTTTGTAATAAACTTCACCTCACTTAAGAACTATTTTCATACTTTTTAATATTAAAAAAATTTGGTATGAAAATCTTGTCGAAAATATTTTTCTGCGAAATTAAGTTTGTTGACTTTATCTTTAAAGAAGAGAAAAGTTTGTGCAACATTGCGACTTTAAAAAATGATCTGGTAACTAAAAAATCATTGCAAATACAGCATAAGTATAGTAAAGGTACACTACAAATAAAACACAAGATATATAAAGTGCAGTAAAAGATGGTACAGTACTAGTACAGTGCAAGTACAGTAAAAGTAAAGTTAATGTACGGTTAAAGTACGGTACAAGTACAGAACTCACACAGAATAAATACAGTATAAGAACAGTAAAAGTACATTATAAGTATAGTACAGTACAGTAAATTTTTACAAAAAATGTTACAAGAAATTGTCTTACAAAATCTTCATAAAAATATTCAAATAGTTTTTTTTAATGTTTGTCAAAAAGTTTTCAGCGCTAAAATTTTAGACAAACACATTTTTTAAGCATTTTGTATTATGGTTGCAATTTGGTTAAAGTGTTGCTTTAAATTTGTCTAATCGATTTGTTGTCACAATTCGTAGAAAAATACTGTCGCATTTTTTTTGCACTCAAAATCCAACATGGCCTCCTTTTCCCAACAATTGTCAAAATATTGTTTAATAAAAAAATTTCTATGCAAACAATCTGTAAAGTATTAATATTTTGTTAGGAAAAAAACGTACAATAAGACGAGTTGCTCTTTTTTTGTTGCATATTGTGTGTTTGTTGCAAATATTTTGTTGTCATGATGCACTTGGCGCCTTGTTAAAATAAACATGTTTGTTTGTATGTTGATTCATATACTGCCACCAGACGACTTGTTTGTTTTTTTTTTTTTTTATCGAAGAGAAGATAGAAAAAATATTAAATTGTTATTGTAACCCTTCTTCAACTTTTTCGTGTTCATCTGCTGCCTGTTTTCTATCTTTTAGCGAGATTATTGACACTTTTAGTTTTTCAACACAATTTAAATGAAAGAAAAACAGATGCAAAAAATAAATTTTTCGAAGAATCTCTAAGAACATCTCGCCAGAAGCTGCAAAGCAATTTACATACTACAAATGTTTTTTTTTTTTGATGATATTTCAATTGTTGTTGCTTTTATTTGAGTGACATTGGCACAACTTTGAGCCAACAGCAAAAAAAAAAAAAAAACATATACTGCGACGCATAAAATCGCATGATTGTGTTTTTGTTGTTGGATTATTACACGGTTTAGTAGATTGGTTATTCGGTGTATGGGTAACACTCGGGGGAAAAAATTGGTAATTTTAGAACAAAATTTTGATTAAGAACGTATTTGAGAAAACTGTAAACAGTTTTAGAGGCAACTCAAAAAGTAATTATGAATTTTCTCCTTAAGTTTTATTAGTCAATTAAAATTTTGATTAAACATGGTTTTAACTAAACTTTAAACAGTTTAAAAAAACCCTTTTTTATTCAAAAGTTTTTATGAGTTTTTGCCCTTAAGTTTGGATTCACACTATGAAAGTTTTCTTTCAGAAAGTCTAAATTTATTGGGGACAGGAGGATAAGAATATCATGTTCTCTAACCCACACTTATCTACAATTTCATTGCAAAACTTAGATTTTCTTATTATTTTATTTCTTTGAGTGTTTATTTAAATCAAGTCTTGTATTTGTAGTTAAATAAAAGAATGACGCAAAGCCAGAAAATAACAGTCTATTGACATTTGTGTCTGTTATCGGTATAACTGGAAGACGGTTACGTTTATGGTAATATAATCTTTGATTGTGGTCTATTGATTTTTTCCTGTTCTCAGAGTTTTTTTGCTGTCCTACCTTCCGTACACTCCCGCCGTTAAACACAAACAAATATACTTATTCCATCACTTGTTTTTACATGAACTAAATCCATTATAAAATATATTAAACATCCTACACTCGGTTAAAATCGGCAGCACAAGAAGTTTTTTTGTAATACAAACAATGATTTTTAATAGTTTTTAAAAAAGCCAAAATTAGACAATTCAATAAATGTTCTTATTCCAGTAAAAAAAAGAGCTTACTGGTTAGAAGTTGTGAATGGAAGAGAAGCACAATTCCCCTTTACAAACCTGCTTACAAGGGGCATGATTTTTAAATGGCGAATTGCCACTTGGAAACAATATTTTTTCCTCTCTGCTTAAAAACAACATGATGATTGATTGCATAATTAAAATATGTGATTTCAATCATTGCTTGTGTTCGGTAAAATTTAACGAATAGACATAAATTATTTATGTACCACCTGCTTACTTATAAGGAATAATGTTAAGTTAATAAATCACTTTCTTTTACTTAAAATAAAAATTCACTTTAATGGTTTTGGCTTTTCGGCTGCTTCTACAGGGTAGTTTACACGCTCACACAAGTAGTACGTATTCTGACGAAAATGCATCTCTGAAATAATTGTTGTTTGCAAACAATAATAACTTGTCGTGACAGGGTTGTATTTTCTTCAAAATACGTATGCACGATCCTGTAAACTACGCAGCTCATAGACATGTACGCGCTCATGTATTTTTCTTGTTGCCGTAAACCTTAAAATCTTTTACTGTGTTGTGTCATATTGATGGTATTTGCTCTATTTAAACGAATGTCACCATTCATAAAACAATATCATATACAACCAATATGACACAAATGAACACTTTGTGAATTGCCAAAATTTTTAATAGGCACTTTAAAGGTACTAATTTCAAGAAAACTTTTTTCAAGTTACTTTTTTATTTGTACTCTTTTAGAAGCTACAAGCTGACCCGACAGACGTTGTCCTGTCCAAATTAGGAAAAATTTTTCGTTCGATTTTTAAAATCCGTTAAAAAGATACGAACATTTAAAAGAAAAATTAGTCAAATCGATGGAGCCGTTTTCTGATTTTAGGTAAATCGAAAAAAGTGGGCGTTAAAGTGGGCGGGGCAAAATTTTCTTTCCGTAAAAACCTAAGTTGCACCATGGCAATGATTTTAAAGAAAAAATCGTCCAAATCGGTCAAGCCGTTCTCAAGTTATGCGCTTAATAGAAAAAGTGGGCGTAAAAGAAGGCGTGGTAAATTTTTCTTTCGATGAAAACTTAAATTGGATTAATACGAACATTTGAAAGAAAAATTTGTCAAATCGATGGAGCCGTTTTCTGATTATAGGTAATTCGGAAAAAAGTGGGCGTAAAAGTGGGCGGGGCAAAATTTTCTTTTCGTATAAATCAAAGTTGGACCATGGCGATAATTTTAAAGAAAAAATTGTCCAAATTATATAGATGTCATTGGTGGTCCAATATGAAAATTGGATTTTGCCACGCCCCTCCGCCCGCCGTTTTGGAGCCCATACGTTACATACATAAACACATCCTGTTTTATATATATAGAAGAAGATTTTTAATAATAATATTTTTTAGAGTTTTGTTATTGGAAAAGGCTCTTGTAAAGTCACTTTAATGTGTTAAAAAGTTGCCTTTTTGATAAGTAACTGTATAGAAATGTACCTTTACTAAAGTACCTTTTAAATGGCACTATTAGACAACGTTATTTTTTAAAAGGAAGTTTAAAGAAACATGTCGAATTTTGGTTTTGCTTATTAATACTTTAAATAAGTACTTTTTAAAGGTATTGGGCCCATAATCATAGTCAAAAATAAAGTCGACTTTTTCTAAAGCATGCTTTAGAACAATGGTGTACACATGCATTTAAAGCCGATTTTAGTTAAAAGTATACATTAATTTGACTACGAGTATGGGCCATTATTTTTTAAAAAGGACATTTTATAAAAAGTACTTCTTTTCATTTAAAATATATTTTAAGATTTTTTTTTTACAAAACGTAATATGTGCCCTTAAGTCCTTTTTATAAAAGCACATTTCTAAAAAAGTGCTTTTTGAAAAAGCTTAAGTTCATTTTTATTTAATTTTTTTTTTTTTTAATCCCAAAGTTTTTAAAAGATGCTTGTTTCAAGTACGAATTGTTTAAGTGCCCCGTACTTCAAATAATCCGAAAACGGGATTGACTATATTAAAAGTGAGATAAAATTAATCTCAAACTGTGTTTGATTCAAAAATTTCTAAGTTTGTTTAAGCCCGATTCGTACTTGAGATAAGATTGATTTATTCTTTACCTTTAACTTACCTCAGAGATTCAGAGGTAAACAGAATATTATTTTATACTAACCCGTTGAACATATTAATTTCACTTTTTTGTATTCCGCCTTTTGTTTATAGAAGAAGTCTCAATTATAAGAAAACAGCAACATGGTTTTGGTAATCATTCTACTTTAAAAATTTGATGAACTATATTTTACTAAATAATTTTAACAAATAGAATATGGGAATTATTGCTTCTTATTTTATTTCTTAAACATCAAAATAAATTAAATTTAAAAACTTTTCTTAAGCTTCACTTCGGAAAATCAAATCTTGTAACGTTAATTTAACCGCCTTATACTCAATGCAAATGGATGAAACTTTGCATTCATACATACTCCCGATGACAATACACGAATACATGTGCGAAGCCAGGATAAAATCTAAGGGGGGGGGGGGGGAGCAAATTTTTTTTTGGTAAAATGCTTTTTTGACCGCCTTTTACTCAATGCAAATGGATGAAACTTTGCAGGCATACATATTCCCGATGACAATACACGAATACATGGGCGTAGCCAGGATAAAATCTAAAGGGGGGGGGGGGAATTTTTTTTAAATGTTCTTTTTTAAGAAAAGCGTTTCTTAAAAAAATGTTTTTTTAAATGTTCTTATTATTCTTCTTGAAGTGCTGTTGTTGTTTTTACACAAAACAAGCAAATCAGCTTTAACTTTCTTCTGTAGTATCGAAAGTTATTTTTGGGAATACAAAATTTATTATTAATAAGATTTATGTATGACGTGCTAAATGCCCAAATTTTGATATTTTTGATAAATTCACTGAAATTTATTGTTGTTGTTTCTACAACAAATTTTTACTAACACACGCGTATCATTCGAAATTCGAATTGGTTTTCGAAAGTTATCCAATTTTGGATTATTTTAAGTACTGTTTAGTGTTATACGTACTTAAATTTTCTTTAGTTCTAAACGTAAAAGTTAAAAGAATCATAAAAAAAAGAAAAAAAATTTCTCATAATTTTATTAAAGGGATATATTAGATAAATAATCTTTACAAGATGCTTACGGGTACTTATTTAATTTAAACAAACAAAAAAAATTTCTATGTATTGATTCGTAATCAATCTATTTGAGTAAGCGATCATTGTATAATTTTAAATCTACTTGACTATTTGCGCGAAGTGAACTACGAAGACAAACCCTGTGATCGTTATATTCTGAAGGTGGTTAAATTCGGTTAAACCGAACAAGAGATTTTATAAAACTATTTTTTGGTACACAGAAAAAATTATTAGAAGTTTTTTATCAATCAAAAAAATCATTTAAAAAGTATTTAAATTTAATTAATGTGATAATTGAATCAATTATTTTTTTTGTTGAATGAAAATTAAAAATATAATTTTGATTTAATTAACATTTTAGTTGTTTTAAAATAAATTTTGAATTAAAAAATTAATTATATAACAAAACATTATTTCGTTTAAAACAAAATAATTCAAACTTGTAAAATTGTTGTTGGAAATTGTCGAAATCAATCAACACATTATTTGAAACGGCCAAGTTTTTTTTAACATTTTTTAATTAAATTTAAAAATATCATTAATTGAGAAAAAAATATTCAAAATATTAAATTTTTACAATTTTTAGTAATCAATATAATCATTTTGGTAATAGGTGCAAAATCAACAAATGGTTTGCTTGATTCTATGAATTTGGAACAAATTTGGTGATTAGAGACAATTTTTAATTTTTTCTGTGTAGGGAATGTATTGTTCGCTCTAGTCACACTTTTCCAATCATTGTTTTTGCTATTACTTCTGTTTACAAGTTTATTGAACGTTGTTTGTTCAATCGGAAAATACATATGTACATATATACAGTGAACTATAAAGTGAGTATATGTTAACTGTTATTTTGAAAATCATGTGCAAATATGACAGTTATTTTTTAAGTTTTTTGTGGTGATTTAAAAATTTTAATTTAAGTTCAATTCTCAAATGTAGAAAGGAAAAAAAGAACACAAGCCATAGTTTCACAATATATTGAAAGAGTGCAAGTGTATTGAACAAACACACACACATACTCACATAGTACGTAAAAGATTAATTGATAAACACAAATGGTAATGTTAAAGACAATGTTTTTTTGTTTTGTTTTATTTCTTGGCAGTTCCAAAAAAAAAAAAAAAAAAAAAAAAAAAAAAAAAAAACAGAATATTTGCTGAAAATGTCATTTGTCATTTTTTTCTCTCTGGTCGTTTGTTTTAGGATTTTCAGTTTTTGTTGCTGTTTCGGTGATAAACTGTTAAAGTATCACTGCATTTTAAATTGGAATATATACATAAATAATTAAAAATTAAAATTCTTGTATATTTTTTATTGTTAACAAATTGTTCTGGGAAAAACAAAAAAAAAAAAAAAAACAAAAATTATATTGAGGTAGTTTGGATTTACAATTCAATTGCAATGAATTCTTGGAAAATGAATGCAAATATATGTTGAATATAAATGTCATATTCAAAAGGGCTTTATTTCGTAAAACAAAAACAAATTGGATAAGAAAAAAAAAATGCAATTTAAAATACAACAAACATTTTGTTTAAACTTTTGATAAGATTTTTTATTGGACATATTATTTAGATGCCAAACAAAGAATTAAAAAAATTGTAATCAAGGTTTTGTTATATTCCTTAAACACACTTAGGTTAGGTTCCATGGGCAGCTATCACTTGGGTCCTTTATTGGTCCCTTTGTGTTACCCAGTGCGAATGCCTATCCCTTAGAGCAGTTACTCAGATGGCGTCACTGCAAAGTCCAACCACTTCGTCTTTCTAGTAAAGAGAAGAAGCGAATTTAGTTCTATCCTGGATGGATCCTCCAAGCAGGCAAACACCCTTTAATACCCAAGATATTAAAAAAAAAACCAGTTAAAAAAGTTTTTACAAAAAACTGCATTACTTAGTAGATACTGCCGATGTCTTGATGCCACGACGCTTTTAACACCAGGAACATATGGAGGGCTTAGAGCTGAATCGAATCAAGTCATAAAATAAAATAAGTTTCAGAACTAGTGCGAAACTCAACGCAAAGGTCAACTCCCTAGGGGTCCAGAAATTATTGGCGGTTGACTTAGTCGAACTGAAAATATTTTTACATTATCTTTTTTGACTTGGCTCGCTTTAACTCTAAAGCTGGAGGTCTATACCACGCGTTTTCGCCTACACGCAGTTCATGCTCTTCTAACCTTACTTGCGTTCTACGTTTCGAGTTACATGCAACGATTTTTATGTAGCAGCAGCACACGTAAAACTAAAATACAATTTGTCAAAATTAGCTGATTTGTTCGTACGCTGCTTGTGACGCTTACAAAAGTAGAAAGTGAACCTACTTTTCGCCTTAAGGCATCTACGCTTTTGTGCATATAACTTACTACGTATAACAACACAGATTCTACTTTTTTGACAACTGCGTATGCTGCGATAAAGCGAGTAACGCGTGGTGTGGTCCTCCAGCTTAAGTCCTCCATAAATATATCACATCGTTTATGTTCTGCCTCATAGCGCCATTATCAAATACGCTTGGTCTATAATTTAATGAATAATTGCACTGATTTCACTGCTCTTAGCCTTAAAAGGTAATAATAAATCCCACGTCGGTGCAACATGTAGAGGAGAATTTTAATAAACCGAGAACGAGTGCGGGTAAGCCGTTGTTTCTTGAACAATTACAAAAATTTAACACTCAATATCTTTGCTTTAACTTTTCCATGATAGCTTTTACGTTAATTTCTGATTTCTGAGAATCTTCAAACGTCATGATTGAGAAAAATGCAGACGACGATATCAGTCACAGAAAAAGTCTTTCCAATTTTTTTTCAATTAAACAATTAATCAAAAATAAAAACAGTTTTAATTAAAAATTTAATCAAGTTAATTAAACGTTTACTTATATCTTAACACTGCTGCAGTAAGTGCTGTAAATTTCAATTAATATTTAATTGATACTTTTGCACCAGTAAAGAAATAAATAGTATCAATTAAACGTTTAATTAAGGTGCCGTGTAATAAAGCCATAGGAAATAAAGCCATATGACCTTATTTCTCAATGAATTGAGCAATAAAGCAGAGAAGCTTTAGTTAGCGAAGCCGGTTTTTGTTATATTATAGAGGAGAAAATCCTTGCGCCCAAAAGTGTTTTCGTTATATTTTTAATATATACATACACCCAGAGAAAAAACAACAAAACAAATTTTAAATAAATAAGAATTATATTAAAAAAAAAAAAAAAATTTTAATGGGAAATAAGGTGGCTTTATTTCACTCCTTACAGGGAAATAAAGTCAAATGGCCTTATTGCTCAATGGATCGATAAATAAGGCCATATGGCTTTATTTCCTATGGCTTTATTGCACGGCACCTTTAATTAACTTGATTAAACGTTTTATTCGCTTGATTAAACGTTTAATTCTCTTCATTAAATTTTTAATTAAAACTAATTTAATTTTTGATTAATGCTTTAATTAGAAAAAATTAGCTAGAATTTTTTCTGTGTTTGGGAAATGCTTTTGATATTTTAAAGATTAATTATTTTTAAACAGCGTAATTTAAAATTTTGTTCCATTTTTGTTTCAGTCGATTTAATTAAAAACATTGTGCAATCTTGATAAATTTGAAACCAAAATTATAAAAGCCCTTGAAAACATTTACTGAAACAAGAGTATATGAAACTTGAACTTGAGGTTTGCTTGCTTTAAAAAACTTTAAATTTAAAAGAATTATATAATATACAAATGCAACAATAAACCAGTCTTTTTTTTATTAATAATTTTTGAATTTAATAATTTCCAGGAAAAAAAAACTATTTAATAATTTTTTGCTACAAATCCTATAAAAGAAACACAATTTATAATTATCTGCTAAACAAAATTTAAACAATTTCAATAAAATTATAACAAAAACGTTGTTTGACAATAGTGAATGGACTTCTTGTCTACTATTTCATTTAATTTTATTTAAAATATTTTTTTTTTGTTTGTTTCATGTTTGCTGTTGTTAATAATAATAAAAACCGTTTATACTAATTTGAAATTAAATTTTATATTTAAAATTGCATGTGATGTTAATTAACCACACATACCACAAAAACCCACATTAGAATTGTATTCTGCATTTTGTGCAATCCATATTTGCAGCCATTCTTTTCTTTCTGTCTGCTTGCCAGTTTGTCTGTCTGTCTGTCTGTCTTTCCGTCAATTACCCAGTCATTGGTTTAGCAACTGGTTCTGTTTATACGTTTTCCTTCAATTTCAATATGCAACTATTTGATGGGTTATGGATTTTGCAATAAAATTTAATATTAAAAAAAAAAATAAATAAAAACAAATATAAAAGTCGAAATAGAACGTATTGAGCTTAACTAATAACCTGCAAATTAACAAATAAAATCACCTGTTGTCACCCTGTAATTTGAGTTTCAACAAAATGTTTAAATTAAAATTGAGGTCTACACAAATGCTGAGGAAACAAAAAGTATAATTTTCAAATAAATACTGTTAATGTTCAATTGCATGTCATTTGCATTTTAAATGGTTTCGTTGTTGGAGTTTTTTTTTTTTATTTTAGTTTTGTGGTATTCAGTTTTATGTCTCTTGACTTGGGACTTTTTCGGCTTGTTTTATTTTTAGTGTAGACTTAAATAATGAAATTATAAAAATAGTTTTTATTAGTTAATCTGTAATAAAAATAAATTTTTATTAAAGTTGAATTTTAAACGCCGCCATAGTATTTTAAACAATGCAAGAGATAAACAAATTTATTTAGTGTAAGGTTTAAGCTGGATAAGGTTGGTTATAAACTTTGTTTAAAACAGTTATAGAAATTTTTTCTGAATTTTTTTAGCAGGAGTGCTGGGGAGTAGCTGTTTGCCTACCACTGGCTTTCAAAAATATGCAGTTTATGTAGTAAAATAATCTGCCTCAATTTTTAAAAGCAACAAAAACTCGAGTGACTTATTGTGTTTAGACTATGACCCTGGACTTCGGTGCAACACCACCAGTAGAGTTCCCGGATAGGGAAAATTGGAGTGGATCCAATGGACTGTTTGAGGGGTGGGCAGTATTTACGGATGGATCCAAGATGGAAACCGGCACTGGTGCCGGTGTTTATATCGCGGACACCGAGGTAAAAAGGTCATTCAGACTCCCTGATGAGTGCAGTGTCTTCCAGGCTGAGATCCTAGCGATCTGGAGGGCGACGGAGGTGATACTGGATCACATCGTGGGTGGATCTGAGGTGACAATTTACGTCGATAGTCAGGCGGCGCTTCGGGCATTGAGCAGCCATACGGTGCGATCATGCCTGGTTGCGCGGTGTAGGAGCGCTCTTAGGGAACTCATGGGGTCATTCAACGTGAGGCTGTGTTGGGTACCAGGACACTGCATGGTTGATGGGAATGAGGTGGTGGACGAACTCGCGAGAGGGGTTTCGGGTCTCGACTAAGTGGTGGGGGACAGGGGGTAAAACCCCCCCTATGCTACTACTATGGGGTGATACGGGAGAAATTCCGTGATGACGTTAACCGATCCTGGAGGGGCAGAATGGATTGCAGGGTGTCTAGGGCACTATGGCCCAAATTGGACGCGGGGGCAACTAGGGTTCTACTGGGATTGGATAGGGGTAGTCTCAGAACACTTATAGGGTTCTTGACGGGTCATTGTCCTGTCAGGGCTTTTGCGGGCAGATGGGACAACGCCATACCGGACTTCTGCAGGCTATGCGAGGATTCGGAAGAGCTAGAGACGATGGAGCATGTACTGTGCCATTGTCCTAGGATGCAGGGTCTCAGACTGAAGTGGCTAGGAGATAGGTTTCACGACGAACTGGGGTGCATAGCTGGATGTAATCCGGCCAATATACTGGGGTTTGTCAGGGAAATAACTCGGCTGTTTCTGTTGAAGGGACTGTAAGGGGGGTATTGTTCCTACTTTCTAATTTTCTGTCTATATCTTACTTCCTTTTCTCTATTTTTTCACTTCCTCTTATCTCTATCTCTTACTTCATATTTTCATTGAAGGGAATCACAATGGATCGTATTCGGTTTCCGAGTGGAGGTGTGCCTGTGGGCACACAACCCTTCTTAACCTAACCTAACCTAACCTATTGTGTTTAGAAGACTTCAGTCCCGTGCGACTGGGAGTACTTTTTTCTTTGTATTCAAACTTAAGCGGCCCTCTAGAAGAAATTTTTTATTTTTGAAAACGGTTTGTTTTCGGAAGACGAAAATGCATTTTTATGCAAATACTTAACACAGCTAAAAATACTGGTGGGCAGTTTTGTAAGGTTAGACTTATTGTGGCTCTGTCGAATGAAACCTTTTACATTAAAGTGACAACTTACGTAAAATTATTTAAAGCTACTATTCTAGAATATCTCTTAAATTTAGCTTAAAGGATTATTTAAAAACCCCTTGGTTGGTTTATATTAAAGGTCCATTATGGAGCACACTATTCCTACCGGAGGCTATGTGAATGAGTCATAGGAGCACTTACTTTTTTGAAAGTGTCGCATAATATAGGGAAAGATCATACCTTAAACATTTTTGGGGTTTAAAATGGCCAGATCTCTGGTTGAAACGAATTGAATTATTGGTGAAGTCCCTTAATGTTCTGTAACTCTTGCGTCGAGAAACTTTTCGATTGAAAAGTGCAAAATGAAACAAAAATGCCATATATTGAAACAAACAGCTGTTTTTCTCACTAAACTGTGTCTGTAACTGTTTTTGGCGAGTACTAGCTGTCATGTAAGGAAATTGCTCGCCAATTTACAGAAAATGGGTGGCTGTAACATTTTTGTGAGAATAGTTCCCGTTGAACTGTCAAATAAACTCACGAATAAAAATGGGGCGAGAAAAAATTTTAACACTAAAAAACAATTAAAATGCAAAATGCAATACCCCGGTTTGTGTCGTTTTCAAACTTGGGTCTTTTTTAAATTTCTGTGATTTCGAAGTTGCGTCGTTTTTGTTTCACATTGCGTCGCATGGTTTCAAAGTTGCGTCGTTTTTTCACTTTGCGTCGCATTGCTTCGAAGTTGCGTCGCTAGTGCTTCACTTTGAGTCGCATGGCTTCGAAGTTGCGTCGCTAGTGCTCGATTTGCGTCGTTACTATACAAATGTTTGTACAAAGCTTAAACAGAAAAAGGGGATTTCCCGTTGAAGTCTAATGCTAATATGTATTTGAAGGATATCAGCAAATTTTATTTGCTGAAGTAAAGTTAAATTAAAATATTTTGCAGCAACGAGTCAAAAAAAGCAAATAAGCTTAGAACAAAAACAGGCCATTTTGACGCGTTCTAAATCAGGGGAAAAGGCTGTTGATAATGAAAGGACCCTTGAACTTGCCCCTTCTACAATAAAATCCATTTGCCGTTTCAGTGACGCTGATAAAGTTAAGAATTTGTTGAAACAAGAAAATAACATCATAAAAACATAATCAGGTTAAAAAATGTCAGAAAAAAATGAAGCCACTTCTTCCTATTTGGATTGAAGATCAAAATAAGCGATGAATGTCCTTAAAACAAAAGATTATTCTAAAGAAAGTTTTAACTTTATTTGAAGGTCTAAAATAAAATTATCCGTTTTAAAGTCTATCAAATCAAAATTTATGTTTTCAGCTCAAATAATGAATCTCGGCACCAATTAACAAAAATCAATACAAGTGTATGGAAAATCCTGCTTTGGTTTGCGTCGTTTCGGTTTGCGTCGAGTTTTTCCGGTCCCAATTAGCAACGCAAACCGGAGTATTGGTGTACAAAGAATAGTAATAATAACATTTTGTTCTTGGCACAATTTTTTATTGTTTAATTATTTTGGTTTTAACATTTTTATAAAATATACGAATGTTTTAAAGCTATTTTGTAAAAAAAAAAACATTAAAGTCGCACTTTACATTATTTTGTATAGCCGACGGTTTTATTTTCGCGACCGTCGTTTTAGTAAATTTTGACTGCCGTCAACGATATGTGTTACTGGCGTTTTTAACGTCTGCAATGTCGCATCGGCTTCGAGTGCAATGTTATGCCATTTATAACGTAACGACGTAATCTCTTTTGATAGTTTTCGACTGTTTTCTCATTTTTAATATTTTGTTTCACATCTTTTCGATGCGAGAAGTTCTCATTAAAGTTACAGAACATGGGTACTGGTTCGTTTTAAATAAACTTTTGCTTACACAATAAAAAAAAATTGAATTCAAATAAAAAGATTGTGATGTTAATTAAAAAATTAATAAAATTTGCACCAGGTCACTAATTAATAGTATCAATTAAACATTTTATTACATTTTTAATTAAAGCTTATTTTATTTTTGATTATTTAATGAAACATTTTGGAAAGTCCATGCTAAATAATTTAAATCTAATTGCTAAGCCGATAAAATAGAAAAATGTAGAGAGATATTTTTAAATTTATTTTTAAATTAAGGGGGACTCTACAGATACTCCTGATGGGGGTCTCAAAATAAAGAAAATTAGAAAAAATTAAAAATTCTTGTAAAATAAATCATACAAATGCTCGGTCTTTAACAAAATTTCATTGTGAGTTTTGTGTTAAGGGAATGAAGTGTATAAAGACAAAACTTGTAGAAACACATGCGGGTTTAAAGTCACAAGGAAAATTATCTCTAAGGAATAGTTAACTTGTGTTTGCTTATAAAAAATGCCTTAAGAGACTCACAAGAGGATTTGTCTTAAATGAAATGGTGTAGGTAAAAGTCTGCTTTCACGCGTTTCATCTTTTGATGCTCAACTCTTATGTTTTCAGGCGAGTGATGAAAGAACAGAAAAGGGGGTAAGTACGAAGATGCCTGTGCTCGTCAGTGCGCTTTGTGTTTTTATTCGTTGGTATATGCACAACGATGGCTGCATGTAATTTTTTTCTTTTCTTTTTCTCTTTGATTCACTGTTGAAAGTTGAAACCGATTGCTGCGTGTGATTATATTGGCATCTTTAAAAGGGAATTGAAAGGAAGTTAAGCATCAATATATGAAACGTGTAAATTCAGACTTACAACGCTAAGAGTGGTTATCATTTGCACGGGCTTACAATTTCTTTCCGAACAAACTTTTCGTACGACAAAGAAAAACTTTTAAGTCATTTAAAAAAAAGTCAACTCCCCTTAAACAATTTTGGACCTTATTATGGCTCATAATCTTAATTATAATACGTTTTATTAAATACTTAATAATGTCCTCATTTTTTTTTTGCAAGCTTATCTTACATTTCTCATATTCACACTCACACAAGTCCTTAATTTATTTTCCTTAAATTAAATTTTTCTTGTTTTTTGAAAGGCGTATCAGTTTGTTTAAATAAATTAACATTTTAAATTAAAATGTCATAATTTTTGTGCAGATTTCAATGTAAATTGTGTGTCTGAGTATTAATTCTGAACAAAGTACATTTCATTTCTTTTAACTCCATTTATTAACATCAGGTCATTAAGTTTTTACTTGTTCACTTTGCTTTTTTCTACAGCCATTTCTGGGTCATATTTAAGCAAACACATAAGGACACATAAATATGTATACCAGAGTCCTGATAGCCATCGACAATGCCAACATTTGAGTTGGCCAACAGTCCGTATTGGCTGTAGTTGCAGTTCATGTAGAGCTTTAATAATAATGAACACATATAAAAATGTGGTTAAAAGGACATTTTAAACCAAATAACTTTTAATTTATGTTCGTTTGTTTTCAGTAACGAGTACAATTGTCGATTTGCTTATATTTTTATTATATTTTCTTTTCGTCGTCTGTATGTTTAGGTGAATGAGTGCAAGTGAGTAAATGTGAAAGCCATGTTCACTTAACTATTAAGTTTTTTTAATGTACGTATGTTATTTTTTGTGTGTGATGTCAAAAATATGAGTATTTAATTGTAAAAGAAAAGAAATATATTAAAAGATTTTAATTATGTTTGTGAAAAAGAGGTTTTTTAAAAGGCTTCAAGTTTTGTTCATCTTTTGCTCAACATTATTTGTGGTAAAAAATATAAAGTGTCAAAATCATTTCAAACATTTCAACACCTTCAGGTCCAATTTCCTTTAATTCAGTCACACAGATCCGTTTTAAACGATGATCTGAAAACCTACTAGATAACGGGTGGTTTAGATCCCCTATGGAAGAGATTTTTAGTCCTTTACAATTGTTTTTGTTAAATGTGAGTTGTGCAGCTTACATTCCCCCCTTGGTGCTTGGAAGTTTAAGCCTTGAGAGTACCCCTGCGTCTCGGGATAACTCATGATGTTAATTTCTTAAGACAAATACGTGCAGCCAATACCTTAAATTTTCCTGGTCATAAAAGTGGCAGAAATCGAGTTACATCGTGGGTGTTAAGAGTTACACGTAGTGTCACCGAAAAAAAGTGCCTTCCAGGGGCTTAAATAGTCCATTAACTGGATAGTAATAGGCCTCAGGGATTAAAATAGACTACATATAAACCATGGTTTAAATCAGTTGAATGAGAGATTTTTTAAACGATGGTTTAAGGAGTGATTTGGCCGTGACCAAGGACGGAGCTTAGCCTACTTATAGATGCCCTTCTGTGCAGTTGTGATTCTTCAGTTGTTGCTTTAAGTATTGCGTATTAGTGTTCACACACGGTTTTTCCTTGCTGTTTAAAGCCTAATAAGTTAATGATTATGCATACCTAGAAAAATCTCATTAACATCTAAGGAACTCCACCCAGCGGGTGTGATCTCTACTACATCTCAAGGCTATTTTGCCTTTAGGAGTTACATCCTCGCGGGTAAATCAAGTGTATGCATATCTGGAATCCGACAAAGATCCAAGACGACAGGCCTCTTTAAGTTTTTGTGATTTATTGAGACCGAAGGACCTTTTCATCTGGTGCCACGGGAGTAAGTAGCCCCGACGAGCAAGGCACCCGTCTGGCTATTGGTTAAGGCTTCTTGCGAGTAATGTTTCTTATAATTCAGGATGATTTTCTTTGCTTTTCATCAAGTTGCTCTCCGACCGATGGGGGTGTGCCTTTTTGAAAGCACTAACTCACAGTCGGGTTGCATGAAAGCCAGCTTTTTTGAAGAGAAGATACCTTCGGGGATAACATGATTTAACCCAAATTGTCGGGTAGCCATAATACTGAAAATCCTACTAAATCGCTGATTTTTTACCACTTGTGGCAAAGTTTGGCCTGAACGCCGTTGCTTTTCAACAGAAGCTGCTAATAGCAGTAGAGGTTCGATAGGTCCGCCAACTAAACAAGGGGTGTGTGAATAGTTTTTGTCGGAATTTATACTTAAAATTGCTGCCTGTGTACGAAGTATCCGTGCGTGCACGGAGTCGGCTGCTAAACGTATTGTTAGTCACCCAGTCATTAAGAGCCACCTTGCGATTAGGCCATATGGCAGGTGCTCATGAAAATCAGTTTCCACATCTATGGAACTCTCATTATTCTCTTGATTCGCTGCCAGCTAGTGTCATATCTACAACTATGGAAAGTAGCCACTTCTTGGCCATTTTAGGTGATGGATTGTTGTTGTTGTTCATGGCGCTTGGTATATCACGTGGTGAAAGTCTTAAAGATATCGGGCTAGGTCTATTTCTAATGGAAGTTTGAAGATCTGCATAAACAGTATTCATTTCCTTAACAAGAGGTCAGAATATGATCAAGATTATCGCATGTTAGAGTTGCCATCTCGATTTAAATTGAAGGCAGATTGGACGAATAACACAAAATGGAAAAGGTAACATTTTCAGGTGCACTTTTGCGGGACTTGACGTGAATCCGTTTTTACAATATTCAAAACTAACTCGACTATCTTTTTAAATATGCCTTTAAGTTAGTTAATCCTTAATGAAACCAAAATTAAACGCTTTTAAATGTGTTACGTGTATATTAATGTTTCATAAATCTCTTAATTTCCTTCTTTTTTCACATTCCTCTACATATCGTTCATTACAAGAATTCGCTTTATTACACTTTTTAAATAAATTTCATAAATTCCTTTGAGTCTTAATCGTATTGAAACTCTCTCTTAAGTTTTTCAAACTTTTTTGCTAATGTACTTTTGAAATAAAGGTATCTTCTCATATTAATTTTGTTTTCAGTTAATAAGTTTTTATTTCTGTTTTAATTTCGTTACTCAAAACAAGTTTATTAAACTAATAAAGCAAACTTATGCTTCGAAGAAAAAACAAATGAAACAATTTTTAAGCCAAAAATATTTTCGTCAAGACCAGATGTAGCAGAAAATTTCAATCATTATTATAAAATATGAGTAAAAGTAGAAGAAGAATTGGAAGTAGAAGAAGAAAATCCACAAAATAACTTTAACTCTGTTATAAATCTATCATTGAGGTCACGTCATATATTGAATTTTCTGCAACAAACAAAAAAAATATTGGAAAAATAAAAAATCCAAATATTTTACACGTCAAATCGTGAGTTTGTTTTGGTGTTCTCTCTATATTTAACAGCATGCGAATAACAGCATACCCACAACTACTCCCACACATTCTAATAATCATATCCACACACACTCACATACTTTGCAAATAATAACAAATATTATACAAGGATACGAGTATAACAAATAAATACGTGCTTATCAACTTCAACAACCAATCGAGGCAGGAGCAGGAGCAGCTTCACATACTAATAATCATACACAAAAATTTTGATTCCCTTTCGTTCTCCCAACACTTGCTCTTGTAAATCAGACTCCCTCTCTCTCTCTCTCTCTCTCCCCATAGAAAGGAAGCTTAAAAACTTTGTTTTTAGAGTGTGTTGGTATTCTCTATTAAATTTAAATTAAATTAGTTTTTCTTTCGTATGTGTTTGAGTGTGCAACTGTTTGTGTGTTTGTACTTTTTTAATTTAAATCAAATTTAAACAATTTATAATTGTGTGAAAATTTTATATTAAAATTTTATTTATTTTTCAACAAACATTTTATATTTAATTTATGAAATTCTATAAACTTGAGTAAAATTGTATGTGTGTGTGTGTATAATAAACATAATTACTTAATTTAATTACTCCTTATTAGTTTGTTTGTTGTTTATATTAATAATATATAAAATCAGAGTAAATATAAAAAAAATATTCAACAAATCAAAACTATAAATTTAAAATTCCAAAAATAAATATCAGTGTATTTATCAAGAATGAAAATTGGGAATTAAGCACGAAAAACAAAATCGTATTAGTTAAAAAAACATCTAATATAATTTAATTTCTTCAAGTCTAATAAAACAGAAGTAAGAAAGAGAAAATTAAAAATAGAATTTTAATTACAGCGAAGTTTGATATTTGACTCTAGACTGATAGCCGTCACAGTGGCTAAAAGGGTAAAACTGCAAAGAACTCTGATGATGAGAATGTGGTTATTTTCGAAAAATTTAAGTTCGACCCAAGTTCAATCCCCCGTCAAGCCAAGAAAAAAAATATCAAAAAATTTTAATTAATTTTATGTTGTAAATTGAAATAATAAAATGAAAATTTTATTTGATGAACTTAAGCCTGATTTAAAAATAAAAATTTGGATTATAAAATTAAGCAATATTAAGTTTTCCTCCAGAAACAGCCAATATTCAAACAAACTAAATAACATTAATTGAAAACATCTTAAACGTGAAATTAAGTTTTAAGGAAGAAAATATTACAGAAAAAAATTTTGCACTAGTAAAAGCATTAGCATAATCAAGTGAATTAAACGTTTAATTAAGTGAATTAAACGTTTAATTGATATTATAAATTTGTTAACTGGTTAAATTTGATAAAACGTTTAATTCACTTAATTACACTTTTAATTAAAATTGATTTCATTTTTAATGAATGCTTTTTTTACTGGTGCAACATTTTTTTCTGTGTTGCTATACAGCTATCGAATAAATGGACCGATTCTTATCATCCCAATTTACAACTCAAATTATAACACATTTGTAGATTTAACAAGTAAGATGCTTGATTCGGCTGTGCCAAATCTTATATACCCTTCACCATTGTGCGAGCAGACTCAACTAGACAAAAACTCAATAATTTTTACAAATACAAACATACATATTTTCAATACTAAAAACTTCATTATAAATTAAATTTAAAAAGCGAAAACTGGTAAATATTTTTTTACAATCGTTTTAAGAACATAAAAAAATTAAAAACAAAATTTTCTTTTTGAAAAACCAAGATTTGAAACAGGGGACTCACAGTTTGGGTGCGTTTGTAAATGCATCACTGCGCGTCATCAGAAAAGCAAACTTTTTATAAAGCCGATAAAAAATAATTATAATTTTTTTTTTATTGTATTTCTATTATTTTTGTGGAGTATTTCAAAATATTTTGGTCCACATTTACTTCACTGATAAATATATATAACGATTTGAAATCACTGATGCAGCGCAGTGATGCATTTACGAACGCACCCTTTTTAACTTAAACAAACCCTCTAGACAACTGAACCATCAAGGAACGCTGTTTGAATATCATTAAAATGAAATATGGCACGTTTAACGGTTTACAACTCAACACACAGTTGAGTTGTTATTATTTTTGATGTTTTGGTTCACCGCAAAATATAGCAAAGTTTTAAACCATAATACAAAAATCTACCCGCTGTAAAAAATTTTTAACCATTTTCTTTACTATTTCGGAAAAAAAAATATAAAAGAGTCAACTAAAGAGAATTATTTTGAGTTGTCCCCAAATGTAAGTTGAATTAATATCAGTTTTGTTTCAACTAAAGAGGAATATTCAAAGTTTTTCTTGGGATTCAAAAAAATTAGTTAAAAAGGTTTCGTTTAAATGTGCTAAATTCCCAATTCATACTATTGATAAAATTTATTGTTGATGGGATAAGCTATTCCTATGCGCATTTCACTGGTTGCTTAGGCCAGATCATCAGGAAATTTCATCCAAAGATTTTAGAAAAACTAGACATTTAACAAATAAAACTGTTAAGCGAATAAGAATTTTAAACACCAGTTTTACCTATAACAATATTAAAGCGTAAACAAAAATTTTAAGTTGTGCTAGTGTTTATGTCACAACGGTTGACATTAATGATGCTCTATAACAGTGACGGGCACATTTGCAAATCCTATGTACGCGTGCATAGGAATACAAATGCTGCTTGTGCGACGTCGACACATGTACACTATAAACTTCTTTGTGTGCCTGTGACAATGTACGTTCGGCTGTTTCTTTGTTGTTATTTCGTCAACACAAGCATAAATGTGAAAGTATGTGTGTGCCCTTCACTGCTCTATAACAACGATCATTACGCTAACACACACACACAACACGAAGACTACCAAAATCAGATACTGAATTTCGTCCAATAGCAATACTTCCATTTCTTTCTAAGATACTTGAACGAATATTGCACAACCAACTAAGTGCATTTTTAAATGATAACAACCTTCTTACCCCCAGACAGTCTGGTTTTCGATCCCTTCACAGTTGTGTATCAGCGTTAATTGACGTAACTGAAGACGTGAGGTCATATATTGACAATGTTGAAGTTGCTTTTTTAATCTTACTGGATAATTCGAAAGCGTCTTCCACAGTAAATACGGAAATACTTATTTCTAAACTAGAAAACTATCTCAATATTTCATCGACAGCTACCAAATTAATGTCATCATATTTAACAAATAGGTCACAGTCCGTTTTTTATGCAAATAGGATGTCAAGTAGTATATTACTGATTAGAGGCGTACCACAAGGCTCTATTTTAGGGCCTTTATTGTATTCTGCATATGCTAACGACTTGCCAACCAAGTTGGAATATTGTAATGTACAAATGTATGCTGATGACGTACAGCTTTACATTAGCTGCAAACCCTTCGAAATTAATGAATGTGTCCGAAAAATTAATAAGGATTTGACAAATATTTATAACTGGGCAACTTCAAACGGGTTGTGTCTCAATCCAAACAAATCAAAATGCTTACACAGAGAAAACAGATTCGTGATCACAACCGAATTTGGCGCCAATCGAATTTCATCGGTTGCATGTACTATCACACAATTCGGTTCCAATTACTCAAAATTTCGTTGCTTAGTATAATATTTTTGATAGCAACATTTGAATTTTAGTACACTACCAGTCATAACAACAGATATTGTTAGTTGTTAGTATGATTATTAGAAACAAAATTGTGCTTATACCCGAATAAATGATAGGTGCAACTGAATTAACACATAATTGGTGTTCATAACAAGAGATTTGATTGTCGTTATCAATATATTTTTTAACCGGTCAAATTTAGCCCATAAGGGGCAAGGACTTGCCCAAAGGTAATCTCAATGAATGGAAAAAATGGGTTATTTACAGTACGATGTCCTAGGGCAGGATCATATAACCCAGCTTGCATTACAAAGGGGAAGTCTTAAAACTAGTCCATGGTATACTCCAGAGGATTAGCTTTGAAATCGTTTCAAAACGAAAACATGTCGTTTCACTGCAAACTCTTTTTAATAATGACATGGTCCATACTTGCACTACATTGGACCAGCCCAGGATCAAAATGGATCAAGAAGTCCAATTTAATTTGCAGGGCATAAAAAATAATACATACATTCATGCATACATATGTTTGTACGTGTATATGTTCATACCTATAAGAATACGTAAATTACTTACCCCTATTTATTAAGTTTTGCACATTTTCCATTTTTGACCGCAAATATATTTTTTAAATATAATATAAAAAATTAATTTTATCTATCAAATGTTTTGACAGAAAATTTAGTAAGCAATTGGGGCTTTTAACTATTTTTTGGTTGTGAATTCCGAATAATTATATTTTCATTTGTTGTACTCGAATTGAATCTATTCCAACAATCAACAATTAGCTGCAATAAATGAATAATCATTTATATTACAAAATTTATTGACGAAAGCAAATTATTGATTGCAATGACCAATATTCAGTATTGCCCTATATTAAATTCGGTTGTGATTCTAACCATTTGTACTAATTTTTAGAACTTAATTAAATTAGTTATCATAACTAATAAAAGAATTGAAGGAATCATATTTCAGTTGGAATATCATTTTTATAATCAAGAGAATTAAAAATCAGTTAGAACTATACATTTTTAATAGTTGCAATAAAAAATCATGTCACTTGATCAATATTTTATTACTGCAACCGTTTCCCAACCAATTTGTTTTCTGTGTGTAGTGACAGCAAAGAAAACACTATCCATACCGATATTTCCGGATTTGCTATTAAATGGATCAGAAATTGAAATAGTTACCTCAACAAAGAATCTTGGAGTTACTTTTAACAATCAATTGGATTGGAGTTACCATATTAATATTGCTACGGCAAGAGTATATGGAATGTTAAGAAATTTGTGGTGTACTCAGTGGTTTATTTATCAAATTAGAATGCTTCTAGCTAAAACATATTTGGTACCAACTCTTTTATATGGTTGTGAACTGTTTGCGAACTGTGATGCTGCTAGTACTCGAAAGCTCAAAGTTGCTTTTAATAGCATAACACGGTACATATATGGTATTAGACTTTTCAATAGAATATCTTTTTATACCAAACAAGTGTTTGGCGTGTCTTTTGAATCCTTACTGCAATGTAGGTCATTAATATACCTACATAAAATTATATACACTCGTCAACCAAAATATATATATGATAGACTACTTTTTTTAGATCGAATAGGGGAAATCGAATCTAACAGCAGCGGTATAAGACTCAGATATTAGAGCAACATTTTTATATTAATACCATTCACATTTGGAATAAGCTACCCGTTGATTTGCAAAGAAACAACAATACAACGCAATTCAAAACATTAATCTTTGAACATTTTAGAAAAAAAGAAAGATTAACAGCTAATTAATTAAAAATAAAATTAAAGTATGTTTAACATTTGTCAAATTATTATGTTTTTGTTTATATTATGTTAACTTGTTAAAATTAAGTTATTATTGTAATTATTTTTAATAAGATTTGTATACCTACTCTTATAATCCAGTATTTTAATATAAGATTTATCTTTGTATTGGGTTGTGATCAATAAATAAATTGAAAAATTGAAATTGAAAATTGAAACAATTGTAAAAAGCCATAATTTTAAAAAACAAGAACAAAACACATACATGTCTCAAATGAGTAAATTTATTTTCCTTTCTTTGCAGTCACCACTACATACACGTTTTTAACTGTCTCTCTTTGTAATGACCACTGCTCTATAATGTGTTTTCTCTTTTAAGTTGTTTGAGGTAAGTTTATTGTGCTGTTACATTTCGTTTTGTTTATGTACTTATTAAATGATACCACTAAATAAATGAACAAATTTCACATAAAGGGCATAACTCAAAAACTCCTTACCAGTGTTCGAAAATAAACAGTAAATTATTTAGTGTTCGGCTCACACACTCAAGAACGATATCTATTTTTATACCCTCCACCACAATTAGTTGTGAAGAGGGTATATTAAGTTTGTCATTCCGTGTGAAACTTTTTTATTATTCATCTCAGACCCCATAAGGTATATATATTCTGGGTCCTTGAGTAATTCTAAGTCAATTTAGCCATGTCCGTCTGTCTGTCCGTCTGTCTGTCTGTTGAAAACACGCTCACTTTCGAACAACTCAAAAGAAATGAACAAACTTGGTGCCAAATTGCTTGAAGTTATCCTAAGCAGTTTGGGATTGAAATCCAGCAAAATCGGTTAAGTAGGACCAGAGCTATGAATCAAAATGTGGAACCACCACCTAAAAAAATTGATAATTTTACAAAAAATAACATAAATGCTGGAACAAGGCACGGAATGAGATAAGATTTTGCAAAAATTTGTTTTATTTAACTGGAAATCACGCTGTTAAATTTCGTGAAGATCCGTCCATAATTTACCCTAAGCCCCATATAAACACTACTCCCGAAAAACAGTTTAGTACGCCTTAAACCGTAAAAAATAATGCTATCATAACAGAAATTGGTACGTCACAGTTTTAAAGGACTAGAAATGAAGCTGCGAAATTTCGTGATGATCGGTCCATAATTTACCCTAGGCCCCATATAAACCCCATTACCGGAAAACAGTTTAGTCGCCTTAAACCATAATTAATAACAAATCGTCACAGTTTAAGAAAATAATAACATCATACAGATATTTCTCCTCAAACATTCGAACTGCCGGTGGAGGGTATCAAAGATTCGGCACAGTTTTATAGGACTATAAATGATACTGTGAAATTTCGTGAAGATCGGTACATAATTTACCCTAGGCCCCATAGAAACCCTACTGCCGGAAAACAGTTAAGTACACCTAAAACCATAATTAATAATGCTATCATAACAGAAATTGGTACGTCACAGTTTCAAAGGACTAGAAATGAAGCTGCGAAATTTCGTGATGATCGGTCCATAATTTACCCTAGGCCCCATATAAACCCTATTACCGGAAAACAGTTTAGTCGCCTTAAACCATAATTAATAACAAATCGTCACAGTTTAAGAAAATAATAACATCATACAGATATTTCTCCTCAAACATTCGAACTGCCGGTGGAGGGTATTAAAGATTCGGCACAGCCGAATATAGCACTCTAACTTGTTTGTGATTTTGTAGACGAACACAACCCTTAATACCGTTCGTAACTATTTTCAAGAAAGAGCCGAACATTATATATTATTCTGTCCTTCGTTAAAAACAGAACAATTGTTGTGATACTAAAGACAAACATTATATTTTGACATTGATAAAGAAATGAACAAACAAAAAATTTAAGCTACGACCGCACCACGAACAGCTAGTGTGTGTATTGTGTATATGTTTTGTTTGTTTAAAATTATTTCGCTCTAATTTCATCAGAACACATCCCATTGTAATAACAATAGAACAGAAAAAAACAACACGCATTGCGACGAAGTTTCAAAATAAACGTTGAAGCACCGGCCCACACATGAGAGTTGTATTATATTCTCGGGCTATTTTTATGGGATGGTAATAGAAGAGAGCATATTATTCGTATATGCTTAATTTTTTTTTAATTCATTAATCAGTAACTTTTTTAAATAGTAGGTACTAATTTATTAAACTTTTGTTTACATTTTTATCTTGCTACAATATTATTATTGTTGGTTTCCATATCAAAATGTAAAAAATAAGCAGTAATTTAAAATAATAAATTCTTTTAACCATTTAAGCCCAAACAAAATCTACCCGACAAAAAATTAAATATTTTTTATTTTATTATTAACTTCATTACATATAAACAATAAACCAAAAAAAATTTTTTGTTAACATGTTCGGAGGCAACCATAATATGGTTGTGGCTACTTGATGGCGGACTGATTCAACCGTAATATGGTTGCTGGTGACAATAATACGGTTAAATAAAACATAATATGTTTAAAAATTTCTTTAAAAATTGTTTTGTTGGAGGTGACCATAATTAAACATGTTTTTTCTCTGGGTGTACCTTGTGTAAATATGCCTTGTGCTGAACTTTGTAACAAATTCTTTAGAAAGGGATAGGATTGTTTTTAGTTATGCCCATAACACTTTTGTTCTTTATTTTTTTTGCGTGTTGTTCCAGTAATTGCAGAAATTGCAAAAGGTCTAAGTCATCTGTTTCTTTCACCCATTCTTTTAACTTTAAGTGCTTGCCCCAATCTTTGCGAAACTTTTGTGAATAGGTTTTTACAAATGTTTTAAAAATTTTCTTATCTTTTGATTTTTATTTCCGTGAAACATTAATGAGCATTTACATTGTTTCATTTTTTAAGATCTAATTCAATGTCAGCATCTTCCGTTTTCTTCTTTTATATTTGTATTAAACATAATAAAAATGAAAAATATTAAAAATATCACAAGAACTAAAAAATGCTAGAATTTTGAAATAATGCTGCATGCTAAATAATTTTTTTTATGCCAAATGACTTAAAAAAAATTAAAAACGCTAAATTTTCAACACTGTTAAGGTGTGACTAACAATTAAAGGTCCAATTAAACGTGGCATAAACATACACAGAAAAAATTATTGCCGAATTATTTTCAAACAAACGCTTGTTTGAAAATTTTTTTAATTTCTACAAATTTTTTTACTGATTCAATTAAAATTTTTGTTTGATTTTTATTTAACCAACAAAAATGTTGACAACCATTCAAAAATATAATACACGCGTGAAACCAATCAAGTTTACATAATTTTGTATGAAATATTTAACGCTTTTTAATGTTGTCGTCTTTTTGCATTTTTTTATTTGAACGTAAGCGACACTTCCTAATGTGAAATATAAGAACTACAACAAAAAACACATACAGTCTATTTTTGGACACTTTAAAAAAGTACAACAGTAAGAAGTAAAAAAAAAAAAAAAATAGCAGGTAAAAAAACGTTTCACTCTTTTTAAACAACAGAAACAACAACAACATTATAAGAAACAACATAAATTTTTGGTTGGTTTCAAAGTTGGTTAAAAAAAACCAAAATCCCGTATTAAATTTTTTCAAACTGTTGGCTTAAATACATCAAATACAAAAATATAATGATGACGAAAAACATATCGAGTCGGTCTGTCGCCGTTTATGGGTTACAGTTCTTCTTGATTAGCAAAGGAAAGGATACAGCAACAGTGAGTGATGACGAAAAACATTGTGTGTATAAAAAAAGAACTTCGTTCAAAAATTATTCCAACAAAAAAATGTGTCTCAAAGCCAGCCGGCCGCTCTGCTCTCTCTGCCATCATATTCTAATACAGTGCCTGCTTGTGTGCGCATCATTGCTTGTGCAAAAACCTTTTTCTTTTTTTTTTTGATTTTAAAATTTAGTTTATGAATTTCAGTAAACTTTTTGTTTGATTCAGTTAAATTATTTGTTTGAAAAAATCAGTGTTTTTTTTCAATAAACAAAATGCAAATAAATTGTTTGAATATGCGAATTTGTTTATAGGACCGATTTCAGACAAAAAATTGTTTGATTCTACAAATTTTTTGTTTGAATTGGAAAAATAATTTTTTCTGTGTAATGCCACAACAGTAACGATGACCGTAGAAACCAAAATTCAATTGGTTTGTATGGATATGATTATATCGTTATGGTAAGTCACCTATAATCAAATACAGTGTTGTCCATAGGATTGGTGTCAGCAGCTGTTTTGTATGGCTATGGTTATGTCACGTCTAATTTGAGCTAAACATCGTGCATTATGGTACGACTAGCCTTTATATTTGGTGTATAACTTATGTAGTTGATTTTTCACTGAACGCTTATAAAATGTTTCTTTAATATCTTCTGTATGGATTGGTTTTATTTAATAGTTGTAGTGGCATTCTGTTCAAGATATTTGGAAGCGTTTATTTCTAGTTTAGTTCTAGTTCTAATTAATATCAAGTTTATTTCTAGTTCTCGTTTAGCTCAGTTGTAGTTCAGTTCTTTTTCACTTCCTGTATACTCAAAATAAAAATCAATCCATCCGTACTTAAATCAATTCGAAGCGGTTTTAAAAGTACGGCAAGTACGGATTTTCTAGAATCAAGTACAGAAAGATTGATTCAAGTACGGATTTTCAATTGTAAAAAACTTAAATTATCCATATTCAATCCCGATTTCGTACTGATCCAAACATGAGATTGATTTAAGTAAAACTAAGATTAAATCAATTTAAGAATGCGCTTGATTCAAGAATTATAAAATTGTTTTAATCCGGATTCGTACTTGAAATAATCTGAACATGAGATTGATGTAAGTAAAACTTAAATTGAATCAATCTCAAAATGCGCTTGATTCAATTATTATAAAGTTAATTTTATCCCGAATTCCTGCTTGAAAAAAACCAAAAAGAAATTAAAAAGTAAAAATTATAATGATTTATTTACTTACCCGTTTTAAATCTTACAGAATTATAAAACACCAACATCAAGCCTGATATGGTTTTTACTTTAAAAATCTTATGTTCATATTTAACCAAAAATATAAACTAAATGAGAAGCATAAGTTCAGATTTACTTTTTAACCCTTCGTGGCACACATGAGCCTGCCCAGACCTTTTTGCAATGTGTATAGAAAATCAAAACATGCGTAAGCCGGAGTGTTAAACACAACGAAAAGTTTAGGCCCTAAATTTGCAAAACGCAAACGCAACGCCAAAAATTATATTGAAAGCAAAAACTAAATTGATATTATTTCATAATTTTGTTGTTGTTTTTTATAGAAATGTATATTGAATTTTTAAATTTTAAACGCTGCATATCTTGTGGCGTTGATAATTTTAAAACGCAATATGTATTTCTGTAGAAAGCAACAACAAACAAATTTGACAAATTTTTGACATTGTTTTTGCTTTCAATGTTATTTTTGGCATTGCGTTTGCGTTTTACAAATTTAGGGCCTTGATCATTTTTTTAATTGATTTAAGAATTTTATACTTATTTCGTGTAATTCCGGGATTGATTTTCGAAAGTAATCCCATTGTTTTGAGTACGTTTAAGTGTTATTCGTACTTGAATTTTTGAGTACGACTCGTATTTAAAGTAATTATAAAAAACTTGACTTATCCCGAGTGTTTTTCTTTCTGTGTAGGGCATTCAGATCGTATAAAATCTCTGCTCTGTGTGTCTTGGACTTAAACCATGACTGTTTTATACTCGTAACCTGAGTGTACTGTACATGCAATTTGCTTATACTGTACGTATACTAAACGCGTAATGAACGTTGGCTTTCTAGTAAACGTGAGCTCGAGGTATTACAAATTGCCACTATTGTATTCCTTTCGTAAGTGTTCAATACGTACACTGTACTCGTACTGTACGTATTCTGTGATCGAACTCTTCGTGTATTGTACTAAAACTTTCTTAAATCAATTAAAATTTTTTATACTCTTGAATATCTGTTAAAGTTGCAAATGTAAATATGTATTTATGAGTGTTGTTTTCATGTTATTGTCGTTGCGTTGTTTTAGTTTTAATTGTTTTTGTTGTTGTTTTACTATTAATCATGTTTATTGTTTAAAAATGCATAAAGTCTGTTTGGTTTAGCGGTTTACTACATTTTTAAATATTTGTAAATATTTTTTTCACAGTTTATTGTTTTTTTTTCGCGAAGTTTAAAGGGATTAACCGCGTATCAAATGTGCGTTTTTATAATACCACAGCATGATTGTGAAACTAGATAGATGTGTTATTAATTTTTTAAACACTGCTTAATGAAATAGTTTAAATTGAAAATGTGTATCAAAATTTTTCAGTGATTTTATTAAAACTCATTCATTCTTGTTTTTTTTTGTTTTTTAAAGAAATGCTTTTTTTTACTTATTAATTATGATGTGCTGAATTTCCCAATTCTTGATAAATACACGGAAATTTTTTGTTGGTAGTTAAGCTGGTTCCCATTCGCATTTCACTAGTTGCTTAGGCCAGATCATAAGGTCACCTTTTTTGAAAGACTTTGGAAAATATATTAAAGTAATAAAACTATAAAGTGAATGAGAATTATAAACAAAGCTTAGACAAAACACCAATCATAATCACTGAGTTTATCTTTTCCTACACTCCCGAAAACAATTGGAATACAAATCTTCACCTTAATGCTTTAAAATCAAATTCGTAATTCATCATCATCCCCATTTGATGTAAAACAAGCCATTATCATTATTTTCAACTTTATTTAATATTAAATAAATATTTAAGCATTTTATATAGTTTTTGTTATTTAATTGAAATTTTTTTGCTTAAAAAAGATTAACTTTAAATGATGTTCATTAACGTCGAAACAAGATCACGTTCTTGACAAACAGCTCTTCGAAGTAAAACAAAATTTAGGAGTGTTTGAAAAAGCTCCATACAGATTATTCAACTAGTTTCTCTGTGTGTGTTTTTTTTTTGTATTTTCGGGGGGCTCATCAACAGCACCGTCATCACAAACAGCGCATCGTCATCATCAACTGTGTTAACATTTAGTTAAACATAATTTATATTTTGAAAAAAGAAATAAAGCAATTGCCGACAAAAAAAAAGCATTCACGAAACTTAACATACTTGTTAAACCTGAGTTTTTTTTTTATGTTTAGTTTTTTTTTTGCGAAAAATACAAGAAAATATCACAAAATAACCATAAAACAAAATTTCATAGATGCCGAATGTTTTTAGAAAATACACCTGCAATTCAATACAAAAATGTTTCCATTCATTTAGTCGTACAAATTCCTGCTGTTTTCTCTATTAAATTAAATATTTAAAGTTCAATGTTGCTGCTTCACCATTCCACTTAACATTAAAAAAATAAATTTTTAAGGTTTTTCCTTATTAAGTTTAACAAAATTGTAAAAAATTGTATATCCACACCTTTAAATGAAATCGATACAACAAATTAAAGGAGTTGAAGTGTCATTGGAGTCATTAATTAGTCAGTAAATAAAATAATTTCTTGATAACAATTTGAAAATAAAACAAAAATTAAAAAATAAATGTTATTTAAGTAGAGAATAAAAAAAAAAACACCTTTGATGATTAATTTACTGAAATTTTTAATTATTAATTTTACACAATGTGGGAATTATATCTTTTTTTATAAAATATTTTTATTGTATTGAAAATTTTTCGAATGTGCTTATTTGAGCCAAATTTCAACGTATAAATCTTTCCAACAATAGTTCTATTCCCTCAATATTTTATATACATTTTGCTAAAGGCGATCTTTTGTTCACAGCTATAGGATAAGTACATTAGGGTCGTTTTTAAAGTGTTAAACACTCGGTCCCCTAGAAATATGCGAATATCAAAAAAACTTAGAATTAGGTTTAGAGGTAGGTGTCTTAAAGCGAAAGCCGAAAAAATATTTTTTTTTTAGTTTTTGACAATTTTTTTTAACGGCCGTAAAAGTCGTATTCTAAACAGTGTTGCCAATTTAGCGATTTTTCACATTGTTTAGCCAATAAAAAATGAGTTTAGCCATTCTTTTTTTTAGCCATTTTTCAAATTTTTTAGCCATAAAAATTTGTTTGCTGTTTTTCTTTTAAAATAATAATTTTTATTTTCTTTAAACATTTTTAACAATTAAAACGCATGTGATTTAACTTTTACAAATGTTGAAAATCGCTATTTACGTTGACGATGAAACAAACATCTTTCAAAATAAAGGAAAAGTATTCCAATAAAGTTGCTCTCCCTTCCATGGTAAAATGCTGAATAAGAGTGTGTATATAGCCAAGTAAACGTCGTTAAAAGTAATTTGAGAAATAGGTTATATTAAGCAACCGTTAATTCGATTTTATCAATTAGGAAAACATTTTTAACATAACAATAAAATATTTATACACAACACAATGGTGGAGAAGGCATTATGCATTTGGGCTGATGTTTATAACACCTTAAAATATTGGTATACCGGTCAATTTTCTGATTCGAATAAATAATGTCGGTGCGGCTGACTGGCAGGCTGTCCATGTAAACCTTGTGCGCAAAGTACGGGTCGCATTTTTTGAGATAATTTGATAAAATTTCGTATTAAGGTTCTAATGTGGTGTAGGGTACCATATAATCAGGCTTGATCGATTTTACTTTCTTAATTGTTTTTCTTATTGTAGATTTGGACTCAAAAGGTTGGGTAAATGTTGTCATTTACCTTAAAAATATATAATACTAAAAGGCATAAGTGATTCCTATAAGATAAACAAGGGGGGTGCTTTTTAACCATGGGAGGTAACGTAATGGTCTTATTGGCCCAATCATTGAGAGGTAAGGTCATATGTAAAATTTTGCGAAGTGAGAGATACATATATCCTTTTCTTTTCCAAATGAGAGGCAAAGCCATATTTTTCCAGAATATTGTTACGCATGGTGTAAACATTCTGTAAAAGATTTTCCCTTTTTATCATTGAAAAACATTTTTTTATTCTTGTGACGCACGCAGGAAAACTTTATTCAGCGCAGCCAGCTGCCGCGTCCTACTGGAGGAAAAAACCCCTAAGTTCGGTCGCAGGCCGCCACGCAGAAAAACTTTAGTATGCGAAGCCAGATTTCAATACTTAACTTTATTAAAAGGGAAAAACATTACCTCTTAATTATAAAAACAGGAAAACTATTAAACAATGTAAAATGGGAAAGTTCTTCAACACTGAAATTAGAGATAAAGCCATTTCCTAATATTACTAAGGCCATGATGGCTTTGCCTCCCATTCGAATGAAAAAAAATAAAAGGCTTTATCTCTCTTTTGAAAAGCACCCCCCCCCGATAAACAATAACAACATCTTTAATGAATTATTTTGGTTTTGTTATTGAATTTTAATGTGTTTTTATTTAAAAAAGTTTTTAGCCATTTTTTCCGCAAATTTAGCCATTTTTGCTCACCAAGTTTTGGCAACACTGATTCTAAAGGATATATTAATAGAAATCTAGATACAATTATGTTTTCAAAAAGGTACAAAAGCCCAGCCCAGTAAAAAAAATGTCCCTGACCACAAATAAGCCACTTGACCGAGAAATTCGAGTTTACACCTTAAAGATATTTGATTTCTGAAATATAATTTAAGGATTTTTTTTGGATGGCATTTACCTGTTCTCAGGTGATGTAAACATCGGACAAAATTGTTGGGCTGTTTTTCAAATCGCCAATTTAAAATTAAAAAAAATTTAAGTTTGCACACCAGGGACTTGTTGAAAACATCTGAAAGAATTTAAATAAAAAATTTCTGAAGTATCCCCCGGTACACTTGGGCCGAGGAACGATTTTATTGTGACGGATTTCGGCGAAAATGCTTATTTTTGCACAAAAGGTTCATCTATTTTTATGAAATTCCCATTAATGCTATTTAGAGTTCTATTACACAAACTACAACGAATTTATTCTGAAAATTTGGTAAAAATTTAACCATGCCAAAGGTCAAATGACAAGGTCAAAGGTAAATTTTTTGGAAAATTGGGATATTTCATGAAATTGATAACGAATTATCTTGGGGTATATTCAAATTTTGAAGAAAGTTGACTAAACTATTTTCTAAACTATTAACCCTCGTATTCATAAACGATTATTAAATTTTACAAACGCTTATTAAGAAAAATTTTCATACAAAATTTGTTTTGTAAAGCTTCATAAAATTTGAAATATTTTTATGAATACAGGCAATAATATTTTAAAAAAATAATAAAAGAAGTAATAAACCCTTTTATGCACTTAGGGGCAAAAATTACCCAATACTTTTTTTGTTGTGGCTTATTTATTTCTTTTTTTTTTTTTTTGTTAATCTAGAGAACGGCATTAGTTTCAAGCATCTTAGTTATCAATGCACAATATCCTATAAAATGTGGGCGGGATTCGAAAAGTGGGCGTGCCACTTCTTATATAAATGTATCATAGATTTCTGTATATCTGTAGAACGGAAAGAGCCAAAGTTTCGCAATTCTTTTTTTACCAATAGACAACATTTGACAAAATGTGGGCGGGATTGGAGAAGTGGGTGTGGAAAAAAATAGATTTTTATATAAAGAACGGTAAGAGAAAAATTGTCCAAATTTGGTACTCATAGTCATCAATGCAAAACCCTTTTTAAAAAAAATGGGTAATGTAGGAGTGGGCGTGGCACTTCTTTTATAAAGACATTATAAATTTCTGTTGATCTGGAGAACAGCAAGAGCCAAAGTTTCCAAATAAGATGGAAACATCTTGGTTATCAGTACACAACGTCCGACAAAATGTGGGCTGAATTGGAGAAGTGGGTGTGGCAAAAATAGTTTTTTTTTATGTTTAAGGAACGGTAAGAGAAGAATTTTCCAAATTTGGTACACAAAGGTAGGCTGTTAATACACAACCTCTTAAAAGTATGGTCGGGATTGTAGAAGTGGGCGTGGTACCTACCGTACAAAGACATTACACATTGAGAATGGCAGGATCCAAAGTTTTTGAATGAGGTACAAGCATCATGGTTATAAATACACGACATCTGACAATATGTGGGCGGGATTAGATAAGCGGGCGTGGCACTTACCATACAAAGAAACTATAGATTTCTTTAGATCGGAAGAACGGCAAGAGCCAAACTTTCGACCAAATGTTGGATTGGACAAGTAGACGTGGAACAAAATAGATTTATTTATATCTAAAGAACGATATTTATATAATTTTCTGTTCTTAATAGTGCTGGGAAACTATCGATAGACCATCGATATTATCGATAGTCTTAAAATATCGAAAATATCGATAGGAAAAATATAAATATCGATATTTTTATTATTTAAAATACAGCTATGAAGACATTTTACAGCAGCTATACACACACAGTTTTTTGCCGCAAATTTTTACTTGCTATAACAACAAGAATGGCAAGTGGTATGGATTGCTAAGCAGTGCTTTTACTGCTTTTTACTTAAAGGCCTTTAAGTCGAAATGTTTACATGTTTATATAGGGACTGCAATGCAAAATATTTTTGTAATGTTGTACAAAATTTAGAAAATTTTTTAAAGTTACAATGGAATATCTTATAGTCCACAGGGACTACTTCGGTTCCTTCAGAAACGTACTTATCAATTTTGAAAAAACTGCAATCATAAATAACGTGCGTATATGGGTAATTCCAAAGTGTTGAACGTGACAGGCGTACGCATCAAAAAGGCAATAACATTTTAAGCAAAAAATATTTTTACGTTTTCTTAATCCTAAAATTAAAGCACTAAGAAAGCACTGTTATCTATGCTAAAGTTTATGGAGGGCGCGATTCTAGGTCAAAGATAATGGCAAAAGAAGTAGCGGTTCGAACGTGAAAAAAACAGAAGTAGTTTTTGTGGCCATGCATAAAAAGGCGTAATTCAGCGAAACCCGGCACAATTTTTTAGTCAAACTACTTTCAGAGTTTTACGTAGCAGTGTAACATTAAAATGTTTTGGTTTGATTCTAAAATCTTCTGTATTTTTTTTTTAAGCCAAAATCTGGGTCGATACGTGACATTTCGAACGTGAAAGTTTTTCCGTAATAGTTTAACTGAATAATGATCAAAATAAAATAAAAATTTACCGTTAATCCGAATAACACATTTCTCTTTGAACTCTTCCTTAGATTACAGACCATGTAAGAAATTTTTTTTGGAATAATTTTTATCAAATATCACCTCTTTTAAGAAAGATAAACATTAAAGAAAGCATACAAAAAAACATTCTCAAAAATAAGAAATTACGTTTGCGCAACTTTGCAGTCTGATTTTTCAGCTAAGTGAACAAATTTATGAGTAAATTTATAAAACTAGTAAAATCTAAATGTTTCTCTATAACAATATCGTAAAATAATCAGCTTTTAATAACTTTAAAATTTTTGGTCACGGTGGACCTTTTGGCGGAAATGCCCATATACAAACGTCTCATACATTTAATAAAGTGATAAAAACAACGGACTTATAGAAAAATTATTAAAGTTTTCCTGCACAAGTACAAACATTCAGTCGATAGTTATATCGATATATCGATAGTGAAAACTGAACTATCGATAAATATCGATAGTAGAAAATATCGATAGTATCCCAGCACCAGTTCTTATCGCACCATGGTGAAGGGTTATTAGGACCCGGCACTCTTACTTGTTCTAAGTAAATTATAGTAACTGTAAGAGGAGTCTGTTTTATTTTTCTTGGTTTTAAATTTAATACCAAAATATTGGTTAAAAAAAATTTTAATCATGAAAACTACTTTTTATCTGGCTTAAATTTAAAAATTCAAGTCAATGCCATTGTTTAAAAATAAGGTTAAAAAATATAATATTTTTTTTTTGTTATTGTTTTGTTGTTGTTTGTTTTTGTTAACTTTAGAGGTGTTGATTGTACAATATTTTCTTATGAATACGTTACAAATATTTTGCTTTAATTAAAAAATAAAAATTTTTTTTTATTATATTTTATAAAATCTTTTTTTCTTCTCTCTTAAAGTTATTGTTGTTGTTGTTGTTGTTGAACTACATACATTTGAATTAATTTAACAATTACTTAATTTTCGGTTATTTAAGTTATGTACATAAAAATAGTTAAACTTAATTAACAACAAAAAAATGTATAATTAATTTTATGCGAAAACTGTAATTCTCAACGATAAAAATATGAATAAATTAAATTATTTTTATTATGTTTATTTTTATACATGAAAATATTTGTTTATTTCGTGTTTTTCCCAAAAAAAAAGCAGTGGCTGTTTTTTAAAAAAGATAAGTCAGTATCTTTTTTCGTTGTCATTGTTGTTTTTGTTATCTGTTTTTTTTTTTTTTTTAAGAATAATTTTCTTGTTTGTCTTTCTTGTGTCGGTATTTTCATTTTTCTTGTATTTTTCCTTCGAACTTGTTAATTTATATTCCATAAGCATTTGATTGCTTTTGCCAAAAGGAGAAAAAGAACGAAATTTAAAAGCAGAGAAAAAAACTGAAAAAATTGTTTAAAACTCCTCTACTATTAAAAACTTAAAAAATAAAAATGAAAAAGAAATAAATACTATTTAAGTTTGCCAATATAATTTCATATACTTAATTTTATTTTGTTAAGGAATTTTTTTCCGTTGTCTGTTTGAAATATTTTATCAAGGAGGCGTTAGCAAATGCCATTGGAAGGCAAAAAAACTTTTTTTTTCGCATTAAATAGCCAAAAAGAGTGGCAACAAAAATTCGAGGAAAAGTTTTTTAAGTACTTAAAGTACTTATGATTCCGCATGTTTCTGATAGTCATGTGAAATATTAATTTATCTTAATTTGTATTACGCTGAAGTGCCATTTAACAGATACAGATTGTCAACGCAGGAAATGAGCCAACTGAATTGTTAAAGAGAAAAACAATTTATATTAAAAAAAAAAAAAATAATTAAGTATGTTGTGAGAGTATGTGCTCGTATTTCGTGAATTAAAGTTGGATTTTTTTTTATAAAAATTAAACTTAACTGAATTAGTTTGGCTGTGGCACATTCCGGCTAGGTGGAGGGAAACGAGAGTTGTATTTATCCGCAAAGAGGAACCTAAGGACTTTCGACCGATTAATCTGTCATACATTCTTTTAAAGACACTAGAAAGGATAGTGGGCCAATATCTTTGGAGGACAATCTATCCGAACTTTTTATCGGTACGCCAATATGCGTACAATAAAGGGAAATCGACCAAAACTGCTCTACATGAGCTGGTAAGTTTGGTGGAAAAGTCTCTCTCTCTATCGGTAAATATGCTTGGGTCACTTTCCTGGATATCGAGGGAGCTTTTATCAACATAACTCCATATACGATATTTGCGGCGTTGACATGTCTTGGGATGGAGAGTGCAATTATCGGATGAATATAATATTTTCTTATACGGAAGCGGATCATCTCCTCTCTGGGTTCCTTTACCATCACGGTTAAATAGAGGAACCCCGAAAGGAGGAGTTCACTCTTTATTACTTTGGAATCTGGCTCTGAATCCAGTACAGATCGCTCTTGAATCTCACGGCTGCAGGGTTATTGTTTATGCTGACGATGTTGCGATTGCTTTTAAGTGAAAATATCTTTCAATGCTATGCGAAATATTGCAGGGCGGGCTTGTGCTCCTTACCAAATAGGCTGGGGCTAGAGGACTTGCTGTGAATCCGGGGAAGACCGTACTGGTCCTATTAACTAGGAAATATGGGACGCCCAATTTCTAATCTATTAACCTAAATGACACCGAGATAGAGTTGGCTAAAAGCGCAAATATCTGGGGATCATTATGGATGACAAGTTGAGTCTTAGGCAGAATGTTGCGGAGCGAGTCGGGAAGGCAACCGTTGCACTGCACCGCAGTTCACCTGTAAAATGGCCATGAGCAACAAGTGGGGATTGACCGCAAGGATATTCTACTGGATTAATAGTTCGTCCAATCTTTTAATACTACGTACTCTAGGGTAGCCAACCTTGGATATAGGAGGACCCATTTGGAAAGACAGAGGAGGAGGCAGAGAATGGCCTCGCTGTGCATTACAGGGGTTCTTTGCACCTCTCCAACAGATACGCTAGATTTCATCATTCATCTACCACTATTGAATTTGGTAGGGAGACGAACTCGGTTCCCAACAGTGGAGTGGAAATAACTTCGGATACTGCAGTGTTATGAACACGGAAATCCCAAACCGGAGGATAAATCACAAGTTCCCAATTTTGGTTCACGATCGTCGCTACAGAACGCTGATACCAAGCCGGAATGCATGAATAACCGGTGTTCAAGGCAGTCCATTTGGCTATAAATCCCATATAAGTGAGTCGTCAAAAAAAAAAAAAAAAAAAAAAAAAAATTAAAAAAAAAAAATTTAAGTCGAATTAAATAATTGTGATAAAATTTGCCACAAATGAATTTTATATGAATAGAAGTTTTAGTCATAATTTTCATATTGGAAAAGGAAAATGGCGGGCAAATACTTTTGTTTTTAACTTTGTTCCTATATAATTCTTAAAAGGGCGAGAAGGGCGATACGCCTGCTTTAAGAAAATATGTACTCTAAGTAAAGAAAAAAAATTAAAGCGAAGCACTTCGACAGGTTACTGCCGATATTTTTCTTTAACTTTTTTAACAATTTATTATTCCTTTTCCAGCAGTTTATTAACAACATTATTGTTTCGTATGTCCGCAATTAACAAAAGGAAAAGGCAGGAAGATAGATGGACAGATAGACAACTTGAATGCTTAAACTGAAAAATAGCAACAGTTGTTGCATACAAATATGAATAATAGAAAAGCATAATTCTCAGTTTTTCATCCAGCAGAAAAATCAAAATAATTTTTTTTATCAAACATTTTTTTTGTGCATGTTCCTTCTGCCAACGGCGCTTCTTCATTTGCTACACAATTCTTCTCATCCATTTGACAATTTTTCATTCCAATAACGTAAGAAAAGAGATACTTTAACTTTTTTTTGTATTAAGTTTTTTTTTTCCATAGACAACCTTTTGCAACGATACAATAAGAGAAAAGAAAAATCTTAAGGAAAACTTAAATTGAAGCTTAAGTTTTTTTTTCGTACTTTTTTTTTTTTTTTTGTGTGCGGCAGAAGTTTTGAACGGACATAATGTGGCTATTTTTATTTTATATATAGTTTTTGAATTTTATAGAAAAACTAAGAAATAAGAGAAAAAAGTTATTAGAAACTTAATTTTGCCTCTGTGACAAAAGCTCTTTTTCAGTGTCTGCGACTCCTGTTAAAATCGAAGGAAACAGAAATGAAATTTGAAAATAGCATTGAAATGCATGAATAGAAGGCATTCAAATGTTAACAAATAATAGTGCTATTATTCTGCAGCATAGATACATATATTAATTTAAAATGTAGCAAGTATTTCTAAAAGAATCGTTGTGTTACCCAACCCCCAACATAGAAATTTTGTTTAAATTTATTAACTTTTGCTATGGATGTTTAGAGAGTCCTTATATGTGTTTACGAGGACTTATTACATTTTCTTTGATACATTTTTTTGCTATTGCATATTTTAAAATTATTTTAATACAAACTTTGTTAGAGGGTTCCATTTATTATTTTGCTAGTTTGATTGCACAGCTTGTTTTGCATTGGAAATTTTGGCTACAGTTCTTTTATTGAAGGTATGTGGAATATTCTGGCCTAACACAATAACAAACAAAAACCTTTGGAGTTTGGAGCGCGGATTCCATTAACATATAAATAAAATACAGATAGTGGAAGTGGATAGGACAATAATAAGAAAGCCAACTTAAAGCGTTACCAAGATGGCCTTGAAAAGGAGCCCACAAGAAAGAAGTCGACAAGGAAGCCCTAAAAACACTTGGCACCGAAAAGAGCTTGCAGTAATAGATAAATCATAGGACGAAGCAAAAGTTATTTTAAGAAATTTATTATCTGTTCTGAAAATTTCTTTAATTTAAAACACATGATTTCAAACCACATGTGACTTCTAAAATCACACGGTGTTTCCTGCAAGCCGGATGGACGGACGGACATTATTAAAACCTTTAGAATTCTGAGCCGTTCTGCGTACTAAATAATTGGGACATACATCATGTGCTACACACATCAGTATAATAAGCTCTGCACTATTGTGGTCTGTGTTTAAAAAAAGAATTTAAACTGAATTTCTTGACAAATTTCCGGAGACTGTTAATTTTTGCGGATTTAAGGTTTTCGTAAAATAAAGATCTTTAAAATCAGAGGAAAAATAAACAAAACTTGGGTCTAACATTAGGGCAGATGAGCTTGCTAGACTTGTCACTACCTTACGGGCTCCACTGGATCTGGAGGCCGTTGGGGTGCCTCTGCTTTCCTGAAAACTCGAATTTCGGCGATCGACTAACGATATTGCTAATGAAATATGGGCTCCACTGGATCTGGAGGGCGTTGATGTATCACTGCTTCCTAAAAACTCGAACTTCGGCGATCGACTATCGATATTGCTCATGACGATATTGCCGCGAAAACTGGATGCAGGACTGCCAGGTTATTGCGTTCACGCTTGAATGACAGGCGAACCCTGTCTCTTTTCTGGGACACCGTTTTATAGGAAGTCAAGCGCTGCGTCTGTGAGCCGGATACTATAAATACTGCCGCAATTGTGATGACAAGGACGAGAAGAAGAATGTAGAACATTTTCTGTGTTAATGTCCTGCACTGGCGAGAAGAAGACCGGCCGAAATGGGATAGGGTTGGTTCTGCGGTGGAGGTTCTGTTTAGTGGCACTCTGGGTCTTAGTGTGTCAGATACTCACTGCCATTTCTACCTAACCTGGGTCTATGTTGAGGAACTGCATCTTTTATTATGTCCGCAAGAGAAATTTTTCCACTTATAAAACTGCTCTAAAGTTTTTCTGGCCTCATAATTACCAGGAAATAGTGGCCTCGCATGGATTATGGGCGCTCCATGTCTGTACTGTCGATGACTAAAAGGAACGTATCATTTTCGGTATCAATCATCACGGGACATTGTCTTATATGAAGGCATGCACAGCTCCACTGGAAGTCAGGCACTATTATTCGCAGTCGCCAGTACAAAGACGAGGTTGGGGACATAGAAAACCTCTTTCTGTACTGGTCAGAAGGCGATTGGCCTAAATGGGATCCATTAACTTCGGTGTTGAACTGGAGTGCATTTTGAACATCTTTAGAAGCTCTGGTTAGTTCTACGGTGGGTGTTTTGTTAAGTGCTACTCCATGGTATCACAATGGGTCATTGTGTTTAAGTGTCTCAGTTGAGTACTGACAGCCATTTCTACATAACAAAATCCAACCTTGCTGGTTTTATACAACACAGTTTAATGTCTTTTCTTTGAAATACACTAGCAATATTGCATTTAATATATATTATATTTTTGCCTATCTGTAGTTTTTATTATCAAAATACATGCCAGTCCTGTTCTGTTTCAATTAAATTCCAAATAAATCGTATGGTTTCTCATTGTCGTACTCCAATATCTTTCTAATATCCCACTAAATCCTTGAACATGTATAATTTTATTTTGAAAGATGAAATTCTGAAATGGATTTGGCAACAAAACTATAAATAACCTTATTTTTTTTTGCTTTGCCATTGTTAATAAAAATGATGATGGAAAGAAATTTTTGTAACTAATTTGCATACAAATATCTTTTATAATCAATTTAATAATGTAGTCTTGTCTCGCGTCCCAGCAACATTTTTATTTTCCTTTGTCAAACATACATTTTATGTATAAATCTTTCTACCCTTTTCTCCCTAAAGAGAGCTAAAAAATAACGTAATATAAAAAGCAAAAGATTTCATTGTGCAGAAAATGAAGAAACAAATCTTGTCTTGCCTTAACTCACTTTAATGCACGAGGACTAAGAGAGAGAAAATAAAATCCTTAGCTGGAGTTTTTTTTCTTCTAGTCAATGTGAATTTTCATTGTAGCATGTTAGCAATTACGTAAACTGTCTAGATTCATATGAAGGATGCATCATTTATCCTTGTTAAATCAAGCAAAGTTAAATTAAAGTTTCAACACTAAAACCTTCTACTCCACTCATTTCCATTTATATTCCAGTCAAACATTTTGGTTTGGTTGTTGCTAATGTTGGAGTTGTTGTCTTCATATAATAAACTCACCAAGTCTTTCATTTCCCAAGGACCTTTTCTGTGTGATTTTTTGTTGTAGCCTTTTTCTCTCTTCTTGCTACTGCTAGTTTTTGTTCGTCTTAAGATTTATAGTTTAGAAAAAAGACAGCATACAAACAGGCGGCTGTTGTAGCAGTAGCTGGGGCATCTAGAAAAAACTCTTCATGTATCAAATAATTTAGTTTTTTTTTTTTTATTTTTGGTAGACTTTTTTTTTTCTTTTCTTAATGTTTGTGTTGCTCTATTTTATATAATGTCTATAAACAGTAATTTTTCACACTCTGCCTCTTGAAAAAAACTAAACGAAAAACTAAAAAAAAAAACAGACGAAAAACTCTTCTTAAGTGAGTTGAAAATTTGTCTACTTATAACAAACTGTCCGCCTACTTCTATACCAAACTTTATACTTTTTTAAAAGCAAGAGTGCGGGTAAGAACTCCTATTCATTCTCTCTCATACACATGAAGTTTTATTCACATTTACTGCAAGTGTAAATGAGTCCATGTGTGTGTTTATGTGTTTATTTTTCGGGTGTTTTATATGCTTTTCAAAAGAAATCCACACATACACACACTCCCGCATACACACATCCATATGAAAAATTACTAAAAATGAAAAGAACAATTTATAATAAAATATGGGACTATTAATATGAGTTTTGTGTCGAAAGTATAAAACTAGATTATATTTAAAAGGATTTTGGACAGTTGAATTATTTTTGTCAATAGAAGCCATTTAATCCAATATACTCTTTAAATAAATCTATGGAATATATTTTATTTTTGTAAACAGGACAGAAAATAGGATTTTGTTAACATTTTGGGTAAAAGTTGTACTTTGAAGAGATTTTTTCTGTAAAATTACGAGAAAACATATTTAGAAATAGCAGAATTGGGTTAGAACATATAATTAAGAAATCTTCTCTTTCGGGAAATTTGTATAACAATACAATTTGTGAACATACAATTAGGACAAAAAGAATGAACCCATGATCAATTAAGGGAGAACTAATCACTTAAGGGTACTTTACACTATCACACAAGTATTATGTATTTTGACAAATAATTGTTTGAAAATTAAAAAAAAATAATAACTTATTTGTTGTTTTTGTTTGGCTGCAGGTCCACGTAAATGAATAAAATAAAAAATAAAAATTTTTATTATTTTCCCAATATTTCGGTTAGCATCGCTAACCATCTTCAGGGGTATGTAAACAATTAAAAAATATATAATAACACAAAACTTCACAAGAAAATCTAAAAAGTAGTGGCGAAAATGTTATTGTGAAGTTTTGTGTTATTATATATTTTTTAATTGTTTACATACCCCTGAAGATGGTTAGCAATTATAACCGAAATATTGGGAAAATAATAAAAATATAAAAAACAAAAATATCAAGAATTTTTATTTCATTTGTTTACGTGGACCTGCAGCCAAACAAAAACAACAAATAATTTATATATATTAGAAAAAGGTCAACTATAAAAACATACATTAAAAATAATAACAATTTATCATGACATGGTTGTATTTTCGTCAAAATACGTAAGACTTGTGTAATAGTGTAAAGTACCCTGTAACTAAAATATAATTACACCAAATCGGTAGAAAATGTATTGAATTCGTTTATAATAACTAGTGCAGAACATTATTTTGCGTTCAGCTCACACACCCAGGAACGGTATCTATTTTTTTAGTGTTTGTGTAGACGAACACAACCGTTAATACCGTTCGTAGCTATTTTTAAGAACGAGCCGAACATTATATAGTGTTCTGTTCTTCGTTAAAAAACAGAACAATTGTCGTGATACTTTAGACAAACATTATATTTTAATGTTCTATTATATTTCTTTTTTAAATTGATAAAAAAATGAACAAACTTAAAATTTCAGCAACGACGGCAGCGCGAACAGCTTGTGAGTGTATTTTGTATATGTTCGGTTTTTGTTAAATTATTTTGTTGGCTTTTTGTTTTTTTTTCGTATGTGTATTTCGGTTTTTGTAAAAAATGTTTAGTTTTTCTTTCAACCAGCTAAAAGGGCGCTACGCACAACAGAAACGAGCGAACATGAGCTGAATGAGCTGAACTGAACACAATGAAGTTTGTATGTATTAATAAAAAACCGAACGGAATTAAATGTTCTCATCTTTTGGTTGTATTATTTTTGTGCTCGAAAGATGACAAACAGGGAAACGTTATTTTTTTATGATTTTCTACACACACAATATTAGCGTATGTGTCTTCCAGAGATCCGAACACTAAGGAGCGATTTTTAGTGTTTTTTTTCAAACACTGATAATAACACTAAGCACGTTCATTGAGATAAGATGTGTGACTTGTCAAATAGTAGCTGTTAGGTGTTAATTACAGATAAGTCCCATTTATAGTGCTAGCTCAGTTCTAGTTGAGTTAAAACTCAGTTCTATTGTAGTTCTTATTCCGTTCTAGTTCAGCTCTAGCTCAGTTATAGTTCAGTTCTAATTCAATTCAGTTCAGTTCCAGTTTAGTTCTAGTTCAGTTCTAGTTCAGTTCTAGTTCAGTTCTAGTTCAGTTCTAGTTCAGTTCTAGTTCAGTTCTAGTTCAGTTCTAGTTCAGTTCTAGTTCAGTTCTAGTTCAGTTCTAGTTCAGTTCTAGTTCAGTTCTAGTTCAGTTCTAGTTCAGTTCTAGTTCAGTTCTAGTTCAGTTCTAGTTCAGTTCTAGTTCAGTTCTAGTTCAGTTCTAGTTCAGTTCAGTTCTAGTTCAGTTCTAGTTCAGTTCTAGTTCAGTTCTAGTTCAGCCCTAGTTCAGTTCTAGTTCAGTTCTAGTTCAGTTCTAGTTCAGTTCTAGTTCAGTTCTAATGCAGTTCTAGTTCAGTTCTAGCTCAGTTCTAGTTCAGTTCTAGGTCAGTTCTAGTTCAGTTCCAGTTCAGTTCTAGTTCAATTCTAGTTCAGTTCTAGTTCAGTTCTAGCTTCGTTCTAGTTCAGTTCTAGTTCAGTTATAGTTCAATTCTAGTTCAGTTCTAGTTCAGCTCTAGTTCAGTTCTAGTTCAGTTTTAGTTCAGTTCTAGTGCAGTTCTAGTTCAGTTCTAGTTCAGTTCTAGTTTGGTTCTAGTTCAATTCCAGTTCAGTTCTAGTTATTTCTAACACAGTTCTAGTTCACTTCTAGTTCAGTGCTAGTGCAGTAATTCAGATCTTGTTTAGTTCTATTTCAGTTCTAGTTAAATTTTAGCTCAGTTCTAGTATAGTTAATTTTCAGTTCCTATACTGTACTGTACTGTCACTGTTCTAGTACTGTTTAAATTAAAGAATTAAATTTTCTTCTTTCATTTTTTTTTAAATGAATTTTGTATCAATATTTTTTTGATTTAAAAACTTTCACACTAATATTTAATGTCATTTGCCGATAATTAATTACAAATTTAATTTAACGTTTAAAAAAAATAATAATAAATGCAATAACATGGCCATAATTTGAAATAACCCTTGGGAAACAACAAAAAATCGATGCAACTGCAACATTGTTTGCCAACCAAATGTTGCAAACAAATCTGGAATTACTTGGCAATAGAATTTTAAATTGATAAGTTCAATCAAGATGAATACGTGAATAAAATATTTCGAATTGTTGATGAAATGTTTAAAATAACCTTTTTATTAGACAAGTTTAATATTTTTTTTTTGTAATTTTATTTTGTGCGTTATGGAGCATGAACACCTTCGGTAGCTGAATGCTAAAATCTACAGCCGTAAATCACGACAGTTGTAAAAATAACAGACACATTGAAATGGAAATAGCAAACCTTACGCAGCCGCATTAAGTAGACACGAGACTGCCCCAACTGGGCCTGGTTAGTAGCAAGTGCGTGTGTTAACTTGAAAAGTAAATGTTGCTACATCTGTTTTTTTTTTGTTTTTTTTTGTTTAAGTTTTTAATGACGCATCTTCATTTAATGACTTCCAGCCATAATTGGTTTTTTAAGCATCATTCAACTGATCGTTATAACAGTTGTCGGAAAAAATGTTAAGTTTGATTTGTTTTTTATTAATTGCTTGATTTTGAGTAATTGTTAGTGTTAAATGACTTTAAACAATTTTTAATTTGATACAAGCGAGAAGTACTTCATGTTTAATATTTGATTTGTTTCTAACGTTTTTTTTGAAATTTTTTTTTTTTATAATTTTGATATTGACCTTTATTTCCTTGTGATCTTTAATAGATGTATCGGGTGATTTTTAAGATATTATCTTATTGGCAACACTGGTTTAAACAGCTGACGCACGTTTCGTGTTTTGTTTCACTGTCAAACATCTTCAGTTTGGTCTATAATTTAACCATGAATCGTCTTACAAACGAACAACGCTTGCAAATTATTTCATTTTATTATCAAAATGCGTGCTCTGTTAAGAAAGTTCATCGCGCGCTTCTTCCATTTAATCGACACACTGAAGCGGCTATTCGGGCTATTGTGACTAAATTTCGCACCAAATTTACATTGTTGGACATTAAATCACCTACACTTCTTACGTAGAGTGTGAAGTGAATAAAATATCGCAGCTGTATCGGCCAGTGTTAATGATGACCATCAATTATCGATTCGTCGCCGTTCGCAGCAATTGGACCTCTATTACTCAACAACGTGAGATGATATCTAACTTTTTTTTACCAAAATGCAAGAGCTTGACTTGCATGACATGTGGTTTCAACAAGACGGTGCCACATGCCACACAGCACGCTTAACAATGGACTTATTGAGAAGCGAGTTCGGTAAACATTTTATTTCACGTTCGGGACCAGTTAAATGGCCGCCTAGATCGTGCGATTTAACCCCTTTAGACTATTTTTTTGTGGGGCTATGTTAAAGCTCATGTCTTTACACACATGTCAATTGACGCATTGGAAGACAACAATGAAGCATTTATTCATGAGATACCGGCCGAAATGTTGGAAAGAGTATGCCAAAATTGGACTAAGCGGATGGACCATTTGAGGCGCAGTCACGGTCAACATTTGCATGAAATAATCTTCAAACATTAAATTATATGGACCGTACTATCGATTCAAATAAAGATTTCATGCATTTTTCTAAATTTTATGTGTTTTTTTTTTAACTTTCCTATAGCTCTTAAAAAATCACCTGCTATAAACGTTTATGTTTCTATTTTTAATTTGAAAAAATTTTGTTTATTTTAAATTCACACCATTATAAAATTTTTGAATTGTTGCTCGGCAATTAGACAGAAAGCAACCTCTAATTTTTTTGTTAAATAGGTTTTTTTTTTTGTTTTCGATAGCATAAATGTTTTGTAATTAATTTTTGGTGTTTGATCGAAATTTAAGTACAAATTTGTTTAATTCCGGCAGCTAAAAGGTCGTTTATTGTTAAAGCTCTAGTGATAAAAACAAATTTTCGTCTTCAAGTTGGAAAAAATTGAATCAATATGAAATTAATAAATGTTACAAGTCGAAAACAATGTTTTAGTAATTTATAATTAATTTGAATAAGGCTTTACTTGCCATGATAACGCGATGATGGACCAACAAATTATTTAAGAAGTTAAATATTTAACTCAACAAGTTAGAGTGGTATAGTCGGCTGAACCGAATCATTGATACCCTCCAGCGACCGTTAGAATATTTCAGGAATGGGATCTATAAATTATTAAGCCCGAGAACGGGCTTTATATGGGGCCTTTGGAGATCTTTATGAAAGTGAATTGAGCTCTTATGAAACTATGACGCACCAAATTCTGCTACATTAGAATTGATCGCTATAGTTTAAGGGGTACTAAAGATTTATCCGAGAGTGGGATTTATATGGGGCGTATAAAATAGATTTAGAGTAGAGCTAAAGTAAAGATGGAGTAGAGCTATTGTTGTATGTAAATGTAGAGTTAATTTAGATAAAAGTTAGACCAGAGGCAAAATAAGGAAGAACAAGGCACTCTTTTAACAATTTTTGGAAAATATATACAAATGATTTTTTTTTTAAAAGTTTAATGAGAATATTAAAAAAAAATTTCACTTACCCGTTTTAGGGGTAGGGATGAAACGATACCTCTAAGGTATCGATACTTTTACTCGATGTGGTATCGCTCATAAAGTATCGATACCTACTTAGTATCGAAATAAAAGTATCGGTGTGGAATGAATAGAAATCAGCATTTAAAGACGTTCTTATTAGTGTTTTAGTACTATACAATACAATAAGAACTACGACCCATTAGAATTTTTGTGCAAAACAAAAAGTGTAAAGATTGAGACCACTTTGAGTTACTTCCAAGTATCGATTTCCTTTCGAAAAATCTTTTTTATTTTAGCAAACAAAATTTGTATTGAACGTTTAGGATAACAACCTTTTATTTACCTTTTATTCCAGAAATCAACTATGTCACTTTGTATTTATTTTAAATGTAAATATGTATTTTATTATCAAAAAGTAATTTAAATTTTTGGGAATACAAAATTTTAATTTCAACAATAAATTTCAAGTGTTTTCATCAATAATAAAACTGGGAATTAAGCACGAATAGCAAATTGAAATTACTTTTTGATAATAAACAGGCAAGTGCACGGCCTAAAAAAACACTTAATTGATAACATCTTTTGTAAGTTGTTGTTGTTGTTTTTATTTTGTTTTTCTTAACCTACTTACAACTACTTACAATTGAGAGAATTTCAACTAATTGTAGTGGGGAATGTAAGATGAGATAAACCCACTGTTTATTGTTGATGTGTTTTGCTTAAACTTTGATAGTATTACAAGTAGAACTGTTGCTATAAGTCTTATACGTTAAACACTTTTATTTAATATCTTTAGTTTTTCTAAAATCTTTATGGATGAAGTTTCCTGATGATCTGGCCTAAGCAACCAGTGAAATGCGCATAGGAATAGCTTATCCCATCAATAATAAATTTCAGTGTTTGTATCAATAATAAAAACTGGGAATTAAGCACGAATAGCAAAATCTTATGTATTTTATTTTTTTAATTGATAAATATACAGTAGTTTTGACTTAACTGCCTTTTGTTTAAGTGCACTTTTCACCTAACTGCACAAAACTAATATTTTTTGTCATTATTCTTTAAAATCCCATACAAATTTATTTTTTAAGTGCACTTTCTATACCTGCACATTTGAGATAAATGCCCAACATTTTTGACATTTTAAAATTATTTTCATACAAAAAATCAAAGCTAGCTTTGCACTGTTCAAAATACATATTTTCTGTAATTATTCTTCAAAATCCTTTTTACGTGCCTTTTGTATACCTGCATATTTATCATATTTTTGGGCAGTTGTTAAATATTTTCATTTAAAACATCAAAGTTAGCTGCACACATAAAAAATTATGGTGTCCACTTTTTCACATAAATATCCAATTTAAGCTGTTTATAAAAACAAAAATCGCAAACAAGTCAAGTTGGCATCATTATAATTTATTTATTTTGTTTGCATGTTCCTACACTCATGCATTTGGTTTGCGGTTACAGCAACTTTACCACGATTATATGAAAGGAATAGTAAATCTTAGGCCTGGAACAGAATAAAGTAGTTGTAGTAGTATTTAAAGCTGCCGAATGTACTGTAGCGCAACTAAGTTCAAATTTCGAATTTGCGTTTCAACTGCAACGACTTTTACAACTACGTATTCTGCTGACACTACTTTGAAACTGCCGTTTTTTAACTTTTGATAGCTTGCAGCGCTATTCTTAATGTTGTACTACAGCGAAAATTCTGTTCCCCACTTTATTGTTACCAATTTGGCTACCTCGTTCATTACAAAAATGCATAACAGATGACTACAGGTTGCTTGAACGTCATTGTTATTATCAATTCATTAATAAAAACGTTGTTACTCCTCTTTCAAACACTTTATTTTAGTTATGCAGGTAACCGCAATTGCGTACCTGCACATTATGGCAGCTAAATAAATTTAGGATAGCTGCATTTTTGATTTACCTGATATTTTGCAGTTAAGTCAAAATTATGTATAATAAAGGGTGGTAAAACCATAATCCACCATGTTAATTGTAAGTCACACAAATGTTACCGTCAAGTATTTTGCGCAACTTAAATTTACCTTTCTTTGTATTTAACACAGTGTTGCCACTTTGTGGGTAATTACCCGAATTTGGTATAAGTTTTACTGTCGTGGGTAGAGCGTGGGTAATTTCTCTAAGGTGTAATTTAAAATTCTTACTTCAGATACCCATATAAAATAAAGATCCGATGTCAGTAATGACATCGGTTTCTTTTTAAGAAAAGTCTTCAATCATTTAATATATCGAGGCATAACCGCAAAAAAAGCTTAAGTAACACCATTTTCCATTCTCGTTTTTTTTAATAAACGACTTTATTGGCAACACTTGCATCATCTCCTAAAATGCCATGGTCACATAAGGAACCGTTACGATTTTATAGCAAAAGCAATTTTATCTCAAGCGACAATGTTCATACAAAATTTTTATGAAATAAAATAAAAAAAACTTCTCCTGTAAAATTTTGTTTTTGTCACTTAAGCTTTTTTTGCGGTAATGACTCGATATGTATATTTTCAAAAGTTCGATAATGAATGTCGCAAGAGGGACTCTTAGATTGGGGTTAAGATGGCTATCATAGTGATTTAGAACCTGAGGCTTTTTGAAAAAAGTTATTCAAACTAAAAACAAGCCTGGGGGAAGAAATGTTTCCAATATTCCAACATATACATCCCAATTATGAATGAAAATTCCACGGGAGTTTTTTCTCTTTTCCTATTTAAATTCAATTGGAAAATGGGAGAAGGTAATAAACTCCAGCGGAATTTTGATTCATAATTGGGCTGATAATTAATTTTATTTTCATCTGGCAACTTTCAAATGCTTTAGTTTGAATAATATTTAACGCCCTTAACAGTTGTAATTATGAAAGGGACGGTTGTATAAATTCCTGCAGGCATTTTGCATACTAAATAAGGTATAAAGGGTATTTTTAAGACCATGAAACTTAAAATGGTAGACAACACAAAAAATTTATTTTAATCACAGATTAATACACGGCATTATCAATTGATACTTATTTCAAACAAATAGGCAACGCGCCTGTTCTTGACGAAATGCATTGTAGACGTCCAATGTCGATCCTCTCTTTCGAGCATTTCGATGGTTTTCTTCTGCAACCTCGTAACTCAAAAACAACAACATTTCAGGAGAGACAAAATACTTTTTTTTTTACCAAATATTTGAAACTTTTTGCTATATATTCTTTTATAATACATGAATTAGGAAAAATTCCGATATTCCGCCATACAAAAAAATTGCAATATTGTTAGGCGGTATTTACCGATTACTTTTCCGGTTAAAACAAAAAATCGGAAAAAATCGAGTAACGTGGTTTCGGAAGAAAACTATCGATTGCTGGCTGCATGTCACCAATTAAATAAACAATGTTGAACTCCAAGACGTCAATTGTTGCTGGTTTATCAGCATTTTGAACCTTCTCTAGTTATATGCAACCAAATGTGGAAGTTAAACTCACTATTTTAGGAGTTTTATTTTATGTTTTATTAATAGATTTTAAATCTTTAATTTTATTTTTATTAATTTATTTTAACAGTTTGACTAATACTGATCTTCTTTCAATAAGTTTACTGTACTTTGCTTCTTTGTAAATGTCTTTTTATTGAAAAAAACTTCAATTGCATATCAGGTGTAATTTCAGTTAAATCGTGTAATTTTGCTTCATCTCAAGTGTAATTTTGAATTTTGCTGGTGGTAACACTGATTTAACAACTTCTATCATTGAGAGGTACACAATTGAGCAGCGCGTTAAGATTGTTAAAGCCTTTTACGAAAATGGGCGTTCAATCAAAATGCATAAGGTCAGCATAATCGACCAAATGTTTCCACAATCGGGTGAATTGTGCGCAAATTTCAGCAAACTGGGTCTGTAGAAAATGGGGAAAAATATGAGCATGCTCGCCCAGTTCGTTCTGTGGCTCGCGGCGTTATCGGGCCGTATTTCTTCAAAAATGAAGTCGGCCAAGCAATTACCGTGAATGGTGTCCGCTATCGCGAGATGAAAACGGACTTCCTATCGCCAGAAATTGAGGAAATGGACCTAGACGATATGTGGTTTATAGGTGTTTACTGGTCAAACGGTTTCTTGATACCGTTACAGCTGCTCCATCTTTGGAAAATAATCAAAAATTTAAGATTAATTTCCATACCAAAGTGAAACGATTACTTTTGACCGATACCGAGTATATTTTTACGGATACTACTTGGTACTCGGTTGCTAAGTATCGATTACAAAAATACTTGGTACTTATATAAAAGTATCGAATATGTACTTGTATTTACTCGTATCGTTTCATTCCTATTTAGGGGAAACTTATTTCGAAGTATCGTTTTCAGGAAAACTTAACCTTTCAAAATATTTCGGTGACTTTTGAGGATAAAAATATAAATTTGCAATTAAACTCAACAGATAAATTCGTTTACCCTTCATTAGCCTTAAAAAAAAACAAGTATTATAAATTTTTTTTTTAAATTTTTATTCAAATTTTTTTAGTTTATATAAAAAACAATATTTAATTATATATAACATTATTAATTATTTAACAATTGTCTAAATTACTATATTGCACATGGATTTCCTACAATGAAAAATCAAAAAGAATGAACTTGTTAATGTAAATGTGGGTGTAACAAACAACTAGTGTGCGTGTGTGTGTTTGTGTGTGCGTAAAATTGTTAAAAACAAATTAAAATAGTGAATTAAAATGAAAAAAAAAAGAATGCGTATTTATTTAGCATAAAAATACATTTAAAGTTAATATTGCACATTTGCATTTAACGCTACAATGAAATGAATATAAAACTTAATTGAAAACCAATTAACTTATATATTAAATTATTATCATCATCATTATCGTGATAATGGTGTTCATCATAATGATCTACAATAATATTTCGTAGAAAGTCATAATGGAAAAGTTGAATATTGTAATTTTTTATGTTAAATAATTATTGAAATTATTATTTATTTTTTTTGTTCTTGTTGTTTTTGCATTTTTATTGCATAAGTAAAAAAGTTTCTTTTTCATTATTTTATAATTTTATATAACAAAACGGAATAAAAAACCACTTTTTAATAAAGTTTAAATAAAAAAAAAAAAAAAAATAATATATCAAATTTAAATAAATTCGTTTGGTGTTAATTAATTCAAATACAATTAATAATTTATTGCATAAGAGCGCAAGAAAGAAACAAATATTTCATTGTTGGGTTGTTTTTATTGAATATTTAACAACAGTTTTTTTTTTGTAATAACGTAACTTTTTGTTTAAGGATTGGTTTAAAATAAATAAATATTAAATAAAAGTATTATATAAATTGTGTTAATAAATATTAGAAGGAAGAGCCTTGATTTCTCTAAGGAATTTTTAAAATAAAGAGCATACTTTTAGGCTTTACAGAGTTTTAAATCAAATCAATTTGAATTCTATTACAAAAGTTAGAAAAAAGTACAAAAGTTTCTCAAAAGAAAATAGTAAATTAAAGGAAATATAAGTTAAACAAATAAAAACAAGAAATCGCAAAATTAATCCTGATGCCAAATTGTCCAGGTATCTCAGGATTGTTAAAACCCGAAATACTTCTACAATTTAAGAAGTCTGTTTAACAATTCTGTTCCCTGATTCAATCGCCACAATACAATACTACAACAATTAAAGAAATAAAAATTTATTTTTGCGAAATTTTACTCATGACCAGGGAAACCAGAAATATGCAATTGCATGTTTTTCCTTGTTTGACTAATGAAGGCAGAAACAATAAATTTATCCGTTTTAGAGCTTTTTATGAATTTTGGCATCGATTTGTTAGTGCATATTTTTGCATATTTTACCATTTGCTGCATATTTTAGTTAAAAGAGCCTTTTTGCAGCATTTTTTAGGTTTATAGCGCATGTTTTGCCTTTTTAATGCATATTTTGATACATATTAAATTGTTTTAGATGCCTACAATAGCTCTCGCAGCAAATAAAAAAAAAATTTTTTTTCGAAAATCTGTTACTTTAATTTCGACATTTTTACTCTTAAATTGTAAGACAAAGAAGGTTGTCATTAAGGATAAATGTTATGCGATTTGTATCTAGACCAATCTTTTAGTATTCCTATTGACTCAGAATCACTTTTTAAAGTGATCTAACGATGTCCATCCATCCGCCTGGCTGGTTGTCTGTAAATATTAGCCCTGTACGCAGAGTACAACTTCCAATTTTGTAGATAATTTGATAAAATATGGACGAAGTCTATGCAAATGGTGAGAATCGGTCTATAATTTCAAATCCAAATTAGACTTGTGTATGCAAGCTATCTAATTATGATGGTGTTCAAATTTAATTCGTGCCAAAAATATTTTACTTCAAATTAAATTATTTTCGAATCGGTTCATATTTGCTCAAAGCTCCCTTCCTTTACTAGCTTTAAATTCCTTTTAAATGTTAACATTTGTTAACAATTTAGCGACCGTACACAAAATCCCTTTAAGACAATGACATATGGATGTTAATATCTTTTAGGTTTTTTTTTAAGATTAGGTTATTAAATTGTTGAATATTGTGTCATCAAATGAGCAATTTTAATTTTTAGGGCATATTTTTAACATTTTTCAGTGCATATTTTCCAGTTTTTACTGCATATTTAATGCGCATAAAACGTGTTTTTTAGAGCATATTTCTGGTTTCCCTGCTCATGACCAACAGAGACGGTTTTGTCTGTCTGTTGTAGGAAATTGATTTATGAAAACGCTTTTAAAGATTTAAAAATTGTCTTTAAAAAAGAAAACATCCGCTTATAATAGTTGTCTTTGAAAAGAGCTTCCACTGCATGTTAAATTGAACTACCAGTCCAACCAACAGGATAATACTTCGGAGTTCTTCTACTCCAAGCAAGTTATTTAAAGTCAAGAATTCGATTCCTACCCACACAGAAGAAAATCTCCCAAATTGATCTCTAATTAAAGCGTTAATTAAAAATTTAATTAGTTTTAATTAAAAATGTAATCAAGTGAATTAAAGTTTTAATCAAGTGAATTAAACGTTTAATCAATTGAATTAAACATTTAATTGATACTATTAATTTGTAATTAATTTTTTAATTAATATCACCAAATTTTTAATTGAAATCAATTTTGTTTTTTTTTGTACATTAATTTGTAATTAATTTTTTAATTAATATCACAAAATTTTTAATTGAAATCAATTTGGGTTGTTTTTACAGGTCAAATTTTCAATATATTTTTTTTTAATTTTGTTTTCGATATTTTTCATGTTGTTCCCTATTAGTCGTTTTTAGAATAAGTTTCTTCTTTTTAGCAATTTATATTAGATTTTTTCTATTACAGAAATTCGTTTTAATTTTGATTGGATTTTTAGGTTAAGTTCCATTTTTTCTACAAATCAAAAAATTTTTCAGGAAATTTTTTTCTGAAAACAAAATTTCAAGTTTTTTAAATTTCATTTTGTTTTAATTCGATAAGTTTTCAAAGAAAATCGTTTTTTTTTTACCAAAATTTCAGACGCCCAAATTTAATTTTTTTTTATAAAAAGCCCGATTTTTTAAGTATTGTAATTTTCTTACTTAATTCTTCTTAATTTTTACAAAAAATTCGATAATTTTATAAAAATGTTTTACCAAATGTTACTTTTTAAAAAAAATTTATTTATTTTTCTTTTAATTTTTCACAAAAATACAAAAAAATTTTTTTTTTTTAAAACATTTATAAACTTCGGTTTTCTGTTCAGAAAAATGGATTTTTTCCAAGTATTCGATTTGTTCACAAAAATTATAAGACAAATCGTTTTTTTTTTACAAAAATTTTGTTTGCTTACAAAAACTGAATCTTTTTGAGAAAAAAATGGATTTATTCAATAAAATCCAATATTCATACAATAATTTAATTTATTCACAATTCAATTTTATTATAAACAATTTAATTTTTTCACAAAAAAATTAAAGTTTACACAAAACTTTCAAAAATAATCAATTTTTTCACAAGTTTTTTTACAAAAAAAAAAAAAGTTTTACAAAAATTTAATTTCTTAACAAAAAAAAAAAAAAAAAAAAAAAGGATTTTGTAGTTTTTTTTTTTTTTTTACAAAAATTTGATCCCTTTTCACAACAGTCTTATTTTATTAAAAAAAAAAAATTGATTTCTGCAAAGCTTTCGACACGAGTTTGTTTTTTTTTTGATAAAATTTTGATTTTCTTAAAAAAATTTTTTTTATTTACAGAATCCGATTATGACAAAAAAAGAAAATAGTTATGTTTGCGCTTAAATCTAATTTTAAACCAAAATCTTGTTGTACAGCAATCCGTCTTTTTAAGAAAAACAGGATTGTATTTATTTTTTTCACCGTTTTTAAATGTTTTCAGAAAAGATCGATTTTCCAATATTTTGAAACTGAGTACCGAAACGTTTACTCATAATTCAGTCATGAGCGAGCATGAACTTTTAAAATTGTTGCTGCTTATTCATTCTCATTAGGGTGGGGAACAAAAAAATTTTGGATTTCCTCAATCATCAAAACCAAACAAACCAAAAAATTCATATATGAATTATAAAATTTAATATAACAACAAGCAAATCATGTCGCTCTTTTATTTTAACTTTCTGAAAGAAAGCTTTCATAGTGTGAACCAAGACTAAGGGTAATTTTTGAAAACTTTAATCGCATTTTGCCAAGTTTAATTTTTTTTTTTTTGAGATATGACTTTGTTGCAATAAAGGAGCGATGTTTATAATACACACACAGGCAATTCGTGCTGTGGTCGTGCAAATGATCGACCAACAACAACAATACTAGTGTGGAGCGTTATTAAAAATGTTTTGTTTGCTCATTACTCATGAGTGAGATATGCAAAATTTTTTTAATTCCTCACGTTCATGAGTGAATGCGCGAAAAGTTACCAATTCATTCATGACTGTGAAAAAAAGTTAAAAATTTGTGATTTCTCATTCATGAAGAAAGTCATTAATGCATAATATGACTGATCATCTATACATTTTTCTGAACTCTTTTTTTAAATTATCAGTCCATGTTTTATTCTTTAAGTTTAGGTTTAAGATTTCTGTACCGGAGTTTTGTCGTTTTCTCTAAAGTTTTGCATTTTTATATTGTGTGGTTGGTTCATGTACTAGAAAAAATTGTTCGTCTTTATGTTTTCTGTCTGTTTCGGTACTCTTTATTATTGAAAAGAACAAAAAGGGCAAAACTCCTTTTTACCATGCAGTTAAGTCTGACTAAATAGGCTGTGGAAGAGAACTTGTACAAAGTATCGTAAAGGGCCGAAAGTATTTGAAAACTTTATATCTTGTATACTTCGAGATTTTTGTACATTTGCACAACGATAATCGAAAGAATGTCCTGTTCACTACAGTATTTTTCACTAAAAGATTCTGGTGATCAAAAAAGTTTTTGGTACAATTAATTACAAGGTCATATATAAGAACGAAGTTCTTACAATTTTAAATGCACTACATGGTCTTTGTGTTTTCTCAGCATTTTAAGCAAATAAAAATATTATGGGACAGTGCTTATTGATTTGAAAAATAACGTTTATGGTAAAAATTAGTGTAGAATTTATATTCGAAAATAGCTAAAAACCTGAATGTATTTGTTTATTTAGAATTATTTAATCATTAATATTTTTTTCAGAAATATAAACGAGAACTATTAGCCCTCATATTTTAACAAACAAATTATCTAAAGAAGAAATAATCTATCTAACATAGTTTTATTTGAAAATATAGAAAATTGCCAGAGAAGAAAGTGAGTAGAAAAATTTGTTAATTATTCACAAATAAATCTATGGCAAAAGGAAAAAGTGCTAATTGTGACTTAAGCTAAATTTGAGTAAATGGCATCTTTTCATTGACGCATAAAAACGGAGTTAAGAAACATGGGAGTAACAGATAAGATAGTAAAATTAATATGCATTAGCTATGATGGCGCTAAGAGTAGTGTCCTACATTATGGCAAAGCTTTCGATCCCTTTTTTACGATCTCTGGAGTCAGAGAAGGCTGTTTACTGTTAATAGTAATTGACGCAGTATCGCAGCAAGCATCAAATAAGATTCGTGGAATTAATGGGATCCGCTTAACCCAGCAAAAAGGCTTGAGTAATTGGACTACGCAGACGACAAGTGTGAACTGTAACATAGACGGAGTGATATGCAAGAAAAATTTAACAATTTAGTAAGGAAGTCAAGGCTAAAAATTAATACGCCAAAGAAGAAAGAAATGCGCATCAATAAAGGAACCCCTTTAAGTGATGGAAGTATAAATTGAAAGGGTAAAGAAGTACCAAAATATTGGTACTACAATAAGCGAAGATGGTGGCTCTGCTAAAGTTGTAGAAAGTAGAATTAAAAAGGCACTTGAAGCATTCAAAACTTTAAAGAAAGTATGGCAAAACATTGTTTACAGCTTCACCCAGAGAAAAAACATGTTTAACCTGTAAATCACCCATGTGTGAAAATCCACACAAAAGGAATAATTTTTACACGATAAACAAACAAAATTGTTGAGGTACACTAAAGAAACTCTTTGACTTTGTTTGCACTATTAAGTACAAAAAAAACATTTTTTGATTAAAAAATATTTTTAAGTAACGACATATTTTTGAACTTACGTAAGTAACCCTCGTGTGTGGTTTTCCACACATATGTAATTTCTATGTAATTTACACTAGAGATAAAATTTTCTATCGGCAAGTGGGACTATTTTTGATATAGTTGCGAACTGAATGTGATTTAGGCTTTATAAAGTGTATGCTTATATAAAATACTTACAAGCTTTGTATGGTTTGTTGATGATCACCAGTAGGATAAATACATAATTTATATTACGTAAATCATGACCTTGATTACAATAGAACTATGGCGCCACATCAAAGTAGACAGACATTGCATATGTGTGAAAAACCACACACGAGTGTAACTAGCGTAAGTTTTTTTAGGGTGATTTAAGGGTAAAAAATGGTTACCTCCAACAAAACCATTTTTAAAGAATTTTCAACATATTATGTTTATTGAAACCATATTATTGTCCCCGACAACCATATTGTGGTTAAATTAGCCATACATCAAGAAGCCACAACAATACTATGGTTGCCTCCGAACATATTATGATAAATAATAACTCAAATATGTTTAACATTAAAACAGCATGGTTGGTTTTCAACCATATCATGTTGCTCTTGGAAAAGAGGAAAATTTTATTGTGTTTTAAAGCAAATTATTGTCATAATATAATATTGTTGTGGCCTCTTGATGGTTGTCGGTGCCAATAATATGTTTAAATTAAACAAAATATGTTTAAAGCTTTCTTTAAAAATAGCTTTGTTGGAGGTGACCATATTTAAACATGTTTCTCCCTTTGTGCTTAGAACGAAGGTTAACATATTTAAATTATGCCTCCTGTCAGTGCTATTGTGTGCATGCGAACCAAGGAAATAAAATAAAGCCTACGGACATTTGTAAATCGTCACTTGAGCAGAATTTTGTGAAAATGGTGGCCTTATAGAAGAATAAACGAACAGTGAACGCTGAAATACGGAAGAGAAAGTTTGGATGGATAGCAGCAGGGCTGTGCAGGTGGAGTTGAAGAGTTTTCGTACCGGAGTCTGAGTCAAAGTTCCCACAAAAACTCGCGAAAACTACTCCAAATTTTTTCGCCATAAAAAATTTTAAAATATTTTCCAATATAAAAATTCGATTTGAAATTTTTACAGAATAGTTCTCTTGCTATATTTAACCATTGAAAGGGTACTGCATTAAAAAAAAAAACTACAGTAAAAATCCATGGAAGAATAGAAGTCGGAGTTGGTGTCGGACTTAAAAAATATCAGCAGTTGGAGTCGGGGTAGCAGTAAGTTTTTTTTTGACGACTCCCCAGCCCTGATGGATAGAACATACTCCACGTAAACCATCAGAAAAGAAACCAAGACAACCACTTACATAAAATCCGCAAGGAAGCAGAAGGAGATGCCGTTCAAAAATCACTTTGCGGCGTTCCATATTAAATGAAATAAACTCACTACAAGGAAACCAACAAAGACAAATACAAAATTGGTGAACTAAGTGAAATAGCTTTGATGAGAAAGAAAAGGAAAATACTTATAGAGAGGCTATGCCTTATATGGAGCCGGCTTTGATTCAACTTTAATCGAGCAAGGCTTTTTATTCTTAAAGAAATCAGTGTTCGAAAATAAACAGTACATTATTTAGCGTTCGGCTCAAACACTTAAGAACAATATCTATTTTTTTAGTGATTGTGAAGAAGAACACAACCCTTAATACCATTCGTAACTATTTTCAAGAAAGAGCCGAACATTATATAGTGTTCTTCGTTAAAAAACAGAACAATTGTAGTGATACTGTAGACAAACATTATATTATAACGTTCTATAATTTTTCTTTTTTAACAAAGAAAATAAACAAACAAAAAATTTTATCAACGATGGCACCACGAACAGCTTGTGTGCGTATTGTGTTTTGTTTGTGTAAAATTATTTTGCTGGCTTTTTGTTGTTTTCGTATGTGTTGTAAAAAATGTATGGTTTTTATTGCCAGCCAAAAGCGACGAACATTAATGAGCTGAACCGAACACAATGAAATTTTTGGTTAAAAAAAAGAACGGAATTAAATGTTCTCATTTTTTGTTGAGTTGGATAAAAACAGTATTATTTTTATGTTCGAAAGATGAAAAACAGGCAAACGTCATTTTTTTAATGATTTTCTACACAAACACTATTAGCGTTTTTGTTTTCCACAAATCAACCGAATACTAAGGAGCGATATTTAGTGTTTATTTTCGAACAGTGGTTGAAATAATTGTTTTTATTGGTTTTTACTCTTTTAATATTTTCTTATCGGCGGTCATTGTCTTCAGCGGTATATTTCACTTCCTGTAAAAGATCCCATCCCACACTCTTAAAATACATTCGTTATTTATTATTTAAAAGCCAAAATATTCACTACCCTGCAGTGCGCTGGACCGGTCCCAAATTGGTACTTTCACCTATCACTAAGGGACACTGTTAGTCTTTTACCGGTAAAACGACCGGAGATTTTAACATGTGGTTGTCGTAGAAACAGGCAAAACTATGGGACAGTCTGTTTACCGGTGCCACAGTATCAATCCCGTGGTTGATGCCGTCGTACCAGTACAGGCATAACTTCAAATTAACACCTCTTCGATAACAAAGGGACAGAAAAGTGTGAATTGATACTTATTCGATAACAAGGGGACAGCAAAGTGTGAATTGCATCGCGAAAGACATCGTTGAGTCAGAAAAATAACCAAAAAATGGGTCAATTGACAAAATAAAACTGCAGGGTATAAACACTTTGTATGGCAGAACAACGTTGCCGGGTCAGCAAGTTTGCAATAAAAACTTTAGTTTACTTCCGGACTAAATTTTAAAAAATCACCTTGAAAAACTTAAATTGCTCTCCTTAAAAACTAAAGGAATTTACTGCCGGCATTTTTCCTTTTTGCAGCAGAAATATCAAAAACAAATTTAACATTATCTCACTCCCTTACTAATCCTTAGTTTTCCTTCTTTTTAAATTTGCTCTATTTCTGAAAACCACAAGTTTTTGTTATGACTAATTTATCCCAAAAATTATGCAATACATAATGAATTATTGCCACAAATGAAAAATAATAGAACAAAACATCATTAAAGTAGAATGAATATTTGTTAAAATATTCCATAAACAAAATTTGCATGTAGTCTCTATTAATTTCTCTATAGAAAAATCATCAGCAAATCGAAAAAAGAAAAATTACGGACAGAGCAAAAAATAGCAAAACGACCAAAGATTTGAATAAAAATAAAAATTTGCCATAAATTTATATGTAAATTTTTCATAATCAAAAATAGTATGTATAAAATAAATTAATGCTATTTTGGCCATATTTATGTATTATGAGAGAGGAAAAACACAGGATATTCATATGAAATATTTATAAAATAAATTCAATATTTTAATATTAAAAACCGAATAAATTTTGTTCCAGCCAGCCAATGACTGGCTTGGGTTTTTTTTGGTGGCAGTTGTAAATTTTATAAAGTTGTAATAGTAAATCATAATTTTGTGGAATCACAAATTGGTGTTTTTGTGTTGTTTTTATGTTTTAATTATTTAGAAAAGAAATAAAAAAGAATTAAAGTTTATATTTATATGTAAATATTGGAAAAATAATGAATACCTTCCTTTTATGCAAATAATATTTGAGAAATTTCGTTGACTCTTCCTTTTGTCTGGCAGAATAATTGTGAATAAATAAGAGCGAAAGAGTAAGAGAATAGTTACTTGTTTTAGTTTTTTGTTTGTCTTTTTTTTAAATTTAGTTTTATAAATGTAGTAGTTGCTGTAGTTTGTTAGCGTCCTGATTCAAAACTAACATCCGCATGAAATCCTGTATCATCAGCATGATAAATGACATTTTGTATGCGACCATCCGGTAATAAAATGTGATATTGACCCCTTGTCACACCATGCAAATCACGATTTTGTTTGTGACCAAAATCATTGCCGGTATTAAAATCACGTATACGATAACCAAATGCATACTTTGAGGCATACGACTGCAACTGATGTGGAAAGATTGAAAAAAAAAATTTATTTAATACACATAAAAATACACCCACACACGTTCACACACGATCACCATTCAACGCAAGACCATGCATGTAGATTGGACATGAAAAGAAATGAAAAGAAAATCAAAAAAATATAAGAATATAATAAAAAAATTTAAAAAAGAAATATTTTTTAAAGTAAAAGATATGGAAATTGGCAATAAAAACTGAAAAAAATATAAAAAAATCGAAATGAAAATATCTTTGTTTGTTTGATTAAGAAATGTAAATAAAATTGTAGTATGAGAGAACAAAAAAAAGGAGACATTGAAAGAGAAACAAAGAAAACTTTAAAGTTAAATATGCAGCAAAACTTAAAAATAAGTCTAAGAAGAAATATTAAGATTTAATAGACAAGAAGATTGAAAATGTCTAATGATAGTTGTTGCACTTTTCATCAGCAATTAGGAGTTTAAGCTTGACTAAAACTTAAGTTAGAACCAAAGACCAAACTAAAGTCTAAATAATATTCTGCAATATAGTCAGAACTATTATAAAAACTATTGCCTAAACTATAGTATAACCCCCTTATTCATAAAAAATTTTTGATTTAGAAAAGGTTTACTGAACAAATTTTCATAGAAAATTCGTTTCATAAACCTTTTTTAAGCCCGATATGTTTTTTATGAATATGGATGTAAAACTTTTACTAATAAATCCTTAACAATCTATTCCCATTTGATATTTAAAATCTTGTTTTTAAAACTATGAGATTATTTTTCTTTTTTTAACTAGTAAAAATTTTAGTTAATTGATTTTAACAAAATTTTCAAGAACTGTTCTCAAAAAAAAAAAAATATGAAAACAGACTTTCAAAAGATTTTATGGGCATTTTTTTTATCAAACTTCTTAAAAGTTAAGTTTATGTGAATTTTTATATATATATATAGATTCATATATGTTTTCTACATTTTTTAAAACTATTCCCAGCTAATTGTTTATTTAAAAAGTTGTTCACACCCTCAAAAATGTTACCAACATACACAATTCGACAAAATATAACAATATAATGGCTTTAAGAGTATTTATTTTAATAAAAGCATCAACTTTTACAGAACAGAAACATGTTCTGTTTAGAGTTTTTTTCAATAAAGTAAACTCCCATTATTTTTAACATTTCTTAACTGTTCCTACTTAATTTTTTTTTTAAATTTTCCTAGTTTTCGAGTTTATATGTTTACCAAAATTCTTTTTTGTTTGGCAGAAAATAAAAACACATCTTAAAATAAAAAACTGTTCTCATTAAAAAAACTGATATGAATAAATAGCCCTTCATATGAATTATTTTCAATTAAGAAAATAACTTGCCCTAAACTAAAAAACTGTGTTAAATTCCGTAGTATTAATTATTTCTCAACTGTTCCCACTTAAATTTTTTTAACTTTCCTAGGTTTTGTTCTCACTAAAATAATTGATAAGCATAAATATACCTTCCTAAGAAATATTTCCATTGAGATAATAAAATTCCTTACACTAAAACACTGTGTTAACTTCCTAAATATTAATTATTTCTCAACTGTTCCCACTTAAATGAAAAAAAAAACTTATATACATAAATAGACCTTCCTAGGAATTATTTCCAATTAAGTAAATAAAATTCTCTAAACTAAAAAACTGTGTTAACTTCCTTAATACTAATTATTACTCAACTGTTCCCACTTAAATTAAAAAAAAAAATTTTCCTAGTTTTTGCTCTCACTTAAAGAGCTGATATACATAAATATTTCTTCCTAAGAATTATTTCCATTAAGCTAATAAAATTCCTTACAATAAAACACTGTGCTAACTTCCTAAATATTAATTATTTCCCAACTGTTCCCACTTAAATTAAAAAAAAACTTATAAACATAAATAGACCTTCCTAAGAATCATTTTCAATTAAGTTAATAAATTCCTAACACTAAAAAACTGTGTTAACTACCTAAATATTAATTATTTCTCAACTGTTCCAACTAAAATTTTTTTTCACTTTTCCTAGTTTTTGAATAAAGATGTTCTACAAAATTCTTAAAATTAATTGGCTTTCAAATGGACACTGTTCTTAAAATAAAAAGCTGTTCTCACTATAAAAACTAATATAAATAAATAGACCTTCCTAACAACAGCATAAATTTAATACATATTGTTGTTTTTTTTACTATTAAAACATAACATTTCTTAAACAATAACTCTTCCCAATTTAATAATTAGTAAGACTGAAAGAAGAGCTTAAAATTTTGCTTAAATATATTAATTTTTTGTCTATTAGAATTATTTAATAAAAATATATGTATACCGTTTGTATTATAAAAATTTGTTCCCACTAGAAAGGCCTTTTTTATTTTTGAGGCTAAAAATTAAAAAATTATTATTTTTTATAAAATTTATATTTGAGCGTTTGCATTATAAATTTATTTTCAAACTGATTGGGAACAGTATAGCTCTATCCGTTGCAGAAAAAAACTCTTCTCAGTTGGAATTTTTTTCGAAATTTTATATAACCTTTTTAATAAAAAAATTAATGATTGTTATACTGGCAAATTTTTAATGTTGTATCTTTAAAGATGATACTGTATTGTTTTCATTAGTGGCAAAAGAAAAGTTGTAAATTTGATTTGAATGGGATTTTTAATAAAAATATTCAACGGCGTTTTTATTTCAAAAACTGTTTTAGCTTTAAAACTTTGCGTTTGTATATAATTTTTTTCAACCAGAACTAAAGTTTGTTTCGAAAATATGTTTATACTTAAAATATGTACATACTGTTCTCAGATGGAAAATATTACTGATAATTAAAAATATTAAAAATTTGGATTAAAAACCATAAATAGTTCAATAAAATAACCACAATACTAATAATTACTGAGAATTATAATATTTTATGCAAATTATACACTTCAGAATAGTTCAATACTTCCTAGTTTGAAAAACTGTTTTACATCTCAGTCTGCAGAGAAAAACTTAATATTTTTGGTCTTATTGGCATCAGAACTGTTCCCAGAAAAATTTTCTTTTAAATAAAAGACTTTTTTCCACAGACATTTTTAGATAAAAACTTAAATAAAATTATTTTGAGATAAAAACTTAAATACAATTATTTTGTTTGAAATATTAAGCAAACATTTTTGCATATAACTGTTCACAGAAGTTATACAAATTATTTCTTCTAAACGCATTGCGCATTTCTTGACATTAAATTATCTATGATAAACAAAAAAAAAAAAAAAAATCATTATATGGTCACTTACCTTTAAAGTAAAACTTCCTAATGAATCTCTTCCTATTTTCCCCTCTTAAAAAATTTATTGCTCTCATCATTTATCAATATTATTTCAATGTAAATCTAAGTAAAATTTCTAAACACTATTACAAAAATATCTGCATTAGAAAAATATAAAAAATCTTAAAAATTCTCTGTTTGTAAATGTCACCTGCAGTGTACCTTCTGTCGTCGCACAAATTCGTTTTTACGTTACAACACAGTTAAATCTCATTTAAGTCTAAAAGTATGCAATACATTTCTTACTTTCTTTATATGACTTTTTTTCTTCTCTTATCTCATTTTATTTGCAATATTTATAGTATACGAAAAGTTGTTGTTGTTACTGTTGATGTATGCAGCTGTATGTTTGTATGAGTGAGTGAGTGAGTATGTGTTGCTGTGTATATGGAATTTTTTTTTCTGTTATCATCCAGATACTATTACGTGTTTAGTACAAATGCAAAGCAATGCAATAAATGTTGCAAATATATTAAATTCCTGTCATGTACAAAATCATTGTTTATTTCTTTTCGTGTATTTTTTTGTTTCTTCCAATACTCTGGGTATTAGGAGGAAATGGTTGGTTGGTAAGACAAACCGAATGGGTAGAATTCAGATTTTTGAATTTAATATTTTTTAAAGCAATAACGAATTGTACTAATTCATAGCAAAGAATTTTCAATATTTTGTAGCTGAAAAAAAAAACATGTGATACATCAGGTAACCAAGGCTAATTATTACAGATGTATTTTGCTTTGATACTATAGGGTATACAAATTCATATAAAAATCCTACTTTTCCAGTATATTTTTTTCGCAAAGACAGCTAGTTATTTGTACAAGGACATTTGCATTTCTTTTTTTTCACTTTGTTAAATGCTCATACAATAAAAGGAGTGTAGGAATTGTATTCTTTTTGTAACTGTCATTTACACACACACACACTAGCACACTTTAGATCCTCAGTACAGTATTTCTTAGCAGGATATTGTCTTAGCTCTGGGAGTTGTCTTAAAACTTATTGCATTTATTTCCAAAAAAAAAAAAAAAAAAAAAAACATTTCCTATAAAATGATGTAACTTAAGTATCAAAAATTTATTTTAGTGAATTAAACTCGTCTGGATTTTACATGCAAAGTAAATTAAGGAAAAACTTTAGCGAAATTTCCTATGAATGGTGAATTTTAGCAAAATTTCCTATTAATAATTGAATATTAGAAAAATTTCCTGTAGAAGTAAATTTTAGCAAAATTTCCTATAAAAAGTTAAATTTTGCAAAATTTCCTATAAAAAGTAAATTGTAGCAAAATTTCCTATATTAAGTAAATTTTAGCATAATTTCCTATAAAAAGTAAATTTTAACAAAATTTCCTATAAAAAGTAAATTTTTAAAAATTTTCTATAAAAAGTACATTTTTAAAAATTTCCTATAAAAAGTAAATTTAACAAAACTTCGTATAAAAAGTAAATTTAACAAAATTTCCTATAAAAAGTAAATTTAACAAAATTTCCTATAAAAAGTAAATATAAACAAACTTTCCTAAAAAAAGTTAATTTTAACAAAATTTCCTCTAAAAAGTAAATTTGAACAAAATTTCCTTTAAAAAGTTAATTTTCACATTCCTACAAAAAGTAAGTTTTAACAAAATATCCTATAAAAAGTAAATTTTAACAAATTTTCATATAAAAAGTATAGTTTAAAAAAATTTCCTATTAAAAGTAAATTTTAGCAAAATTTCTTATAAAAAGTAATTTTAAACAAAATTTCCTATAAAAAGTAAGTTTTAACAAAATTTCCTATAAAAAGTAAATTTTAACAAATGTGCATATAAAGAGTAAATTTTAAAATAATTTCCTATAAAAAGTATAGTTTAAAAAAATTTTCTATAAAAAGTAAATTTTAACAAAATTTCCTATAAAATGTAAATTTAAACAAAATTTCCTATAAAAAGTACATTTTTAAAAATTTTCTATAAAAAGTAAATTTTAAAAAAATTTCCTATAAAAAGTAAGTTCTAGCAAAATTTCCTATAAAAAGTAAATTTTTTCAAAATTTCCTGTAAAAGGCAGCTGCTTCATTATCCTACGACCTGCTTTTACAACCCAATAATCTACCTAGCTGGAATAACAACCGATTAACGAAACTGATAAAAAGCAAAATTACGATAAACTTATCGGTACTCCAAGAACTAGGACAGTGCATCATACAATCTTACCTGCTACAGCGGACCAATCATCTACTTAGCTGGACAACCGGATAACCCATTAAAGAAAATGATAGAAGGCAAAATAACAATACTGAATGGATCGATACTCCAAAAACAAGAATAGAGAAATCTTACAGGGGAAGACGCAAAAACAGCTGCAACAAATCGTATATGATGGAGATACTTTGAGAAAGCCATATGCTCCCAAAGGGGGTAATGGAGAAAACAAGTCTGACCTTTAGTTTGAGCTATCCCTGCGGGTAATATGTGTGACACGTGACCAGTGAACACAATATTGTAATATAATAAAACTGTTCACCAAATAGATTCATGAATTCATCAATATTGCGACAGTTCACTTGGGACAATACCAGGTATTTTACTAACCGACATTGTACTTGTACTCTTTGTTAGTTTATGGACCTATTCGTTCGGGACAATATCTGTGACAGGACCTATATTAACCGAAATTGAATGTGTCCATGTATGTAATTTCAGTGACCTGTTACAAAGTGTCAAAAAGGTGCCAATTAACCCCCTCTTAGGACATCGTCATGCTAAGTGATATGAACCCTTCATATAAAGTGTTAGAACTAGAACCGGTCCCCACCACTTTACTTATTTAGCTTTACTTCTGATCTGAGTTGCATACTTTATTTTATGAAACATTATTGTTGCTAAGATCTTATTTATAGTCTTCAATGTGGTCTTGGCAATAGTCTAAGCCAAGTTCTTAACTATTGTTTCTTCTATATTTTGAATTAGTGCTGAAATCGATGATCGGTTTAATTTTTTTTATGTTAAAATTTATATTTCTTAAAATTTTTATAAAAATTTTTTTTTTTTTTAGTTTAGAAAAACCATCTAATTATTTACTTGTTTGCTTAGAATTCTTTGTGTCTTTTTTTGGGGTAACATGAGTAGACAAAAGTTTTTCTTGGATATTTGCTTAATTTTTTTTGGCATTGAATTCTTTCCATCGCAAAACAGTGTAAAATTTAGTTTTTTTTTCGTTTTTTTTTTAAACTTGAACGTGATGTGATTTATATGATACTTTTTCTTGTTGACTTACTTAAACTTAAATACTGATTGAATCTATTTTTTATTAAAAAAAAATTCTAAAAAAAATTTAAATGCTTAGTCAGTCTGTTGGATTTGCAAATATGGAAATAATAAATGGAAAAGATGAAAAGTATTCTTGAGATCATAAAAAAGCATATATAAATTGAAAATTTTAAAAAAGCAAAACTAAAATGGTTTAATTTAGCCTTCTTGAATTTAAAAATACTGAAATTTATCAGATATAAAAGCCAGTCGTATTTTTAAAATAAAACTGTTAAAAAAAATGTCTACAAAGCAACGATGGCACCAATCAGTTCTAAAATTCAACACTTTCTAGGACTTTGCACGAAATAACCAAAAATTGCCCATTATTTTTCAAATGATTTCATATCATATGCATTATGAAAAAATGCTGCTTCACTAACAACATTCATCATGTCTTAACTGCATTGTAATTAAAAGTTTTTATTGTTCACATTTCTCTCGGAGTTGTAACACATGTTTACCCTTTTCGAAATGAAAAGCTACAAACGTTTCCTTCCTCCCAGCCTGAAAATAAATAAATTGTTGAAAAGTCTGCAATTTTCTCAACTGTTGCCCAGCAGCAAAACGTGATGTTAAAGTCGAAAAATTAAAAGGATAATACAAAATTACTGCTTTCTATTTAACTTGTGAAAGTTTAAAATTAGGGAAATGTTCCATTGCATTTGTATTTGCCAACGTTTATGGTCATTATAATGGAAATTATATGTCTTTAGTTTTATAGCATCCCACAATTTTATAATTTTTGAAATAACTGTTGCACTTTTTTTTTATATTATATTAACGTGGTGGGTTAAGGGAGAAGTGTTCGTCAATACATTTTTGGAGTATCTAAATATTCCCTTGACTGTAGTCTGAATTATAGTCTCTACTAAATAAATTCTAAACTGTGGTATTGATTGTTTTATGAATTGCGACTTGACTTTACAATAATGGGAATTTAAGTGTTGATTAAAGTTTAAAGGTCTCTCTTAACTATTGCAGAAACTGCACCCAGCGAAAAACCATGTTTCAATATAATATAGTCACCTCCAACAAAACTATTTCAAAAGATTTTATTTAACTTACAATGTATGTATGTATGTTTGCCTGGGTGGAAACCGATTCAACCGATTGAGCTGAAATTTTGTATACACGTTCAGTTTGGATGACAATACATGGTAAACTGTGTGACGTCATTCTAAATCCAATATGGCGGCCACGCACAACATGGCGGACTAGTTATTTTTTATGCATTTCTACAATATGGGTATCAAATGAAAGGGCTTGCTAGGAACAACTTAAAAAATAAAGTGGGCACTCTAAATTCAATATGCCGGGCACACACTATATGGCGGATTAGTTATTCTTAATGCACTTCTACAAAATGAGTATTAAATGAAAGGGCTTGCTCAGAATAACTCGAAAAATAAAGTGGTCACTCTAGATAAAATATGGCTGACTAAGTTTTTAATGCTTGTTGAGAATACAAATGCGAATTTTAAAAAAAATTAAAAGTTAAAATTTCTGTTTAAAAAGTAGCTTTTATTTAAATGCGCTAAAAAGTAAAATATAAATTAAAAGTAAAAAATCTTTTAAGAACAAGTTTTTATTTGAATGCGCTTAAAAGAAAAAAATAATTTTTTGCTTTAAAACTTTTACTATCAAATTATAACGTCATTACACAATTTCTATAACATAAAAGCTTGTCGCGAGATTTACTTGTGCAGAAAAGCAAGTTTATTAATAACTTAATTTTAACTATTAACATTTTCAAACTAAGTAAATACAAGTACTTTAATCTTGCGACCAGCTTTTATGTTATATAAATTGTGTAATGACGTTATAATTTGATAGTAAAAGTTTTAAAGCAAAAAATTATTTTTTTCTTTTAAGCGCATTCAAATAAAAGCTTGTTCTAAAAAGATTTTTTACTTTTAATTTATTTAAAAATAACATTTTAAATATATTTTGTTTAATTTAACCATACTATTGTCACCTACAAACAAATTATGGTTAAATGATTCCTTTATCAAGAAGCCTTAACCATAGAGAAAAATACTATTCTTAATTTGAAAACAAATTGTGGTAATTTTTAAACATAACATGCTTAGAGGCAACCATAATATAGTTGTATTTTCTTGATGGAAGACTAGGTTATCCTTAATATATAGTCTTAACTACTGTCTCAGGTACGATCTAAAATCCAATTCAAACATCAGTCTAAGCCATATTTTGGACCTCAACACTGTAGTCCTATTTACTCAACACTATAGTCAGGATATCTTTTGGCACAACCTTCGCACAAAAGGCAAATAACAGCTAAATTGTAGTATAATTTCAAAAATAATTTTCGCACAACAACAGCTGTCAAGTTGCTGAACATTTTTTGCAAATTATTTTATCCCCCATTTTTTTTTTTATTTTTTTTAAACATAAAACGACCATTTTATCTTCATGTCCATTAAGTTTTTCTTGCTTTATTTGTATATGTTTTTACGCAAATTGTTCAAAAACTTTAGCAAAAATATATGCAATAATAATAATAATAACATTTTTTTTTAACATGAATAACAACAAATAAATGTACTTATTTTGGGGGATAAACGTATGAGTTTTTGGACATGTATGACAAAGTCAGCATAAAATTATATTATGAATAATAATTTTTAATGAATTATGCACTCATACTTAAACCAAAATATGTCGTAAAAGGACTTTGAAAATAACGTATGAGTGGATTTGTGAACGGTTCTTTTAAAGCACACATTCGCCTTTAAACTCGGTTTTGGTTTTTTTTTACTTTTAGTTAGAAAATAAAAATGTTGACTATTTTGGTTTCATCCTTTTTTCTTTTTGCTTTCATTTCTTTTTTGTTATTGTGAAATCTGATCACGTAATTTTGTAGGGGTTTGTTATGGCAACATGATTGAATTATCAGTTTGTTGACTTTTTTGCGAATGTTGTTGCTGTTACTGCTGCTATTCTTTTTTTTGGTTTTCATTGGTAAGACTACAACACAAATACAACCACACAAACCTTGACAAAGAGTTAAAAAGCATGTTCATGTTCATGTGTTTGTATGTTTTGAACAAAAGAGAGAAAAATAATCAGCAAGAAAACAAAACGACAAAAAAAAAAAACAGAACGAATGTTTAACAAGAAGAACAAGTGACAGTTGTGAAATGACAATTTACGTGATGATTGAACAAGTATCAAATTTATTTCGACATTTGAATTACGCTGCAAATACACTAAATTACTGATATGAAACACTGTTGTTTCTCGAATGTATTTCGAATTTTATTTTAAAACTAATTTTTCAGGTTGTCTTTAGCGTATGAGTGATATTAAATTAGTTTTTAATGAGCGCTACAAAACACACAAGGCGTATGATTAATTTTTTGTTTATTTAAGGGAAAGTTTCTCTATTCTTGACAAAAAACTTTAACTCTAATATATCTAGTTAAAATCTTGCCATATGTCTGAAATATTTATTCTGAAATTTTATATTGCCTAAAGTCGGAAGTGTAGTTTGTTTGGAGTCAAGGCAACACGTAACGAAAACACATTTTTCTATTTGGCCACCTCAAACAAAACTATTGTTAGCTATTTTTTCAAACAAATTTTGGTGGCTTTAGTCATATTATTGTCACCGGCAACCAAATTATAGTTAAGTTAGTTCTTCATCTCGTAGACACAGCCATATTATGGTTGCCTCAGAACGATGTTGTGTTTCTAACATTTTTTTATATAAATTTTCCATGGAAATAATTGGGCAAAAAATTTTATGTAGACATTTTCGGCGAAACAATATTCTACATTATTTTTAAAGTTTTTTATGGAAATTTTCGATAAAAAAATTCTTTATAGAAAAAAATGTTTATAGGAATTTTTTCTTAAAAAATTTTCTATCAAAATGTTTATAAAAAGAATTAGTTTATTATCAAAGTAATTTAAAATTTCAGTGTTTTTATTAAGAAAAAAAAAAAAAAAATTGGGAATTAAGCACGACAAACAAAATCTTATATCAAAATAAAATAAAAAAAAATCTTCAAAATTAATTTATATGTAATAGAAAATATTTTTAAATATGAAATACTTGCTGACCCGACAGACGTTGTCCTGTCCAAATTAGGAAAAATGTTTGCGTTCGATTTTTAAAATCCGTTAAAAAGATACGAACATTTGAAAGAAACATTTGTCAAATCGATGGAGCCGTTTTCTGATTTTAGGTAATTCGAAAAAAGTGGGCGGGGCAAAATTTTCTTTTCGTAAAAACCTAAGTTGGACAATGGCATTGATTTTAAAGAAAAAATCGTCCAAATCGGTCAAGCCGTTCTCAAGTTATGCGCTTAATAGAAAAAGTGGGCGTTAAAGTAGGCGTGGCAAATTTTTCTTTCGTTGAAAACGTAAAATGGATTAATACGAACATTTAAAACAAAAATTAGTCAAATCGATGGAGCCGTTTTTTGATTTTAAGTAAATCGAAAGAAGTAGGCGGTGCAAAATTTTCTTTCCGTATAAACCTAAGTTGGACCATGGCGATCATTTTAAAGAAAAAAATCATCCAAATTATTTAAAAGTCATTGGTGGTGTAATATGAAAATTGGATTTTGCCACGCCCCGCCGCCCGCAGACCGAAAATCAAAAATCAGACTTCACAGTGTCACCCGCCTGAATATTCTGAAGATTCCCTGAAAATTTCATCAAAATCGGCCCAGCCGTTTTGGAGTCCATACGTTTCATACATACATACCAGGCGCGGATTCAGGGGGGGGGGGGGAAATAGGGAAATTTCCCCCCCCCCGTAAATTATAAAAATATGTTTTGTTAATTTCGATAATACAAGAATTCCCAATAATAACACAGCCCGACAAAATTAAAAAAGATTTTTGCTTCTTTGAATTTATCAACTGATTCTTGTTAATTTGGGTGCGCTGAATTCAAAACTGTAATCAGTTTGGGTCTATCAGCTCTAGTTTTCATGATATAGCTTTTTCATTCTCCACTTATGACCTCCAATTACCAATTACCCAAATTTTTTTTTTCCAAAATTTTTTTTTTTTATCAAAATTTTTTATTTACTGTTATAGTTATTGCAAAAAAAAAAAAAAAATCCCATATTTTTTATAAGAAAAACGTTTTACCTTTCTTAAAGTAAATTTTATTGAGGAATTTCGGTTTTTTTAGTTTTTCAATAATCTAAAGCGTTTTTGAGTTGCGCGAACATATGTTGTGCAACATCCTTAATTTTCGAAATAACGGCATATCTCGAAAACCAAAGCTAACGGCTAGCACCACTGGATTCAGCGACCCCGAATTAGGTTAGAAATCTTTCATCGTATCATAATAAAATATTAAACAGCAAATACTTTAATCTATCTATTCAATATATAATTTCTTAGTATGTCAGGATGTTTGCATGTATGTCCTATTCTTTCCGCAACTTTCTGAAGCCATCTGATGACATAGGAAGCTGAAATTTGGCACACTTGAAGTACTTTCTCTGCGGAAGATCGTAACGAAGCCATATTTTTGATTTTCGGCTTTTCAACTAGTATAACTATAAAGATCTGATAGAAAATATGTTTTTTTTTTATAATGTGGGGAACTTTGGGCCCCACCCGGCACGGCTAGGCACCGTCGGATTGACCTGAAAAATTAGATCATGATTTCTTACACCAAACCTCATATTTAAATCCCATACAAGATGCGACCAGTCTATTATATATGATATATATTTTAGCCCCCATATTCATAAATGATTATAAAATTTAATAAACGTTTATTAAGTTTAAAATATTTGTATGAATACAGGCATAAATACATAAAATAAGCAACTGTATAACAAAAATGTAAAGCTATTTTTTTGGGTTTAGTGAAATAAATTTTAAGTTTAAAGTGCGAGCTGATTTACATAATGGAAAAATATCTTGTGCAACTTTAAAAGCTCGTTCCGCGCATATATTACTACGCTGCTAAAAATTATCACTGTTTCATATATCCGCCAAACAACTCATCTATCACAACGTCTATCATTTGCCACTAAAATTTAGTTTATTAAAAAAACCGCGATTTTTTTTGGCGCCCTTCTTCCGTACAAATGGTAAGATCTTGTTATATTCATGAAATTATTAGAAAATACTTAAAATTTTGTAATTAAATGTTGATTTTGTATATGTAGTAAGGAGAAAAATTTAATTTCAAAACTTTATCGGGTTTGGTGCGGAAACTTTCTTCACGATCGCGAAAAAGTAATACATCATTTCTTAATATTTTTTCACGGTCTATGCGGCTATGCGATGAAGAATTTGATATTCCCAAAAATTGCAAAAAGGACTTACCCTAATACACATATTGTTTTTAATAAACTTTTAAAAACAAATTTTTTATTTTTTTGTATCATACAAAATTTCCCCCCCTAAGGCTCAAGCTGGATCCGTGCCTGATACATACACACATCCTATTTTATATATATAGATTTTAAACGCCTGGTTTGGATTCCCGCGGCAGCCAAGAATGAAAAATATCAATAAATTTTATTTAATTTCATGTTGTAAAAATTCCTTTCTTCGTGGAAAATAATTTAATGAAAATTTAGTCTGAATAAAATATAAAAATTTGGATCAAAGAATCTATAAACAGTTCAATAAAATAACCACAATACTTGTTATTAGAAAATATATTTATAAAAAATTGTCTTTATAAATTTTAGGTAAAAAATTACAAAAAAAAAAGTTTTGGAAAAAGTTTTCTACAAAATTGTTTGTGTTACAAATACAAAACAATCATTATTTTATAATGTAATTTCAGTTGTATATGGGTGATTCCCATTCAAATGCTTTTTTTTTGTGTGCGTTAAAAGTTATTTTTATAAAATCAACACATAAATTTGAAAACTTAATCTTCCTTCCCACAAATTGTGTTAATGACATAAATTCCTTTAAAATGCTGGCATTGACACACAGAAAATTGTTTTTCAATTAATAAATTTGTGACGTTAATAAAAAAATAAAAGAAACAAATTAAAAAGAATCAATTAGACATTTAATTCAATTGATTAAACATTTAATTCACTTAATTAAACGTTTAATTCACTTGATTAAACATTTAATTCACTTAATTAAACGTTTAATTCACTTGATTAAACATTTAATTCACATAATTAAACGTTTAATTCACCACTTGATTAAATTTTTAATCAAAATGGATATTATTTTTGATTAATGCTGCAATTGGTGAAACATTTTGGAGAATTTGGTCTGTGCATGCGAATTGTGGGTTGATTTTGTTCAAAATAGCTTTATTTGACAGAAGATTTGGCTGCTTTTTAACCATGTATAAATTTTTGGTAAGAATTATTTTTAAAAATTCTAATTTTCAACTTCTTCGTGGTTTCCCAAGTTTAAAACTTAAAACATTTCTATACCCAAAAAATTTGGAATTAAGCACGAATAACAAAATCTTTTAAATTAAATTTCTATAACTTTTAATTTTCACATTATTTGAAATTTCTTTTCAAAGAGTATGCTATTTTTTAGTTCGAATCAATCCCTGAACAACCGCGAAAGCAAATATAACGCTCAATACAGGTAACCCTCGATTTACGCGGTCTGTTGGTACCGAAGAAAGCACGTGTAAATCAAATTTGCGTGAAACAAGGTTCATGACTGGTACAAATTCCGTTTATGGGACCAGAAATTTAACATATCGCGTAAATCAAAACATGAGATCATACAAAATTTCATTTTGGGGCCCTCAAACCGTGTTAAATCAAGAACATAGAACTGTATATATTTTACTTTTAAAAAATTAAAGGATGTTATATCTTTATAAAATTATGGAATTAAATAAAAAATAATAGTAATTTGCTTCTCCTGTAAAATTTTCAAAATGTTAGATAGGGCGTTTTGTGTTTTAGGTAACGATATGTAGTTGAATATTTAAAATCCAAAATATAAGAAAATTATGAAAATTGTAAAATAGTCAAAAACAAACTAAACCAAGACAAATTGAATTAAAAACCAGTAAAATTTTACTGGTTACTGAAATAATGGCAATATTCAGTCAATTTTTACTGATTACTAAAAAAAATCAGTATTCACTTTTTAAAAGAATTTTAATAAAAAAAAGTTTTATTGTAAGCATTGTCAATTAATTTTTAGACTTTTTCATGTAAAATATATTTGCTTGCATATGTTTCAGAAAAGGGAAATTAGCTTAGTACTGCATTATTTAAGTAACTTGTAAAAGTTTGCTGAATACTGTAATTTTTTCAGTAAACAGTAAAAATTTACTGGTGGCTGAAAAAATTGCCATCATTTTTTGAGCGTGTCTTATTAAAACGCGTAAAAAAAAGCGCGTATTTCAAAAAAAGGTTACTATTAGTGATCCGTGTTAAATCTAAATCGCGTAAATGAAGTACCGTGTAAATCAAGGGATACCTGTACACAAAAAAGTAAAAAATTTGCAAAAATAAAATATATTTTTATTTCAGAATTCATTGAATGAGCCGAAAATTAAAATATGAATCTTACCAAGGCGAAAGGTGATTGCAAAGGCGAATTCATAGAAAACAAGTAAGAGTGCTATATTCGGCTATGACGAATCTTATATACCCTTCACCATGATGAGATAAAAACAAAAAGTTATATACATAAATAACGTTCTTTAGATAGGTATAAATAAATATTAACTGAGCCACGCCAACTTTTCATTTCGTCATGCCGAAGAATATAAAAAAAACAAAAAATTAATATATGTACCTAAGCCCGTTTCCTCTTTTGCCAAAGTTGATGTTTGAAATTCGTTTTATAATCTTAAAATCGTTTTTCAAAACATAAAAAAATTAAATAAAAAAAAAAAAAATGAAAAAAAATTCTTTTCGGGATTCGAACTTTCAATATCATCAGTCTCAGGAGAGAACTTAACAACTCGGCTACGAATGCTTTTACTGAAGAAGCGTTAAATTAAAATATATTGAGTCTATGAGTTTGTTTCTTTATTTGAGCGGCATATCATATACATACATGCATCAATGTGTATGTGTATGCGTAACATTAAACACATTACAAATTAAATCCACCACTTGTAGTGAAGGGTATAAAAAACAACAAAAAAAAAAAAAAAAAACCAGATTACCAACACTGTCTTACCATAGCCACTGTATGACCGTAGAAACCAAAATTAAATTGGTTTGTATGGTATGTTTATGTCGTTTTGGTAATAAAGTGTAATGTCACGTCTAATGGGAGCTTTAAAGGAAAAAATTTGAGGCAGTCGTGGTTTTTTACTCATATCTCAGGCATTTGTGGACCGATCTTGCTAAATTTCAATAGCAAACAATTCGGGACCATATGTGACATAAATGTATAATAACCTCGCCCCCATCATATATGGGGTCTTCGGAAAATCCATTTCAGCGCACAGACGGACAGACGGACATCGTTAAATCAACTTCGCTCCTTATAAGGACCCAGAATATATATACTTAATAGGGTCTAACATCAATATTATAGAAATTACAAACGGAATGACAAACTTATGTATACCCTTTTCAACACCTGTGGTGAAGGGTTTAAAAAACGAATTTGGAACTGTCAAAAACAAGTATAAAATGTAAACAAAACACCGACAGAAATAAAACGTAAACTCAATATAAAAAATTGTAAAAAAATAGTGAATTCGCTTTTGCGGTCATCTTATACAAATTCGCCTTAAATCTTTCCTTCCCAGAATTTTAATATTTATTTGGTAAACTTAAAAAACGGGTACAAAATGTGCAACTAAAATGAGAATCAACCATATAAAAAAATGTTGACACATTTCTTCTCCTGCTTACTGAAATATTTTATAATTTTGTTGTTGTCGTTGTTTTGTTGCTATTATTGCTGTTAAACCTTTTATTTAAATGGTCTTAAGAGGCATTGTTTTTTCTCTCACAGTCCACTTTTTAAATAACAACAATTTCGTATGGGCAAAGACAGGATCGAGTGAGTGTGTGCTTAACTTTGTAAAATGCTTACAATATTTAGTCAATGCGTATGTATGTGTGTATGAACAAATACAATGTTATTGTCTGGCTTCATATGAGAGTGATTAAGCATTGTATGTATGTGTGTATAAAAATGAATTTAAGGCACAGGAAGATAGTGAGTCGAGAGTAGTCAAGTGACTACTAGAGTGTGAGTATAGTGTATTACAACTTGTCTCGCCAAAATTTAAAACTGTTCATTTGTATATGTGCAGTTATCTGAAGCTGTATAGAATTGTCCATGTGATATAAAAGTTGCTTCTAGGCATACGACAAGCATTTGTTTTAATTTTTTTTTTTGGAAAACTCAATGATGTTGTGAGCTCGAGCTTTAGAACAACGTAGAAGACATCAGCAGCATCACTATCGTCACCACCGAAAACAGAAAAAAAAATAGAAAAAAGGATGAATAAAGGATTCTTTTGTCAGTTAAGGTTGGCACTCACAGCATACATAGCAAAACCTCATTCCACTTCACTACTTTAAATGTGCAGCAGCAGCAGTAGCAGTGGCATTTTGGATTCCTGATGATGAGAATGGTGACGATGATGAGTGACAACCATGATGACCATGAAAAGAACAAGCTTAAAAACACTTGTACACTTGATTTTTTGTTCCCAGTTCCAGCTTTAGGCTTATAAGTTTGAATCTGTTCAGAATATGTTTGTCCATTTAGTATTCGGGTTTATGTGTGTGTATAATGTAAAATTGTTTAACCATATGTGAAAGTGTATTCCCAACTTATTTTGGAACAAGTACTTTATGAATGTATTTGGTCTGAGCTGATCTGTTCTGGTCTGGTGCGATGTAATGTGCCATGGTTTGATTTAGCAAATGATTTCAGTCCTGTGTCGTACGGGTTTGTGTAGCATGTTAAACAATTCTGTTATTACACGTGTTTGCTCATATTTTGGGAAAAGCTTATGTTTGGTTTTTCTATGAGGACTTTTCACAGATTTTTGATGAGCTAAAGGACAGAGTGTGAAATGTTTTAAAATGTTCATGTAAGTTTGAATGAATTCATGTAATAGTCCAGTTATGTGGTGTGAAAAATTTATGAAATTTTAATGCGGTTTTATTTTAGTCCATTGTGCACAAATGGGAAAAAGTTTTTTAATTTTTTTTCCGTTCTGTGAATTTTATTTCGGTAATTGTTAATAATGAATGGCAAGTGGTAATTTTGCATAGAAAAAAGGAAAGCACTGAAAGGCACATGTGTTACTGTTAACGTTAGAATTTTTATTTTGAATATTATTTATTATTAAAAGTTAGTTTAATTTGTGGAATTAACTTTCTTTTGGTTTTTAATATAAATAAATTTCATAAATACTTTAATAATTAAAAACATTAAAATTTTTATTTAATGTTTTTCTTAGTTTTCAAAAAGTCTTTCAGGTTTCATGCAAAAGTTTTACTACGCGGTTTTTTTTAATCAAAAAAGTATTTAGGAAGGGCTCTTACAAAGAGAAAATACTTTATGTTAAAAAACTTTTTTTTTACAAAAAACACTTCTTTAAGAATTTCTCTTTTTGCAGAAGGCTTTTGACAGATCTGTTATAATATTAATTTTTATAAAAAAAAGCTTAATGAAAAGCTTTTGTTAATAAAAAAACGATTTATAATATTATTTCTTTAGAAAAAATATTAAGAAAAAGCTTTAAGTGGATTTAATAAAAAAGCTTTTATTAGATTTTGTATCAAAAAGCAAAAAAAAAAACATTTCAGGAAGAGGCTTTTTCTTCAATATTTGTAATTGTTAGTTAACAATTTAACGAGAGATTCTCTTCTGCTCTGCAAAACTAATTTAGTAAAAGCTCAAAATGAAAATATTCCTAATGAAAGCTTTTTCTTAACACAAATTACGAAAATACAAAGAAGCTTTTTTTTCAAAAGCTTTTCCCTTTGGTGTAAAATTTACTAATGGTTTGTTTAAGTTTTTCCTTTAAAATGTAAAGTTTTTTTTTTCTATAAAAAGTTTAATTTAAATAAAGAAAAAGTTATAATTAAAAATTAAAAAAAAGCTTAAAAAATATATTTTTTAATTAATAAAGAACTACTTAAAAAGTTTTTTCCTTAGGAAAAAGCTTTAAGAGGATTTCATAAAGGAGCTTTAATCAGATTCTTTACAAAAAAAAAGCTTTTGAGCAAATGTTCTTCTCTTCAATGTTTGTAACTGTTAGTGTAAAATTTAACCAGAAAAACTAGTTTAATTAAAGTTTTCTTAAAAAGGATAACTTCAAAATGAAAGCTTTTTCTTAACAAAACTTAAAAAAATCAAAAATGTTATTTTGAAAAGCTTTTCCCGTTGCTGGTAAATTTGCTACTGGTTTAAGCTTTTCCTTTGAAGTTAAAAGCTTTTTTTTCTATAAAAAACTTAATTTAAATATAAAAATGCCTAAAACTCGCATTAAGAAACGTTTCTACATATTTTTTAAACAGGTTTTTTTTTTGGAAAAAGTTTCTTTAGAATGCTTTAAATATCGTTCTTTGAATACGTAAATTATTTGTTAAAAATTGTTCTTGTTCTTTAAAAACTTTCTTATCAAAAGCGTTTTTGTAAACTTTGTAAGGAAAATTCTAGAAGTATTTTTAAAGACAAAAAAGCTTGATTCAAAAAATTTTGATTAATTCTGTCTTTGTCTAAACTTATCCTTTTATATTCCTTAATAAAATCAAGATTTTTTAAAAAAGTATCTGTTTGGTTTTGTTAAAGCTTTTTTTTTTTAACAAAAGAGGGTTAAGTGCAATTTTTAGGCATATTTTAAAAATGTTAACGATTGTGTTGTATTAAATAGCTTTTAAAATATAATTAAAAGCTTTTTCAGAAAAGAGCTTTGCTTGCAATGAATATCTTTATATGGAAAGGGTTTTCACATGAACGGGTTTGAAAAAAAGCTCAAAGTTTCAGTCATTAGAAATAAGCTTATTTTTTAAAAGAAATTTTTAAAGGATTTGTTAACTTAGATTCTTTTTTTTTAAAGCTTTTATTTTATTTTGAAAAACCAGGAGTTAATTGAAGCGGCTCTGGTAAGCAATTTTCTTTTTAAAAGCTTTTCTTTTCTTTAAAAAGCTTTGTAGAAATTATAAGTTAAATTTATTTTATTTATTAAAAAAGTTTTTCCATTTTATTCAAAAAAGCTTTACAAATTTCTTTTAATATAAACAAGTAAGAAAGTATAGTCGGTCCAGCCCGACCATATGATATTCTACACCACAGTATTTAAAAACACATCATGCTTATGTGTCCATGTAAATATGGATTTATCTATGTTTATAAACTTCATGAAAATCGGTTTGAAAGTTTGTGAGAGGCAGAAATCGCCCCCTGCCTCCCCTTGTGGTCCTATTTTGTTAAAAACTTTCTAGCTAATGTTTCCCTATAGACATGGATCTATCTATGTTTTAAATTTCATTAAAATCGGTTTGATAGTTTCTGAGAGGAAGAAATTTCCCCCTGTCTTCCCTCGTGGTCCTATGATTTTCAATAGGCTTGGTCCTTGTGCCAATAAGAACCTTTGACCCAAATTTCATCAAATTATCTCCATAATTGCGACCTGTACTTTGCGCACAAGGTTACATGGACAGCCAGCCAGCCAGCCAGCCTGCCAGCCGGACGGACATCGTTAGTTCGACTCAGAAAGTGATTCTAAGTAGATCGGTATACTTTAAGGTGGGTCTAGGACCACTATTTTAAGGCGTTACACACATCAGCACAAATGCATAATACCTTCTCCACTATTGTGGTGTGGGTATAAAAACACATAAATTTCTCTTAATATTAAAAAAAACCAAAATTTTTTTTAAGAAAAAAAAAAAAAATTTTTTTTTGAAATTGCTTCTCTTTTATAGTTTTAATGAATAATTTTTTTATTTATTAACAAATGATGTGATAATCTTAATTAGCTTAATGCTAAATAATAGACATTATTAAAAAATTTTCTTTGAAGTTACATTTTTAATGCTGATTTATAAATGTAATCATTAAAAAAATGTTTTAAATCAAAAAGAGAAGCTCATTTTATTTTCACTCCCACTCCAAATAATTTAATGACAACCTAGAAGTCAAAGAAAGCTAACCACAAAAAAGACTATGAATCCAACAACATAAAAAGCATTTGCAATAAAATTTATAATAGAAGCAGCAATACCAACAACAGCAATAACAACAACGAATAAATAAATCGCCTTATACCCGTTAAGGGAGCAATTACAAAGTGTCTAAAAGGAAACAATGAAATCAAGCATTTGATTACAATGTTTTTTAAATTAGACAAGAGAACACAAGGACACGACTAAAGGAAATAAAAACGTTAAAAAAATAAATATAAACTTATATTTATCTCACTCTCTCTCTCTCTTTCGTTATCTTTTCTAGAATTGTGTTTTTTGTTTCTATTATTTGAAAGCTCATAACAAAAATGAAATAAAGCACAAAGAAACAAATGAACCATTAACAGCCATGAAACAAGGATGATTAAATGCAAATTAAAGATGTTAAAAAAATCAATGATCAAAAGGATGTTTAACAAAGACAAACCGACGGATGAATACTGACTAAACGAATGTCTACAATGTTAATGTGTAGTTGGCTACAAGGACGTTTTGTACATTTCTATTTGTATGAGAGCAAGAATATTAAACGTGTATTTCCTTTTACCGAATTATACTCCTTTAATTTGACTTTTGCTAGAGTGTTGGTTAATTTTTGCCAGCTTTGTTTTCTTAATAATAAATAAAGGAATCATTAAAGTGAAAATTAGAAACTGGTTTGATTTTCTTTTTTTTCCAGCATTAGGAATAGCAGAAGATTTTTTGCCATTGAAAAAAAAAGTTTAAAGTCTTTTTGTTAGTAAAACGGAATTATTTTCTTAAACATTTTTTATGTTATGAATATTTCTCTGTGTTTTGGTTTTTTTTTTTTAAATTTGCCTTTCAACAAAGTTTTATTTCATAATGTTTCTTTAGTTTATTGCAGTTAAAGTGTTTTAAAGACCTTTTAATTTTTATCTTTAAAATCTTAAAAAAGAATAAAAAAAAAAAATCTTAAATTTTAATATTTTTTTCTTTCTTTGCTGCTTGCAAAGTTAAATTGCTTAAACTCATCTATACAGCTGCCAATGACTAGCAATAGTTAAACTTCATCGTTCATTCTTTTCATTTTTATGTTTCGCTTTGGTAAAATAGTTTTGCACATGTTTTTCTTACTTCCTTTTTTTAGTTTTTTTTTTTATTATAAAGAAAAAATAAGAAGAAGGAGGGTGTGTGTGCAGTAAAGAAAAGAGAAGTGTTGAAAAGTTTTGTATGCTGCTTTGGCATATTTTGAAAGCTATCAGCGACAAAATAACTCCCATTCCATTTCTTTTCTTAAAATTTTTTTATTATAAAAAAAACAAGTTAAAAAATACGTGTTAAAAAAATTGGTTGGAGCTGTTAATAAATTAAAGAAGAGTTAAAACGAAGTTTTTGTTAGCTTTACAATTTAGGAAAGCAAACAACAGCCAATAGGCTTGGATCACTTTTCTGAAGAAGTCTAAAGTTAAAGTGGTAATTCAAAAACTAGTTTTGTGTAGTTAAAGAGTTTTTTAATCAATTAGAGCCTAAAAGTATGCTTTAGTCCCTACATTACATCTTCGGAAATTAAACCACTTCCTTAATATTTTTAAGTTAAAAAAGCACTAGAAGCACTGGTTAAGAATAGTTTATATTTTCCTAAAAGTATGCTTTATATTTTAATCAAGTTATCAGGAGCCCAGCTAGACTCGTTAGTATTTGAATAAGATGCTCAACTACCGATACAAGTTCCTTAAAATTAAAATATTTTTGTTCGAATTTACCTAAAAGTTTACTTTTTTGGTTTATACGTCTTAAAATGTATAAAAAGTAATCACTTTTTTCTTGGTTGATTTTTGAAATTCAATTTAAACATTTAATTCGTTTGCGTTTTTAATAAAACCACGACGAAAAAAATAAACCAAATTGTTGAAAGTCAGGCCATTTTTGCAGGGCTTCTAGAAAGTCTTTAATGTTACCAAAAATTAGTTCGTTAAAAGACGGTTTAAAATGAAGGTTTGTGAACGAGAAAGTGAAATCAAAGTTCGATTAAATTTTAGCACAAGAATTCAGAAATATTTGTGTAGTAGATTGCTGAAAGGTTTCTTACCGAAAAGCTTATTTTATGCCATTTTTATCCCCAAATATATGCACTAGTTTTGAGTTATATGTTGAGCTTTATTTTATAGAAAGCATGGCATACTTGGAGTTACACAATATTAATTTAAATTTTTGTTCTGTATAAAATGAAATTTTCGGATAAGGATTCTAATATTTTTAACCTTTGAGTACACGTTTTTGGGAATATAAAGGGATTTTATTTAAAACAATGTGCGAGATTTTACAAAAGAGCTTTTGTGCTTTCACAGCAAAGAGGGCACAACAGCCAATCAGATCGCTGTGACAACAATGCTTGCTGCTTACTTTGCAAAGAAAGAACAACAAATTGTAAGCACTTTGCAATGAAACAACAACCAATTGTAAGAGCTTTCAAAGCTGTTTACCGCAAATGCAAATATTAAAGTATGTGTGTTTGGACGTAACTGATTTAAAACTATTTATTTTTGAATGATTAAATGTTTTAAAGAAAAACTGTTGCATACTTTAAGTTATTACCTACTGCTTATAAATTGAATAGGTTTTTTTTATTATCGGGTTTTGAATGATATTTTTGGAATAACTCTTAGAAAACCACTAAATCTCTTAATTAAGGAGACTAGATTAAAAAAAATACTGCATACTTTTCTGGCACGATATTAAAATGTTCGGATTGCTAAGAAGTTTTAATATTAAGAGCCCAAATATTTAGGAAAACTGGTTATTTATTTAGTTGTGTCGCTTATTGATTGTTTTGATTGTTGTTTTGAATATTGAAAAGAATCAGTTGCCTTTTTCCTGCCAAGCGAAACTGGAAGATACAATTTCAAGGAAAAAGTATTGCATACGTTTACTTATTAGGCTTAAAATTTACAGCGAATCTCAACACTGTAAGTATTTAAAAAAGTAATTGGTTATAAAGAAATAAGTTAAACAGTAGGCAAACATTTTTGAACAAAATATTGCATACTTTTAGTTGCAATACTATAAGAAAAAATGTTGCATACTTTTAGTTGCAAAACTTCACTTCTTTAATAAATTGCTCTAATTTAAAAGGCTAGTAACCCTTTATATTTTATACTGCTTAAATAAAATATTGCAAAAAAAAGTGTTGCTTACTTTAAGGAACTTTTCAAGTTACAAGCATCATGTTGCACTTTAGCTACCGATTTCCTTTGCTCTTATTTAGAGCAGCTTAACAAAAGTGTTAAAAAAAACGCCAAAAACAACTTTTCAATAGTTTGCTAACAATACCAAGAAAAATTATTAAAAAAAAATAAATAAAAGCATTAGCTTTAATTTTAACAAGAATTTCCATAAAACTGAAACGACCCTACAAAAATCACTTAAACAAGAAAAGCTTTTTAAGATCTTCTCCTACAGATAAATTGACATTTATTTACCTTTCAGATGCCTATTTTTTTCTTCCAATTCATTACAAACAATTAAACTTTGTTGCAATCGTACATTTAGTATTCCTAAATAGGAGAACTGATACCTTCTAGTTAAGATGGGAATAATCAAAATGTATACGAATGTACTTAAAACGTAAGCCAGGGTATTATTATGATAATATTTTGTTTGGACTACTTTTGCTTTAAATATGTTTTCTTTGGGTTTTTTCTTGTCTTTTTTTCAAAACTTCTAAAAATTTTACAAATTTTTCCAATTTACTCAATAGCAGCCTGGGTGTAGCTGAGATTATTTCAACTTTGGAGATGAGCAAAAAATTTGAAAAAGAAGTTGGGGGAAAAAACCTTTTAAAGAAGAACTTAAGCAATTTTCTGTGTGAGTGTATATTGCTCAAGTACTAGTCTAAAGTAGTTTACAACAAAACATGTTTGTTAACAATCTGGCAAAACAGGACAAGTTAACAAAAGTGTTTTTGTTATTAAGCTGTTGTTGTTGTTATTATTTTTTGCTGTGCATAACTTTAGGGATTACAACAACTCAACAACCGATAATATGCAGACTCACAAGTTAAATCTGTCCAAGCTATAAACAGACTTACCTATACATACATACATACATATATTCTTAAGTCTATGGAATTGGTAGGATGGTCTAGATGGATGGATGTATGAATGAATGAATGAATGCTTGTTGTTCTCGTCTGGTTTACGTTAGCAGAAGCTTCAGTAGCATTTTCCATCAATTGAATTGATTTAAGCCAGCAAATGAATATAAAAGTTAAGAAAGAATCTTTGTATCTCTCGTAAGAGATTAAATTGAAAACGTATTAAATTTTTTGAAATAACAAGAAAATTGTGTGCAATATTTTGTTTTGTTTTTAGTCTAAGTAAAGTAGGTGGCAAATTGTGCAGTTATGGATTTATTCATTGTATAGATTGTTTTAAACCGTGGTGGGTGAAAAACTTAAAATGCGGCTTATGAAATTCTTGTATTGGGGACAATTTCGAAGTTTAATGAAGATGAATATTTTTTCATTTTAGCCTGTAACAAAAGACAGAAATCCATTTTGATCAGTTTCAGTTCCCTGAAACTTAAAATTTGGGGCTATTTTGAAGGGCATTGTAAAACTTTGATTCAATGATTAGTATTGTAGTTATTTTTGTTGAACTGTTTATGGTTTTTAATCCAAATTTTGATATTTTTAATAAGCCTAAAGTTTATCAAATTTAATTTTCATTCAATTATTTTTATGAAGAAAGGAATTTTACAATATAAAGTTGCTTATAAATCCTTTACGTTTAACAGTTTTATTTGCTTTAATATCTTTAGTTTTTCTAAAATCTTTATGGATGAAGCTTCCTGATGATCTGGACAAAGCAACCAGTGAAATGCGCATAGGAATAGCTTATCCCATCAATAATAAATTTCAGTGTTTTTATCAAGAATAAAAATTGGGAATTAAGCACGAATAACAAAATCTTTTAAAATAAAATATAAAATTAATTAAAATTTATTTATAATTTTTCATTCTTGACTGCCGCGGGGCTCGAACCCAGGCTTTCACGGACAGGTGAGCCTTACAAGTTTAAATTGTAACCACTCAATCTCTTCAGAGGGTTTTGCCGTTTAACACAAAACACAAAACAGCCATTGACGACTGCTGGCAGTCAAACATCAATCTTTAAACCAAATTGTATTTAACCTTTGGTAGATCGAAATTTGCTTTGTATGGTTATCTGTTTTAACTGATTTACTTGTTCTTCCTTACTCCTGTTTTTCGTACTTTTCGTACTTGATACAAGAAGAACTCTCTTTTATAATATGGAAATTTAAAAAATCACTCAAAAATGTTAAAATATGCAAAAATATGCATTTAAAAGCAAAATATGCATTTTCACCAAACTATGCAAAAACAAATCGATGCCATTTTAACGCAAAATTTATGATTCGGAAAGATAATTGGCCGACATCGATTTTAGACTATCGACAAAAAACATGCATTTGCATGGAAATCGCATCCCTAGTCATTACGTTTTTAAATTCTGCAACTTTGATCTTAGAGCCTACAAAGCAAATAAATTCTGGACACACACTAGTGATTTGTGCATGTGATTTGTGAGAGTTCGACGTCTGTTTACATTAATTGAAAATTTTCAATTTCTTGTGCTTTGTTCGATATGTTGGTGGGCTTGTGCGCGAACAACTTACAACTGAACTATTTCCCACGGTCCTGAAAACAGATGGATTCTGCGCCAAAAGAACTGTTTATTTTTTTTAGGGCCAAAGAGCGAATGTAGCAAATTTCTGATACCCTTTTCTGAAGTGAAGCGTATTCCAGTGAGAGCATTTTGCACCGATCAAAATGAATTAAAGTTGGACGCTGCAAGGTCAAGACTATAAGGCGAGTGCGTAAAAAAATCCCAATTATTTTTTTGGATATTTTATTTTAACTGGCCATCCAACATTAGGCTTAGCAATTTTATTTAAGATTATTGCGGCTTTAGGAATGGTCGCACACCGGGATGATATTCAAAAGCCTGGTCTTAGCAGCGCATAATAGATAAAACTTTTCTTGGTTCTATAAAATTAGTCATATTAGGGATTAATAGGAGTACCTGCTTTGCAGATTTACCCCATGCTGGAGCCAATCCAGTTTGGTCTCCCCCCGGAGCCAATCAACCACGGAACACCATTAAACAGATAGCAATTTTGAGGTGTAATCTGACAAAAACAATACACCCGGTCCTTGTTTAACGGTCGAGCTATCTAAACTCCAATTTTTTTAAGCCCAGCAGCTTCTGTCGTATAGACACAGCACCAACCGAACTTTTCTGAAGTTGGTAAAATATCAGCCTTTAAGTAGGATCTTCAGTACAGTACAATTTCGGGTATAAACCACAGTTACCATGTAATTCCTGAAAGTATCCCTTTGTAAGAAAAACAAGACGTCCGTAAAGATAATCATCCCAAAAGACAGGAAGTATTTCTCGAAAAAGTATGCTAACGGAAGCCTCAATAGTCTTTAGACTATTCCATAAAATATAGTAACGCCAGGGATATTAACCTTGGCGTTAGTCCGGCTGGTTGATCGGGCTTCACAAACAATTTAACCGGATCCAATTTTTATCGCCAGCGAAGATTCAATGCAAAAATCATATTTTTACGGATTTCAACTCGTGTCTTACCCATTTTTCTTGCTATTGAATGAATCTAATTGAAAGAATCGATTTATACTTTGTTGGCAGAAAATTCGACATTTTACAAGAAAGAAAAAATTCAACATTTGTGTGTTCGACCATTTTGATCAATGATATAGTGCAAAGAGATGGTAGGTAGATGTTGACTCTAAAAATGCCATATACGTTTTAAAAACAACAAACCACATGTAAAAGGTTTGCCATCTCTAAATTTGGTATTTTCAAAAAATACATTCAGAACTACACTTGCACCTATAACCGTTTATGTCGCAACGCTCGCATTTAACATGCTAAATCTACACGGAAATATACAAAAATGTTCATCTGTTCAGTATGTTCTTAAATAGTTCTGGAAGCTCCAATCGATTTATGGTTACCTGTTATTTTGAAATGTCATATTATGACTGTCTTAGTAGCCCCAAAAGAATGTCAAACCCTTTTCTAAAAGCTATAACACTTAACTGGACGATCAGACAATACTTTCGACTCTTGGCTAATTCGTATGTTTCACAAGTTTCGTTGTTTCAATTGACTTTTAGTTACTTCCAATAGAACAATAATTTTATTTGAAGAAACTTTTTTTTGCGATTTTTCAAAGTCGAAATGCTGTCGTTTAGACTTAATTTTTAAAAATACGCAGATCTTTTAAAGTTATTCTTCTTTCTCCTCTTTAAATGTAGAAATATGGTAGGCTTGTTATGTGCATGAGGTCACAACGGCCTGGTTATTCTGCAATAGACTCTTCTGCTATAGACTCTCGTCTACGCTTTCCGACTAGACATTAGCATTTTATAGTGACGATCGCGCTACAAGGTGGCGCAAAGTTAATCATCCCATTTTGTTTTTGAATTACTTTCTTACTTAAGAAAAAAAAAAAAATGATTTTGAGTGATGGAAATTTTTATTTGGACCTTTACAAGTTTTTCTAATAAGTGATAAAGATGATATCCGCCAAGTTGCTGACGCCACTGTTCATAGACATTTCTGACCTTGTCATCGCATTTTGCATGACTTTCCTAAAGACTTACGGTGATAACTATTCACATTCCTGTCGAATATTTTCTTTAATGGCTGCGATTGTCTGGGGCTTGTTGGCACAAATTCGCGACTTCAAGTAGCCCCAAAGAATGAAGTCTGGGATGGTAAAATCGCAGGCGAACGCCGCACCATACAGTGGCTTTGAGTGTAAGTTATGGCTGCATAACATGCGGATTTCATTCATTGTTCATTGACGTAACCGCTTCAATGGAAATGCGCCTCGTCGCTTATGATGATTTTCGATTCAAAATCGTTCTCCTCGTTGTTGACGCAATTAATGCTTGTCGGTTTGTATACTGCATAATGATTGACATACGACGGCATTTGCAAAAAACTATAACATCTTCGAAAAGAGTGCCTAATTTTGCATCACCTTGCATTATAACTGGAGAAGTGTGTTAATTTTACAGTTCGTTTTTATAACCTGCAGCGTAGTTTCTGCAGTAGCTTTCCCTCTTTCTTATTTAAAATCTTTATTATCAATTGCACTTTAAAGTCTCTTGAATAATTACAAAAATAGTTGCCATCTTCAGACATTTAAGCCCTTAGAGACCTCATAGTGTTAAAAAACCAATTGTGTAATAAAAAAAGGCAAAAACAAAATTAAGTTTGTAAGAAAAACAAGCATTGGTAATTTTCTCTATGGTAAGATTTAAATTGATTGCATATCCATGTCTATTTTTTTCTAACTTCAACTTCTCCTTCACTCATCTTTTCTGCTTTCATTTGGTCCCTTAATTCTCTGTCATCCAACAAGACATTCTTTTCGTTTATTTATTTTTTGGATTATTTTTTATCGTCTTTGTGTACTCATTTTCAAATTGTTGTATAGAAAATAATGCATTTAATCGTAAAATTTTCAAGTTCGACAAACAATTTCAATGTCGTTGTTATTTTGCATTTTCTCGACACAAAATACATTTAAGTTGTAGCGCTGGTAGGGGAAATGCCTTAGCACCACAATCTAACCTTACATATACATACATACAAACAACCCATACAGGAAATTCATTATTTGCCATTTTGGGTATAAAGTGAAGTAAAAAGTAAAAAGAAGTAGAAGTAGAAGTAGAAGGAATGCATAAAAAGCAAAAATATAAAATAAAAAAAAGTAAAATAGTGTAGAAATCAGGAGACGATGAATAAAATGAAACGACAACGCTTTTGGTATCATCATCAAACTTGGTATAACAGGAAAACGGAAGTACATTCACTTGCACACTTGAAAACACTTTTACATAGACACAAACACCACGAAGTGAAATACAACAACGGCAATAATAAGAAGCTGAAGCAGCATCAGCTTTAGGAAAATGAAGCCAAACGCATCAATTGACACACAATCACCCATACTGTCTTTTAAGCCAACAATACCATGATATTTAAAAGTTTGAGCTAAAGAATGATTGGAAGAGAGAGAGAGTAAAACCATTTCTATATCTTTTTTGTCTTGTACAATGGGTCTGAAACAAAATTTTTGCATAAAAAACATGCCAAATCTTTTATTTGCCTTGAATAAAAAGAAAAAACCAATATATTTGCAAATATTCCTCTAAGACCATGTGAAATAATTTGTAGAAAAATAAATTAAAAAACGAGTTTTTTATCTAACGGCAAAAATTTATATTTCAAACAAAGTAGTCTCGCCAGAAGTTCCTTCTCTAGAGTAGCACTTCCTGAACTGCGGTAGCTAAATAAAAAAAACTCTTATGTCTAATTTTCAGGATTGTATTTAAATCAATATTAAGTTAATTTTCATAACAAACTTAAATCGTATTTAAATCAGATTGGCTGTTTGAATTTTATTTGAAAAGTCTTATTTAATTAAGATAAAAGTATGGTAGCACTACTAAATAAAAAAAAATATAAAAAAGTGTATTTATTTACAAGGTGGTCTGAAAAAACAGCTGACTGTTAATGCTTTGCCTGTTGTTGTTGTATTGTTGTGATATTGAGGCCACCTTGCTTAAATATTACAATGGACACTAAAGTTGAAATTAAGTGTACCACATCGGTGACTTAAGTTTCACTTAAGTTTTTAGTGAAGAAGAGAATTTTGTATTTAAAACGATTTTAAAAATAAATGTGTTTTAATATCAATCCTGGAAATTGGCCATTAGACAGACAAAAGATTTTTTGTCGTCTGCTTTTCTATTCTGAGTCACTGTGCAATATGAAATAAGCAAAACAGTGCTACACACTGTACTGTATATTGTCTAGATTGCTTGCATTAATTTTTAGAAGGTAGACAATAAAAAAACATGTCAAGTTCTAAAGTTTTTTATAACTATTTTTTAATGGTGGCTGTTGTTGTTGCTGTAATGAGCACGTAAATGGATTAATGCTGTTTGTGACGCGGCTTAATCCATGAGGGGATTAAAAAAAGCCAGACAGAGAAAATTAAGTTTCCGAAAAGAAAAAGTGTAAACAGTTACAAATTAATAAAGGTTTTGGAAAGTTCATTGTTTGCTGCATACACTACTCTTTAGTTTGTTAAAAAAAAAATAATATATTTTTACTTACCTTAGCGGCTGCCTCTTCATAGCCATTTGCATTAAAGACATCCTCTCCACCTGCTGCTTTGCCGCCCAGACCACCCGCAAGTCCTTTAATGCCTCCTATACCTTTGTAATTGGGTGAAAGTCCATATCCTTTATAAGCGCTAGCAGCCAATTTTCCACCTAATCCTCCACCTTCAGCAGCACCCTTGTTTCCTAAACCTCCTACACCAGCACCTTTTAGCTCATCAACTCCTTGTTCAATAACTGGTATGTATTGCTTTGATTTGGCCATACCTATATATTTACCAACAATTGGTTGATAGAAGCCTCCACCACCACCACCACCGCCTTTCGCTGCTTCTCCACCGCCGCCACCTCCTAGACCGGACGCTTCCTCGGGAAGAAACAGAACAGGAGCTTTGTTGTCTTGTGGACGTGCTTCAATACCCTCCCCTCCGCCGCCGTAACCACCACCAGCACTTTTTCCTAGACCATAACCCCCGGCACCTTTTCCTCCTAATCCGCCACTTCCTAAGTTGTGTTGACGCTGCAAATGTAAACGATTTTGCATTTCTTTGGCTAATAAATATGTTAGACCATGTATTTGGTCTTCCGGAGATTTGCCTACCAACGAAGAGAGCTGCTGGAATTCCGGTATATTTTTGTAGTTGCCTTTGAAAGAATCGGCTGGGGCATGGTATTCAATTTTAATAACAGGACCAGCGCCACCACCACCACCACCACCACCGCCGGCATGACCACCTGCAGCTTTACCACCGCCATAACCACCTTCTGCTCCAATACCTTCCTCGCCTCCCCCATAACCTCCACCGCCACCTTTGCCGCCATAAGCAGATTCACCTCCTCCGTAGCCACCACCAATTTTAAGGCCATAACCTCCTTCAGCTCCTGCATAATTACCTGCCCCCTTACCACCACCAGCACCGCCAAATCCACCCTTTCCTCCTGCATACCCTCCACCAAGAACACCTTTTCCGCCTGCAAATCCTCCTCCCTTTTGTGCAGCCAAATTGTAAGCCGCTGCAACAGCTTTCTGCCCTTCCTCCGCTATTGCCTTAGCTTTGTCTTTGGCTTCAAGTTGTGCTTTAGCTATTAGAGATTCTGGTGAATAGAGCTTCAATTGGAAATCTTGTGTGGGTGTTTTGGCATATTGTTCAACGGTTGGTACAACACTGTACTTAGTTTCTCCTTTAAACTGGGGAGCTGGTATATTCTGTATGACCTCATTGCCCGCATTTTTAGCTACGACAGCTTCAGCCAAAGGTGCACCATAAGCTCCTGCTTTTTGTTGGCCACCTCCAGGCTCAGCCACCACTATGGGATGTACAATAGCTGCTGGAGTATGGGCCGCAATGTAACCACCACCTCCACCGCCAGCATGGCCTTCGCCACCATTACCACCACCACCGCCACCGCCGCCATGTCCGTTTCCATAACTAGCATAACCGGCATGGGCAACTAAACCTCCACCATGTGCACCACCATAGCCTCCACCATGGCCATCAGCGGCGGCATAACCAGCACCATGACCCCCTCCTCCACCTTCTGCTCCAGCATCATAACCTGCTTCAGCAGCGGCAACATAAGCTACAACACCTCCTCCATGACCTCCGCCTTCACCACCAGCTCCACCTTCTTTACCACCACCATAAGCACCATCATTACCACCTCCTTCGCCGCCAGCCTCATAACCACCACCACCACCTCCATAACCCACACCATGACCTCCTCCTTCTTCTCCGCCAACAGCGGCTACATATTTAACAGCCACGCCTGCGCCCTCATAACTTCCTCCACCTTCGGCAGCACCATATCCTCCACCATGACCTCCTTGAGCGTGACCACCTCTATACCCTTCACCACCACCTCCGTACCCTTCACCGCCACCTCCATACTCTTCACCACCACCGCCATAGCCAACTGAGACATATTTTAAAGGCACCGCAACAGCAGCATTACCACCCTCATGACCACCACCATAACCACCACCATAACCACCACCATAACCACCGCCTCCACCACCTCCACCACCACCATAACCACCACCACCATGTCCTCCAATAGCTCCTACTACCACTGGGTGATACACAAATTTAACCGGTACTGCATGGGCAAATTTCCCATAACCACCTCCTCCACCACCACCATGACCGTAAACACCACCTCCACCACCACCTCCTTTTGCTATCGGATAGGCAGCTTTTAAATTATTATAATCAACTTGTTGGGCCGGTAAGTATTTCAAATAGGCTTTTCCACCTCCACCTCCTCCTCCTCCACCACCTTTGATTAGATGTGATATTATATTTTGTACATCGTGAGGTATTGCAGCAACGGATTTCTTTACTTTGGCTGGTGCTTCCTTATACACAAAATACCTTTTAGTGGACTGCACATTTTGGTCTCCTGAAGCAGCATTAGCAGATTCGGCTGGCTCGGTTGCAGCCTTGCTATCCAGTTTCAAATCTTTGGTTTCTCTAGTCTGTTTGTTTGCCATGAAAGTCTTTAGTGAAGGATCCGGATCCTTGGCATCCGCTATTTCAAACTTAATCATTTCCGGAGCCTCACGTCGGGTTCTCTTGGGCTTCCATTGTTTGAGGTATTTGGAGCGTTTTGTAAAGGGCTTTTTAGTTGTTGTACTTGTGCTAGTTGCAGGATGTTCTAGAATGCTGGACTTGGGTTGAGCTATTTCCTTAGACAATCTTTCAATTTCCAAAGCACGCATACGTTTGATAAGGAACTTGGTTTGAGGATCGGGTTCCCGGGCATCTGTAACCTCAAACGGTATATATTTCACCTTAAAATTATCCGGTTGTTGGGGAGGCGTAAAACGTTTGGGTCTGGTCAAACGTTTGCCGAAAACCTTTTGTTTATTGATATTATTTGCAGGATTTCTCTTGACAATGGGTTTGCTTATGTTCTCCGAAGTTTGGCTGTAAGAAGGAGGCACTGTTTCCATATATTTTTCATTTTGTTGCAATTCTCTACTTTTATAATGGCGTATAAGTTCTTTAACTTCATCACTGGGCTCCACAGCATCAGACATTTCAAATTTTATTAAGGCAGGTTGTTGCTTTAGCTCCTGTAGCTTTGCTGCGGAACGTTTCGATCTATGTTCCTCTTGTTCATTGTGCTGATTGTAGGCCTCTATGTAGGAATCATCAAAAGGATTTTCAATATGTCTTAAGCGACGTTGATTACGATGATCAAAATATCTTTGCATTTCCTATAAAAAAAAACACAGGTGTTAAGTCAATGAAAATATTTCTAAAAAAAAATTATTTACCTCATAACTAGAAAATGTCTCCATGGCCGGTGGCGTCTCCCATAGTGCTGGCAATTCCTCGACCGCGCAGCTTGTTCCCATCTGCGAATAGGAAAACAATTAATTATTTATTGCTTCAATAAACTTTCATTACAAGTTTTCAAAAAAAAAAAAAAAAAAAAAACATTGTCAGCAGTTTGTAAAGAAAAAACCAGCCAGCTACACATGCGTTTTACACTTAAAAAAAAAAAAACTAAACACGTTTAGAGTTTTATTAAGCATTGAATCAATGTCGTTAACTTTTTATAATTTGTTAGTTTGTGTCTTTATGTCTGTTATGTTTTTGTAATGCGGTTTTGTTGACTTTAATTATGTTACTGATTTCTTATATAACTTTTGAAAATGTATTTCAAATTGTGTCTTGCTTGGATATTGATAATATAATTTTTTTTGATAATCTTTGGCGTTACGTTTGCATTCAGCAAAACAAATTTTAAATTTTAGCATTTTACTGTTTAAGCGAGTTTTAGGTTTTTTGTTGATAAAATTTTCAATAATCTGGTAATAAGCTTACATGGGTTGGTTACCTAAAATCACTTAAAATGTATTGATAAGAGCAAGTGAATTAAGAAAGATGTGGCTGAATGAAAAAATTCAATTTTAAAATTTTCAGCTGAATTGCTTTTAAAGGGTCTTTTATCATAAATTTACAAAACACAGCAAATTTTTTAATATAAGAAATTTTATTTGACATTCAAAACTGAAATTAAGCTAACAAAAAAGTACTGTTAAAAAAGGAGTAAGCAAAATTGCTTATATTTTTTTGTTCCAACCGTCGTTTCACAATTGCCCACAATTTATCAATTAAATAAATGGAAATTTACTAAAAAGAGCTAGAGATCTAAAAAAGCTGTGGCTGAATGACAATAAATTATCTTTTAAAAAATTTCTGTATGTAAGCAATCACTTATACTCAGCTGAATTGCTTTAAAGGCAGTTAAACTCAAAAAACATTTTATAACCATTTTTGATTTCATTTCAAAAAATATTATTCAGTTATTGACAATTAAAATATGTTTATCATTTTCCATATATAAATAATGTTTGAATAAATTAAAAAAAGGTAGTCAAATAACCATAAACATTACGAATTTTGCTCAAATTTGTAGAACAATAAAAATAAAACAGTTTTATTGGTACAATTTGAGCTGAATAAAAAAAAAAATAAAAAATTTAATTGCCTTAAATATCCTTGCTTGAAAAAATTAATTAATTAGTACTATATTCCACCAAGTTAAATACATTTTTAATTAGCCTTTTTGTTGAATGACAAAACTTAATAAATTGTCTGACAAATTGTTTGTGTGCATTAATAAATAAAATTAAGTTTGTCTAGCTGGATTATTAAAAAGTCAGATGAATTGTGTAAAAGTTATCTATATAACCAAAGAATGTATTTTTTTTGCTAAACAAGGATTTTTATTAAACTTTACCCAGCTGAATTACTATAAATTGAGCTGAATTGTAGAAATAGCAGTGTGAAAAAACGAACCAGCTTTTTAACAAGCCTTTTGATAGTTATGAGTTTTACGTTGTCCAGCTTAATTATAAATTAATTAGCTGTGTGCGTTTCTTAATAAAATAAAGTTTGCCTAGCTGAATAATTAAAAAGTCAGCTGAATTGTGTAAAAGTTATCTAAATAACCAAACAATGTTAATGTTTTTGCCAAACAGGGATTTTTATTAAAACTAACCCAGCTGAATTACTATAAATTGAGCTGAATTGTAGAAATAGCAGTGTGAAAAAACGAACAAGCTTTTCAACTAGCCTTTTTGCTAGTTATAGGTTTTATCAAAATACTGTCCATCTCAATTATCAATAAATTAGCTGAATGACAAAACTTAATACATTTTCTAACAAATGTGTCTAATTGAATTATTTAAAAGTCCGCTGAATTGTGTAAAAAGCTGTCTAAATAACCAAACAATGTAAATGTTGAACTATAGCTTTTGCCAAACAAGGACTTTAAAGGACTTTTTCTAGCTGAATACGTATTAATTGAGCTTAATTAAAAACAACAACATTGTGAAAAAGTGAACTAAAATTTTAACTAGTATTTACGACTAAGAACTCTACTAACATCGTCCCAGCTGAATCTAAATGATTTTATAATTGAAATTTTAGGCACACGTTTTTTTTTCTTTTAACAATTTTTATATTTAAGTATTGTGACGTTAACATTTTAATCTTTGAATTTAATGTAAAATTTTCAAATATTTTTTAAATTTAATTTTAAGAAAATCTCTTATTTTTCTTTAGCAATCGGAATATTTATTAATGTTAAATAACTTTATTTTTTTATGGCTTAGTATAAAAAAAACACTTTAATATTCATTAAGTTTTAGTTTTTCACTAACAAATTTTATAAACTTTTATATCCGGCTATAAACCATAATAGGAGATGAAAACTTGCTAGGAAAAGCTGTAGCTGAAGTTGTACTTGTATATACATACATACGTTGATAGTTATGTCTGTTATTGTTTATGCCCAGCAGTTCTTGTAATTGTAATCAAATTGGATGGCTTAATGGGTACTTTGACTAACAATTGATTGATTAGGTTTACTGCTTTGGTCGGAGGGTTTTTTAGCTGAATAATATTGGTCTAGTGGGGGTCTAGTAGCGGTCTAGTGTTCTAAATTTTTAGTTTTATTACCACCCTAGTTACATTAACAGCTATAAAAATGTTCACATTTTATATACGTATGAATTATATCATACAGTGGGGAACAAAGGTGAATATTTATGGGTTTGGGTATACTTTGTTTGATTATTTTATCTGGAATTTTGTGTCACTTCAGCTGCACAACTTTTCATAACTCCGATAAGTTCGATAGAGCGGTACGATTGTGTTCCAACCGTCATTTAAAAATTAACCACAATTTCTCAATTGGATTAAGGTAGCCACTGCATCAATTGTAAAATTGTGCTGTTAAGTATTGCTTAAAGTTGTTTTTTGAGGAGTGGTTCCATCATGTTGAAATGCAACTTCTTCCTTAAAGTATGTACCTGATCTACAAAATCGGAAAGATGGGTCTGAAATACATTCAAATAATCTCCATCAATCATTTTTTTTGCAATGGATCAATATGCTACTATGCAAAACAAGCCCACATCATGATGCTGTCTGCGCCGTGCTTGACACGCTCCCCGCCCTCGACGCCAGTAATTCTGTTTGCCATCATACCAGAATCCGTTAAATGTGAACTCGTCTGATCATTCAATGCGCTTCCAATCTGATGGCAAACGGCATTACTGGCATAAACAACGGGAGTTCAGAAACGAAAATAAAAATTTTGGAGTCATATCACCATTATAAAATAATGTACACCTTCAGAACTACTGGGTGTTTTGGGAATACACTTATTTCACTTACACTGTTCGTTTGTGTTAAGCATTTTTATCACCTTTTTTCAATATTTAATGACAGTTAAACGAGTAAACAGCAAAATAAGAATGACAATAACACCAACGCAATAATAACAACTTTAAATAAATAGAAATAGCTGCAGAAAACATTGCCGCCACAAAACTCCTCCTTTTGATACATAGAATTCAGCGTAGAAAGCCAAAAGGAAGTTTTTGTTTTACCACTTTCTACCCCACCAGAATGATAGTCAAAGTAAAAAAAAAAAACAATTTTAAAATAACGATAAATTTCAGTTTATGTACTTTTATTAAACCAACGACAAAACGATTTTAAGTGAATCAAGTTAATGACACCAAATTCAATTTAACTAAAAGGTCTCCTCTCTTCGTTTCACTATATTTAAAACTTTTTTTTTTCCTGGTTTTTGTTTCATTTTGTTGTTTTATTTTGAAATCCATTTAATACTCAACGAACATACAACACAAATTCATATGAAATAAACCGTATATAAAAAAAAAATAGTAGAACAAGAGAACAGAAACATAAAAAGGAAGAAAAATGAAAACCAAATGTGAAAAAAAGAAGAAGAGTATCAACTAACGAACGAATAAACGCTTCTAGTGTCAATAGTACGGTTTTTAATTAAAATGTCAAAATGGGTTTTAAACAACAATAAAAATAAAAACAAAAACTTAAACTACAAACGATTCACGAAGGATTTTTATTCCCGCAAACACATTCGCTCTCACAAACACACACTCTATTTAATTGATTATAAATTAAATGAACGGAAAAATATTAATTGTTTTAAACAAAAATTTTAAATGGGGATTAATGAAATGAATTAATTGGGGGATTCACAAGGTAGTCATAAAGTTGTTAAGTCATATGTCTTAAAATAATAACAATAATATTTCCTCTCGTATCAGACCCAACAATCCAAAGACACATTCTCCTTGCGATCTGCCAATTTAAAAACACAGAAAGTTTCGGCTACATTGCCTCAATTAGTTTTTATACAGGGTGTCCCAAAATGACTGAAGAGGTTTAAAATTCCTTAAAACCCTTTTTTACTTATTAATTAACAAGATTTGGTTTGCCGTGCTTAATTCCCAATTTTTATCCTCGATAAAAACACTGAAATTTATTGTTGATGGGATAAGCTATTCCCATGCGTCTTTCACTGGTTGCTAAGGCCATATCGTCTGGAAACTTCATCCAAAAATTTTAGAAAAACTTAAGATATTCAACCAAATAAAACTGTTAAGCGAATAAGAATTATAAGCAACAGTTTTACTTGTAAGAATATCAAAGCTTAAACAAAAACAACAGCAATAAACAGTGAGTTTATCTTTACTTACATTCCCCACTACAATTATTATTTTTATTTCTTTGTTTTTTTTTAGCATTTGTAAAGAAGACTTGGGCAATTAAGTAGGCATAACTTTTAATCGAACAAAAATAATTACACTCGACATTTTGCGTAAAGTTTTGGAAAATATGTTAAAAAAGATCACGTCTGTTTGAAGCAGAAAATGGTCACAACTTGCGAGATATAATTTTTTCATAATTGAATTAAAAATATTCTCCATTAATAAACTGTATTTTAAAAGGAGTTTTATCATTATATTTTTAATAAAAAGTTATAATGAACTGAAACCTTTTCGGTTCCAAATCTGAAGCTCCAACTTTCTGTTAAGAACTTTTTGTCCTACACCAAAAAGAGCCTTAAACATTGCAGGGTTGGGATAGCTTTTTTTTTCTGAATAGAAAATCGATCCAAAAAATCTTTAAGGGCCAGATCGGCGACAAAATTTAGTAAAGTTCTTTTTCAGTGTTGCCAAGCCTTTGTGTAGAAAAATCGGATTTTTCTTTAAATAATTTGGCTTATTGGAATAAATTCTTTTCTTATTCTCGATTGCAAAATTTTACAATACAACTCTAACTTTAAGAAAACCTGGTGCTTCGGTATTCCGTTATAGGGCACTGCCTCGTCCTCCAATAGTGAAAAAATCACGGGTCGAAAAAATAAGCAGCTTCAAATAATAAGTCTGAGTTCGTACGGCTCATGTCTTATTGACAAGATTCTTCCTTTTTCTTCTTTGAACATGAATTGGCGTTTAAATGATGCATGCCATGTTGACGACATGTTTTTTTATTTTCTTTTATTTGATATTGAAAACAATAACAAAATTAAACAACGAATGAAAAAGCAAAACCTAAAGACAGTACATGCATCTGTGTACTCGTTTCTCTTCCCCTCGTCCCTCTCGCCTATAAAGTAGCAATCATGTCAATAAGACAAGAGCCGTATGAACACAGACTAACAGCCACCTCCTGCTATGTTAAAAACTCGAAAATTCACAAGCATATCAATGTGCCGTGGGTAAAACCTATTATCGCGAATTATTCAGTAAAATATTTACTGATTACCAACTCAACCAGCTCGTAATATTTTAAATGATCGCAGCCGCACTTGCTTAAGAAAAAGAAATACAGCAGGACTTTTCCGAATTGAAAAAAAGTTCTTGATGGGGAAAATGCATGCATGTTCGACATTGACGGGTTATAAAATAAAGTATTAAAACAAGATTAAAAACAAGATAAAAGATAATGTATTGCTAAATTGCCAACAGATGGCTAAACTGGCAACACTGTTGCGGAATTTTAAGAAACAAAAAAAAAAAAAAAAAAAAAAAAAAAAAATAATGCTTAACATCTAGAAATAAATAGTCACAACTCAAATTGCATCACATTTAACACTTTTTAATTAATAGCGTCACATCTCGAAATAATACTATTTAGGGGAGAAAAAGCTACTAAATTACTCATACGCCTAATGTCACAACTAAAAATAGTACTCTTAAAGGCTGTTTTACACTATCACACAAGTCTTAAGACTTTTGGTCTTACAAAATGAAATGATTTTTGGTCTGATTGTCAAAAAATCAAAGAGAAATTTTTTTTCATTACATTTTGCTTCTACACTATCACACTTCAAATAAAAAGTAAAATCTTTGTGATTTATGAGATCCACTTTAGATTACAAAATAAAGACGAAAAAACATTTTATTAAGCATTGGAACATTGTTAGCTGGCGTATTATTCACTAACTTGCACATTTAAACTTGCACCTTGGTCCTCAGATATATTTTTGCTTTATTTTTAATATTTCTTTAATATTTAATAATTTTTATTTTGATGTGGCCGGCAAATTATTCAACAGCTGTTTTTTTATTTTCTTCTAGGGTGGAAAAGTTGATACAATCATATATTTTAATTTTTTTTTTCGTCTGTGTACCGTATTTAACGATTTTTTACAACAAATATTTGTGATTTATTTAAATTTTAAAAGAATTCACTTGAAATTTTATATTTTTTTTTATCGTTTTGCAATTTTTTATTAGAAAAAATAATAGTGAATATTTGTGCACAAAATTTTAATTTTCCATCCCTGATTTTCTTCTTGTGCTTTTGTAAAAATACAATTCTGATAAAATGAAAAATCTAATCGTTTAGAAAAATTTCAAAAAATAGAGAGAACCATACGACTGCCAAATTTCTTTACGTATTTTTTGACATTTCATTACAAAATGTTTTTACACTTTTATACATTATGAATTATTTGTAAGTTTTTGACATGTCTTAACACAAAGTATTATAGTCTAAAATGGCCTTAAGCGACACAACAGAGATCAGTAATTTGTAGTGAAAAAGTGAGTTGAGCTAAATCATGACTCATAAGTTCTTGTACTTATACGCACTCATACTTATTCCAATGTTATTCAAACTCATATTCACTCACAAGTTTCATTTTATTCATCGTACTCATACTTAGCAACATTTGTAGTGTTTGATTTAGAATCTACTCAACTCAGTGTGTATAGGCAAAGCAAAATGCGAGGCTGCCATTACAGTTTACTAAAGTTACATGTATATTCCTCCTCAATCAGATTTGTTAATTTATCAACAACACATTGCTTTAATTAAAACAGTTTCTTTAAAGACTAATCCGGATGATCTCATTTTTGTTTTTGGTGATTTTAATTTACCTCGAATTAGCTGGCAATTCTCTCCTGAGAATTATAATTACATACCCATAAGTTCTGATGAAAATGGTGCCGATGTATTTTGTAATATTTCAAATCTTTGTCTACACCAAATCAACGGAGTCTACAATATTTTTAGAAAATTGCTTGATCTGGTATTTGTAAACGTACCTAATGAATGCACAGTAAATCGTGTTGATCCAATTACACTGCCCGAAGATCGATACCACCCCACAATTGAAATAAGCTGTAATGTTCAAGGTTTAAATTGCGCTAAAAATGTTACGAAAAAGGAAAAAAAATTCTGCTTCCAACGTACAAATTACGCGGATTTTAACAATCGTTTATATAATACTAATTGGCTTCAACTATTATCCATACCAAATGGTTTGACGAATTCTGTTGATAAAATGATTCAAATTTTTTATGAAACCATGTACCAATATATGGATGAATGTATTCCAAAATATTCGCCACGTTCTCAAACTGGTCCACCCTGGAACTCTAAACAACTATCTGCCTTAAAAAATCTTAAAAATAAATATTATAAAAAATACAAGAAATATGGCCACGCATTTGATTATGGAAAATACTCTGTTCTTCGTGCTGAACACAATTTGCTGAATGCTCAACTGTACAAAAACTACTTAACCAAAATGAAACATAGTTTCAATCGTAATCCGAGGTCGTTCTTTACGTTTGTTAACTCAAAAAGGAAGAATTACGGCACCCCATCATTTATGAAATATTTAAGTACAGAGTCAAGCAATGAATCAGACATTAGCAATTTATTCGCTGAATTTTTTGCCTCTACTTACTCTAACGCCGAATACGATGATGATGAACCCTATCCATTTAATGTTCACTCCATTCAAACAATATCTTTCCCATTACTTGACACTACGCACATAATAAAATGTTTAAAAAACTTCAAGTCCTCACTGTCGTGTGGTCCAGATGGCATACCAAGTTGTCTTTTGAAAAACTGTGCACCAGCTATTGCAACACCTTTATCAATTATATTTAATACTTCTTTAAAATATGGCTACTTCCCTAGAATTTGGAAAGAATCGTTTCTTATTCCTTTATTCAAATCTGGTAATAAGTCAAATATAATAAATTATCGAGGCATAGCTAAATTAAACGCTATTCCAAAACTATTTGAAAAATGTATTACTGATTCTCTCGTTCATCAAGTATCTCCCCTCCTTACGCCATATCAACACGGTTTTCGTAAAGGATCTTCAGCTATGACTAACATTCTACAATTAACTACTTTGGTTAATGAAGGATTTACTCTTGGTCAACAAACAGATGTCATTTATACTGACTTCAGTAAAGCCTTTGATAAAGTTAATCACAAGCTTCTGCTTAAAAAATTGGATAAAATGGGTTTCGATAATACTTATTTAAGCTGGTTAAAGTCATATCTGTTATGCAGAACACAGTCCGTTAAATTTAATTCTGCAAATTCAAGAAATATTTTAGTAAAATCCGGTGTTCCGCAGGGAAGTCATCTGGGCCCAATTTTATTTCTACTTTTCATCAACGATTTGCCTGAAGCAATAAATTATTCTAATATACTGATGTTCGCAGACGATGTTAAAATATTTTTAAGCCTCAAGCATTTACCAGATAATAATTATCTCCAAAAGGACTTGGATAATTTTTATAATTGGTGTAACATTAATTTAATGGAACTTAACCTCAAAAAATGCAAGCACATGACTTTTTCGAGAAGGCGTGACGCTCTTGGTCACTATTATATCAGTGGTCACAAACTGGAATCAGTAAACGTAATTATGGATCTTGGTGTTTTGTTGGATGGAAAATTAAACTTTGTACAACATATCATGATGGCTGTTAATAAAGCTCGAGGAATCTTGGCTTTCATCAAACGATGGGCAAAAGAATTTAAGGACCCCTTTATTACCAAAAAATTATTCATGTCACTTGTAAGACCGATTTTAGAGTATGGCTCAATTGTATGGGACCCCTACTATAACGTTCACATTAATCTTATCGAATCTGTTCAGAAACAGTTTTTACTTTTTTGTTTAAGAGATGCTTATAGAGGCTATTATGCGCTTCCATCTTATTCATCACGACTTGCTTTGATTCGACTGCCAACATTAAAAAGCCGAAGAATTATGCTTAACGTTTCATTTCTAGTAAATCTTTTAAACGGAAATGTTTTATCAGATTTTCTTTTAAGTAAAATATCATTGAATGTTCCTCAACGCACATTAAGATTTAATCAACCACTATATGTTAAAACTTTTAGAACAAACTACGAGATGGCAGACCCGTTTAGGAAATTATGTTGTTGTTTTAATGAAATGTTTAATTTTGTAGATTTTTCTTTAAATGTTAATGTTATTAAACGTAATATTATTTTAAGTTTAAACATGTAACTGCAGTTATATTGAGAAAAATTGTTAAATTTAATAGTTAGTCTGTAAGGATTGTATCTATAGACTTAATTTAATAAATAAATGAAGGGGACGATTTCTCGGCAAATCTATCTGGCAGCGCTGATTATTAAGTTGTGTGTTTTATCTGTTGTGTCAAACGGTAAATGGATGAGCTAAATGAGTTGAATCATTGTTAGTATTGTAAGTATCTTCTTGTTATTATAAATCAAGCTGAGGTCATTTATGAGTATGCGTGTAATGTCGACGTCGCACTCATATTAATTTCTCTTGTGAGTATGAGTCAATAAGAGTAGTTTAGTTTAAACGATTTCTACGCAATTATACCTTGTCGGACATTCAGTTAACTTTAAATTAACTGAAAGCCAACTATTTCTCAAGTAGTGGTGGTTGACACTTGTATTACTTTTATATGGAACTAACTAATTGTTTTAACATTGCGATGTCCCAGGAAGTAGTCAATTGTCAGACTCTGCAATACTTTCAGTTAACTTTAAAGTTAGTTACCTAGCCGTTAACTTGAAGTTAACTTTTTGTAGCTATCTATAAACTTAATACTTTAAGGTCCGTTTTCACAACTTACCGATAGCTAAAGGTAGGATTTTATCGGCCGTATAAAAAGTGTTCCATTATTACAACTTAAGTTTAACCTACCAGGTAGGATGAACCATAATCTACTTTATCGCTCACTTTATGTTAAAGTAAAGTTTTAATAATGGAACACTTTTTATAAGGCCGATTAAGGTCTACTTTTAGCTATCGGTATGTTGTGAAAACCGGCCTAAGTTGGTTTTTTTAAATTAACTATTTTATTAAAATTGTATTAAGTTATTTTATTTAATTTTTTAATTATACTATAACCTGGCCATTACCGATTACCAATTTCTACTCCGTATATTGTAATAATGGCCCTAAACTAGGGTTTCTAATTTCCCGGACTTTTTCCATTCCCGGGAAACGAAACAAAAAAAATCCTATTCCCGGGAATCCCGGGATTCTTTGAATAAAACAATGATTTCATTAAATTAGTTCAAGACATCAGTTTTTACTTTTTTAAAAGACTATACACAACAGTCCAAAAAAATTAGCTTTATTAATTCCACACAAAACCAAATAAATTGTAACATTCATATGCACATTAGGGGTGGAATAGTGCACGACTATTTGATTTCAAAAGCCAAAAAAGTCTTCACAAGTGTCCCTGAGTCGCTCCTAGAGGGGTAAAATGTAAGACTGACTTCCACCTATATTTCCCCCCCTACATTTTTTATTAACATACTAACCCCCTATCTGTGCTCCTTAAAGAGGCTCCCATAGTAAATATTATTTTTAATAAAATCACCCGCCACCGCCCTAACTAGCCCCAGAGTGCGCTTAGAGGAGTCAAATATGCGACGGACCCCCAATATTTTTGCTTCCCTAGAATTTTTTCAGAACATACCTAGTAGAGTTGTCAATTATTCGCCTTTCAACTTTGTTCGAATATTTCAAATAATTGTTTTTGTTCGTTCGATCAAACGATTAAATCTTAAAAATTATTCGATTAATCGATGAGAATAACGAATAAAAAATATTATTATTATTATTATTATTATTATTATTATTATTGTTATTATTATTATTATTATATTCCATTCCATTAATCTTCAACTATCTTCTTTATTTTTATGATGCTTGTCAAATATTTGTTTAATAAGAACATAAAATATATTTTTGAAATACTGTTGGCCATTTTCTCATTAGGCGATTATCTTTTTTCCCAACGAAAAACTGCACATTAAAGAAATTTAGTTTTCTCAATGTCTCATTTGCTTCGATTTTAACGCAAAGCTAACCGGCACTCATCTGCCAATTATTTATTTTCCTTTTATTTGCCGTACAGATAAATTCAATCAGCTGACTCCCAACATTTACATGTATTTTGAGTGGCGTTGCCAGCTGAAAACTTTGTTTTTTGTCGGTATATTGAGAAACCCAAAATCGTTAACGGACAGTTTATCGTTCCAATAAATGTATGTTGACATTAAGTAACAGACAGTTTGTCGATACATTGAGCAAATGGCCATATGAGTACTAAACACGGTTTTTGCTTACTAAACATTGAGATTTTTTAAAGGGTGGTCCAACTATAATGCACGTTGTTAATTGTGAGTCGCACTTTATTGTCAATTTTTTTTGACAACCTTAAGTTGACATGTCTCTGTTTTAGTGTTTGACAAATTCAACCATGGAAAGGTACGCAATTGAGCAGCGCGTTATGATTGTTGAAGTCTTTTACGAAAATGGGCGTTCAAATCCAAATGCATTTCGGCCACTTCGTGGTTTTATTAGTCAGCATAATCGACTAAATGTGTCCACAATCTGGAGAATTGTGCGTTAATTTCAGCAAACCGGGTTTGTAGGAAATGTGAAAACAGCTGTGCATGCTAGCGCAGCTCGTTGATGGGAGGTGGCGTCATCGGGCCGCATATCTTCGACAATGGTGTTCGATATCACGACATGACAACGGACTTCTTGTAGCCAGAAATTCAGGATATGAACATGGAGGATATGTGGTTCCAGCTCTTTTGCGCTCTTTCAGCTCTTTTGCGCGACAAATTCAATGGTCGTGTTAAAAGAAAAATTGTACGTCAATAAGCCAAGAACAATTCAGGAGCTAAAGGATAAGATAATTCAGCACATTAACGATATAGAACCTTAATTTTGTCTCAGAATCATTGAAAATATGGGCCATCGAAAAGAGGTATGCCACTGTAGCCGTGGCGAGCATTTGGCCGATATTTTGTTTCAAACATAGTTGTCATAGATCTTTCTATAACAATAAAAAATATTCTCTGAAAACTTAATGTTTTATTTACAATTAACATCGTGCGTTTTGGTTAGACCGCCCTTTATAAAACCATTAAAAAATTATCAGAATAAATCAAATTCTAAGCTTTTTTCAATAAAAAAAATTGTTCGATTAATCGACAATAATTAATCGATTTATTCGTTATTCGAAAATCGCCATTTTAAAATTAATCGAGCAAGAGTTTGGTTTTGTTTGATCAATTAATCGAATTATTCTTAATCGGCTGACAACTCTAATACCTAGTCTCCATCTTTAATAATTTAGGTGGTCCCCATACAAATATTTCCAAAATGCCGGAGTTGCACAACATATGTTCGCATAACAAAAACGCTTTAGCTTATTGAAAAAAAACTGAAAAAAACGAAATTCCGCAATAAAATTTCCTTTAAGAAAAGTAAAATTTAGTCGAATTTATGAAATTCTTAAATTAATTAAAATTTTTCGACTTTTGTGAATAAAACCAAAAGTTGCTTTCTACAGAAGTTGGTTTTATAGTAAGAAGCGCATCAAACAAAGATTATAAATTTGTTGGCCTGTTACCCGTGACTTCATAGACTTCAGATTCTTTTTTTAAGATTTTTTCAGGCTTTTGTATTTACTTTACATTTATGGTGTTGAAGATGGTGTATCGTGTATCGTGTACATTTTCATTTTCTACTTCAAGAAACTTGTTTGACATTTCATCAGCAATTAAAAAGACCGTTGATTTATTGGCGTAGGAAAAATAGTTCGATTTGTAGGTAGTTTTTAGTAATTTTAATAAATAATATTTTAACAAATTAAAAACTCAAAAAAATTTATTTGAAATTCCCGAAAATTCCCGAAAAAAATTTTCCGGGATTAATTTAAAAAATATGTCCCGGGATTCCCGGGAATTCTTTCCCGCGTAGAAACTCTACCCTAAACAATTAAATCTTTTGTGGGTCTTGGAGCCGTTTGTTTGCCAATCGACTTGGCTCTCTCTACTTAAAATACACAGTGTTTGTATACACTTTGGTTAATGTAAATTTTGTATTGCTTAGTAGTTGGCTTTAAGTTAGTCTATACAAGCTAACTTAAAGTTGGCTTTTTTTGTAGTTAGCTACTCATTTGACGGCAGGGTACTTACAATCGCATGAGTCAGTATTAGTAGCAAAAATACGATTCATTGCTGATCTCTGCTACCTATATAAGGGCGACAAGCGTTTTTTAACTGAAAATTCTATTTCCAATACATTTTCAATATAACAAACTGACTCAAATAAGATTTTTAAGCCGCTAGTGTTCAATTCGCCCTTTGAAAGTTTGTTTTGTATAAACTGTATACAAATTTGATGTTTTGTTATAAAAAAGCTTTCCGCTCTTATTTAGGTAACCCAGTAACGTAAAAACAGACATAACGGTATCTTAAAGAAGACAAGACAATACTGCAAATGAAATTTTTGTGGTCGTTAAAAATTTGCTTTGTAATAAATTTTAAGTTGTGACTGTTTATGATGTAGTTTGCATTATGTAAACCTTCTTTAAACAGAATTTTAGTTTGTTAGATTTTTGTAAAAAAAAAATAAATATAGAAAACATTTAATTAAAAGTTTCATTACAAATATTTTAATAATTAATTAGTATTGTGGTTATTTTGTTGAACTATTTATGGTTTTTAATCCAAATTTTTAATATTTTTAATTAGGCTTAAGTTTATCAAATTTAATTTTCATTAAATTATTTTTACGAAGAAAGGAATTTTACAACATGAAAATTAATTAAAATTGTTATTATATATTTTTGTTGTTTGGCCAATGTAATTATTCATTAAATTAGATTTTATTTTAGCTAATACGGCCTAAATTTTTTTATGTAATTAAAAATGCATTTAATCCATATTTTCCCAACGTTTCGTGAATGTTATGTTCACTTTATCAAGGGATTCGGAATAAGAAAATCAATTTTTATTACATTGAACAATAATTTGTTGTAGACAAGCATGAAAAACATTAAACATGAAAAATTAAATTAAACACAAACTTAAAAATTATATCACAGGTTTTTTGATATTGCAACACAGTAACTGGCACTAACTGATAATCATTCATTCTTGACAGACCTGAGATTCGAACCCAGGCGGCTGGTTACCCTGACATGTTTCGATCGCTCCTCAGAGGGATTTGCCGTCTTACAATCGCAGCCATCGACGACTGCTGACGTCCATAGTCAAACATCAATCCTTAAACCAAATTATATTTTAACCTTTGGAAGATCGAAATTTGCTTTTTTGAATGATTATCCATTTTTCTAATTGATTTTACATGTTTTTCCTTTACCTCTGTTTTTTCGTACTTTTTGTCAAGAATTCTTCTTGAAGGCTAAAGTATATTTTTGTTTTCTCATGCTTGTCTTTCTTTTTCTTGTTGACTTTTTCAGCACAACTTGAAGGACAAATGAAAATTAAATTTGATGAACTTAAGCCTGATTAAAAATATTAAAAATTTTAAAAATTTCGGAATAAAAAATTTTACTTCTTAAATATTTTCCCTAAAAAAATATTATATATATTTTTAATTTTTGGTGAGGCTTGATTGAGTTCATTACATTAAATTTAAATTAAATTATTTTTACTGAAGGAGGGAATTTTTACAACATGAAATTTTTATTAAAATTTATTGATAATTTTCTTGGCTGAGCTGGGGCTCGAACCTGGGTTGAATTTACATGTTTCAAGAATCACCACATTCTTTCACCTGAATTCTTTGAGTTCTAACCTCTGCACCACCAGCCAACAGTCAAACATCAATCTTTAACCGGTGGTACTTGTGGCTCGAATATATTTTTTTATAAATAATTAGTACTGTGGTATTTTTTATTGAACAGTTTCTAGTTGTTGATCCAAATTAAATTTTTCATTTAATCATTTAAATGAAGAAAGGCATCTCACAACATGAAATGAATTAAAATCTATTGATAATTTTTTTTTCATTCTTGACTGAGGCCGAGATTGAACCCACGGGCAGGTTGATTGGATATTTTTCGATAGGAGCTACACTTTCTCCTCAGAAATCTTTGCTGTTTAACACAAGAAGAAGAAGAAAAAATATGTAAATCAATTGAAAATAGATAAACATTCACAACAACAAAATTTCGCTCCTCCAAGTACAAATACCATTTAGTTTAAAGATTGATGTTTGACTATTGACTGCCAGCTTCGCCAATGTCGGTTAGTGTTAAACGGCAAAGATTTCTATGGAGATAGTGTGGTTACTAAAAACCTGCACGAATGTATTTGTTTCTTTTTCACAGTTCTCCACACCAATTTATTGTTGTGTCAAATACTGTGTTTTTTTTTAAATCAGTTCGAATGATACACAATGAAAAACCGAATCAATTTTAAACAGTAGTTGGTTTCAAACTACTCGTTGTGAAGCAGTAGTTTGATTTAAAAAAACAAAACAACGCAATGTATAATTTGATGTGAAAACAGAACACACAACAATTGTGAGTCTATAACAGGGAATTCCATTTCTTTGCACAATTGTGTATACCACTACTAACACATATTTTTATGCTCATCAATTCAGTCGTCGATGTGACTTCGACAAGTGTACAAAAAGTGTAAAAAAATAAGATAATTCACGTCACCTATTTTGTTACTGTTGTTTGGTGTGACTCGTTTGATTCGTGTGATTTGGTGTATTTTGTGTTATTCGTTTGTTTCGTTGTTGTGTGGAGTATATTCCGTGCTCTTTACACTTCGTAATTGGTCGTTTATAACACACTAATTAAAATTCATTTGCATTTGTGTGTTTATATTTTTTTCGTGTTTTATGTGTTTTTCACCATACAGAATTTGATTCGTTAGCAAAAAGCAATCGACAATAAGTAGTTGAAAAACAAACGAATGTTTTGAAAGGGCATTTAAATACATTCGTGCAGGTTCCTTAGTGGTTACTTTTGAAATATGTCAAATCAACCTGTCCGTGGGTTCAATGCCGGCTTAATTCAAGAATGAAAAAAAGTTATCCATAAATTTTAATTAAAATTCCTTTCTTCATTAAAATAATTGAAAGAGAAATAATATTTGAGGAACTTAAGCCTGATTAAAAAATTAAAATTTTGTTTAATAAAATGTTTGCCAAGTTAAGAAAATCTCATTTAAAAGGAAATTTTTGTTTTACAGGATTTAAAAAAAAAGAATTTATTTTTGTAGTATATTGTTTAAGTTATAAAATTTTAACTAGAATCCTTAAAAATCCTAAAGTTTGGAAGATTTTCTCTAATTATAAAAAATTCAGCCAACAATTCATACTGAAAATCCAGTACTTATTATTTTTATAAGTTTTTTTGTTGCAAAAATTTAACCACTATTTAATCCTCTTATTGCCATAATCAAATTGTATTGCTTTAAACTTTTTTTTATTTCTACGAAAATCTCTTTCACTTTTAAGGCGTAAATGAAACTAATTTTTAAATTTTACAAATTCCGAAAATCTCAACATTTACCAACTAAAAAGAATGTTGCAAAACGCAAATTGTTTTTGTTGTTTTTTTATCGTTTTCCATTCACTTTTTTCACTTTAAAAAAATTTAGAAATTATAAAAAAAAATACAATTTACCATTGCGTGTAGCCAAACAATTAGAAAAGTTTTGTGGCCTAGTTTCCGTTTCCTTTTTAACTTTATAGAGGGGCAAAAAAAAAAAAAAAAATAAAAAATTAAATGTTTTCTCTATATTACACCACACACACAGTCACTAATACAAATGCAAAAAATGCTCATGAATACACACAGAAACACGTAAACGCCTACATTGTAGTAGAAGTTTATGGGTGAGAGAAATAGTTTACAGAGCGAGAGTCAGAATTATACAGTTGATGTTTTAGTTTTGCTTATAAAATAAAAACAATAACAACAACAGCAACAAAAACAAAGAACGGTAACAAGAAAAAACAATTACAGCAAATTAATAACAACAATGGTGGCCATTTGTGCAGCAAATAAAAGTTATAAAAAACAAAAAAGCAGAGAAAATAGAAATTCTTTTTTTTTGTTCTCTGAGAAAATGGCTTGTTTTTGTTTTTATTGCAGTTTGTCGATGATGATGGTTGTTTTTTTTTTAATGATATTTTTTTTTTCTTTTTGCTGTGATCACACATTTAAACAATTGTTATTCATTGGCATTTCTGTGTGTTTTCTGCAAAAGGGCAGAGGCTTAAAGTAATGAAATTGTTAAAATTTCCTTTATCCCCTTCACAAAAAGATAAAGAATTTAATAAGATTTTCTGGGTTTTTCTAAAATTAAATAAACTTTTCATTAACTAATTAAATAGAAAAATTTGTTATACATTTTTTTATTAAAACCTTTTCTTTAGCTTCACTTCGGAAAATCAAATCTTGTAACGTTAATACTCAATGCAAATGGATGAAACATGAATACATGGGCGTAGCCAGAATAAAATCTAGGGGGGGGGGGTAAAATTTTTTGTTGGTAAAATGCTTTTTTGACCGCCTTTTACTGAATGCAAATGGATGAAACTTTGCAGGCATACATATTCCAGATGACATGGGCGTAGCCAGGATAAAATCTAGGGGGGGGGGGGGCACATTTTTTTAAATGTTCTTTTTTAAGAAAAAGCATTTCTTAAAAAAATTTGTTTTTAAATGTTCTTCTTTATTTTATTCCTTTAAGTTCCGTTATTTTTTTTTTATAAAATATTGTTGATTTCCTATTCAAAGGCTGTTTTTATATTTTGTATTTGAATTTATTCGTTTTCTGTTGCAATTTCTTCTTTTGTAGTAATTGCTTATTTGTTAGCATTTTGCATTTGTATGTATGTATGTATAGTATACGATTTGTAAGGACTATAGATTGCATTTTTCCAATGATTTTTTTTTGTTTTTTTTTTTGTTATTGTAAATTTCTTTTACTATAAACACAATTCCATTTTTCACCATATTTTTTTTTTTATATTCCAATTTTCATGTTTAACAATACTGTAAAATATACTTTTTTTTGAAATTTGTTCGGTTTCTTTCATATTTTATTGCTGTGTTGTGTAGTTGTACAACAATATATGAATCTATGTTAGTTTTCTTGTGCATTTATTCCACATTTTCTAATTTTCAAATCAATATTGAAATTAATCAACAACAAGGTTTTCATTTACCCATTTACATACAAAACATTGTATAAGTTTGTTTTCACTACAATGCAAAATTTATGAAGAAAAAAGGCAAAAAAAAAACTATCCGAAAGGTATAAACTTTTTTATAAATTAGTTTATACATATTTATGAAGATGTTGGCTGTGTAAATGTTTATTTTTTGCAATAGATGCTGTTATTTTTTATTCCTTTTTGATTAAAATTAAAAATTATGGCTCAAGTGGTAAAAGGAAATTTTTAATCAAAGAATTTATACAAATGTTAAAGAATTTTTCAATTATAGTTTGAGTTGTATTTGAAAATAAAAGGGAAATTATTTTCTAACAGCTTGGAATTAAAAAAATAGAAATAAGAAAGTATAGTCGATCAAGTGCGGCCATGCAATACTCTACAGAACAGTATTTAAAGACAATTTTTCAATGCTGAACCCTTTTAAGGGCACTATTTTACTCTTTAAAACAAAATTATTATAAGATTCAAATAAGAGTTTTTTGTGCAGTATATTACCTTAATACCTGCATCTGTGTAACATTTTTCCATCATTAAGTGTTTTAAGGATTCGGGTTTACATGGGGCATATGGTTAATTATGGAAATTTTGTAACTGAAAGCTATTTCCGGAAGGGTTTTTGTATGCGACTATGGTCAAATATGAACCGATTCCAAGCAAATTTGATGATTTAAAGTGCCAAATTTAATTTAAATGCCAAAATAATAAGATGGTTTAAGGGCAAAATTACTTTTTATTTTATTTATTTATTTTTTAATAATTATTATAATTAGTATTGTGGTTATTTTGTTGAACTATTTATGGGTTTTAATCCAAATTTTTAATATTTTTAATTAGACTTTAGTTCATGAAATTTAATTTTTCATTAAATTATTTTTATGAAGAAAGGAATTTTACAACATGAAAATTAATTAAAATTGTTATTGATAATCTTTCATTCTTGACGTGGCTTATTTGATTTCCAATACAACAATATTTTAAATCTTATAAATTTAGTAATGGATTTTTAAATTGTATTCTGTTAAGAAGCTTGTATAGAGTCTATGTGAAATTATTGACCGATTCTCACAATGTTCAATACTCTTGATCCCTATAATAATTGAAAGATAATTTTCATAGAATTATATGCAATAGTGCGACCTGTACTGTGTGCACATGGTGAACATGGACAACCGGCCAGCCTGCCAGACAGCTGGACGGATGGAAAACGTTAGATCGACTTAAAAAGTGATTCTGTGTAGATCGGTATTTTAAAAGGTGGGTCAAGAAATAATATTCGTATGTGTTACACACATCAGCATAAAAGCATTATACCACTATCTGCTGAACATCTACTCACTTTATTTCAAAAGATTATTACAATTTTACATTAAAATAATATTTAGTTAAATTTAGCTAGAGAAAAACAATGCTAAAGTAAGAAATAAAACTAAATTGTAACACAAAATATAGTATTTACCTTAATTCGGCTACGAAAAATTATATCTTTCTCTAAATTTAGCAAGAACAACTAACATTCAGCTTTATTTGAACACTGGTAAATGATTTAAATTTTAATTTAGTTGCGTAAAATAGTATTCAGCAATAAGAAAAAATAATTATTTGCGAAAAGTTAAATTCAGCTGCAAAAAAATAGTATTCACATTAATTCAGCTACGAAAAATTATTTTATTCTCTAAATTTGGCAAGAAAACTAACATTCAGCTTTATTTGAGCACGGGTAAATGATTTAAATTATAATTTAGTTACGTAATATAGTATTCAGCAATAAGAAAAAATAATTATTTGCGAAAAGTTAAATTCAGCTGGAAAAAAATAGTATTCACCTTAATTCAGCTACGAAAAATTATATCTTTCTCTAAATTTAGAAATAAAACTAACATTCAGCTTTATTTGAATACGGGTAAATGATTTAAATTATAATTTAGTAACGTTAAATAGTACTCAGCGTTAAAAAATAATAATTATTTGCGAAAAGTGAAATTCAGCTGCAAAAAATTGTATTTACCGTAATTCAGCTACGAAAAATTATATCTTTCTCTAAATTTGGCAAGGAAAACTAACATAAAGTTTTATTTGAACACGGGTAAAAGATTGAAATTTTAATTTAATTACGTTAAATTCAGCTGCAAAAAAAATTGTATTTACCGTAATTCAGTTACGAAAAGTTGTATCTTTCTTTAAATTTAGCAAGGAAAACTAACATTAAGCTTTATTTGAACACGGGTAAATAATTAAAAGTTAAGTTTAGTGACGTGAAATAGTCTTCAGCGTTTAGATATAATAATTATTTGTGAAAATTAAAATTCAGCTGCACAAAATAATATTTTTCTAAGTTCAGTTACAAAAAGCTAAGTATTATTTAAGTTAGCTACTAAAAAAAATAATTCATCTTAAGCTACGAGAATGTATTACGTTGTTCTATAGATCACACCAATATTGAAAGTAGTTGTTCTAGTAATTCAGCTTACTTAGGGCTAAAACATCAGAGCAAGTTAAACTTTCTTTTTGATTTAAAATGTGTTTAAACCAACAAATCCATAAATCACTAATCATATCAACCATCTTTAAACGCATAAAATTGCACGCTTAAACTACCAATACAGACCATATGAATTTGATAAGATTTATCGTAGTGCTGCCACATGTTATTTTTTTTACTATATATAAGTTCAAGTTTTAGTTCAACTCAGCCAGCATTTAAACTATCAGTGATTTATAAGCCATTAAAAGGTAATTGCTAGATCTAAAATTTGTTTTTTATTATTTTATGCCTTACTTTCTAGAGAGTTTAAGAGAGTTTAATCTATTCAGCTAAGTTTAAATATTATTTAGCTTGTTTTTTTTTAAAAGTGCTACATTTTTGGAAAAAATTTATTTATATACGATAACTGTAATTCAGCCACATTTATTAGTTGCTCTGAATATAACTTTTCATAAGAATTAAATGGATTTTAATAATTCAGATAAGCTGAAAACTAATTTAGCAAATTTTTTTAAACCACTTTAAAAAGTTTTGATGTAAAGTTTTTTTTTTTAAATAAGTTAGGAAATTTTTTATTCAGCTAAATAATTGGATAGTGGATAAAATTTATAAAGTTTTTTTAAACTATTTTTATTAAATCTGGTCTTAATGTATTAAATTATTTTTCTAAAACTTTATTCAGCTGAATTAAAATGTAGTTCAGCTAACATTTTAAAGTTAATTAAATAGAATTCTATTGGACTTTACAAAAGATATAATTATGCAAACAGTTAAATGGTAATTTATATTATTTTGACTTTAACACATAAAAAAACATTCATGAAACTCGCTTTAGATATAGAAAAATGTTATTCAGCAAACGTTTTAAAAAACTTTTGTATATTTATTTATGAATATTTATGAAATAAAAGTTAGATAGAAGTTATATTTAATTTAGCAAACATTTTAAAGTTGTTGTCTATTGCTTTAAGTCAAATTTATAAAAATGTTTCATATAAATCTATATAGATTGAAAAAAGTTTAGTTCAGCAACATAAAAAAGTAAGTGGGCTATAATTTTAAGATGTTTTAAGTGTTATTCAGCTAATTTTATAAAATTTTCTTTATAAAAAGCAATTAAGAATAAGGAAAGTTAAATTCAGCAAACCGTTAACAGTTATTATACAGAGTTTTGTCTATAATTTTTTAATTTAGTTTTATAAAACTCAACTAGGTTCTGCGAAAATGTAATTCAGAAAAAATAAAAGCATAGTTTTATAAATTTTTTTCATAAAAATCAATTTAGCCGGAAGAAAATTTAATTCAGCATTCAGCTAAAAGTAATTATATAGAGATCTGGCTTATATTTTTAGATTTTATTGTATAAAACTCCACTTGGCTCAGCAAAAGTGTAATTCAGCAAATTTTATAAAATTTGTTTGTGAAAATCAATTTAGAGGGGAAAAAATTTTATTCAGCAAACAGCTAAAAGTTATTATATAGAGTTTTGAATATAGCTTTTATATTTTATTTGTAAAACTATTCTTGGCTCTAAGAAAGTGCAATTAAGCATAGATTAAAGCGCAATTTTATAGAAACTTAGATGGAAAAAGGTAATTCAGCAAACATTTAAAAATAATTTTATACAGTTTTGGCTTTTATTTTAACATCTTATATCATAAAACTCTACTTGGCCGTGAAAAAGTGTAATTCAGCAAAACTTTAAGAGTAACTTTATATAGATTTCTATAATTTTTTTTTTTTAAGTTATATAATGATGTTTTTTTTGATTAAAGCTAATGCTATCCAACAAACGTTTAAATGTAATTTTATAAAATTCTTTATTAAATTTATGAATAACTGTTAATTAAACTGTAATTAAAAGCAAGAAAATGTTATTCAGCTAATGTTTAAATAAAGATAATGCTTTTAATTAAAGGTTTGTTTGTTAACTAGGGGCTTTATTTTATATTTTAATTGCAACAAACTGTATTCAGCTATGAATTTTGTTTTATTTCTCTTAATTTTCTATGTTTTCCTCAAAAAAAAATTCCTCAAAACTCCTACATGCATAATAAACAAATTTTATATTTAATTTTTGCTTTCCTTGTAGAAAATTTCTCTACATCAAACAAATTTATGAATGTCATCAATTTTAATTATTTTATCTTCTTGTTGATCTAAGGTATTGTATGCATAATGACTTTTTATTAACATAATTTACCACATTCAACACTAAAATACAATAAATGCATGACAAAATAGTTGCAATTGTTTTTGTGTGAGTGTAACTTTTGTTGAAAGATTTTTGCTTGAATATGAAAAATTAACATGAGATAATATAAAACAATTAAAACTTCCTGTTTAACTTGGTACGAAAAGAAAGAAATGTGAAGCAGAAAATAAAACATCATTTAAAAAAAGATGTTAATTTTTTTCAAGAAACTATTTTGTTTTATAAGAGTTTAAAAATCTTTTTGAAGTGGCTGATAAAAGCAAGTTAAATTCAATCTAGTTTGTTTGCAGAGTGTGTTACAAAAGATAGTTTTTTTTTTTTTTTGTTTGATTTAAAGATGCAAAAAAACATTCGCTTTCAATGAGGAAAATTCAAAATAAAATTTCAAACTTGATTAGGCTGCCAGAAAAACCACCACCAAGAGCAACCAACAACTTACCAAAGCCAAGGTGAAGAGGCCCAATATTAGAGTCATAGAAACAGGCTTAACAACTACAACTTGTAGAGGTGAAGGTAACGTTGATGCCGTTGCGGCCATTACTGCAGCAGCCGCACCAGCTAATGACATGTTGTAAGTGCCTGGCGATGTGCGTTAACGAAAATGTGGCCAATGTCTTGAATGTTTTTTTTGTTGTTGGCTTTTAAGTTACCACATCAATGAAAGCAAAAGTTGCATGTAAATTGTTTTGTTAAAATTGTTATATAAAAAAATTATTTAATTTTTATATTTTTTGATAAACTAAAAAATTTAACTAGAGTTTAAGCTCGGTTTAAGAAATTTTTATTTAATAAGATTGTTGTAGCCTTTTTTTTAATAAAACACTTTTTGTTAATTTCTTTTTCTAATTCAATATTTTTTTTTTTTTTAATTTTTAATTGCAAAACACTTTTCTATCTTCTTCGGAATAACTTTTATTTTAGTTTAAATCCTTTTTTTAACAAAAACTTTTTAAATTTTAAGATATTTTTTTTTTTTTTTATATGAAATAATTTGAAATTATTTTGTATTTAATTTAAATGAATTGTTTGTTAACTTAAGTATCTTAACTGTTGCGCGTTATTAAATCGACTGTTTGATGTTTAATGTTTTTACCTTAGTTTTGTTCAAATTTTCACTTACAAACCAAAATCAACAATTTCTTGCAACAATAAAAACATTCAACACACAAACAACAACTTTATTTAAAAAAATGCTTTCGTTATTTTTTTTTTTTTTGTTAAAATCTCAGCTGGTTTTTGCCATTTCTTTAAGAAAACTGTTGGCAAAAGTGAATAAAAACAAGCCAATTTAAAATAAGCACACATACACACACACACACACACTTTTAAATTTTACAACAAATTGTTGTTCCAGCCAAATTATAAAACCAACAAAAGATAAACAACTCCCTAAAAAAAAGTGTTATACCTCGATTAACGGGAATACTTAGAAACCCCTTATAAACTAAATCCCCCCATTAAATAAAATCATTAAAGATAATTAATTTAGAAAAAAGTCCATCAACCTAATTAACCACAAACTCTTTTTTTAGTTATTTTAATTAAACATTTAGTTAACTTAAAGTTTTCCGGTAAATCGTATTAAAGAAAATAATTGTGTTAACACAATAAATTTAATTTTCTAGTTTTCTTTAAAGTCTTGTTTTTTTAAATATTTTGTTTAAAATGAAAATCGTGTAATGATACTTTTTTCTAATCCCAGTTTTCTTAAAAGGTGTTTAATTAATTGAAAATTTGTTTAATTAATTTCTGTGTCGTTAAATAAAAAAATAATGGCTTACTTATGTAAATTGTTGTTTTTTTAGGTTCATTTGAACTTGTGCAATGTGACGTTAAAGTATTTGATTTTTATTTAGAGATAATGAAGTATAATTATCCATATATTGCAGGTTAATTGGTATTATAAAAAACATATAAATGAAATTTAAAGGATTTTAAAATCGAGTTTTAATTAAAAAAGCGTTTTTATTTCTATAATGTCAGCAGATGAGTCCTTTTCTTAGCCGTTGCAAACATAATGTGGTTGCTTACAATCGTTACAGAATAAACAGAAATACAAGCAAATATTTTTTAGATAGACCTTGAAATTTTTTTATTGTTTACAAAAATCATGTGCATGCGGCCGAAATTAGGAAAGTTAATTATAAATGATAAGAACGATGCGTTGATAAGATAATTAGGGAACAGATTAAGATGCATATGGGCATTTCCATCATGTCAAACGTGACCGTCCTACACATTTAACGTGAAATAAATAAAATATAAAATAACGGAAAAAACAGAAGTGCTTTTCGCGGCCACCAATTCAAACGTTGATTTCAGCGAAACCTGAGGCAATATTTTATTGCCTCAAACTTTTGAATGTTATCCACTAATGTCTCTTAAAAATGGTTCTTATTTTATCATAAATTTTTTTTTTTTTTTTTTTTTTTTAAATTTCTTTATTAATGCAATCTATCTTTTTTGATATTAAACATTAGATTTGAGTTATATACATACATATATATATTTTTTTTTAAATGGCTATGATCCAGTGATCATACCATAATGCTAAGAAGTTGTTGCCGTGGTTATGTAAAGGAGTTGTGTATCTCCATTTTAAAAGAAAATAGTTTTCATCGCATTAAGTCTTGAGGAGCCCTGCGCCTTAATCTTACAAATGTTGTGTTATTTCTCATGAGGTTTGATGCAAACGGGTTTGGATGTTGTTCAATTCTATTTTTATAGGATGCCAGCTGAGTTTTTATTTCGTCTTTAATGGTAGGTATTTTGAGATCTTTGTGGAGTTGATTATTTGTTACATACCATGGTGCGTCAACAATTCTTCGAATTGTTTTTGATTGAAAACGTTGGAGAATTTCAATGTTTGAGGTGGAGGCGGTGCCCCACAACTGGATGCCATAGGTCCAAATAGGTTTCAGAATACACTTATATATTGTTAGCTTGTTTTCAATAGAGAGTCGGGAATCAATGAGAAACCCGAATTTTCTTAGTTGGATATCTAAAGCTTTACGTTTAGTTTGAATGTGTTTTTTCCACGTTAACTTTTTATCTAGGTGTATACCAAGATATTTCGCCTCGTCCTTTTGGGGTATTTCAGTGTCATTTAATTTGATAGGAGGGCATGTTTGACGGTTTAATGTAAATGTAACCTGCACAGATTTCGACTCGTTTGCTTTTATACGCCAAATTTTTAGCCATGATGATATATCATTTAGGCATTTTTGAAGTATTAATGATGCGTTTTCGTGGTTTTTGTCTACAGCTAATGCAGCTGTATCATCTGCAAAAGTCCCAATGATGACGCCTTCAGACTGGGGAAGGTCGAAAGTGTAAAGTAGGTAAAGTGTTGGTCCCATAATGCTACCTTGGGGAACTCCTGCAGATATTGTATTTAAATCGCTTATATCACCTTCTTCTTTAACAAAAAATAAGCGGTTTTGTAGGTAGGACTTAATAAATAAATAGAAATTTATAGGAAGTATTTTTTTGAGTTTGAATAGTAAACCATCATGCCACACCTTATCGAAGGCTTGGGATATGTCTAGAAACACTGCTGTGCAGTACTGTTTTTTCTCAAATGTTTCATGAATAGTTTCAATTAAACGATGAACTTGTTCTGTGGTTCCGTGTTGTTTTCGAAATCCAAATTGGTGTGTTGGTATAAGGTTTTTTGATTCAATAATAGGTGTCATTCGTTTAAGAAATAAAGACTCGAGAACCTTCGAAAAAAGGGGCAGCAAACTTATTGGACGATATGAAGTAAGTTGCTCGGCTGGCTTTCCAGGTTTCTGTATCATTGTTATTTGTGCAATTTTCCATTGGATTGGATCATAAATGAATTAAATTTTTTATAAGCTAGTTTTAATTATGGTCGTATGTGACATGTCGCACGTGACACATTTTGCCATTATTATATATATGTTGTTTCTGTTACTATTTTTACGAAAATATATATAAAGGAGCTTAGTTAAATTGTTTTTTAATGAACAGAAATAGTCAATGTGTTAGGTTTTCCCGGTGGCCGAACCACTTGACAGTTACTGCAAACATAAATCTTTGTACCCACATACTATATACGTACATATACATATATGCACATATGTAAATATGATTCTTTTTTTAAATTATGACTACAAAAAATGTATAAAAAAATAGCAAATGGATTTTCATATACATATTCTTTTTATTTGTTACCTTCATTTCGATATAAATTCATAAAAAGTTGTAATTCTTCAAAAATTATTTAAAATTTTATATTGTTAATTTTCCCTAAAGAAGTCACCCAAAGGCGTGACGAAGTATCGAATAAAATAAAAAATAATTTTATTTAAAATAACAGACCTCAAGCTTAATAAATAAATATTAATTTAAAAATAAAATAAATTACAGCAACGACTGCACTGCAGCAAAACAACAGATTTCGAGAGTGTTTATACAGTTGTGTACATGTGTGTTTGCAAGTAAATGTACCCTAGAGGGAAGCGAACTGACACCAAAGTAGTCCCGCTATTGCTGATCCTTTTTCGAGGTTATGTAGACTATTTAATTCTCTATCCCAATTTGTTGATGTTTCTTTATGTTTAAATTCCATAAAGCATAAAGTTATTGTATTTCTTAATTCGTAAATTTTTATGTACGTATATTCTGTAAAGTTGTAGTATATTTTAAAATGCATATTGTTATTCATTAATTATAAGTCAATATTGTTATTACCCTAGAGGAAAGCGAACTGACACCAAAGTAGTCCCGTGATAGGTCTTTGCTGGTAGAGACCGGTTCTAGTTTAAACACTTTCTATGAATAACACCTATAACTTTTACATGGGGTTGTTATTTGGGGGCAATTGACACCATTTGACCAGTCACACATCTATTCTCAATGGACGTGTTTAGTGACAGCTACTACAGTGTATCATTATTTCAATACAAGGTCGTATTATTTCAATAAAACAAGTCCTAGAATTAAATTCAAGAACCAAATTTTAGAAAGTCTCAAAAAATGTGTCACACCACCTGTGAAGACTGTACTGTAATTCATTACTTTTTCTATTTTTTCGTTCTTCATAAACCAGTTTCATGATTGGTTCTCCTTTCACTGATCATGAGTTCTTTCTTTTTGCACAACTCCCAGGACTAGTTTGTTGGACCAATTGACACAAATTTCCCGCAAGGTATATATTTACATAAAAAAAAAAATCATTTATATGAAAAATAACTTTAAAATTATTAATTTTTTGCACTTAGGATGTCGCACGTGACCAACTTTATAAAAGTGCCAAGATCACAAATCTTCTTTTTTGTAAGTAAGATTTTTTTTTTATTTTAATTTAATAAATATCTCTGTTAGTTCTCTATATTTGTTGAGCTTTCTGCATTTACCAAAGTTATTTTTGGGAATACAAAATTTATTATTTATAAGATATCCGTATGATATGCTAAATTCCCAATTTTTCATATTTGATTAATATACTGAAATTGAAATTTGATAAATAGTGCACAGTCAGTGGTTGCTTAGGCCAGATCATCATGAAACCTTTACCTAAGATTTTAGAAAAGCTAAAAATATTATACAAATAAAACCTTAAAGCGGATAAGAATTATAAAAACTCCAAGTCTTTCTTATAACAATATCAAAGCTTAAACAAAACACCAACAATAAACATTGAGTTTATCTTTTCTTGCATTTCCCTTTACTTTCGACGCACTAATAGCAAATATTGTTTATTCATGTCGCACGTGACACGAAACATGAGATAGTACATAGAAAAAAATTACAGTTATTTTGAATCGCATAGCTTCTTATGCATTGTTTTTTGACTCTTGGTAACCTCCTTAAGATTTTGAATAGAAAACGTCAATATAATGTCTCTTCTCAAGAGGTTTTATTAAACCGAAACGTGCAATTGAAAAATATCCAAATTAAAAAAGATGCACTTTTTCGACTTTGCATCAGTTAATCTCGAAATAGGTTATAAATAAAAAAAAATTTTTTTTAACTGTGAAAAAATGCTAAAATTAAGTCTTTTTAAGAACTTATTATTCTTTTGTTTCGCTGGACCTATCGGTTGAAATGTCCTATGCATTCAAATCATACGATTTGCTAACAAATTATATCGATTTGTTTTATTTTAAGCATTGTTTTAGTGATGTAACGATACGCTTTTTTTACCGAAACGATACCGATAGTCAAAAAAAAAAAAAAAAAAAAAAATATAAATAGAAGTTGTTCTATTTTTATGTATTTTTTGGTCTAGTTACTTTAACGTATACGAATACGTTGCGGGTTGGTTGTTCCGTTTTTGTTACCAAGCTTACGCAATAGGTTCTATTACGTAAACGTGACGTTGCGATGCGGATGGACTTGATAATATAAAAAATGTTCTCTGTTTTTTAATATTTTTATACAAAACGCATAAAAACAAAGTTAAAATTTTTTAATTACATATGGGTAATTCCATGTCAAAACGACAAAGTGGGACACGACCCCTTCCGATTTAATGAAATTTGTTGAGAACGTTCCTTTTATCTTATAAGGAACATATGGGTAATTCCAAAGTGTTGAACGTGACGTCGTACGCATAAAAAATGCCATGGAGGCCCAAAACAATTTCTATATTTTTTTAATTTGGGGACTTAGTTCACTTTCATTAGAGGACTTTTTTCACTCTTGTGGAAATTTGGTGAAATTGGGGTCTTAGTTCATTCCTGTTTAGGGGCTTGGTTCACCTGTTTGGGGGCTTAGTTCATATTGGCTTTTTCGGGTTTTTTCCATTAATCAACGACGTACCCAAATTTGGGGATTTAGTTCATTTTGGGTTTGGGGAGTTAGTTCATTGGGGACTTAGTTCATACCGCCTAGCCGAATGTGTTGAGCTTATTTCTTCAATATCGCGAAAACTACTTGACATACGAAGATGATCTTAATGTCATTTTAAAGAGAATACTTGGGGCTACAAACCATATTTTGAAAAATGTATTATCTGCAAAATATTAAATTTTAAAAACGGACTAAGTCAAAATCTTTTTTTTATTTGGCTGATTTTTTTTTATATAATACCTCAAACTGTTCTTTAAAAATCCTGATACTTAGAAGGTGTTTTTTTTAAGATATGATTTTTTTTCTTTCGCAACCTTTTTTTAACGAAAGTAGTTACGAACGGTATTAAGGGTTGTGTTCTTCTACACAATCACTAAAAAATAAATATCGTTCTTCGGAGTGTGAGCCGAACGCTAAATAATGTACTGTTTAGTTTCGAGCACTGTACCCATGTTCTGTAACTTAAGTGAGAACTTCTTGCATCGAAAAGATGTGAAACAAAATATTCCATCGTTTCTCGAAAAGTGAGAAAAATGTGTGTCTGTAACTCATGTCGAATACTATCAAAAGAGATTACGTCGTTACGTTATAAATGTCATAATATTGCACTCTAAGCCGATGTGACATTGCAGACGTTCAGAACGCCAGTAACACATATCGTTGACGGCGACCAAAATTTACCAAAAATTTAACATTTTTCAACGACGGCGGCGAAAATACAACCGTCGGCTATACCAAATTGTGTAAAGAGCGACTTTAATGTTTGTTGTTTGCAAACGAGCTTTGAATACATTCGTATATTTTATTAAAATGTTAAAAGCAAAATAATAAAACAATGAAAAATGTGCCAAGAACAAAATATTATTATTATTATTCTTTGCATTTTTAATTGTTTTTTAGTGTTAAAATTTTTTCTCGTCCCATTTTTATTCGTGAGTTTATTTGACAGTTCAAAGCGGGAACTTTTCTCACCAAAATGTTACAGACACACTTTTTCTGTGAATTGGCGAGTAATTTCCTTACGTGACAGCTTGTACTCGCCAAAAAAAGTTACAGATACAGTTTAGTGAGAAAAATAGCTGTTTGCTTCAATTTATGGCATTTTTGTTTCATTTCACACATTTCAAACGAAAACCTTTTCGACGCGAGAGTTACAGAACATGGGCACTGGCCTCGAATATTAATCCATGATAATCTTTTTAATATGTTTTGAGAAATATGTACATTAGTTCTTGTGCAATAAATACATAAAGATGTCTAATTTCTCGTTAAAACTCTGTTTAGAAAGTACCAACATGTCTTAATATCTTACCTAATATGCAATAAAAAGCCTTCAATTAAACCTTTTGAATTGCTACAAAAATGTTTTTATTAATTCCCCTAAGAAGCCTTAAATAAGCCATTATAATATTATAATAATAAATTTGTCTTTGCAATTGTATAGAAAAATTGATTTATGATCGTTTTGATTGTCAAAAACGTGATCAATCTTGCATAGATTTTCCTTTGTTTACCGAATACAAATTTTTCCAGGAACTCTTTGCTATAATTAGCTTAATTCTAAATTTAACTTAATTCTCTGCTTATAAAAAGTGTCAGGCATATGTCACAAAAAAAAAAACTTTTTAGCATAAACGTGTCACTGCAATAAATAAATTATTTAATAAAAAAATTAAATTAAAAAAAAAAAAAATGTATGGAACATAAATTTTCAACGAAAACAGAAATATGCAAAATTGTTTTTATAGCTAAACAAAGAGACACGATAATGCGGTTTAATGCAAGCGTGAAAGTTCATAAAACTGCAAAATGCCACAATCAAACAGTTGCGATCAAACGGCAAACGGTTGCAAAGGCTGGTTGCTTGAGTAGATGGCTTGCTGGCGGCCTGTATGTATGTCTTTCTGTCTGTCCGTCTGTCTGTTGGCATGAGTGCTGGTGTCATGACTTCTTAACACTCAGCTCTCTCATCTTTCATAATTAACAAGATTATTTAATTTTCTACAATACAAAATATGTAAATAAATAAAAAAAATCAATAAGAAATGTAAGGAAAAAAAAAATGCAAAAGTAACAATATTTAAATTCAATTCATAAATAAATCATGAAGATGGCGCTTAAATTTATTTCGAAAAAAAAGAAGAGAGAAAAAAAAACATTTTGCAAGTCTTGTGATCAAGATGAAAAGTGTTGCCATTAATAAAACAGCAACAACAGCTAAAGAAAATTTATGAAGTAATTTGAAAGTAAATTGTTGTTGTAAATAAATTCGTAGAAGAAAATATCATACATGAATTAATTGTATTTGAAGATTTAGCTGTTGGAAGCTGTTTAATGCATTTTAATCATGAGGAAGATGTGCAACAAAAATATTTTGTAATATTTTAAATCAGCGAAATAATGAGATGAGATGATGATGATGCTAAAGATGCACTTCAATCAAAGTGTCTTAGGCAGCCGATAAAAATTAAATTATAATAAGTTTCATACTTGCAACCTTGTGGGGCATTAAATGATAAGTGAGTAAAGAGGAAATTGACTCGTATGGCAAATGCGGATATTTATCATAATTTTTTAGTTTTATTTTTTTTGGTATTCCAGCGAAAAACTGGCTGCATAAGCGGAAGTTTTTGCTTCTTTTTCATTTTGAAATTTCTGCTTTTTTATCTAAAATTTTTTTCTTTGTTATTTAAAGTTTTACGGCTTTAAATCAGTTTTAAAGAAATGGCACATGGTTTTCTTTGTTTAGATGATTCAGGCTGCTCAATTATTTTTTTAAAATTCATTTTAATTGCTGCACAAATATGCTGTTGAATGCTGAGTGAGACAAAAGAGACAAGTTGCCTCATGCTATCTATAACTAATGGATGCATAAAGATACATTGTACTATTTTTCTTTTAATTATTGGGTTTACATGTTTTTGGTTCAACACAAATTTTTTTTTGTTTCTTTATTTTACGCATTTTTTTTTTTTTTTTTTGTTGAAAAGGGGGAAACAACTTTTTTTGTTTCTGAAACAATAAGTGGTTTATGGAAAAAAGAGGAAAACTTTTTAAAAAATATGTCAATGATAAATATAATTGTGTTAAAAATATGTTTCTATTTTTTTTTACTAAAGTGCTGTATTTCAGCAGGAACTTTTGTAATTTGAAATTTTTGTATACAGTTTTAAAACGAAAACTTTAAAGACTAACGGCCAAGTTCAGGTACAATTAGCTACCATTTATAATTGTCAAAACGTACTGTTAACTTTAACTGAACTTGGTGAAATTGGCCGTATATCAGCAAACTATTATTAACGTACAAATCTGAAGAATTACACGCAATTATCGTAACTAGTGAAGTAACGTAGAGTATAACTAATTTTGCAATTGTCTTAGCTTTCAATTTCATATCAACCCCCGGGACATATGCTGCGCCTATCAGGGGGTGTGGTTTAAGCACCTAAGGGAATCCATAGCTCTTGGTGTTACACTCCCTGGGGTATATAAAGTTTGGTCAAGGCCGTAAATTGACTAGGGCATGGCCACTGCGCGTCATAAAGAAGCAGTCGAGAGGTATCGGAAGATAGTCGTACTTCCATGAAGTACTTTTAGAAAAAAGAATTGGTAGTGGTCCAAAGGTGCATGGCACTTTCTTCTGTGTCGATATTTTCTCCTCGGACGCTGAAAATCTATGAGCGTAAAATAGGTGAACACACCCTGGCATGCACCAAACATCCAAATGACAAGGCTTTTTGGGGTCCAATGAAGTTCAGGGGGTTCGAACTTGTATCTCAGTTCTTAACTGATGGTGCCACAGGTGTCAGGAGCCTCTGGTAGGTTTAAGCTTCGGTCTAACTATTGTTAAGGTATACTTGTTGCGAGAAATGTTTCGTGTCTAACAGGATGATTATCTTCGCAGAAGCCTTGCTTTTCTGATAGAATGTTGTTCTTCAGTAAGTTGTTCACCGTCCGATGGAGGATTATCTTTTTCAAGGCATGAACTTACAAAAGGGTTCAACGAAGAGCAGCATTATTGACAAGAAGATACCATCAGGGAGCACCTGGTGGCTGTGTTTTAAACCCAAAGTCGCGATTAGAGTAACGTTTACATCATGGAAGGCTGATTTTTCACCCTTGTGGAAAATTTTGGCCTGTGGATGGCCTTAGGTGAAGTTGCTATTCATAAGAAGCTGCTGAAATCGAAGAATAGCAGTGGAGGTTAGATAGCTCCACATCCCAAACAAGGGCTTGGTGTATAATTTATGTTTAATGTTACACTCAAATGGCTACCTGTGTCTACAAATGATCCTGCACTCACGCAGGGCATTCGGAAAGTACTTAAAATTAACACATCAAGTGGTTGAGATCCACCGTTAAGCTAAGCCTCACGACAGGTATTCACACAAATTGATATCACAGTAACATAGAAATTCCCTCCGAGTGTTGTAGGGCTCATCTCAAGGATATTTCAAATATTGGTGTTACATCCTCCAGGAAAAATCAGATGCAGTCAGACTAGAATCTGGCAAATGTTCAAAATTAAAGGCCTCCTGAAGACTTATTGATTTAGTGATGAAGAAGTCAGACCAGAGATCCTTTCTTTATGTTGCCACAAGCGTGAGTAGCCGCGATTAGCAGGACCACGACTGACTATTGGTTAAGAATGCTTCATGAGAAAACTGCTTCCCGTCTTTCAGGATGATTGTCTGTGCGAAAGCTCAACTTTTAAAGAGAGGTTATTTTCTTTAAGTTGTTCTCCGGGCTCATGCTTTTTTCAAGGCATGAGCTCGCAAAAGGGTTCTACAAAAGCCAACTTTTTTGACGAAGATAAACTTTTGGGAAGAACATGTTGGTTGTAGATTAAATCCAAAGTCCCGGTAAGGCATAGCTCTTCAAAGACCTGTAAAAAGGGCTAATTTGTCATTTCTTATGGGAGAACTCGGCATGAGGAGGGACTATCCCTAGGTGCTGTAGATAACCAAAAGATAATGCTGGCTTTTCTTAAAGCAGCGGAGATTAGATAGCGCCAAATTATACAAGTGTATAATTTGTGCCGGATAATACACTCAAAATTACTACCTGAATGCGTGTTAGTTGCGCTCATTGTATGTCACCCAGGGGCTTAGATCCACCGTGAGATTACGCCATATGGCATGTAAATCATTTCCACATTTGTAACATAGACATTTGAATGTTGAAAGCAAATTTTTTTTTTCCTTAAAAAAAACTCCAACATATACAATTTTGAATATTTACCCTCGATACCTTTCAAGTTACACACACCATTTCCCTAAAAATTTGTCAACAAATTGTTAATTGTTTTTAATTTTTCGTGGATTCTGCTAACAACTATGTTACATGAAATATTCAACCCTACTGAGTATTTGGCATTGTTTCCCGTATTCTTTTTTTTGTCACACTTATTAAAATTATTGTCACTTGTCAGTTAAAACGAAATGTGGTCAAAACCCTTGTCAGCCGCCAACATGTGTAGCAAAAAATAGTAACAGAACAAAAATCTAATTATGTTTGTTAACATGTTACCCATACGCATATTCACTCAAACACAGCCACTCTTTCTCTATTTCATATGCTTTAAATACATTACAAGGACATAATACAACGAATATGAATACAACAAAATGTCATATTGTTTAACCACAAACACATTCGGCTACAAGTCAGTTGATTTTGTAAAGTGGCATATTTATCTTTATTTTTATACTGATAAATGTGTGTGTGTACGTATGTGACTGGCTTTATGAAGCTGCCATGACACAGACATCTCTATTAGTTTTGTACCTTTCGCCTTTTATTGACATGTCTATTTAGCATCTTTTATGCACTTATGGATAATTACACACACACACACAAGCTCAAAGTTTATTAATAGACTTGCATATACAAACTTATAACAATTTTGATTGTTTTGGGGGCGTTGTAAATTTCCTAGAGCTATTGGATGTTGTAGAAAGTAGAGGACATTTTTAAAACTGAAATTTGTTTCGATTAGTTTTGTCTTGAGATTTAGTGCTTGTGTAGACGAAGTGTTCGTTGGAAATCGACGAACAGGCAATAAATACCGTTAGTAACTATTTTCAAGAAAGACACTATATAGTGTTCTGTTCTTCGTTAAAAAAACTGAACAATTGTAGTGACACTGTACACAAACATTATATTTTAATGTTCTATAATGTTTTTTTTTTACATAGATAAAGAAATAAACAATAAAAATTAAAGCAACGACCGCAGCACAAACAGCTTGTGTGTGTATTGTGTATGTGTTTTCTTTGTGTAAAATTATTTTGTTTTTTTTTATCGTATGTGTATTTTGTTTTTGTAAAAAATTTTAGTTTTTTTTTACCAGCCAAAAGAGACAAACATTAATGAACTGAACCGAACACAATGAAGTGAACTCTGATGGAAAAAAGCAAAATTATGTAATATCAAGCTTAACTTAATATCAAAATTTCAAATTTAAGCTCGACAGTTCAACTAAAAGATCACAATTATGTAATAAATGTGTATAAGATTCGATGAAAATGATAAGGAAGATACAGTAAATATCTTTGTAAAATAAAATTGTGTATTCTCGTCCTTTTAAGATATAAATAAATTCACCTCAAATGTTGCGAGTCCCTAATTTTTTTTTAAGTAATGCCAATATTTGATGCATATTCTCTCAGCTTTAAAGCTAAAATTCAATTTTTGATGACTTTTATATATTCATGTTCTTTACTTAAACTATTAATTATGTAATATATTACCAATAGGAGAAATCAACTCTTATTCTAATGAATATTTTTACTAATTTGCAAAATCCCTGCACATTCTTTACATTGACTTTAAAAAAAATATTTTCAAATCTTTTAAAGGGTAGTTTTTTATAAGCCCCACAAAACTAGCTGTCTTATGAACTGTCATACTGCGCTCATTTTAAGGCATTTGTGTTCCGCATACATTTTGCACCAATTAAAGCATTAATCAGAAATAAAATCAGTTTTAATTAAAAATTTAATTAAGTGAATTAAATGTTTAATCAAGTGAAGTTAACATTTAATTGATATTATTAATTTGTTTACTGGGGCAAATTTAATTAATATCACAAATTTTTTAATTGAAATTAACTTTAATTTTTTTTCTTTTTTTGTGCACTCGGCTAATAATCATGAATAGATTCACGCTTAAGCAGCGCTATCAAAATTCCGAATTTATTTCCAAAAAAGTTATCGACTTGCGCAACTTAAAGACGACACAAATGAGTACAGCAATAAGTCTTATTTTTAGATAACAAGAATTGCTAATAAACAAAATTGCCGCATTTGAAGTTAGAGCAAGCCACAACAGCCCTCAAATACTTCCATTTTATCTGGAATTAATAGTTTGGTGCGGGCTTAAACGCTACTGGCATTATCGGAACTTGTTTCTAATAAAAATAAAGCCGGCGTTCGCGCTGCAGACAATGGTGGAGATCGTTACCGCTCCAAGATAAATAATTTGTTGTTGGAAAATATGGATGAAATTGATCTATACGCAGAGAAAACATAATTTTCAATGCCGCCATCGAAACTATTTTTAACGAAAATTTTTTTAAACATATTCCTGATGATCTGCCCTAAGCAACCAGTGAATTGCGCATAGGAATAGCTTTTCCCATCAACAATAAATTTCAGTTTATCAATAGTATGAAATAGGAATTTATTAAACCATATTTATTTATTTATTTTTTTAATCACAGCCAAATGATAGTTGTTCCTAAACATATTATTGCTGAATTTGACCATAATTTGTTTTTTAATTAAGAATAGTATTTTTCTCTGTTCCAAGAGCAACATGCTATGGTTAAAAAACCACCTTGCAATTAAAAGCGATAAACATATTTTTGTTATTATTAACCAAAACATACTCGAAGGCAACCATAATATGATTGAGGTTCTAAATAGAGCATCAATTTAACCATAATATGGTTGCCGGTGACAATAACATGGTTAAATTAATTATAATAGAGTGCACTCGCGATAACGTAACCTAATTTTTACCATGGCGATTCACGTTTTCGAGTTTGTTCACGTTATCGAATGCCAAAATTTAAAAAAAAAATAGCACCCATATTTTAAGATAAATAGATAAACAAGTATTTTAAAGAACATATTTTATTCATTTTTAATAACAAAAAATATATGTATAATAACAATAATAACATAAATATCTAAACGGCTTGACCGATTTGGACGATTTTTTCTTTAAAATGAACGTCATGGTCCAACTTAGGTTTTTACGGAAAGAAAATATTGCCCCGCCCACTTTTTTCGATTTACCTAAAATAAGAAAACGGCTCCATCGATTTGACTAATTTATTTTTTCAAATGTTCGTATTAATCCATTTTAAGTTTTCATCGAAAAAAAAATTTACCACGCCTACTTTTACGCCCACTTTTTCCATATATTTGACCGAAAGAAAATATTGCCCCGCCCACTTTTACGCCCACTTTTTTGATTTACCTAAAATTAGAAAACGGCTTCATTAGTAATCAGCTACCGAGCGAAGCCGGGGCGGCCAGCTAGTATAAAATAAATTTCTTATGAATTTCATAAAAAATACTTTTTTTTGTTCACAGGAAAAAATCGGTCATCTTTTTTTAAAAGTTTTTTTTGTTTGATCATCTTTAACAAAGCTTTTTCTTTAAGCACTTTTCTCCAATGATGAAAAGTATGTTTTATCTGGTAGCCGCTTCCAGTACAAGCTGATTTACACATAAAGATTTTGATATTTCTTTAAACGGATCAACAAGTTGTGGCCGATCAAAAAGCTTTTCTCCGGAAATTATGAGAAGACGAACACCAAACCTCTGCTTAAATTTTTAAAGCCAGCCAGCGCTAGCACTAATACCACGATCACCCTCTAATTTGTTGGTGAATTTCTAAAGCATTTGCTTTGCGCATCAATCCGCTTACCAGTTATTTCTTATTTAGCATGCTAAGAAATAGTTTTTCAAGAGTTTTTTTCATTTTCGGAAGCTCAGAAGAACGTAATGTTTTACGCTTTCCGGTACCATAAAGAGTTTTCTTTACACGATTTGTTATTTCCTATTTTTTCTTCTTAATGGAACAAGCTGTTGTCAGCGTATACATACATGGATACAATTAGGAAAAAAGAACGCTGTAACATAAACCAATAAGTGAACTCAATTCGGGGATAAAAAAAAAATGTGTTCACGTTTTAGAGCTTCCAGATTTTGTTCACGTTTTAGAATAGTCTGTGTAAAAATAAATTTGTTCACGTTTCTGAGACGTTCACCCTTTTGAGTGTTCACGTTTTCGCGAGTTCACTGTATGTTTAAAAATTTTCGTTGAAAATAGTTTTGCTGGTGGGGACCATATTATTAAATATTTTTCTCTTGATGTAGGCGACAATTGGTTTCAACAGGATGGCGCTACGTGTCATACTACGACTTACTACCATCGACTTATTGAAATCAAATTTTGGCTTGGTTGATTTAGAGAAATTTACCTGTCAATCGGCCTCTAAGGTCGTGTGAGTGATTAAACACACTTCTTTTATGTCCTCTGGGGCTAAGTGAGGTCAGTGGTGTTTGCTTTGCCAAGAACGGTCTCGGTGACCATATGCCTCATAACATTTTCAAATGTTAATGCCAATTATTGATCTCTCGAATAAATAAATTTTTGTGTTATTAAAAAAAAGCACCCTTTACAACTCTTTGGGAAATTTTAGCATACAAAAACGTTTTAGCATTTCTTATTTTTTTGTTTGATAATTTAATTAAAAAACTAAAAGATTTTGTTAAAATACGGATTTTAACACAAATATTATGGTACAGTAATCCGCCGCCATTTATGAACATGAAGTAAAACCTTTTAAGTTTTTTTTTTTTGGTATTTCTTTTTGTAAATATCCAATTAATTATGTTGCTCAATATATTCGTTATGGTCTTCTTCTGGTGTTAGTATATGTACAAATGTGTGTGTGTGTGTGGATACATATATGAGTATAAATTATGGTTGCAACCCTCAGTGGTAATAGAAGATTTTGGTTGAACAAAATATTCTAACTTAATATACAGCACACAACACTTTTAAGCTTTCATACACATCTACACAAACAAGCACTTTTTTACTGTTACAGTTAGAAGGATTACTTGCAAATGATAGAGTTTGTGTGTGGCTGTGTGTCTGTTTGTGGGAGTGTGTGTGCAGAGAAACTTTAGCTATTACCAACGTCATTGCCAATGATTTCATTTAATTTACTTTAATAGAAAATCCATGTTTATATGTCCTTTTCAAGTTGAAAAAAGATTGCAGAAGAAATCTTTTAATTCCTTTGGAAATCTAAAATCCGCAAACTCAACATAGACACACACACACACACACGGACGCATATAACATTTAAAATATTTACAAGAACTCATACAAAGACACAAACTAAAAAATCCCAATTACTTTTAACTTTCATTTCTTAAAGCTCTTCAAAACAGAGAACAGTGACTATTCTTTCTTATTAAAGCAGGGGTTGTTTTAGTTAATATGCAATACTGCCAAACTTTAATGAAAGCGAGAGAGCTGCTGATTAGCGTTTTTAGCTCCCAACAAAAAGTGTCAAAATTGTGGATTTCAACATCTTTTTAGGGACGGTTTCTCACTGGGACGGGGGTCTTTGCGATTTTAAAAAATATGGAAATAAAACATATGTTTTAAAAATTTAACGCCATGATGAGCTAAAGAGTCGACATAAGATCCTTTATGATCGTCGAAAAGGAAGAAGAGTTGGAAGAGTTGTGTAAGCTGTGTCTCCATTTTGCTGGAACCACAATTCTGGATTAACCTCTACCTCGAGCCTTAGAAAATTTTTAAGAATTGCCCGGTATTGAATGTCATTCACAATTAACACAAACTTTTTGCCTTTTTCGCAAAAATATGGTCCAATTATCTTTTCTGAAGATAATTTACGCCATATTGTGCATCCAATTGGTCATCGTCAGCTCATTGTTGGTTTGGCGCATATCATGTTGAAATTACCATGATATCCTCCAAACCAATAATCAGCTGACGAGTTATGCTTGGATTTTGGGTGTCCCATATCGCTATTGAGGTGACCATTGAGTTGAAATTGCGCCTCATTGCTCGTTATTCGGTATGATCTTAGGGACTAACTAATCTAATGCTGACTTTCAAAATAAAATTGAACAACTTTGGCTCCTTGTTTAGTGCTGAGTGCTTCCATCATAAATTTCCCAAGTTTTTTAAAGTTAATTCTGAAAGAAAAACAAAATATTAATTCACTTATTGAATCGTAACATTCATTATGCGCCACCCTTTATTATTTCTATGACCGTTTTAGGCGAAGAATTTGAAGTTTCGTTTTTAAGTTGTTTCTTGTTTTTAAAATGTCAAATAAACTACTCTTGTGTTCCAGGGTGTCCCGGTAGGCTAATTGGTAGTGAGAGGGTCGCGGCTTCGATTCTCCCCATAGGCTCTGGTCGGTTTTACCACAACGGACTAAAGGTGAAAGCAAGAATTGCTCAATTAATTAATGGCTCGAATATGAAGGACAGCACACCTTCAATTGCATTGCCGTCCGATACGCTTGCGACTAAATTGTGGGTAAATAAAGCGTGTTTTTAGATATTTATGGTTTTACGTACGAAGTTCTTACGACGCACAGTTGGAGATTTTGGAAAAAATGTAAATAATTTTAATAATTTTTCTTAAAAATATTTTTTAATGAAGATTTTTTTTTTAAAACACATTTTTTGCACTTTTTTCCAAAATATCTTCAATGAATTTTATAATTAATAAAAATTGTTTTAGACGTTGAAATCTAAACACGATTTCATATACATTTATGCCTAATATTTTTTTAAATCGGGCTAAAATAAGGAATTCTGGAACGTTTTTAATTTTTGTAATACTCGGAGGTGCTCTTCTTTGGGAACCTATGGCGAATTATCTAATAAGTCTTCAAAGAGACTCCAAATTCAAAACTTGAACTCGACTGCATGTCTTTAATAGACAACTCATATTTTATTTAGAGTTGTCAAAACCGATTTCCGAAGTATTCGAAAAATCGATTTTTTTCTATTTTTCCGGTTTTTCAAAACCGGTTGTTTAAAAGGGCCGGTTTTCGAAGTATTCGAGAAATCGGTTTTTTGGTCTCGAATAATCGGCTTTTTCTTATATTTAATAATTGAATTATCTTGCATTCGATGAAATTTTTTAGTAACCACTTTCATTATTCACAACAGTGTTTTAATTGTTGTCACCATACATAACATATTTATCACAGGACCAAGCTATTGAACTTGCAGAAGAATTCTACTAACTTTTTTTTTTGTAATTGCCAGCAGTATGAGTTAAGCGGCAGTTCTAACTTTGGCTTTGGTTTCTGGTGTACAACTCAACTCAGTGGAGTTGAAATTAAAACAACTGCTAGTGATTAGTTGTAAATTTTTTATGCTTTTGTAAATCGCACTAAAAAGAGTTGAAACTTATAATACAAAACTGCAATATTTCAACTGAACCAGAGTTGAGTTTTAAACCTTAAAAGAAGTAGAACCGCTTAATAATAACTTCAAAAATTCAAACCCAAGATAAAAGGTCAAAAACAGTTAATAATAGTGACTTAAGAGAGTATTTTGACTACAGAGATCCATTTTCTAAAAGATCTTTCAAATTAGATCTGCTTTACATGGCATTACACAACAATTAGTGAACGTGCTTTGCAGTATTGTCCTCTTTAAATACTTTGTTGAGAAATCGAATGCCCCCAACTTATTCGACTTCTACACCTTTTCCAATTGTAATTCAGATTAGTCAGTTGCAATTCAGAAAGCGTAAATTGTAATCCAGATTCGTTAATTGTTATTTAGAAAGCGTCAATTGTAAATGAGAAAACAAAGAAATTTTATTAACTACTATTTATTTTTATTTTATTATAATAAAAAAAGCCAAAAAAGGTAGATATTCGCAAATAATTCTTTGTATTTTTATTATATTCTGATTTACAATTGACGCTTTCTGAAATTACCATTGATAATTTCTGATTTACAATTGACGCTTTCTGAATTACAACTGGAAAAGGTGTAGATAATTGTTTTTTATTTATTTTCTCTATTTTAACCCTACTTATTTTTTTTACTAAAAAATAGTATAATTAAACAAGTGTTTTAAGGATTTTAAAGAATATCTAAGTAGGAAATGTTTGCATTTGTAGCTGCTCTGGTAAAAAACACGATGAGTAAATTTAAAAACCCGAAAACTTCATTATTCAGGCAAACCACCGCACCGATTTAATAAATAATTTAAAAAAAAACCTAAAAGCCGATTATTCGAACTCGGGTTTTTATTACAAAACCGAAAAAGCGATTTTATCAGAAGTCGGTTTTTTGAAGTATTCGAAAACCGGGTTTTTGGAATATACGAATATTTGACAACTCTATATTTTATTGCAATCGGACTAGCCTTTTTGTAAATCTCCCACTGTGCGACGTACGTCAAAATTGCATATAATTATTCAAAAAAGTAAATAAAAATTGCGGATTAAATTTTTATGTCGAAAATTTTTGGGGACTTGAAACTTAAAATTAAGGCTATAAGTCAAATTAATTTCTGGCAACACTGCTTCTTAATGTCTGTTTATCAAGATTTTTGTCTTTCACATGCAAACTGCCATCGTGAGTAGGGATGGGCAAATTGAAAAAATACATCGATATATATCGAATCAAAAATATCAATATATCGAACGTATTTTGCTGAAATTATTAACAAATATAAAAATTTTATATATATGTGTATTAGCAATTTTTTTGTATTAATATTGATGTCTCCCGGGCGGAATATTGTGCCACATGGTCTAAAATTTATGTCGAAAAAATTTCAGCCAAATCGGATAACTTTAACCCGTGCCCCTTGAGGTCAAAGTTCAAATGATAAAAAAAATTTTCCATACAAGCAAAAATTTGTTTTTTCGATTTTTTTGTTTTTTAATATTAGTTAGCTTTATTAGCTTATTAACAACAAAAAATTTCATTTCGATCGGACAAGATTTTCAGTTTTAAAAGTGACTCTGAAAAAAAATTTTAAGGCTTGTTAGGGGCTTACTCCAAAAAATTTTCAAAATTTTTTTTTTTTTTAGTTTGGACATACATACATTAAAGATATTTTGTCGCTCTTAATAATAGTTTTTTTTTTAACATTTTTTGTGAATTTTGTGAAAAGAATATTTAAAAAACCTGGTATTAGGAGCAACAAAAAATCTTTAATGTGTGCTTATTAGGGTGGTTTTAAAAAAATCAATGTCGGATTTTTTTTGGGGGCACCCCCCTAAAATGTTTCTTTCTGTCAGATTTTAGGATTGCTAAAGTTTGAGCACGATTGAAAGATGTTAAGACGTGCAACTGGGGCCTCAAAGTTTTGAAGTTCTCGATTTTTTGGCAGTTTGGCGACTTTGCCGACCTATATCTCTAGAACGGCTTAATATATTTGCCCTTGTCACACATCAAATTGAAGGTGATACTGTTTTTAACATTTTATATTCTACACAATAAATACGCAACTAGTACTGAAATCGAAAAGAGCCAATGTCCCTAAAAACGTGACTAGGTACCCCCGAGAGCGAAATTGCGTTTTTTGTATTAATATTGCTTATTATGGACAAATACTTGTACTTTGGAATCCCATTTCATTTAAATATGTTTGCAATGGTATACTGTTAATGTTAGACCCACAACAATGTGTGTTTTTTTTAATGTGAGGTATGTATCTATATTTTCCTCATTCTGTGTCATTGGCGACCCCAAGCAGGTAAAACCAAACTAGTTTAAAAATGTATTGGGTTACCCTACTACCTATTATATATATTTTAAGTAGAAGTCCAGTGGTTCAGAGTCTGTTTTTAAGAAAAGAAAAGGATAACTAGGTGGTTCTTGCTTTTATGATTTTGTTTCTTGGTCGCTGAACAGTAAAAGTCGTATTTTGTTCTACGTTCGTGTGATCGAGTTTAAAAACCCACTTAATATTAACTACAAAAGACATTTTAGACACCACGTTTTAGAAGTCTTGTTGGAAGCACATCGGGACCTCAACCAGACATATTGAAGAGATTTCAAAAAGAATGGTCGGCGATTGATAGATCCAAGTTCGATGTAGGCGAGAATGTTTTGAAACTACTGCCCAAAGAAGAAGTAGAGATTATCAAAGAAGAACTGCAAAGAAAACTACTGGAATGCCAGCCAAGAGACGACTACAAAGAGCTGTTTCAGTTTGCATTGATATATCTTGGCCATCTTGAGGGAAAAGATGTGCGCTTCAGGTCTCCAGGTCCAGTACACCATGCGCGGTGGATGGCAAAAGCTATTTACTGTCTGAAAATAAAACTTTTTCGTGACCAGTTTAAGCTGAATTCCCAAGAACAAGATGCCCCAGAAGCACTTTGTGTTTTCATCGTTCGAGTCTACTTTAAAGCCTGGTTTAGCGCCCCCAGAGCGTGTTAAGCACCAAAACAGGACCTAGACCTCATTGAAAATCTATTGAAATACGAAAGTATTGACAAAAAAATATCAGAAAAAGGAATTAACAAAATGATAAATCACCTGTGGTATCTAAGTCCTGAACTTGTTGCGCTGGCATTGTTTGACCCGACATTGCAAAACACCGTAAAGAGCCAAATGGCGACAAAATCTTAACAAATCAAGCAGAAGAAAATGAGAAGTGTTCCAGAAATATGCGACCCAAATTAAAAAAAGAACAACTGCCGAAATTCCTAGAAAAAGGTCTCCCAGCCCTTATTACAAGTCAGACTTCCCTGTTGTTCAAGAGATTGAACATTAACACCGGATTTGTGGAAAAAGATCCTGCAACTTGGCCGCAGAACACCAACTACCAGGAGGGGCAAAGGATAGTAAACAATTTGAAAGTTGTGAACGATATGGCAGAGCGAGGAGTCAAGCTTTTCACAGATTACAACCAATTACTTACAAAGGACGAGCAACAAAAACAATACGTTCTCCAAGTAGTCAGCAGATGCCGTCAGCTTTATCCAGATAGCTCTAAAATCACATTATGTCAGTCCCTTGAATAAATTAAAATAAGAATAAAATGAAAAAAACATTTGCTTGATTTTTTAAACAGATAATTGTTTTCATTTCAAAAATTGATAATATAGAAAGTTTTTATCGCAATAGGTTCCATCTTCGCTCTAAGGGGTACCTTGTCACGTTTTAAGGGACATTGGCTTCATTATCTCGAATTCAGTACTACTTACGTATTTTTTACAGATATTTAAAATATTGTAAACAGTATCGCCTTAAATTTGATGTATGACACGGGCAAATATATTAAACCGTTCTAGAGATATAGTTCGGCAAAGTCGCCAAACTGCCAAAAAATCGAGATTTTCAAAACTTTGAGGCCCCAGTTGCACGTGTTGACATCTTTCAATCGTGCTCAAACTATGGCAATCCTAAAATCTGACAGAAAGAAACATTTCAGGGGGGTGCCCCCCAAAAAATCTGACATTTTGTTTTTGCCCTATGAGATAAAACCACCCTAGTGCTTATCAAAACTAAAAAAATTTTTTTTTTTTAATTTTTTGGAGTAAGCCCCTAACAAGCCTCAAATTTTTTTTCGGAGTCACTTTAGAAACTGAAAATCTTGTCCGATCGAAATGAGATTTTTTGTCGTTAATAAGCTAATAAAGCAAACTATAATATTAAAAAAATAAAAACGAAATTTTTTTTTTGCTTGTATGGAAATTTTTTTTATCATTTGAACTTTGACCTCAAAGGGGCACGGGTTAAAGTTATCCGATTTGGCTGAAATTTTTTCCACATCAGTTTTATACCATGTGCCACAATATTCCGCCCGGGAGATGTTGAAAATCCAAAGTTGAAATTTAGCTGCACCCTAATGTGTATATATGCACAAATCTTATTATTATTTCAAATATATGAAGGCACATATAAAGTTCCAATACCGCATAAAATCAATCTTTTTAAGTTCGTTTGACGTTACTGTTTGAATTAGAAATCTGCAATGTGAAAACGCCGCTTAATCTTTCTTCTGATAAATGCCAATCATTTTAGATCTTCATATTTGTTTAAAAAAACATATGATACACGCAGTGATGCCAATTCTTAAAAAAAACATATTGTTGGAAAACGGCTAAAATTTCGAGTTTTCAATTAAGACTGACTTTAAAAAATATCGAATTCGATAGTCGTATCTCAATATCAATATATCGATATTTTAAATATCGGCGATATATATCGACTATTTTTTTTAAATAGCGATATTGTGATACATCGATATTTTTTGCCCATTCCTAATCGTGAGCTTAGTAATACGAAAAATGCCGGCTGCTCGAAAATCATATGTAGGAGAATAATTGTATAGAAATGTCAGTGAAACTGTTACTTGAGGTTTTGAGGGTGTTGTATGTCTCTGAGTTTTTGTCAGTGTGTCGTATACAAACAGTTTCTTTTGGATTCATGCTTCATTTTATTTTTATAACAATGACTTTAAGTTGTTTACTCAAATGTATTTGTTTTATATGTTTGTATGTAGTATATTTAACGTAAAAGATTTATAAAATGAACTAGAATATACAAACATACATAATGACATATCGATGGTCTCAAGTAGAAAGGCCGTAACTCGTATATTTTACAAAATTGAGTTTTTCATGAATTCTAATACATTTCGCCACAAAAATTTATTGCAATAGTTAAAAAAAAACCGGTTTCTATTATGTTTTCATCTTCTCCTCTAAAGTTACAGTTATTGGAGTTAGGGCCTTTCTACTTTAGACTAACGATATTTTACAATTTGTTTGTTATGTAAAATATTCTTCATTTTCTTTAAATATTTTCCTTTTTCACTTCTAGTTATTGTCATTGTCAAAGACGCTGTTGTAGTTGTTCATATAGTTTTTGCCCTATTGTTGTTGTTGTTGTCTTTCGTTCTGACAATTTCTAATCTTAATCTGCATGTCATCTAGAATACCGCATAAATCACAAAATAATCCCAAAATAAAATAAAACGCAAGTGATGGTGATGATGATGATAATGACGACGTAGATGTTGCAAGACAAAATATTGAAAAAAAAAGAAAAATTGGAGAGAGAGAGAAAAAGCAATTCTTACATTAAATTATACCACATCCAAATGAGATTCGAAAATGTTTATAAAATCCCAATATTAAGAACTTTAATACCCTTTTAAGGAATTCTTAGTTCCTTATAGAACAATCTAAAAGTCTTTTGTAAATTTCGTATATTAGAAGCAAATGCAAAATTTCATTAAAAAATATTTTTGAGGAGAAAATTTGAAACTAACTTTTGATACTCTCCATTTTGTAATTTTGCTTAAAACTTTTTCACTATTCATCTAAAGCTACGGTCACACTTGTCAAATATTTGACGGAAAAAACGGAACCAACAAGCAAACTCGATAATCATTTTCTTTTACTCCAATATTTATTTTGATAATAATACCAAATCTTACAAAAATATGTTTTTTGTTGTCCATGTTAAATCGCACTAACTATTAACAAATGTAGTGGTTACGCTTATTTGGTCAAATATTTAATAAGTGTGACCGTAGCTTAAGTCTGTGCTCATACGGCATTATTTTTTACGGTTTTAGGCGTACTTAACTCTTTTCCGGGAGTAGTGCTTAGATGGGGCTTTGGGTAAATTACGAAAGGATCTTCACGATATTTAACAGCGTGATTTCCAGTTAAATAAAACAAATTTTCGCAAAATCTTATCTCATTCCGTGCCTTGTTCCATTATTTATGTTATTTTTTGTAGCAAATTTATCAATTTTTTTAGGTGGTGGTTCCACATTTTGATTCATAGCTCTGGTCCTACTGAGCCGATTTTGCTGGATTTCAATCCCAAACTGCTTAGGATAACTACAAACAATTTGGCAGCAAGTTTGTTCATTTCTTTTGAGTTGTTCGAAAGTGAGCGTGTTTTCAACAGACGGACAGATGGACAGACAGACGGACATGGCTAAATCGACTTAGAATTACTCAAGGACCCAGAATATATACACTTTATGGGGTCTGAGATGAATAATAAAAAAGTTTCACACGGAATGACAAACTTAACATACCCTCGTCACAACTAATTGTGGTGGAGGGTATAAAAAGCACACATGCATACTAGAGTTGTCAATTATTCGCCTTTCAGCTTTGTTCGAATAATTCAAATAATTGTTTTTGTTCGTTCGATCTAACGATTTAATCTGAAAAATAATGCGATTAACCGATGAGAATAACGAGTAAAAAAAATAACATATTTTAAATAAGATACATCCGTCCGTTAATTTACAACTATGGAAAATCTTCCATTTTCTTCTTTCTTTTTTCTCAAATCCACTATGACTTCTTTTTTTGATGCGTACAACTTTTCACCTAAGCTTCATATCCTTGTATTACTTAAAGGAATCGTAAAATCCTTAATTCTTAAATAATCCGATACAACTTTGGATTTTCGAAAGGCGTTTGCAGACCTTCCATCTTCAGCCAAACTTCTGCGTACAGCTTCCTCTACAAAACAACCGCAAAATCACTATTTTTCTTGATTTATTCATACGCTAAAATTTACATTCACTCTTTGCTTGCAAAACAAAGTTCAACATTGGTAGTTTTTACATCGTTTCGTACACATTTGATTTTAGCATTTATTCGTTTTTTATTGAAATTGCTTTTTTGCATTTTTGTTGCGCACGCAATATAACACAACTGTGTAAATTCAAAAGGAACAAATTCGAATACTTTTGCATTCAAGTAGTCATTGTCCACTCGATGAGACGCTTTGTTCACATAAACAACAATAAACCACTCGATGAGACGCTTTGTTCACATTAACAACAATAAACCACTCGATGAGACGCTTTGTTAAAATTAGCAACAATAACAAGAATACATTGCACAGAACTACTGTACTTTTTAAGATGAAAAAAAGTCTGTTTCTATGGAAATTGTTTGTATGTATGTACCTACATATGTGCGTTTAGTTTCATTAAAATTTTTTTTTCTTGTAGTATTTACATAGTTGCTGCTGAATGAATACATGAGTAATAATTGCTTCATTTCTGGCTTTTTTGTTTTTTTTTTTTTCTTTACCAAAACAATCATTGTCGCACCGAACACACAAACATCTTTATTAAAAAACGAAGCTAACGATTGTATAAATAAAAAAGCACGATGTGCATTATTTGAATGACTGCAAACCATCAGCGAATATTTGCGGTTGCGCAAGTTTGATTGTATGACTGCAAGTGAGTGTATTTGTTGCTGTTCATTTAATGCGATTTCTATACAATTGAACAAAGCCGTTCTCTGCTCTGTATGTATTTTTCCATTGGAAGAAGTTCGGCATATTTTGATGTCGTTGGATTATCTTCTTCTACATCGTTTTCTATTGTAATATTGTGACACTTATGCTATGTTCACACTTTAAACGCGTTTAAGCAACTCGAGCGTGAATAAGCTCTAGTCACATCAAAATCGAGATGATTAACCATATATTGAAGTTATTTGGTAATCACTTCAAATTGACATGATTACAACTTAATCACTTCATTACCCACATCGAATCCTCTGAACTGAAACTGAATCACTGAAACTGAGTATAATATAGAATCGGTTACCATGTAAGTACCCCTCGCGTGTACAACCGAACATGATTTCTTCTTAATGTTTTTATTTGACTTTAAATAATTCGTAAATTTTCACAATTCCATAATAAATATGTTTAAAATGATGTTCTGATCACTATATTAAAGTATTTTTATCCATTTTTAATAATTTAAAGAAATTTAAATTTGCTTGTTGCATTTTTTTCTTTATAATGTGTACGGCTCTGATTAATTTAATCAACATTTGATGAAAATTGTTTAACGTTTGATTTAAAAAGAAAACAGCCATTACAATTGTTTATCAAAGATGTGTTTAATACGAACATAAGATACATTTTTGAAATACAATGAATACTTAACACGGTTTTTGCCTACTAAACATTGAGATTAATTACAATGAGGGCTATAGCAACAATGTTTTTTACTTTTTCTACATTTTGTTTAAAATCGCTAAAAACGTATGAGAATAAATCAAATTCTGAGCTTTTATTTCTTATTAGTCTTTTATTAATTTATTTTTTAATAAAATAGAATTGTTTGATTAATCGATATGATTTAATCGATTTATTCGTTATTCGAAAATCGCCATTTTAAAATTATTCGAACATGAGTTTGTTTTTGTTTGATCGATTAATCGAATTATTTTTAATCGGTTGACAACTCTATTGCATACGCACGACTATACAAAATTAAAAACATGTCGTCAATATGGCATGAATCATTTGAACGCCAATTCATGTTCAAAGAAGAAAAAGGAAGAATCTTGTCAATGAGACGTGAGTCGTATGAACTCAGACTTATGGCCATTTTCTCATTAGGCGATTATCTTTTTTCCCAACGAAAAACTGCACTTTAAAAAAATTTGGTTTTCTCAATGTCTCATTTGCTTCGATTTTATCGCAAAGCTAATCGGCACTCATTATTTTCCTTTTGTTTGCCTTGCAGATAAATTCAATCAGCTGACTCCCAAGTTTTGCATGTATTTTGAGTGGTGTTGCCAACTGAAAACAATTTGCCGGTATATTGAGAAACCCAAAATCACTTACGGACAGTTTATCGGTCCAATAAATTTATGTTGACATAAAGCAGTGATAACCAAGCAACAAATAAAGTTGTTGTATACATATGAATTGTCGACCGTGGCTGTGTAAAAAATACGATTAATGACTGCCTCGCGAGACTATGGAGTGGCCCGAACAAAGTTGTTGTATACATGTGAATTGCCGACCGTGTGAAAAATACAATTATTGACTGCTCGCGAGTCTATGGAGTGGTTATGACTGACATAAAGTAACAGACAGTTTGTCGATACATTGAGAAAATGGCCTAAAGTACATATCGCTCATTTACTTCAAAAGTGACATAACACAAAGAATCCATTTAGAGTTAAACGCGTTTAAATTTTTTAGTTTCATAGCAAAAATACATTTTCCTCAAAAGGAGAAAGTATAAAAGATTTAAAAACTAATTATACCCACACCACAATAGTGGAGAGGATATTATGCATTTGTGCTGATGTGTGTAACGCCTTAAAATATTGGTCCTAGACCAACCTTAAAGTATACCCGATCAACTCAGAGTCACTTTCTGAGTCGAACTAACGATGTCCGCCCGGCTGGCTGGCTGTCCATGTAACCTTGTGCGCAAAGTACAGGTCGCAATTTTCGAGATAATTTGATAAAATTTGGTACTAAGGTTCCTATTATAGATAGGGGGAAATTTCTTCCTCTCAGATACTAACAAACCGATTTTAATGAAATTTAAAACATAGAACCAAACGAATCACGTCTATATGGACACAGAAGGTATGCATTTAAAAAAAAAAGGACAACGAGGGAAGATAGGGGCATTTTCTGTCTCTCAAACAGATTTAAATGCAACTGAAAACATAGATAGATCCATATCTATATGGACACATACGATATACAGTTTTTTAAAAATTGGACCACAAGGGGAGGTAGGGGGCAATTTCTGCCTCTCACAAACTTTCAAACCAATTTTAATAAAGTTTATAAACATAGATACAGTAGACGATCAGAAATTCGAACTCTCAGATTAAAGATATCAATTCTGCATCACTAACACCAAAATTTCATTTTTTGAACTATGCCATTATTGAAGTAAATAAGCGATACATTAATTTTGTGTCCTTGATTAATTCAAAGTCGTTTTAGCCATGTCCGTCTGTTTATCCATCTTTTAAAATCACACTTACTTTCAAATTATTTCTAGTTCTCTTAAACAGTTTGGGAATAAAATACAGTTCAATCCTTTATAAAACAATTATGAATCCAAATGTGGACCAACCAGCCTAAAAAGCCCATTTAAATCCCAACTTAAAAAAAAATAATAATATTATCTAGTAAAAATTTTTATGCAAATTTCAAATTAAATGTAAATTTACTATTACATTTTTTTAAGTGGAAAAACGTTTCTTATCCAAAAACGCGATGATAGTTGAAACGATTTTCCACTACGAAATGCACACAGAAAAAATTCACGCCAATTTTTTTTCAATTAGACAATTTATCTAAAATAAAATCTGTTTTAAATAAAATTTTAATCAACAAAATTGCTGCACAAAATGTTGTTAATAGAAAAAAATATTTATTTTATATTTTTAATTTGTTTACTGTTTTAAATTTTGTTAATTTTTAATTATTATTATCACACATTTTTTAATTGAAATAAATTTTTATATATTTCTGCACATCATGACTACTAGAGGCTTTTAAAACGTTATTCCAGGTTTCTAAACAAAAAGTGTATACTTAAAACGTTTTTCCACATTAGCTACAATAGAGCGTTTTATTTAGCTATGCTCTTATTCTGTATGCTCTTGCATGTTTGCTACATCTTAATCTTTAAACTTTAAACAGGACATTTAAACGAAGTTTATATATGCAATATAAACTTCCAGATATTTTACAAGCACAGAAAAAATTCTCAAAAATTTTTCACCAATTAAAGCATAAATCAAAACAAAATCAGTTTGAATTAAAAAATTTAATCAAGTGAGTTTAACATTTAATCAAGTGAATTAAACGTTTAATCAAGTTAATTAAACCTTTAATTGGTACTATTAATTTGTTTACTTGTGAACATTTTATTAATTTTTTAATTAATACCACAAATTTTTTTTATAAAAATCAATTTTTATTTTTTCCTGTGTGAATTTAAAAAAAACCCCCTTTTCAATGCAGACCTGTGTTAATAAAATTTTTTTTTGGTTAAAATATTTAAATTCCACAAACAAAAAAGCTTTAAAATTTAACATCATCCACTAATCAGTTTTGAGTATTTATTTTCCTAAGCAAAAGACCATTGCCGACCTTAAGGCATTAAATATTTAAATCTTAGCTTTTATAAATATTGTTAAGTTTAAATTGTAAAGCATTTATTCAAACACCTTGTTATTCTCTAATCACCACCTTGTAATTTATACTAACAAACAGACAAACCAACAACATTCAAACATAATGACACTGTTTAACTACGAGTAACACTCTTGTTGTACAATTTTTAGAAGTAGCAAAGTTTATGCCGCTTCTTTGAATTGCTGTACCTAAATCTTTAGATTTTGCTTTATCGTGTTGCTTTAAGTTGTTGCTATTGTTTGTACTTTAAGTTGCAACAGTGGCATATTATGCTTAGTTTTCTTTTAATAGTGCTAATGTTGTGTGTATGCTGTAATGTTGTGTTGAAACATTTCAATTTAATGCACAATACGATGTGAGCTTTTTTTTAAAGCTTACTAAAAAGTATGTATAGTGCCAAGGTTCTCAAATGGGGATTATGCAGCTTTTCCTTTTGTTTTTAAGCCCGCTAAGTAAATACACACAAACAGCCGACGAATTTCCGGAAATTCCCTAAGATTTTAGAAAACAGAAACATTGGGAATCCCTGATATACTACTATATGAACATGTTACAGTTTTTGTGGTTATTATATGTTTTTTTCCTGGCCATATATGTTGTTATTTTGTGGTAAATACTTTAAAAACAACTACAATATTAAAAGCAAACAAAAGTTTTCTTTACGGTTAAACCTTGAAAAAGGGTTCCCACTAGCAAAGAAATTTTAGAGATTAATAAATTAAATTCAGAAGAGTTTTTGGTTTATTTAAATTCCCAATATTAAATCATATTTAAAGCATAAATGTCGCCGCAATAAAAATCTGCAAGCAAGGTTTTCCCAGAACTTCTCCCCCTAGCCTCCTATTAAACCATAAACCTAGACTTTACTTTAACATAAACTTTATAATACAACTGCGTAACTTACAATATGATAAAGTTAACGCATTTTGCCATAAACTTTTAACGCCAACATAAAAATACTACTGCAATATTACGCCACAATGATAAAAAGGCAACGAGCAACAAGAATAAGGAGGAGGGAAAGGATAAAAAAGATAGACACTAAACAAAAACGTTTAAAGTACAAGGTAGTAGTTTTCACTACAAAGTTAGAAAATGTCTATAGAGTATAAAACAGAGTTTTGAAATGTTTTTTTTTTTTTTTTTGTAACAAAACAACAAGTACAAAAGTAGTGGCAGCAACACGAGCAAAGCAATGCAATTAAATTAACAACGACAACAACGACGGCAACAATTTTCTAACGCAATACACTTAAGTGCTGGTGATATGTGTGCAAGTCTATACAATTTAAATATTTTACAAACTTACAAGTCTGCTTAAAGTGTATCGACGATGTTGTTGTCATTGAATGCATTTAAATTTAAATTTAATACAAATTTATTTACGTTTCCAAAGCTTTGGAAATAACAACAACTTATTTACAAGAAAACTATTTACCACACACACTCATAAAGTTGCTGGCAATTGTGTGCAATGTATGGGCTTAGTCGCAACCCTAAACAGTGGTGCTTTCAACATAAAATATTGACAGTGATAGCTTCTGTTATGTTTTGATTTAATAAATATTTGTTAGATTATTATTATAATTTCATGTGATAAAACATTTTTTCGAAGGTTTACAATTCTTCCAATATTGCAGTGCCCGTGCATACAAAACTGAACTGGAAAATTGCATTATTTGGAGTTTCTTTCGAATAAAATAAAGCATTTTGTTTTTGTTTTTCTTAACCCAATTACAACTACAATTAATGTTGGGACAATTCCAACCAATTGTAGTGGGGAATGTAAGAAAAGATAAACTCAATGTTTATTGTTGATAGTTTGTTTAAGCTTTGATATCGTTCTTAATAAAATTTTGATTGTTTGTAATTCCCATTCACTCTACAGTTTTATTGCATATGTGCAGATCGGGTGAGTTGTAGTTATTTGTTTCCTTGAACTTTGAACGGTTTGCTACCTATGGACTTAAACAGGGGGAAAAAGGTAAAAAAAAAATCGATTTGGGACATTTTTCACTTTTGCCTCTACCTAAGCGCTACCTAAACAGTGTTAAGAATTATTCCTAAGAAGTTCATTTGCTCTAGAAAGTTATTTATTGAGATCTTAGGTACATTTTTGTAGTTGATTGTTTCCTTGAATTTTAAACGGACCTGAACAGGGGAAAAAGGTAAAACAAAATTGAGTTTTTTAAAGTTTTTTTTTTTTGATGAAGTTGTTTTGATTTTATATGTTCACATTCATTGTCTCAGAAGGTAAATCGAAATTCCGAACGGTTCGCAAGATATGAGCCTGAGAAAATTTTCACTTTTTTGCAAAAATGACACCGAGGCCCATAAAACAAAGTGCATGACTGAGAGACACGGTTCTTTTTTTGTGTCTTATCACGTAGTGGTGTCCGTGGTTATTTTTTTCATGTTGCACTGTGATATCTAATATCTTTCGATTTTCTTTATTTTCAAATTATTGTTCCCCTCTACCCACTGTGCATTATTCTAGTGTAAGTGCTATTAAAAATAGTAGTTATGCAAACAATTTTATTAAAGTTTTCCAAATACAACATGATATTTATAGGAAATTTTATTAAAGTTTAATTTTAGGCTTAATGTAATTAGAACACAAAGCAAATTCAGAACATTAACTTGCAAAAGATAATATTGTTACGAAAGTAACTTTAGTTAGTTGTAATTATTGTTTAAGAATTAGTTGTATTTATTATTTATCTTGTATTGATTAGTTATTAAGTATTTGTTAGTTATTTTATTAGTTTACATTGATATTAAAGATTGTTATGATTTAGTACACTTCAATCCCAATGTGCAGAAAGCCCTAGAAATTACCGTTAAAAAAGCTTTAGTATAATTGGTGAAATTATGTAAAGTTAAGTGCCGCCATAAATCATAATAGCCGATAGAGTGGTGAATAAGTAAAGCCTCGAACCTTCGAGAAACATTTCGAAAGTTCTAGATGGCTGAATTACAGTATAAATACTTGCGGCGGCTAACATCAAAAAGACAGTATTAGAACAGACTTTGTGAAGTTAAGCCACATCGCGCGGAGAAAACTATAAAACATTGTAGTGTGTTGATTACAATAGTGAGTTGTAAATAAAAGCTATAAATTACGGTTGTTAGAGTGACTAAGTTCTTAATAAATAAGTGTTATACATGAAATTGTTATGTTTGCTTAGTTTTATTTAAATTGCAATCAACGAACTCGAAACGGTTTATTATTAAGGAAATAAACCAAAACGTTATTGAAAGGCAGTAACGTAACAATATTTTATGACCGAATTTGTTGCAGTTAAAGGAGATTGGAAACACTTTGGTGTTCTAAGGTTGAAAAATAAATGAAAACAGGATATACGAGATGTAAGAACTTGCAACAGAAATTTAACTTTTCATTATGTTAAGAAAAAGAGACACTGCAGTCAGTACTTACACAGTCAAAATATCGTTAAACAGATATGTGAACGGGAAGCGTGTTCAGGAAAATTTTCGTCAGGCATTAGCAGGATGTAAATTAAGAAATTATAGTAAGATTTGATTAGCTAATGTTAGTTCATATTAAATATATGAAGATTCAATAAATAAATTTTGGAAAAAATTTTAAGATTAAGAAGTTATTATATGAATGAACTGAAGTAAATCTGTGGCATTTTGACAAAAACAAGCAAAAAACTTTTTTAAAAAAGCTCGGTAAAAAAAAATTGTTTTTATTAAATAATAAAATAAACCAAAATTTTAGAAAAATTTAGCTTATAGTACAAAATGTAAAAACGTAAACATAACTGATTTTTGAATGAAAATTCGTATGATTAACAAAATTTTTTTCATCTTTTTAAATATTTCTTGATATTAACAACATATTCTGAAGTAATGTTGTAAATATAAGTAAACGTTTAATTCACTTAATCAAATTTTTAATTAAAACTGATTTTATCAAAGATATTTTCGGGAATACAAAGTTTAGTATTAATACGATATCGGTATGACGTGCTAAATTCCCAATTTTTCACTGGTTGCTAAGGCCAGCTCATCAGGAAACCTTTTCCAAAGATTTTAGAAAAGCCAAAAATATGAAACAAATAAAACCCTAAAGCGAATAAGAATTATAAACTCTCTTAAGTCTTACTTGTAACAATATCAAAGCTTAAACAAAACACCAACAATAAACAGTGAGTTTATCTTTTCTTACATCCCCCTTTTTTATTTGTGATTAATGGTTTACTTAAGGAAAAAAAAAATTGGCGAGAATTTTTTCTGTGTACACAGAAAAAAATATTGCGCCAGTAAAAGCATTAATCAAAAATAAAATCAGTTTTAATTAAAAATTTAATCAAGTGAATGAAACGTTTAATCAAGTGGATTAAACTTTTGATTAAATGTATTAAACGTTTAATTGAAAATATTAATTGGCACCTTTAAACAAATTAATAATATCAGTTAAACTTTTAATTCACTTAATTAAACGTTTAATTCACTTGATTAAGTTTTTAATTAAAACTGATCTTTTTTTTGATTAATGCTTTTACTCCTGCAATATTTTTTTCTGTGTAGAATCAATCAGTTACTTGGTCAATGTTAGCCCAAGCCCTCGACGTACAGTGCCTATCTAGGCAATTTTTTAAGAATCGTGCCATAACTTCATGTGGCTTTTAAATAATTAAACTATGAGGCTTTGTGCTTATAGACGACCTAACTTTGCTAGAGTAAGTGTCAAATTCTGCACAAAAATATTTTAAACTAAAACACAAGGAAGCCATTTTATTGAGCTCCATAGTTGACTATAGTTACCGAATAGGCCCCACTTTTAAAAATAACTTTTTTATGCTCGCAAGTTCTCAATTGCTTTATTTTATTTTTATTCTTGCAAACATTCTTTTTTATGAGAACATTTTTGACCTAATATCAACTAAAGTGCTTACTTTTGAGTCTCTTAACCATTTCAAGTCCTTCGCAATCAATTTTGAATTGAATTCAATATAAACAAAGCGTTTTTGACACTATTTCGTCGGAATACTCCTGAGCCTACTTTCAGGCTGCTGCAAAAATTCTATACTATTGCATAACATTGACAATCTTTGTACGCTTACAAACGATTAAACCACAATTAAGAAAGAAAAGAAGAAAATGTTCACAAACTTTAAAGCACAACAACAACAACAACAAAAACGAAGATAAAAACAAAAGTAGCCATACGAAAACAACTTTATTTTCGACATTTAAAATTTTTTTTTATTTTTTTTTTTTGGTATTCATTTTGAGTTTTGAGTGAAAACCCCATAATACCATTGGTCGTATTTCCAAAGACCAATAATTGTTGTTTCGCAAGAATGAAGCCGAAATTGAACACAGAGTAGAAAAAAAATTGAAGCAATTAAAGTGGCAAATTGTCTGCCAAGTTATACGCCTTATCTACTGATTGTGTTTATTTTTCGGTTCCTTTTGTTGCAACTCTTTTGTGTGATGCTTGACTGTTGTTTTTTTTTCTACGTTCTTTACGATTGCTCAACATTAAGAGGGAAGCAAATTCTATGTGTCCTATTGCTTTTTTTTTGTATTGGTAAAAGTTGTGTGCAAGTATTGCAGGTTTTATTTACATGATGATGACGATGATGTCATTGCATTGCTATGTGTATGTGTGTGAATTGATGCCGGTTAAACTAAATGTTGCATGTGTAATGGACCCTTAAATGAGTTCTTGTCAAAAAAAGTCGCAAAAAGAAAAGAAACTATAGAGATCCTTGTTTATACGTTTAAGGAACACTTGTAAGCTAAACAATGACAATGAAATATTTAAAAGCGTAAGAGTTTATTTGTTTTGTGCTCGAATGTGAGAGAAAAAATAATAGAGTTTCATTAGAACGATGTTTTTTTTTTATAAAATGGCAAAAGAAAGACCAAATCATTCGAGTTGAAGAAGTAGAAAAACTTGAATTTTCTTTATTCTCCATGGCAGTTTTTAATTAAATGTTGGCTTTAAACACTACATTTTATTGTAGAGCTCATTTCAAATAAGTTTTCTGGCTTCAAAAGCTCAAGACAGCTTTTAAGGTCTCTCAAAAATATGCTATGATTTTTAAATTTAAGGTGCACTGCTTGACTGTTTGCATTATATTTAACTGTAAATTTTATTACAAAATGAGTTTTGTGGCTTCAAAATCATAACAACTGTCTAAAATTCCCCACCTTAAATATGCTTTAAGTTTTGATTTCATGTGACCATTAAATTTCATAGCAATTGCTTTCAACCCCTTTATTAATTATTTCTCAAAAATTATCATATATAAACATTCCATTTAATTTGTTTGCAGTTTGAGTTCGATATACGTTTCATAAACCAATATACATTTATACAAGCGTATAGATTTTTTTCAAACCAAATCCTCCAATGTCTGCAATTATTTGCATCATAATTTTCCTTTTAGTTGCTCCCGTTGCTTCCCTCTTAAACAAAACCTTAGAAAATTGCTAAATATATTTACTACAATACCATGAAATTATCCACATTTGTTTTAACGCAAGGAAGGGAGGGGCGGGGGTGCAGGAGACTGGTGTGTTTGCAAAAGATACTGCTTCAATGACCAGTAGACACATAAACGCACAAAACTACCAATAATCAAAACTATGCATGCAAGTTTCCGATAAAATAACATTATTGGCACCCTCATGTATATTAGAATGCTATTTGGTTTTTCAGATAACTTATAGTCTATGTTTTGTGTTAAATGTTATGACCAAAAAAATTCTATAGACAAATATCGAAAATCCCAGCAAAAAATTTTGTTAAGAAAAAAAAAGATAATAATTTTAAATATTTATCGATAACAGATGAATGTACTGATGGGTATTCTGGTTTTGTAGCTAAATAAATATATTTAAATATTTATATATGTATATCGATAACAGATGAATGTAGTGATTTGTATTCCAGATTTGTAGCTATTCTTTTAAGATTTTGACTGTCCACAAAATAAAATTGTAAAGCTAAGATATGCAAATAAAATCCTAAATGTATGCAGTCAATTTAAGGAAAGTAAGAAAGTATACTTTATATTAACAAGCAAATCTAGAGCCTAAAAGTATGCCTTACAGTCCAAAAATCGGGTTTAAACTTTTAATTTTAATACTACCACCACTATATGTGACAGCGCACTGAGAAAGGGACCTGAAAGGTTAAGGGAACAGTAAAACCCAACTACACAAAACAAGAGGTAGGTACGACCTACGCGCGTTTTCAAAGTTGACCAACAAGGTTGAGAGGTGTCGCTTTCAAATGAGACCAATACCAACACGGTCAGTGATGGTACACCAAAGATACAAAGATAAAATGGCTCTCCTGAACAAAATCCTTAGGTCCCTTTCTATTTTGCGTGTCACATATTGTAGTTGACGATATCGTCATCAATGATGTATGCAGGACTTGTCCCATATCGTAAAGGACAATTAAGAGGAATTCTAAATTGCATTTTAAGTTGTCTTCTATTAGGGAGAGTTTGAACGACATTGTCTTATGAGTTGTCTTTTTTCAAACACTAGCAGGATAGTATGAGCGATGGTATACGGATCGAGAAAGAATCACTTACTGAGTCAATCAAAAGATGTCCGACCAGCAAGCTGTCTTTGCAAACTTTGTGCTCAAGGTACAGGTCGCAATTTTTAAGATAATTTGATAACATTTGGTAAATACATTTTATTTGCAATAAGGACGAAGTCTAATGAAAAATGGTGAGAATCCGTCCATAATTGCACATGACCCCCATACAAATTTCAACCCGGAATAGAGTCGTTTTATCTAAAACCATTTTAATATGTTGGTATTTCGATTAAAACTGACACAAAATTATTCTATAGCAACCTAAATTATCTTACTAAGTTGTGAGTACTTTCGTATTCAAAGTTGCGAATAATTCGCCGTTCGTCCCTGTTGTGTTTCTAGCATTAAACGTTAATTGCCAACCCACAATGTCGACAAGAATATTTCTTTCGCATTTTGATAATGAAAACAATAATAAAAAACTAAAATTTGTTTTTGTTTTCATTATAAAATATATGAAAGATATGTTCCTGTCGACATCGTGGGCCAGACTGTAAATTTCACATGAAGTTCGAAAATAAACAGAGCATTATTTAGCGTTCGGCCCACACACTCAGGAACGATATCTATTTTTTTAGTGTTTGTGTAGGCGAACACAACCCTTAAAAATTTTCTGTTCTTCGTTAAAAATAGAACAATTGTAGTGATACTGTAGACAAACATAATATTTTAATGTACTCATAATATTTCTTTTTTTACATTGATAAAGAAATAAACAAACAAAAATGTTTAGCAACAACCGCAGCACGAACAGCTTGTATGTGTATTGTGTATGTGTTTTGTTTGTGTAAAATTATTTTGCTGGCTTTTTGTTTTTTTTTTCGTTTGTGTATTTTGTTTTTGTAAAAATGTTTGGTTTTTTTACCAGCCAAAAGGGCGCTATGTACAACAAAAGCGAACGAACATTAATGAGCTGAACCAAAACCCAATGAAGTCTGTAGTTTAAAAAACCGTACATAATAAAATGTTCTCATCTTTTTTTGAGTTGGATAAGAACAGTATAATATTTGTGTTCGAAAGATGACAAGAGGGAAACGTTATTTTTTTAAATTATTTTCTACACAAAAAGTAATAGCGTTTGTGTTTTCCACTAAACTACCGAACCGAACACTAAGGAGCGTGTTTATGTTCGAGCACTGCTTATAAAAAAGTAAAACAATTGTTGGTTTATTTAAAAAGTTTTCAAATATGTACATAAATATTTTTATGTTTTGTTTAAACAACAATGATTACTAGTGCGAGTGTTTAGAAATAACTATAGTCAAATACATGTTTAGTAGCAGACTAAAATGTTAACATAACAATAAACGCATGTGTATACACATACATATGCATATAAAATACATACCAGAGAAAATTATTAGAACAGAAAGAGAGAGAAAAAATTAACTCAGCTGTAGAAAAATATAAAGCCAAACTTTATGATTGTGCTTGTAAGAAATCTACCTATTTAACTTATCAGGTACGAAATTTTGAGAGAAATTTTGTATCTTTGTTTTGAGAGAGCTTCTTCTCTAGTCGTTTTCCCATCAACAAAACACCCTACGCTTATGCCTACCGTTTCTACTATTTATTTAGAGTGTTTAAAATTATCGAAATTTTTATGTTCGCAGAGTCGTTTCTGGTACTAAAACTACAACAAACTTAAACAATAATCCAATAAAATACTAAATAATACAAAAATTTTTTCCTTTTAATTCATACCATCAAATGGCAATAAATTTGCGAAATAAATAGTCGATATGGTGCAAAATATATTTGGTTAGAGATTTCATCATGAATTACGCAGACAGTATGAATTGTGCGAAGGATGAAACACAAATAAATTTGATTTCTCTTAAAAAAAAAAAATATAAATGTGTCTCTTAGAGCCCGTTAATTTAGCCATATAATATTTTTGTGTTTATTTTCTTGGTATGTATAATTTTAGGCAATTCATATAAAGAGACCAAAAGTTGAAATAAACATTAATTAGCGAAGTTATAAAACTAAATGTAGGCATATTTTATGAAAAAATATTTTATGTTAAGAAACTAAATTGCTAACTTTTAGCCAATTTGCTTAATATCTAAATCCTAAAAATAGGCAATTTTTTTAAAAAGTTGCTACTAAAAAATAATGATTATTAAAATATAAGATGTCTATAAAGAGTCTTAATTACTAACAAGGGAATAATGCTTAAATTATGTGTCTTATAAGATTAAAACAGTTTTTGTTTGAAAAATGTATGAAAATAAAAAATATTATTTAATATTCGCTACAAATAATCAAGTCTAGAATAGTTAATGATGACTATTCTTGAAAACGCGTAGAAGGAGTGAAAATTTACATAAAAACAAAAACTAACTTACCAAATTTGTTTTTGTTTATCAAACAAAATTTACAGTTTGTAAAAGATACAGAAACCCATTACAACTTCCACGTTAATTTGATTTTAGAAGTGTTGGGATTACAAAAAGAATTTTCAAAATTTTTTTTATTTTCAATATTTTTAATCAGGTTTAAGTTCATCAAATTTAATTTTCATTAAATTATTTTTATGAAGAAAGGAATTTTACAACATGAAAATTAATTAAAATTGTTATTGATAATCATTTATTCTTGACTGACCTGAGATTCGAACCCAGGCGGCTGGTTTCTCTGACATGTTTCGATCGCTACCACTCAATCTCCTCAGAGGGATTTGCCGTCTTACACTCGCAGCCATCGACGACGGCTGACGTCAATACTCAAACATCAATCCTTAAACCAAATTGTATTTTAACCTTTGGTAGATCGAAATTTGCTTTTTTGAAGTTGTGCTGAAAAGGGTCAACAAGAAAAAGAAAGACAAACATAAAAAAACAAAAAAGTACTTTGGACTTCAAGAAGATATCTTGACAAAAAGTACGAAAAACAGGTAAAGGAAAAAACATGTAAAATCAATTAAAAATGGATAATCATTCAAAAAAGTAAATTTCGATCTACCAAAGGTTAAAATACATACAATTTGGCTTAAGGATTGATGTCAGACTATTGGCTGCGAGTGTAAGACGGCAAATCCCTCTGAGGAGATCGAGTGGTAGCGATCGAAACATGTCAGGGTAATCAGCCGCCTGGGTTGGAATCTCAGTTTTAATTAATTTTCATATTGTAAAATTCCTTTCTTCATAAAAATAATTTAGTGAAAATTAAATTTGATGAACTTAAGACTGATTAAAAATATTGAAAATTTGGATTAAAAACCATAAATAGTTCAACAAAATTACCACTATACTAATTATTTTTTTTATTTTTCGAATTTATTCTATGAGCTAAATTATAGTTATGTATTTTTTTTATCAAGCTTTAAATTTTTAGGAATGACTTTATATAATAAAGAAACTTAAGAAAATAAATAATTCCCAGATTCTATTTGCTAAAAACTATTTTCGTAAATATTGTTTTAGTTTTCAAGTGAATGTTCACCCTTCGACGAGTTTGCAAAAATAGTCATCATTTACTACTTTAAAAAATTCAAAAAATTTGTACATAAATATTTTGAAAGCGAGAGATAATTGTTTAAGAAAATAAGGGGTTAAAAACTTTACCTATAAATAGGCACTGCTTTCTAAATACATTCATGTGCTGACACATGCAAGTGCAAGATTAAAAACTCCATATACTCGCATTTGGGTGTTTCACACTTTTCGTGCCTTTAGTTTACTTGTTAGTTAGTACTTGCATCAGTAAACGGAGGGTTAGAGAACCCCAATTATACCCTCCCCACAACTAGTTGTGAAGACGGTATAATAAGTTTGTCATTCCGTGTGAAACTTTTTTAATATTCATCTGGTATCCCATAAAGGTTAAATATATTCTGGGTTCTTGATTAAGTCGTAAGTCCATTTAGCCATGTCCGTCTGTCTGTTCTTCTGTCCTTCTGTCTATCTTTCCGTATGTTGAAATCATGTTCACCTTCAAAGGACTCAGAAGAAAAGAACAATATCAGTGTCAAATTGTTTGTAGTTCTCCTCAGCAGTTTGGGATTGAAACCCAGGTAGGGCCGTTCAGTAGGATAAGAGTTATGAGTCAAAATGGGGAACAACCACTGTAAAAAATTGACAATTTGGTTACAAGAACTAACAGTAATAGTGGCTCAATGAAAGTAAATATAAGCTATAACACATGAAAAATACTAAACTCTGGCTTTTTTTAGGAACAATTGAACCTGTTTTTTTCAAGTAAAAACTTTTAAGAAATTTTCGATTTTTTGCAAAGTTTTATTTTGTGAATTTGAGGCACTTTTTTTATTGAATGAGTGAAACCTTTCCAGTAAAAACTTCGCCTACAAAATAATGTGTTGAGTAATCAGAAAAACATAAGAGCACTACTTACAATTCTACTGAAACAACCAATGAATTTTACAAGGGATGTCCCAAAATGAACGCATTAGAATATAAGTCACGAAAAATTAGTTATAGAAGTTGTTATAGATAAAGAAAGCTACAAAATAATGAGTTAAAGCTATTCATTTTGACAAATTTGGCGAAGTTTTTACTGGGTTCATCCAAAATAAAATATTTACAAATTTGTGAATTTGTACGGGTTTTAATTTTTTCATTAAGGTTTATTTTTTGGCGATTTTTTTTTAATTTATAGTCAGCACATTATTGGTTTGACCTACCGACCATTTAAAAAAATTAAATTAGGTGAGGGGTATATATATTTTTAATATCCCCTTTCTGAATCTAAAATCTGTTTCACGAAATTTTTAATGATTTCTGAGATATTAAACATTAATTTTGCGCCATACCTATTTTAAAGTTTATTTAGTACATACTGTTTTGCTCTATACGCCAATGTTTAAAAAAAAATTAATTTTTCTTAAAATCATATGCCGGAAGCAGTGGTGAAAATACAAAAAAATTTGAAGACTTCATGTATCCTTCATGGTGGTTTTCCTTCACCACGACTTTTTGGCATATTCGCCTAACCAAAAATGAGCTGACGATATATTCGTGCAATATAATAAAGTATAAAGATGCAATTCCTGGCAATAATTTTTTGTAATCTATGAGGGAAATTGTGGTTTACGTAATAAAAATTGTTTAGGACAAAGTGACTTATTAGGCCAACTAAGCCAGCCTCTGGACAGGCTAACCGGAAAACGCCAAAAGGACAGCTGAATTTCAGTGATCGTCCCACGTTGTCTGTCACCTAATTTGCTGAGGCATCTTGGTTTTAGTGTGCCATTCAGTCTTCTCAACTTAGGCTGTAGTCAGACAGATGCCAGGGAAAACTTGGTGTTAGCCGGAATGGGCCCTTTGTTCCTCTCAGTACCCACAGGAATATATATAAGTATATAAAAAGAATAAATCTGTACCAAGGCAATTCAAACGCTGTTGTTTTACTTTACTTGTATAAAATTTCTGGACAGATGCCTGAACCACATTACCAGGAGATACCTTTAGTTAACCGGAAGTAGAAAGCTGCTTGGGCGCTTTGTCCCTCTTAGGAACCACAGGTCTATATAAATCTTTGAAGAAAATAAAAAGGTTCACTTTACTATTCCAAATCATAATTAAAAATGCTGGTATTTCACTTTTTTTCTTTATAAAATTTTTGGATAATTTAAAACCTGTCCTAAATTAAACAAATGCTTTTATTAATATAACAAAATTAGAGTAATATATTTTATTTTTTTAACTATTATTTCAGGGAAATTTTATTAAGAAAAAAATTCCAATACCGCACGTTGAAATGTTTATTTTTGTGGCAAATTATTTAGATTGCTGTTACCGGTGTGCCTGTTGTTCTTGCCACTTGCTACATAAAGGTAGAAAAACACCCTTGAAAAAACTTGGAAAAAAATCTCAGTACTTTATGTAGTTGAGCAGTACGTGTCTTACATATGAAAGGGTTTATTACAAAAAAAGAAAAACGGAAACTTTTTAAGTCTTCTACTACCTAAAAGTATGCTATATTTATTTCTTTTCCCCGTATTATGCTTTTAAGATAACTTCTTTCTCCCTTTTCTTTATTTTTTTTTTTTTTTTGGTAGAAAATTTAGCCAAATCGTAATACTCTGCTTTACCTTAACTTATTTTGTAAATTTATTTATATAAATTTTTAAAATTTTTTTATATTTTATTTGTTCTTCTTCTTGTATTCCATTCATACTCGTTAAGGCAATAAATTTAATGCTGTGGTTACGTGTTCTTTTAAGTGTAAATGTTGAAAAATTTTAATTTCTATATTTTATATTGAGGTTTTTCCCTTTTTTTCTTATTTAATACATTCATTCACTTACACACTCTTCTTATTCTATTTGATATTTTTGGGAAATTTTTTTTTATCTCTTTTTGCTTGGTGTAAAGAGTCTAATTGGTTACTGTTTTTTTTCTCTTGGTTTCTTCTCAAATTGTGTAAGTGTTGGTTATAAATTTATTATCTTAATAATTTTAAAATTTTGAAAATGAATTTTTCTTAAGAATAAAATCAGGAACAAATAATTTATGGTTAAGTTTTTTTTTTCTTCTGGAGAAGCAGAAGAGAACATTTTTAGATATTTTGCAATTAGAAAGTAATTTATAGTTATTATTACTTTCGGAAAAGATAAATTCACTAATAGAAGAAATTCTAGTTTAAGAATTAAATTGAATTTTCTTAAGAAAATTATTTTTAAATTTATTCAAATATAATTTTGAACTACCCAGTAAAAACTTCGCCTACTTTTTCAATTTGATTAGCTTCTTTAACTCATTATTTAGTAGCTTTGTTCTATAACTACATCAAGACTTCAATAACTTCTTTTTTCTGGATGAATGTAGGTAAAGAAAATAATGATTTACTTTTTAATGCGTTCATTTCGGGACATCCCTTGTAAATTTCATTGGTTCTTTCAGTAGAATTGTAAGTAGTGCTCTTATGTTTTTTCTGATTACACAACACATTATTTTGTAGGCAAAGTTTTTACTGGGTAATAATGTTTACTTTTTGGATATTTTAGGAACTAGAAATATTCGAAATTTGTTTAAAAAAATTTGGAATGTGCTTTAAATTATGGTCTTAAAAAGCAACAAAACACACAGAAAAAATTACACTATGGAACATTTTTGGGATTATTGTCTGGGGGGTGAGAAATTCCAAGTCAGGGTGATGGTACTAGGTCAGTATAGTAAAACCCTCAAAGGGTTTGGCGTTCGTATGTGTCAGTTTTTTTTTATGACATTTTAAATTTTTTCCTTATCTTGATGTTTTTTTGTTTAACATAACTCGAGAACCACTTGTCCGATTTTGCTAAAACAAACTCAAAAAAATTAAGAATTACAATTTCTTTAATCCGTTCATATAACGTTTTTCTTTATAATCAACAGTTTTGCCGGTAAAAATAAATTTGTGGAGAATTATAATTGATAAGTGCAAAAAAATGTTCAAGCCTGGATGTATGCAGCAGATTTTATCACAAACTTGCACTGCAATTTTTGTGACTTTTTTTAAGCGATCGGTGAAAATCGTCGGACTTTTGTTTGTTATTTGAAAGAATACACCCACATTCAGTGATGCCAACAGTAGGGGATTTCCCCTTTTCTAGGGATTTTTTTTTCGGATCATTTTTATCTTCAATCGGATCTTAATAACTTCTTTTTATGGTGTAATCATAATATGATGGAGCTGAATCTTGTGAAATGCAAAAGCATGCGTTTTTATAGAAATAACTGTATTGCTGTTAATTATGCTTTTGGTGGTCATCAACTGGAGTTGGTTGATTCGTTTCTTGATATTGGAGTCTTACTGGATCCTAAATTAAACTTTGTTTCTCATATTACATTAACTGTTAATAAAGCTCGAGGCGTTCTTGGCTTTATTAAGCGCTGGGTTAAAAATTCACCGATCCATACATAACGAAGCAACTTTACGTATCACTCGTTAGACCAATCTTAGAACATGGGTCAATCATTTGGGATCCATTGTACAACATTCACAATTCTCGTATTGAATCGGTCCGAAAACAATTTTTATTATTCTGTTTACGTGATCTTCATTGGAGTTACTCGACAAACTTTCCTTCCTATGCTAGAAGACTGGCATTAATAAAATTACCATCGCTCAAAAGTCGTCGTACAATGCTAAATGTTTCTTTTATGGTTAATCTTATTAATGGTAATGTTTGTTGTGATTTTCTGTAGAGTCTGCTAGATTTAATATACCTTGTCGCAATACGAGTCATTATAATCTGCTTTTTGTTAAATTTTTTTAGAGAACATTACGCTATTGCTGATCCTTTTTCGAGGTTATGTAGACAATTTAATTCTATGTCACAATTTGTTGATTTTTCTTATTATTTTTCTTTATTCGTAAATTTTTATGTACTACATATATTCTGTAAATTTGTAGTATATTTTAAAATGCATATTGTTATTCATTAATTTTAAGTCAATAGTACCATCACCCTGACTTGGAATTTCTCACCCCCCAGATTGGCTGTTGTACTGTGTTATTGCCGAATTATTTTCGAACAAACGCTTGTTTGAAATTTTTTTTAATATCTATAAATTTTTTTACTGATTCAAAAAATATTTTTGTTTGATTTTTATTTAACCAACAAAAATGTGGACAACTCTTCAAAAATATAATAAACGCGTTATTGGTGTCAAGTTTTCATACATTTGTATGAAATATTTAACGCTCTTTAATGTTGTCGTCTTTTTGTATTTTTTTATTTGATCGTAAGCAACACTTCTTTATGTGAATATAAGAACAACAACAAAAAACACACACAGTCTATTTTTGGACGCCTTAAAAAAGTGCAACTATAAGAAGAACAATAGCAGAAACAACATTACAAGAAACAAAATCCCGTATTCAATTTTTTAAAACTGTTTGGTTAAATACATCAAATACAAAAATAGAATGATGACGAAAAACATATCGAGTCGGTCTGCCGCCGTTTTTGGTTACATTTCTTCTTTAGCAAAGGAAAGGATAGCAGCAACAGAGAGTGATAAAGAAAAACATTGTGTTGTGTGTATAAATAAGACTTCGTTCAAAAATTATTCCAACAAAAAAAATGTGTCTCAAAGCCAGACTCTGCTCTGCCGTCTTCTTCTCATACAGTGCTTACTTGTGTGCGCATCATTGCTTGTGCAAAAACTTTTTTTTTTTTTTTATTTTGAAATTTAGTATATGAATTTCAGTAAACTTTTTGTTTGATTCAGTTAAATTATTTGTTTGAAAAAATCAGTGTTTCTATAAACAAAATGCAAATAAATTGTTTGAATATGCAAATTTGTTTATAGGACCGATTTCAGACAAAAAATTGTTTGATTCTACAAATTTTTTGTTTGAATTGGAAAAATAATTTTTTCTGTGCACCATACAAAATTACCAGCTCACCGGACTTTCAACAACAAGTGGAGCCAATGCGTCTTCTTAAGCCACCTTAAGGCCTGGACCTTCTTTAGCCCGCCATTTGTTTTGTCTTCCTAACCTCGATTTGGCTATAAGCCACCTTTAATGTCTGTCGTACTTGTTGTGGCTTTAACCAACGACCGTATGTTGGGTGTTTGTCAGTTTTAAGCCCCCAATAAGCTTGAGAAATTAGCTAAAGCTTTTATATTCCCCCTAAAGTAAAACCCCCAAGAGAAAAACACTTAAACAAAAAAGTTAAAGTTCAAATTTAAGTCTCTACTTCGTTTTATCTGTAGCACAGTGTAACAATTTTATAAATTTTATTTTCAAATTAATTACTTCCCTAATTAATAAGTTTCAATGTAAATGATTTGTAGTTTTAGTTGTCTTTCCACTATTCAATGATATGCTGCAGCTGGCACATGGCGAATAAAATTAAGTTTACCTAAAACTTTAGAAAACTTTTAATGTAAAATGAATTAAGAGAAAAAATATTGCAGTAATTGTTAAATAAAATAATTTGTAACTGAAAATATAATTAAAGGAAAAAGGCTTTCTTTGTATGTACTTTTAAATTTGTAGTTAAAAGAAAGATTATTAGAGATTTGAAAAGATATTGAAGCAATTAAAATATAATAAAATATTTTTTTTATATGAATATAGATAAGAACAGTTTTATAATGAAAATGTAATAGCAACATTTTAAATATTAAAAAAAGTTATCAAAGTAATTTAATTAATAAGATTTTGTTACAGTGTATTTATCAAGAATAAAAATTGGGAATTTACAACAAAATCCTATTTATTAAAAAACGGTTTATTTATTTAAAAACATAAACATTTTTATCCTTAATGCATAATTCCTTAAAATATTCCATAAAATAAAATAAATAAAATTTCTTCCTAAAAGTAGGCAATCCTTAATCCACACACTAGGCACTACATCTTTAACTTAAAATCACTTTATCCTTCACTTTTGCTTGTCACAAATATTTTCCATTTGTTTCTACAAAATCTTTGTGCCTATCTTTCAGGTTATTTGGCCAATTGATTTGTATGGCCTATTTTAAGGCTCTTTAATATAATCTTTATATATAAATACAATTTTATAACTAACATTTATCAGTTATTAAACTTATTATATTTAATGTCAGTAAGAGACAAGCAATATCGTTGTCCTTTAGATTGAATGGCCTTTTACTAATAAACTTATTTAAAGTTACAATATTTAATTACATGACTTTTGTGAAAATTGGTTCATTGTGTTAAGAAAACTATAAACTTTTCAGTAACTTAGTCTATGTGTCTTATCTGCTAAATAATTACCTATAAAGTAAGGTATACGGTATAATGAATAGAAAAACATGTTAATAAATAGAAATACATGAATAATTTAATGAAATTTAAAAAAATCAAAATTAATTGCATAATTTAAGGAGTTAGCAAATTTTGTGCTCGAAACTCTTAATTATAGGTAAAGCTGTAACTAAATGCCAACTAACTAATACATTAAAAGAACAGCTGATTGATATCATTTTATAATTTATTTAAAACCATGTGAGATCAGGCCATGATGGCTTTATTGCTCAATTGAATGGGAGATAAAGCCATAATGGCCTTATTGCCCAATCATTGAGAGGTAAGGCCATATGTAAAATTTTGCGAAATGAGAGATATAGCCATATTTTTTTGCAAATGAGAGATAAAGCCATATTTTTTCAGAATATTGTTATGCATGGTGTAAACATTCTGTAAAAGGGAAAATCCTTAGTTATCATTGAAAAACATTTTTCTATTCTTGTGAAGCACGCTGGAAAACTTTATTCAGCGAAGCCACCTGCCGCTTCCTACTGGATGAAAAAACCCATAAGCACGGCCGCAGGCCGCCACGCGCAAAAACTTTAGTATGCGAAGCCAGATTTCAATACTTAACTTTAGTGTCTCCGGAACTGAAATGAGAGATAAAGCCATTTTCTAATATTGCTAATGTGAGCTAAGGCCATGATGGCTTTATCTCACATTCAAATGAAAAAAAAAAAAACAAAAAAGGCTTTATCTCCCCATTAAATGAGAGATACAGCCATCATGGCCTTATCCCACATGGTATTAAAGCACCCCCGCTCCCCCTTTTTTCCCTATTGAATGAGAGATAAAGCCATCATGGCCTCATCCCACATGGTATTAAAAAAAAAATAAACTAGAGATGTGTTCTTAGTCGATAAAATTCTATTGAATATTTTTATTTTTACAAGTCCTTATTTTCATTGATTTATATTCTATTAATAACCAAAAAATAACCTTTTTAGAATTTGTGTTAATCCTTTAAAGAACAAAAAATGGGTTTTTAATAGTTTGATTAGCTTTTTAATTACAGAATATATCGTTCAATATATTATCGACATTTAATTTTCTCTACATATGCAAATATGCATGGTTGCATTTCTTCTATCAGCTCAGAGCTGTTACTACATTAGTTATGAATTGTGAATAAGATCTATAACTATCTATGAACTATTTTTTAGTTTCTGTTTTCTTAGTTACAACTTTAGTTATGATTTCTGAATATGCGCCAATGAATATGATTTGATTTGACAATGAGTTTGATTTTTGCTTTTACTTGGACCAATATTTCGTGTATGACTTTAAATGTTGGCTATGATTATGATTATTATGATTCTGATATTATTTATGAATTTAAAACAAAATTTGACTATAATTTTAATTTTTACTTGACCATAACTTTAACTATGACCTTGAAGGTGACTTTTACTATGACTATGACTTTCTTTAAGATTATGACTTTTGCTATCACATTAGCTATGTCTTTGTCTATTACCTCGACTATCACTATCACTATGACTTTGACTATTACTATGATTATGGCTGTGTCTTTGACTTAAACTGTGATGACTTTTATCGAAATTTGACTATGACTTTCACTGTGACTTTGATTATGACAGTGACTATGACTATGACTATGACTTTGCTCCTGACTTTCAGTACAGCTTTGACTTTGACAATAGTCATGACTTTGGCTATTACATTAACCATGACTTCAACTTTTACCTTAACTATAACTTTGAGTGTCACTATGACTAGGATTTTAACTATTACTTTAAAAATGACTTCGACTATGACTTTGACTATGACTTTCACTATGACTATGACTATGACTATGACTTTTTTTTTTTTTTTTTTGTGTTGGAGGTCCCAGGCGGGTATGTCGGATTTTTACCGACTAAAACCACCTCCACCGTCAAATCCACACCCTGCGGGACTGCCGTTAGGTATTACTTCGCAGGGTGAGTGGCACAGTTTGACTATGACTATGACTTTTTTTTTTTTATTTTTTTTATTATTTTTTTATTTTTTTTTTTATTTTTTTTTTATTTTTTTTATTTTTTTTTTTATTACTTTGGCTACGATGTTTACTATGATGTTGACTATGACTTCGACTATGACTTGCTCCTGACTTTGGCTATGACTTTTACTTTGACTATGACTTAAAATATGACTTTAAGTATGACATTGAATTTGAATTTGGCCATGACTTTGATTATGGTTTTTACTATGATTTTGGTTTTTTTTTGGAGTATGTCTTTGATTGTGTACTCTTGCAAAAAACAGTATTGACTATGACTTAAACATACTCTTTAGCCGGGTTTAAAAAACTGCAGTCGAAACCAAAAATTAAAGCAACTGTTTTCTTTTTTGACCAACGACAAACGAAGACGTGGAAGAAATTACAGTTTTTCTTCTTTGACTTCAGTTTTTTAAGCGCTGCTTTTTAATACAAGTTTAAAAGCTAGTACCAACTGGTATGATGTTTTTGAATTTCTTATACATATTTGGATCAAAGAACACACATTTAAAAGTGTAGTTTTTGGTTAAATGCCAAGAATTAGAATAAAACCTAAAGACAGACTCACACAAAAATAAACTCTAAGTTTGTTTAAATGGAATTTCTAAATATATTTTTTTTTCGCTTGGGATAAAACGTAAAATTTTTGCGTGTTGTATATGAAACACTTAAACTAGCAACATAACTTAAAAAAACTCTAACACAAATACCACTAAACCGAAATACAAACACCCACACATACACCCACAAACAGTCACATATAAAACACATCGGGGCAAATGGAGTAGATCCGTTCATTTATTTAGTTTTTTTACATATTTTTTTGTAAAATTTTTTCCTAAACAACAAAGTATTGCCGAAAAAATGAGTATGTATGTATGCAGCTCAGCGTTCATTCATTCATTCCGTCATTCATCTGGTTAGCAATACGTGTTAAGTTATCTGTGTGTGTGCAGATGTTTGTCTATATATTTCATAGTATTTGTTTTACTTCTTAACTCATGCAACATTCTAAAAATTTACAGGATATTGTTTCTCTTTATCTTTTTGCTTTTAGTTTATTGCTGACTTGACTGTGTGTGTGTGTTGTTCGTCGTATAACTGTGTGGATCACCTGTGAAGTCAAAAGTTAAATGACTGTTAGCTAAAATATTGTGTGCTGTTGTCGTTGTTGTTAAACATTGTTGAACAGGTATGTACGTATTTATGTCTATATGCATGTATTTGTTTTAGTTTAGTGCTTGTTATACATTTTGTTCTATCTTTTTCTTTTTTGGCCTCAACATTTGTGTTTGTTAACAGCCATAAATGCTGAAGTTTTCCTTTAGGTCACTTTTGGCCTAATAACTTTGTTGTAATATTACACTTTGCTACACAAAATGTAACACTTACAGACAGACCGACACATTTACACAGATGTGTTTTTTATGTGAATGTGTGTGAATGTGTGTGTGTGTGTGTGTGTGTATTTTGTTTGCTTGTTTAACAAACTGTTTTAATATTGCTTTATTACGACTACAACCGCAACTTGACACCTTGATTGATGGATGCATGAATAGATGGTGTGTTAATAAATCTAAAAAGTTTAAAATTACTTTGAGTGTTTAAGTTTAACGTTTTAAAGGTTTTTTAATTTAAATGAAATGATCTTAAGTTAGAATGGATTTTAAATGATTTTTAAAAGCTCGAAGCTACCAAAGAAGATTTTGAAGTCATTATAAAACCTTTTTAAACTAAAAGTCAATATGGAAAGGCAAATCATAATAAAATATTTTAAGTTATAGTATATTTTAATGATAAGTGTTGCGACAATAAGGACTGCAAAAAACGCTTTTGGTATAACGTAGTACGACGTACCATTTATCGAAATTTAAGTCGTACTCTTTTAATCGTCATGGTCAGTCAAGTTCAACATAAAGTGCTTTAACTAGGCCTTTGAATACGACGTCTTTGACCATTGCTTTGACCTAGAGTATGACTTTAAATATAACTTCGACTATTGCTTTGACTTTTAAATATGACTTTGACTATGATTTTTACTGGACATAGACTACTACCCAGGGGTGCAGGGGTTATCTTAAGGATATGTCACCTTTTGGTGTAACATCCTCTGTGGCTGCACTTTAAGCCAATACCTGATATTCGGCAAAAGTCCAAAACTCACAGATCTTCAGAGATCAACAAGATTTCTTGCTATTGTGGCTGACCAGAGATCCTGTATGGTATGGACGGTGGCACGGCAACCGCCTGACTATTGGTTGAGGCCTCCATTGTCTTTGTATAAGTTTCGCCTTGCGGTTGAAAGGATCATTTCGGGATGACTTTAAAAATTACTTTAACCATGCATTTAATAAACCATCGAGTTACTTTGAGCATGATTTAAATTATGACTTCGATTATGACTATGAATCTGACTTTAAAAGTAATTTTAAATATGGCTTCTACTGACAAAGTCTATGGAATTAATCAACCCGGTATGACTTTGCCTATGACTTCGACTGTGACTTTGAATATGACCCTGATTTTGACTATGATTTTGATTTTGAGTATGAATTTGACTGTGACTTTGACTACAACTTCGACTATGACGTTGAGCATGACTTTGACTATGACTTCGACTATAACTTTGACAAAGATTTAATACATGTCTTTAACTCTGTCAACGACTTTGGATTTGAATATGACTTCGACTTTGACTTTGACTATGACTATGACTATGAATATGACTATGACTATGACTATGACTATGACTATGACCATGACCATGACTATGACTATGACTATGACTATGACTATAACTATGACTTTGACATTAAATGTGACTTTGACTATGACTTCGACTATGACTCAGACTTCGACGTTAACAATATCTTCGACAACGGATTTAAAAAAGGGTTTAATTTTGACATAGACTATGGATTTGACTTAAACAGTATGACTTTGCCTATGATTTTGACCATGACATCGAATATGGTATCGGTTTTGACTTTGATTTTGAGTAGTATTTTGAATATGATATTGACTTTGACTTTCATTGTAACTCTGAGTATGATTTTGAGTATGACTTCGACTATGACTTTGAATATGATGTTGACTATGCCTTTAAATATTACTTTGGCTATGACTTCGACTGTCACTTCGATTGACATAGAGTTTTACTACGACTTCGACTATGACTTTGAATATGACTTTGACTCAGAACTTGACAAAGGTTTAAAACACTCTGTTAACTTTGTCAAAGACTTTGAATTTGACTATGACTTCGACTATGACTTTGACTATGACTTCGACTATGACTCTGACTATGATACTGAATATGACTTTGACTGTGACTTCGACTATGACACAGAATCCGACGTTAACAATATCTTCGACAACGATTTTAAATATGGGTTTAATTTTGACATAGACTATGGGTTTGACTTTAACAGTATGACTTTGACTATGACTTTGGCTATGACTTCGAATATGGCTTCGCTTTTGTCTTTGATTTTGGGTATTATTTTGAATATGACTTTAGCTGTTACTTTGACTATGACTTCGACTATGACGATGACTTTGAATATGACTTTGGCTATGACTTCGACTCTGAATTTGACTGTGACTTCGACAATGACTTTAAATATAGCTTTAACTCTGACATAGATTTTGACTATGGTACGATCTTAACTTCGACTATGACTTTGAATATGACTTTGACTATGATTTTAAATATGGCTTTGGCTATGACTTCGACATTGACTTTGACTGTGAATTCGACAATGACTTCAAATATGGCTTTAACTCTGACATAGACTTTAACTATGACTCGACTATGACATTGATTATGACCTTATGTATGACTTTGGGTATGACTTTAAGTAAGGCTTCGACTTCAACTTCGATTTTTGCTGCATTTTTTAAAAACTGCGAATAGAACCGGCTGCTCTCCATTCCTTATTTAAGTCTTTAAACGCTTTTAAGGTATTTTTAAAAATATCATTACCTTAAATACAATTTTAACAAGACAACATCCTTTATCGCAAAATTTTAATGATACAACATTCATCCTTCAACTGTGGCTCTCATAGAAATTGTTTCCATTACTAATTTTTTTTTTCTTTTAAAATACAAAACAAACGTGTTTCAAAATTTTTGACATTATTAGTTTCGTATTTCCAACTCATCTAACGTGTAGTTGAGATTTCTGTTGCACGGAATGTCATCAATTGTGGCATTTTTTCTTTATGCTATTTTTTGAAAATTATGTTATCACTTCATCTATCAATAACACATATTGGTGGCGGCATTTTACGCACCTCTTTAAACACGCGTATTGATTTCAAATTTGTTGTTTTTTTTTCAAAAACAAGTTCCACTCACACTCACAAGTCACAGTATTGAAAATTGCTTGTTGGTTTATTGAACTATTGATTGTTTGGCTGGGAAGTTTTCTTTGGTGTAATGATGGTTCGATGGATGAAATGCATGGCTGACGAAATAGATGGCTGATGGTTGTGGATGGTTTATTTTTGTACGACATAATTTTTGTATGTTCAAAGGAAATTAAAACAATTTAAAATTTAATTTAAAAGAAATTATTTTCAATTAGAGTGCTTTTTTTTGTAATATTTTAACAAATTTATGGCATCAAGTTACAGATTTATTAAATCGAGAAAAATGAAATGTTTGGAAGTATTTTTTTTTTGTTTAATAAGGGAAATTTGGTATAAATATTTCATTAGCTTAATTAAATTTCAGATTTAAGGTTTTGATGTGGTTATACTTTAAAGTATTTTTCTTAGCTGTTAACTTTTAAAACAAAACGTATTTATAAAAAAGTTTATCTCATGGTAGCACTTGGCTTAGCATTATTAAAGAGATAAATCTTTTGACTGAATAAATGTTTCATTGAACGATAGAATACAACTGATTAAAATGTTTGTTATATTTGTGTACTTCTACAGCAGGCAAAATTTTGTTACGATCATGTTGTGTTAAAAAAAAAAACGACGATTATCTTCGTTACCAGGATGCTAAAAGTGTCGGTGGTTGATATCAAAATCCTTTAAATGAGGGAGCGTATCGAAAAAATTTGTTTAAGTCCCCTGTGGTCCTGCAACATATTTTATAAAAATGTCTATACGTTAAATTCGTTTTTGCTATTTTTGTTTTATTTCTTCTCCTTTTATGTTAAAAAATATCACGCGTCAACATGTGTTCTTTTTTTACTACTTTGACTTTTTTTCTATACTCTAAACAAATGTGAAATGTGTGAATATCTTTTTAATTTTGTTTATTTTTTTTAAGGAAAAATCCACAAATGCACTTTCACACATACTCCTCCAAAAATATTCGAAGAAAATTTGAAAGCAAGACGTTCCTTGTTGTAGAGCTGTTGGAGCACGTAGAATACAAAAGAAATCAAATGTCATTTGCAAACGTTTGCAAGATTTTTTTTATTATTATATATTTTTTTCTGTTTATGCCACTAAGCTCACAAAAATTCAAAGCAACCAACAAACAAACATACAAATAAATTTTCTTATTTTTTTCGGCAAAAAATAAGGAAATTTTATTTAACACATACTTGGAGAACACCACGCAGCGAACAACAGCAAATGAAAATATATCGTTAGAGAAAATTTACGAGAAATAAATAAAAAAAATGGTTGCAGGGAAGTCAAGAAGTGAATTGGCAAAATCTCATTCAAATCAGAAAAGCCATCAAAAAGCGCTCATTTGAAAAGTACTTAAAAAATGTAAAATAATATTTCTGCTGTCGTTTAACATTCACTGGCTATTTTACCGAGTAAAACTTAAAATATGCAACCGAAACGTGAAAAATATTCTTCTTTACGGCTGACAAACCATAGAACGCTTTAACTTGAGATATACACCAATTTTAGGTGCTCGCTGAACAGGGCTTCTGCAAAATATTGCGTATTTTCTGGTTGAATTTAAACACAAACGGCAAATTATGGACCGAAATAGAATAATTGCCATTTGCAACTGAAACGGAACAATTGCTAGTTGCAACTTAAAACTGAAACTGGAGCGACACATGCTATGCAGACAACCAAACGACATCGCCAGAAATGCAATCGACTGGAGTCCGCAGGGTGACCGTAGAAAAGAGAGACCTGTACATTATATCGAACCACCTTACAAGGAAAGAAAAAGTGCGCCGTACACTCTCTAATATAAAGTATTTTTGCAAGTAGGTTTAAAAAAAAAAAATTTTTTTTTGCCAAACATAGGGTTCGCCTTTTTACCAGTGTTCCAAAAAAAAAAACACTAAATATCGCTCCTTAGTGTTCGGTTCGGTAGATTTGTGGAACACGCAAACACTTATAGTAATTGAGTTGAATATCATTGAAAAAGTTACGTTTCCCTTTTTGTTATCTTTCGAACTCAAAAATAATACTGTTCTCATTTAACTCAACAAAAAGATGAGAACATTTAATTCCGTTCGGTTGTTTTTTTTAAACCACAAACTTCATTCCGTTCGGTTCGATTCATTAATGTTTGTCCCTTTTGGCTGGTAAAAAACCAAACATTTTTAACAAAAACAAAATACACATACGAAAAAAAAGAAAAAGCCAGCAAAATGATTTTACGAAAACAAAACCTATACACACTACACACACAAGCTGTTCGTGCTGCGGTCGTTGCTAAAATTTTTTGTTTGCTCATTTCTTTATCAATGTAAAAAAAATAAACATTATAGAACATTACAATATAATGTTTGCCTACAGTATCACTACATTTGTTGTGTTAAAAAAAAAAAAACGGAACACTAAATAATGTTCGGCTCTTTTTTGAAAATAGTTACGAACGGTATTAAGGGTTGTGTTCGTCTACACAAACACTTACAAAAATAGATATAGTTTCTGAGTGTTGAGCCGAACGATAAATAATGTTCTGTTTATTTTCGAACACTGCTTTTTACATTTTTCTTAATATCTTAGGCACTTATGGTCCGATGTTAAAGTATGATATGTTTTTGTCTCGAGAAGACCAATATTTTGCCCATAGGGGCCATTGACCTCAAGTATCTTGTTCCTGTATTTTCCTCCAGATCTCTGTTCATACCACCCTACTCTACCGCTCTTATGTCATAGATTTAAATCTCGCAAGAAACCATTAAACTTCTGCTAAGGAAGTAGTTCGATAATTCCAGCGGAAACATTTTTAAATTCAATTATACAAAAATATACATCATTATTAAGAAAATGGAGGAGGTTGCACTACATATATTCCCGTAACTCAAAAACTGTTCTGTGTAATGAAAAACAAAAAAATCCAAATTCCGAAATACTTTTTTCTATGATGCGCAGTCATTTTAAGAACATACTTTTTTTTTGGCTAAAAAAAATAGTTTTTTTTAGCAAAATTTCGAAATTTTGTTATATAAAAAAATCATAAAAAATTGGAAAATGCAGCAATGCTTCTAATTTTTCTACACGTATTTTTCTCAATACGAAGTTCCAACCAAAACAAGCCATGTTTGCACCTTTTGATTTTATTCACAAAAGACGAAAAAATTTTAATTAAATTGAAGAATTTCATAAAACTCCACATTTGTATGGGAGCCCCTCTAAGGGGTGTAGATAAATAGCAATTATGTTTTGAGAAATTGCTAAGGACAAAAAATTAATTGAGATGGTCATACATTTTGTCTGCTTAGAGGCGACGACTCTTAAAAGTATTTCTTGTCTGTATTGAAAATTTTGTTTGCGAGCCCCTTAAAGGAATGGAGATAGCGTGTTAGAAATAAATGATGGAGATGAAAAATAAAGTGCGGTTGGTCATACATTTGACTCATCTATGGGGATCATAGGCACTGCTGGGGCCAATAATTTTAATATCAAAAATTTCTTAAATTGGGCCCATGAGCAGAGTGTGGGCGATAGAAAATTCCTAGCCCAAGAAAAAGCACTTTGGAACGTGTTTGCTGTGGCCCCATGCTCCTTATATATACATATGTATATAAAGGGCTCAAAGCTTAACCGAACCAGTGCGAAATTCTCCACAAAGGTAAACTCTATTCAGATCTGTAAAGGACGAAATCAAAAGTGCTTCGTTCCTAAAGTAACGACAATAAGCTAAAGTCAATGCGTTTTTTTTTGTTTTGTTTTTTACTTGTTTCGTTTCAGCTGTGAGCGCTCCATATATGTACATATGTCTTTAGCGAACACTATGACTTTAACCATAGGTATGGCTTTAACTTTGATTTTGAGTATGCCTCTGGCAATTGCTTTGACTTGGACTAAGACTTTGATTATAATTGTTATAATAACTATGACTTTGACTATGCCTTCAACTGTAAATGAATATGGCTGCGATTATGATTATGTTTTGACTATTACTATGACTTTGACTTTGCCAATGATTTTGATAATAAGCATCTCTTTGACTTTACAATTTGGATCAATGATAAAAAAATGTAGCACTTTAAATTAATGAGTTTACCAGATCGTTTTAAAGATCACATATACCAACATGCTTAGTTTTTTTACTTTCACAATATATTTGACTATAAATTTAGCATAATTATGACTTGGACGATGATTTTTATGAACTGGATTTTTAGTGTGAGTTTGTCTATGACTTTGACTACGACTTTGGCTATGATTGTAATAATAACTATGAATTCAACTATGACTTTATATGACTTTGGCTATAAATTTAATTATGTCTTTGTCTTTAACTTAAAATTTTGTATGATCATTTGGGTATGATTATCATTTTGATTATGATTATGATTCTGATTCTGATTATGATTATTATAATGATAATGATAATGATAATGATAACGATAACGATAACGATAATGATAATGATAATGATAATGATTATGATTATGATTTTGATTATGATTGTGATTGTGATTATGATTATGATTATCATTATGATTACGGTTATGATTATGATTATGACTTTAACCATGATTTTGGCTTTAAGTATGACTTTGCCTATGAGTTTGATAATAATTATTTCTATGAGTTTGACTTTACGATTTGGATGATAAAAATGTAGCATTTATAATTGAGGAGGCAAGAAAATCTGTTTTAAGATCACATATACCAAGATCTATTTAACTTCGAAGCGGTACAAAACGGTACATAAGATTTATAGAATTTAGAATCCTTATTTAGCCAGTTGGCAGTCTTTTATTTCCTTTAAACTTCTGCAGATTGTGAAATGTTTGTGTGTAAAAGTCTGCTTTCGAAAAAGAAATATACAAGCCAAGGTTCGATAAGTATTTAAACTAAAATGTGAAACGTGCTAATGTGATGTGCGAAAGCCAATAATGTGTGAGTGTATGTATGTATGTATATCTATTATTTTTTTGTTCAAAGTGTGAGTGCAAGAGCAAATTTACAAATGTGTTTGTTTACATGATTTCTGTAGAAATGTGTGTGCTTGCTAGCAGAAGAATGTGTGAGTCTAAGTATGTGTTAAATTTATTAGCTGTCAAATAAATCTTAAAGTATTACTGCCTTTTTTTGTTGTGCCATATTAAAAGCCAAAATAAGACCAAGAAAAGAATTTTAAGATGTTAAACCCTTTTTTTAACTTTCAATTTTATTTCACTTTTTTCTCCTTCTTAATACATATTTCCAAATGATTTTGTATCTTAATACATCAAGTAAAAGAGAAGAGAGAGAGAGAGTGTCTGTGAAAATGCAAAAGGATTTCTCTTAGCCCTTTCGTTTTATGTTAGAAAATTATTGCGAGTGTGTAACACTGTTTATTTATTGTTGGTTGGCTAAAATTATGCAAATGTTGTTTGTGCCGATTGTTGTTGTCATCTGCATGTGTTAAAAAATGATAATGAATTTACATAACATGGCGTTTTCTAAAGAAAATTTACATTATTGCGTTGTTTACTTTAAGGCGGTTGTACAAAAGTCTTTTTCATTTCTTATAATTCATACAAGGGTTTGTCTAAGTCTAGATAACATTTTATAGTTACATCATGTGTATTCGTCTAATCTACATGCATACACACCAATACTTTCCTAAATTTATTTGTTAATATTGTTAATTGGCAAATGTTTGTAAATAATGACGCTTCTCTTTATGCCTGTTCGTATTATTAGAGATATAATGCTGGCAAAAATTAATTAACTATGCCAATTATTACAATTGTTCTTTGTTTAAGCTGAATGTTATACTATAAAATTGAAAAGAAAATTCCGCCTTAATATAGGCACTTTATTTTTGTTTGTATATTTATCTAATTTAATTGTGAATAGTTGCCAGTTTACTTGGCTTTTATGGTTATGTGTTTTAGATGTTTTTGTATTGAAATTGAAAAGAAACTTTGAATGATAAAGGGATAAAGATAAGATGTCAGTTTTGTTATTAAAAAGTATTTTCTAATAAACTATTAAGGATAAATAATTATATTTTTTGTAGCATAAACAAGGGGGTTAGCAGTTACATAATGTATCATGATAAAAGTCTGGCATAATTTTAAGAGTTCTAATTAAAATAATAAATTTTGTGAGCTTTTAGGAGGCAAATGCCTTCAATTACTTACTTTCATCATTTTCAATTGTTAGTTGCTGCTTGCATAGCATTAATGAAAATAACTAATTGTTTAAATTTGACTGGTTTGTCTATTTGAAGCTCGCAAAAATAAATAAATTTACTTAATTTATGTAATAATTAATACAGCTGTGGAAAAGATTTACATTTTTACCTGCCGTATGGCCTTCTTCATGGTGGATCTTAAGTTTGAGAAAAACCAGCAGAGAAAGGTAGCAGTATGAAAGCATAATCTAGCAAAAATATACACTCTGCCCTTGTTTTGGAGCTGGAGCTGCTTTTGGAAAAATCCTAGCAGCATTTGTTACGTAGCAACAACAGCTAGGGATGATCCTTCCTCAAGCGAACTCGCCGACAAGTGGTGAAAAAACTAAAGGGCTTGTTTTTCACCATAATACCCCTTCGCACGACTTTGGGTAGTAACTCTTAACCGCCACTTGATCTCCGAAAGTATCCTCCGGAAAGGCGAAACATCCGTAAAGACAATCTTTCGGAAAGGCAGAAATCATTTCCCGCTAGAAATGTGAAATTTTCAGTCTGGTGCCGTGCCGCTGAGGTGTTCTGACTCCAGGGGTACCTGATAGGATCGTGAAGATCTCGTGTGATCTCTCAGTTTCGAAGTTTTGCCCAATCCAAGGTATAAGCGGTACTTGATTATGCCCCGGAGGATGTTACACCAAAAGATGAATTATCCTTACAATCCCTTCACTTCGGAGGGAAGAAATTTAAAAATTAAAATTGAAAATCGTTGAGTTTGTCCGTTTATAATTTAAAACCTAACTGACCAAAATCCTTATTAAAAATCGTCATAAATTATAAATTTTGCGAATTTAAAATCTAAGTGTGTTTTATGAAGCAGTTCTATTTTGGTGTCTAATCTGCGAGCTCTATTTTAAAAAAAATGCTTAAAATTTAAATCTTATACGCAAAAAGCGTTAACCACATCATACGGATGGCTCAGGCTAAGGCGAAACAAGTAAAAAAGTATTTTGTGTTTGAGTTATTGAACTGCCATTCACATCACATTAGTGAGAGGAGTACCCCGATTCATGTACTCTGTAATTCCATTTGGTTCTGTTATTCTCATACTTTTAAACTTTAAGTTGGTTGTAGGCGTATTTGTATACATAAAGCATAAAAAAGAGAAGAGGAAAGACAAGACAAAGATACAAAAATTGCAAAACTATACCATCATATTCTGGACACTAATGCAATTTCAAAGAAGAATTTAATTGAGCAACAGACGTTGCAGGTCTGAACGGTGACTTAATTTCTGGAGCCATTGACCGAAACACCTTCTGATTTTATTTAATTTTTTATTTTACATTTTATTAAAATTTAATACAATCATAATTAAGCACCTTAAAATACTAAATTATTAAATAAATAAAAATATTAGTTATTTATTATGTATAAGAATAAGAAAATTCGTTTAAAAATGTTTGGCACAAATTTGTTTCAATAATTTTAGATTAATAAAAGTAGGTAAATAATTTAATCATCTTGTTTCAGCTAAAATTAATTTTGCACCTGCAAAATAAGTTCCTCATTAGCTTTCTAATCAGCCTGCCTCTCTTTGTCACTTAAGCTCCCATTAACTCTTTTTACTCCTACTTTGAATCCTCTTTGCCTTTAGTTAAATCGGCTATCGCCTTTAAAGGTACTCCCTTATCATCAATTTCCACTGAGGGCACCAGAGGCGGCTTAAAGCCATACTCCACATGCAAATTTCTACCAAAATCTGGACTTCTTTTTAAGCTATGGCCATTACGCCATCTTTGAAATTCATCGAAATTAGTTTTGTAACCCTGACCCGGTCGTTCTAAATTTTTTCCCACATCTATTGAGGAAGAGGCAGATAGATCCAGTGGCAAAGTATTGTAGTCATATTGATAACGAGCTCCCAAATCCCAGCTGGAACCTCCTTGAGGGCGTGGTGGAGGAGGTTTTAAGTCATACAACATATCAGATATCTTATAACTTGGTTTGGCATAAGGCTTGGGTGTTATTTTGGGCACAGCCTTGGTGGAGTGCGCCTTATAGGCCTGTTGCATTTGTGGCACAAGTTTTTTCAACATTTTGACATAGTAAGATTTTAAAATATTTGAGGGTATGCGAGCAAAAGAACCAGCATTTACTGGTTGGGGCCAAGTAGAGGCATGATCTAAGCCTTTGCCAAAGGCAGACGGATAATGTGTTGCAGGGTGTCCAAAAGGTGGTTGGGGGCCATGTTGTGGGGCGGGCAAATGTAAGGCAACAGGTATTTTTATGGGTATAGCCACGGGACGGTCAATATACTTTTTCACTATAACTTCCACCGGTTTCTCCACAATCTTTTCAACTTCCACGGGTACATGTTTTTCCACTATTTTCTCTACTACTTTTTCCACAGGGTAAGGTACTGGTTTTTCTACTATAGTCTCAACTGGAAAAGGACGGTCTATATAGTGTTGTATATGTACCGGTATACCTACTGGCTCTGGCACGCCATAAGGCACTGGTATATGTCTCTCCACAATTTCCTGTAAAACTACAGGATTAGGAGGAGGAGGCATTTGAAAATATTCTTCACTTGGCAAAGCATAGGGAATTTGTACAGGCGTTGCTTGAGGTATATTAACAGGTTCTGCTGCTACCTCTTCAGCAAGATGTTCTTCGACAGCACTGGGCTCCTGAACTTGACTATGATTTTCATCTTGAACGTCATAATTTTCTTGATGGTGTTCTCTAGGTTCGTCATAATGCTCCGTATGATGATGATCTTGTTGCTGTGGAATCTCTACGATATGAGTCTCTTGTATAAGTTTAGATTGTTGTATAGAGCCAAACTCCCCCAAATCTTGGGATGGATTTAAGGCATGCTGCTCATCTCTTACCGAGGCAGCAGGTTCATATTGTTCTTCTACTTGTTCGACATGTATGGGGTTTTGAGAGAGTGATACATAATCGGGTGAAGGTTGGTGTTGCGGTTGTGCTTGCTCCTGCACAAGTTCTTCTTGAATCGGATATATAGTCTCATGTTGTTCAATTAAACGTCCATCCCTTTCCGTTATTAATTTATTGTGTATGTTAATGGATTTCTGGACTTCCACGAAAGTATAGCCACCGTTACTGGGCTTAGGCTGGTTTTCCGTTTGTTGGGCCTGATGATCCACCAACTGTTGCGTTCTGGTGGAGTAGCCCATGGCATCGGTTACAAATTCGTGTGGGGATTTCATGGGTTGTGGTGGTATTATTTGAGCCTCTTGGGAGTATGTTTGCACTAACTTGGCCTGGTGTTGGGGGGCAATAGTTACAAAAACTATAGTAGGAGGTGTGGTATGGTCTGAGTCCTTTTCTCCTGAATCAATATGATACACGTCCTTATCACTCAAATGCTGGCTTTCTGATATTTCAGTATGCAACTCCTGGTATCGATGATTTTCAGCTGGCTGCTTTTGTAGGGCCTGCGACTGGGCTTGATGTTGCTGCTGATATTGAACATACTGCAGTTGGGCTGCCGGCGGTACATTTTGTATGTGACTCTGCTGACCACCCTGTTCATAATGGTAATTGCCTTTATTCACAGCAGCTGAGTTTGCATTTTCGGTAAAAATGGGATTTTGGAAATTTTTTAAAAATTTCCTGGAGGGTGCTTCTTGTAAAGAGTTTTGTAAATATTTACTTTGTTCTACAAATGCCTGATATGAGGGGGAACTTCTCCCTCCCAGATTTTCCAACTTGGCTGACTCTTCGTACTGGTTGTTATTATGCACAATTCTTAAGTTATATGGAGTGGTATTCTCCACCTGAGAAACAGGATTATTCCCACCATTTTTCAAACCATTGTCATGTATAATCCGAATATTGTATTGATGGTTGGGAGTGACATGAAAATTAGTACTTTCCGCTGGTGGCGGTTGTATAACTTGGTGTACCACATCTTGGGTTTCGGCAATTTGATTGTCATCTTCCGGAGCGTCTACAAAGTCATCGTTATTGTTGTTTTCATTTAGAATAACAATAGGTATTTCAGCTTTAGTTTCGGTAGAACTGTTGGTTGAATTACTTTGAGGATTTATTAGAAGACTAGGTAATACCGAGGCTTCCCTGGCTGCTCTATTTATGCGCAAAAACTCGTCCTTACTTATTGAATTACTGCCATCTCTGAAATCTTCGTTAGATTTAAAAGAACTTGGATCTGTTATAATTTTTTCAACTACTATTTCCGTATGGCCAGGTCTTATTTCTCGGCGAATTTCTCTTGTAACTGAAGTTGAAACTGTTATCAAGGTGGCATTTCGTGGTATTTCAACTTTTTCTTTTTTTATAGTTTTTGCTTCGGGCATGGGCTTAAAGGGTGTAGGTGTAGATCTGATCAATGTAATGGGAGCAAGAGTGGTAGTTTCAGTCTCCCCTGCATAGCTAAAGCGAAATATATCCGAAAATCCTTTGGGAAAGAGATTAGTTAGAACCTCATTTATAGTGCTTTGACGGCCATTATCTACTTGTGCTGCTTTTTCCTCGGTAGGATCACTGTAATCTAAATCAAACGGTATGTAAGCATGAGTAGAACTGGGTTCGGGTTTTCGAACATCAATGGCCGATGTTACTGTGACGAAAGAAGTGTCCAGATTCTAGAGAAAAATAGAAAGCTTTCATTAAATAAAACTCTTTTCATTTCACTAAAGTTATGTTCAGTTTACGATCAATTCTAGAACGGTTATATTTCAGTTTAAATTTAATTCTACTCAGTTATTGTTCTGTTCTGTGAACATATCCTAAAGCACTTATTCAGTTCTAGTCTGGTTCTAGTTCCGTTCAAGTTGAGCTCTAGTTCAGTTCTAGTTTAGTTCTAGTGTAGTTCTAGTTCAGTTCTAGTTCAATTCTAGTATAGTTCTAGCTCAGTTCTAGTTTAGTTCTAGTTCAGTTCTAGTTTAGTTCTAGTTCAGTTCAAGTTCAGTTCTAGTTCAGTTCTAGTTCAGTTCTAGTTCAGTTCTAGTTCAGTTCTAGTTCAGTTCTAGTTCAGTCCTAGTTCAGTTCTATTTCAGTTCTAATTCAGTTCTAGTTCAGTTCTAGTTCAGTGGGGTAATCCTGTAACTTTTTAACGACAAAAATTTGTCGTTAAGTAGTAAATTTGAAGTATTTTTAAGTCAAAATTTTCTACCTAACGACAAATTTTAATCGTTAAAAAGTTACAGAATTACCCCACAGTTCTAGTTCAACTCTGAGTAAGCTCTAGTGCAGTTCTATTTGAGTTCTAGTTTAGCTCCAGTACAACTATGGCTTACTTCTAGTTCAGTTATAGTTACAGTTGATCCCTAGCTCAGTTCTGGTTTAGTTGCAGTTGAGCGAATGGCTTCGCGGGAAAAGATATAAGAATTGAATTGCCAACAATTCTAAATTAATAAAAAAAAGTTCTAGTTCAGTTAAGTTCTTAGTCTAGATCTAGAGCTTTTATATTTTGCTCTTGTTTCCTTAATATATATTTGTCTAGTGCGTAAGTTTGCATGTATGAGTGTTGTCTCTGTTCGTCTTTAAAAACTTTTGTTTTACCTTCTTTTTAATTTCTTTATTGTCATTTACATTGACATTTAATAAATGTTCATGAAGTTGTGGCTTCTGTTCTTTCTGCTGTTCCCGTTCCCGTTTCTGTTGTTGTTTTTGTGTTTCCTCAACATCTTGTAACTGTCGATATTGTCGTTGTCGCTGCAAATACAACAATTGTTGTTGTTTCCTCTGTCGCTGCTGCTGTTGATGTTTTTGGTTTATTATAAAACTTGCCAAAGTTGTTGATGTCACATTTAAAGGTGGCTGCAAGGGCAACAATGATGTTGTTGTTTCTTCGGCTGCATTATTTAAAAATTTGTTGTTGACAACTGATGTTTTTGTCAACTGAAAAACTGTTGCTGAAATATTTGAAGTAGCAGCTGTTGTTGTATTTGTTGTTTGTGGTATTTGTGTTGTAGTAGTAGTAGTTGTTGTTGTTGGTGTAGATGTCGATGTTGGAACAGATGCTGCCTCCGTTATAGTTGTTAAGGTGGTTGGTAATATTAAAATACTGACAATAACAGTTGCTATTAGAAATTTTCGTAACATTGCCAATCTATGAGAAAGAAAATATTGAAGAAAAAAAAAAAAAGATTTTAAAAGGAGACAAGATTTAAAGTTATTTAAATATTTAAGTAAGACTTAATTTCGTGTGGTAGTTTTGGAAAACACAAAATGTAGTTTATTCAATTTCTTAAAGAGTTTATTTTTCTCTCGATATTTTTTATTTCTCCATTGATTTTTGGTATACATATTTTTTTTAATTAAATAAGAATTTTAGGGTTTTGACTATTTTAGGTTTTAAAAAAATATGCGGTATATTTGGGATATTTTTTTAATATTGTGTTTAAAATTTTATAAATTGTTTTGCCATTGCTCAAGGTTGTGATAATTTAACGATTTTTTGTTTGTTTTAAATTGAAGCGATTTTTTTTTATTTTTAATGGAATCGTATGAACCCTGTAGGAAATGTTACTAGTGAATCTATACTGATTCACTAATGACACAGTCACCAGTACTAGCGACTTATTATACGCCAGGCAATGTTATTTACAATAGACATTTAACACGTGCGTGTCACTGGAAATTTACTACTGACGTTGGTACTACTGACTAGGTACTGACCAGAGAAAGCCAAAAAGTTATATTTTTAATACTTATAACCTATTCATACGCCACCGAGCACGAGTACAGGCAGGTATGACTACCAATAAGTATGAGCATGAATAAGTTTGTATATCGACCGGTATGAGTATGAACAAACACGCATGCTTATGGGTAATCCTTTGAATTCGTATGAGAAAAGGCATGTATCGTAAGTATCGACAAGTAACTTCAACATTTTGTATGGTTATTTTAAAGCAAGCAGTGTTGCCACGACCTAAAAATTTATGTTAAAGTTATATTAAAACATAAATATTTGCTATCAAATTAATGCTTCTTAAGCTATAATAAACTATAATCTATTTTACGAAAGAGGTTTTTTATAAAAATAATTAAAAAAGGAGGCTATCGACTATTTTGGGATCTTTCCTGTTTCTTTTTTTATGTTTCCAGCTAAAGAGAAAACCTAATCTAAAGCTGCGCTGCAGGCAGGAAATTTCATAAAATTCTTGATTCTTATTAAGACAACCGTGGATACCTTGTGGAGTTGTTTTTCCACCATAGCATGATGTCGAAGTCTTCTTTAAGGCTAACATTTTCGTTGGCATACTGATTGACTTCAGCAATTAAATTTTAAACCATTTTTTAACGTCTTAAAAATGCAACTGGCAACAGATAAACTACTCAAACTCATAATATAAATGAATGTATTTACCTGTGATATCTCATTTCTTAACTGCCAATATGAATATTCGATTTTTTTTTTTTTTGGATTACGGTAGCTTTTTCTGTTTTTATTAAGAACGATTAAAATAACACGACGTATTTTAATTTGCATCCATTTAGTAATTTTTTTAGATTTTCTTAAATTAGAACGCAAATCTTAATATCACAGAAATTTTTTTAAAGTCAACAATCGTTTTTCAATAAAATTTTGTTGAATTGTACTCAAACGATTTTATTTGTGATTCAGCAATTTGAAAAAAAAAAATTCTGGCAACATTTATGAAAAAATTTAACAAAAAAAAAAAAAAAAATGTTTGAAGTCAATGCTATAACTATGGGTGTGTCTGAATATGTGCGAGTATGAAACACAATAAGTATGATAACATACATGAATGAAATCAAATTCGCATGGATATACACAAGTATGAGAATAAACAGATACGAGTACGCACACGTATTGAAAATTGTCGATATGTGCTAGAGTACTTTAATTTTTTTATACCCATTGGCTTTCTCTGGTACTGACTAGTAGTGCTGGGATACTATCGATATTTTCAACTATCGATATTAATCGATAGTTCAGATTTCACTATCGATATATCGATATTACTATCGACTGAATGTTTGTACTTGTGCAGGAAAACTTTATTGAATGTATGAAACGTATGTATATACGCACGTTATTTTAGATGGCAGTTTTTTAAAAATTGATAAGTACCTTTCTGAAGGAACCGAAGTAACAGGGACTATAAGATCTTCCATTGCAACTTTAAAAAAATTTCTAAATTCTAAAAGGTTATCAATCTAGCGCACTTATCCTCTAATGGTCGTTCATTGTTTTTTCCTATGTTCGCAATTGCATTTGTTTTTTACAACATTACAAAAATTTTTGACATTTCAGTCACTATATAAACATGCACAAATTTCGACTTAAAGGCCTTTAATTAGCAGTAAAAAGCACTACTAAGCAATCCATACCACTTGCCATTCTTGTTGTTTGTATTCATTGCTGTAATTCATCGCGAATTAATAATAGCAATTGAAAATTTGCGGCAAAAAACTGTGTGTGTATAGCTGCTGTTAAAAGTCTTCATAACTGTATTTTAAATAATAAAAATATCGATATTTTTATATTTCCTATCGATATTTTCGATATTTTAAGACTATCGATAATATCGATAGTCTATCGATAGTTTCCCAGCGATACTGACAAGGTAGTTCCTTTGGGAAAATATGTAGAGATTGGAACCAGAGAATCGCTATTACATTTAAGTAAAAGTAGTCTACACTTTTTGTAAGAATACGAAATCATAACAATCTTTTTTTTATTATTTCTTCAACTTTTATAGGAATTGTACTTCTCAGTTGTTATTGATAAAGTCTTTTTCGTATTAAAGCCAAATATAGTGGCAAGTGTAATGTAGTGTAGACACTTCGTTGACAATGTCACCAATATAGTCGACAAAACTGGTGACTTGGAGACACTTGCACCGAGGTTTCCTTCAGGGAAAATATTACTTTACGACTACATTCATACATTCATACGCATATGAAAAAATCTAATATATGAACAAATTTACTTTTGTGTATATTATGCATAAAAAATAGATTTTTATGTATAAAATTGGCTTTTGTGTAAACAAAATTATTTTGAGTATAAACTTATTTTGTGTATTGTGTTAGTAATTGATGTTCTCTGAAATGCATAAACCGATTTGTTTCTGTAAAGATCACGTGGAAGGCGACGTCAATACCAAGGTTTTTATGTATCAACGGTCTTCAAATGTGTAATGGTTCATGAGTTTTAGCCATTTTAGTGAACCAGCATTCATTTCGAAACATGTATTTATATTCCCATACAAATATCAACAAAATGCCCTGCATTTTGAACTCCTCCGAAACGGCTTGACCGATTTTTATTAAATTTTGTATGTGTATTTGTTAGCTATGAGAATAGGTCGTAGAGTATATTTTACATCGCTAGAGGGCGCAAAATATTGCAGTAGGGGTTAAAGCTCCCACTCAACAATCTTCTCAACTAATCAACCGGTTTTCTTAAAGTTTGGCATGCAGATAATGTAAAATCTGAAAGAGAAAAGGGAATAGGGTGTGACATAGGGTAAGAGGGCTTAAAGCTTCCCCTCCCTATATCTTCGTAAATAATCAACCCATTTTTTTCAAATTTCGCAGGCGAATAGTGTTACAGTTGGAAAGAACTATAGCCTATAGTTTTTAATTTTTAGGGCGTAAAATAGTGCAAGTGGGGTAAAAGCTCCCCTCCCTCTATCTTCTTAAGTAATCAACTAGTTTTCTTTTAATTTGGCATGCATACACTGTAACATCGGAAAGATGACAGGGCATTAAATAGGGCAAGAGGGGTAAAAGTTCCGCCTCCCTCTATCTTCTTAACTAATCAATTAATGTTCTTGAAATTGGGTAGGCAAATAGTGAAACATCTGGAAAAACCTGTAACCTATAATTTCTTCTTAACATTTGGCTGGCAGACACTGTTACATCTGAAAGAAATAAGTTATGTGGCAAAACAACGTTAGCCGGGCCAGCTAGTTTTGTATAAAATAATTATTTTTGTGTTAAACATTTCGGGCTTAAAAAATGGAATGAACTTAAAATTTATGTGAAGCAATAATTTTTTTTTTTTTGTAAAAAATAATGTTTGTCAAAAAAAGGATTTTTGTGTAAAAATTATTTTTGTGTAAACTTGTTCTTTTAATGATTTGTGTAAAAAAATTTATTTATAGATTTTTCCTTTAGGAAATTAACATTTGTTTAAACAATTAATTTTTATGTAAAAAATTATTTTTCTGTAAAAAATTGTTTTTCTGTAAAAAATTATTTTTGTGTTAAAAAATATTTTTTTCTGTGAGAAATTAATTTTTGTGTAAAATTTTGATTTTTGTATAACAAAAAGATTTTTGTGTAAAAATGTCTTTTTTTTGTGAAAAGTAACTCATCTGTGCTAAGATCTATTTCTACAGGTCTCTAAACTTCCAATGAAATTAACCTGTAAATTCATGTAGGCAGGAATTTCAATTCCTAATCTGAAAAATTGTACATAAATAAATTTTGATCGAAAACTTTTAAGCGAAATTGCCATTAGCAATAATAACATCTAGAGACTGTGAGGATGACGGACAGCCAAGAGAGTAACAGAAACCTGTGCAGCCATCAAGTAGCGCTAAAGTTGTTGGCAATTGTTAATAATTTCAAGTCGCTGTAACTTGTTACACATGTTTAAGGTAAAATAGCCAAGCAACGTAACAAAAAAAAAAAAAAAAAAAAATAAAAGTGGTCACTAAAAATTTACTTTAAATAACTAAGTAAATGGGTGTGTGTGTATGTATGTGTGCAAATAATTTATTAAAAAGAAGTCTACTTTAACAAATTGTAATTGTGGAGGTTTGTATGTCTTTTATTTTTTTTGGGTTCGTTAATCGCCAGTTATCTCAAATGTTTTTTGGTGTCACTGACCGTAAAGTGTCATAAAAGTTTGTTATTGTTGTTTATTTTTGGTTTATATCTTTTTGTCTTTTATTTTTATCTGACAGTCTCATGAATTATGAAAATATTTTTGTGCTGTTGTTATACTCATACGCTTAAATTATAAGCAGATGCCGTTGCATAAGTTTAAGTTTTACTTCTTTTTCGTTTATTTTCTTTTGTTTTTCTGTTGGCTTTTTTTTCCAATTTTTTTATAAACATTTATTTTTTGGCAATGTTAAGGCCATTAAAACAAATATTTGAAAGTCATGGGTTTATGAGTTATTTTTTCTTCTCTTGCATTTTACACTTTTTAAACTTCACGTTACTAATATGACATTATTGTAAAGGAAATTTGGAAGTCGAAGGTAGAGCTTTAAAATTATATATAAGCAAAAAATAAAAGGTTTTAACAATTAAAATTATTAGTTGGTGTTAAACAAGATCGTTACAGTTGTCTAATCACACGCTTTAAACAGTCGCGTGATTAAAAATTGAGGGAAAATAAAAGTGCTTTAATTAGTTTTAGGCAACTGAACACACCTTTCACTTAATCATGTAATTGTCAAATGCAAAACTACAATTTTTTAGAAAAAAATAAAAAAACAGTGAACTTAATTGCGCCAGTTACAATTAGCCTTATCCACACCACGCCTGGGGATTCAACGAAGAATGGACAGGCAAAAGCATCTAAAGCTGGTCTTAAAATAAACATCATCAGCTAAACCAAAACTATGCCAATCAACGCCACAAATACCACGTGCCCATAAATTAGGAATCATAAGCCACAGGCAATAAAGCCATATGGTCTTATTTCACATCACATTGAGACATAAGGCTATATATATTAGTTTCCATATAAAAAGTGATATAAAGCGTTTATGGTGTTATTGCTTAATTAAACATTTTTTGTTTTATTAAATTCTTAATTTTTTTTTTAATTTTATTTAAAAATTTTTTGTTTAATGAAATTCCTAAATTTATTTATAAATATATATTTTTCCCAATAAAGTTAAAATTCAAACAAAGAAATGACATCAAAACTCCGGATTCAAAAATCTCGAAATGTCAAAATACCGAATTTCTGAATTCTGAATCTCAAGATCTCGAACTTTGAAATCCTAAATTTAGAAATCCCGATATCAAATCCTGAAGTCAGAAGCGTTAGTTGGCGAAGCCGGTGTTTGTAAAGCGTATTTTTTTAAAGTGTCACAACTTTGAGTTGGCATCACTGCTTTATTTGAGCATCCATTTAATAGTTGCTTTTTGTTAAGTTTGATTTGAAATTTCATTATGAGTCGACTTACATCAGAGCAACGCTTGCAAATTGTCGAAATGTTTAGTCAAAATAATTGTTCTATTCGTCCAACTCATCGTGCACTTCTTCTTTTTTATGGCGTACATAATCGTCCTTCAGAGCGGCTAATTTGAAGAGCAATAGATCGTTTTCGGACCACATTTACTGTTACTGATTATGTGCACGCCGAACAGTGCGCACTGAGGAAGCTGCAGCCGCTGTACAGGATTGGCCCATATGTCTTAAAAACCGGTCAAAATGTTATTGTCAATGGTGAACGGTATAGGAACATGATTCCAAATTTTTTCGTACCTCAATTACGTGGAATTAATCTTGCTGACGCTTCAATTGATTTACTCAAAGAAACTTCGGATGAAAAAATAATTTCGCGTAATGGCCCAATTAATTGGACAGCAAGATTGTGAGTTTTAACCCAATTGGATAATTTTCTTTGGGGTCATGTTAAGTCACTAGCCTACGTCGATAAACCACAAGCAATTGAACACCTGTTAATCAACGTTTGAAGAGTTATCGGCGAAATACAGCGGCAAAAGCAGCGAACATTTTTGAAAATTGGTGTTAAAGATTGCGCCTTCTACGGCTTCGCAAACTAAAACATCCTACAAGGCCGGTCTTAGCTTCCTCTCCCCTTTTCACCACCTGTATCATATTTTTTATTTATTTAACTGTTCTGGCGTTATTTCTACTTTGGTTGCAAAACGATTATGGCCTTACCGCACTAGGGTATTGGTAATAAAGCCATATGGTTTGATTTCTCACTCTATTGAGAAATAAGACTGTATGGCTTTATTACCTATGGCTGTAGTTCACTGCACCACATTCTGTTATTTCGAAAGAATGCTGTCTATGTCCGACGTATCCAATGCTGTCATCCGAAACAAAATAAATACCTTCAACTTATGTTTTAGCCGTCAGAATCCCACTTGGCGATCTCTGCACAGCTTGAAATCTACGATTCTGTAAGGATGCAATTTTAAGATCTGAACTCAACCCAGACATTCATCATTTGCTTTCTACGATGCATCATAAAAATATTCTGGCCAGCCACAATATCCAACCAATCCCTAAGACAGAGATCAAAGCAAACCCCAGTCAAAATGGAAATTCTCCAAAGGAAATGGAGACGGACTTGGCATACCCTACGAAAACCAGAGGGCCAATTATTTGAACCCATAGGGAATCCAAAGAAGTGAAAGACCAGCTCATACCTGAAGAAGACAAATAGAGAAGGACATTGCAGCACACAGGATGAGTTGGAGTCAACTGAAGTCATCAAAAACTAATAAATGTCAACGGAGAGATTTTGTCATGGCCGCATGATGCTCAAAGGATCGAAAAGGAACTAATTATAATAATTTTAAATTCTGTCAATGCAAAAAATGGTGTAAAAGTTTAAAAATGATTCCTTTACATACACATAACTTCATATACATAACTTAATCTGCGAATCTTTGCTTTAAGTAAACACTTCTCAGTATAACAAAAATAAAAAAAAAAACAATTCTTGAAGTCTTTTCGAATATTCTCAAGGCAAATAAAATCTCAATATTGCCGATTTCTTCAAACTTAAAAAGAAATTGAATCACAAATCGGTGTAGGTTTGTTGTACGAGATGGATTTTACGGTCTCTTGTTTTTAAATTTTATAAATAAATAAAAAGGAAGCCATTTGTGAACCTCTGCCGATGGATTTTTCTCCGAAAGTCGTAACTTTTAAGTAAGCCCTTAATTTTTTTTTGAATTTCTGAGGTGTCGAGGTAGATCAACTTTTTTTCACAAACTCAACAAGAATATCAAACAAATTCTCTAAAAACTATATCATGAAAAAGGCAAACAACTCTATTATGAATAGCAATTCTCCGGGAACAAAAATGGGAAAAGAGCAAAACTAGCCCGGTGAACTTTTTTTCATAATTGCGATGACGAACTGCGGTCCCAAAATGCGGCATTTAAGTAAAAAAAAAACCAAAAGTTTATGGAGTAGGGATATAACGATACACCTTTTTGCCGATACTCAAAATAAAATTTCGGCGATTCCGATACTCAGATTGAATTTGAATTCAAGTTAAAGTAAACAAAATTCTAGTAGAGAATACAAGAGGAGAGTATTATTTGAATACATATTTGAAATTGTTTGAGAATTTTTTTAAATTGAGAATTTTTTTAAAATTTCGTAAATCCGTTTGAACCAGACCCGCAGTGGAAATGAGTCTCTCAGATGCGACAGTATTTCTGAAAATGGCTCCGCGTCTCAAGAAATTAAGGAGATCTGAGGTAACTTTCAATCTTTTCTTTAGCAGAACCACAACTTAGGTTGGACAGAGGCTCATTATCCTCGGAGCCTACTATAACTTGTTCAGAAACGCTCTAGAGGCCAGTTCTCGTAGACTTATAAATTTTTTTTAAAATAGACTTTTATTCGATATAATTGAAGTCGATTGTTTTTGAAAAATTTGAGTTTTGTATCGATCGCGAAGAGTTATCTCAGTATCCTAGGACTAGCTAGAGCAGCATATCATCAAATTAGCTGGAACAAAAACCAACTAACGAAACCGGGCTGTGAAATCTTCACTTCTTCACACATGGGTCTGCAATCACACTTGTTTCTTACACGGGAAGAAGCAAATCAAACTGCAAAAAATCGTGTAAGATGGCGATGCTTTGTGGAAGCCATATGCTCCCAAAGGGGGTAATGGAGAAAAAAAAATTCCAAAAAAGAACGACGGACTTTAAAAAGAAAAGTAGCGAAATTTATAAAGGCTGAACGGCTTAATTGGGCAGGGCATGTCGTCAGCTCATTATTAGTTTGGCGCATATACGAAAAAGTCGGAGTGGAGAAATACGACAATAAAGGTTTACATGAAGATTTCATAAATTGTATGCGAAAGAATATTTTTATATTTTCTGCGCTGCTTTCGGCATATGTTTTAAAGAAAGATGCAAATTTGTGTAAACTTTAATGATAATAGAAATAATAATATATAGAAATATATAGAAATATAATAATAGAAATTGATTGAAAGTGAAAAATATTTTTTTGTGCCGCATACGCCACTTTTCTAAAAATATTTTTAAAAAGTACCTTTTTTCAGCTGCATACGTATACTTATTGCTATACATTGAGTAACTTGCTTAAATGAAAGTTTCTATAAGGGAAATCACGATGGGTAGTGAAAAGTGTGCAAACAATGCAACTGCGTGCAAAAATACATACATTTGCACAACACAACAACAAAATGTACGTATTTGCAATTTGCTCTATTTTACTTCGTTTACACTAAAAAAGCCATAGCAAAATGTATAGTGCATATTTGCTCAGTTGCAAGCAAATGTAACATTTGACATATTAAGCGCCATATTGTTTTTACAGGAAACTTATTAATTGAAAATTATCGTGGGTTTTAATATAAAATAGAGAATTAAATTTAAATAATATAAAAAAAAAATTTATTTTAATTTGCTTGTGTATAATTGTAAGCAAATGCAAATATTTTACAGTGTTGCCAGAAGTTTTTTGTGTTGCCAGAATAATTTTTTTGAAAAATAGCACATTGACGCAAAAAATAAAAGTGGTATGCTCACGATCAATCATAATATGCACTGCAAATCTACAAATTGCGAATTTGCACAACGAATTTGTCCAGTAGGTGGGCAATATGAAAATTTTACAAATTTATGTGTACGCGAACTAGGGTATTCATTTAATCGGCATTTTGCTTTAATCGGTTAATCGCCCGATTAATTAACCGAGGTTTTGGTTTAATCGGTGACTAATCGGTTAATTTTTTTTTTGATCGGTTAACCGATTAATAATGTTTTTTTTGTAAATTAAGTAATTTCAATATATAAAAACGCATTAATTGTTTATTATTTGGAGTTTATTAGTAAAAAAACAATAACATACCAAATTCTTGAACTAAAACGAGCAAAAAAAAAATCAATTCATAAATATTTAATATGCATTTTTCAATTAATACACAGGGTGTGCTATCAAGTCATATCGCCATATTATCCCAAATAATATTTTACAATTGTTAAAAAAAAAATATTGTTGTATTTCAAACAAAATAATGCTGTGTTCATTGATCGTCGGCTTAATATCTTTTTAGCACATTTAACAGGAGAAACTTCTTAATTTTCCTATTTGCAGCTTGATAGAAAATTAAAAATACAGTTAGTTTAACACCCTTCAAGACTTAAATAGAATAAAAACCACATGCTGGTCGCTGAGGTGTACCTTTCTCTGCCACACGGCATCAAAATCTCAATTTACCTAAAAAGTGGACTTAGCCGGTTTGCATATTAAGCCGACGATATATATTTCTTGTAATTTTTTAAAAACATAAGACTTTATGACTATCTTGTATATCCCCCAAATATGTATTTATAAAAAAATAAACTGAGATAATTTCAGTATTTATAGGATTTCTTTTAAAATAATTTTGTAAAAAAAATGTTTTTTTTGCCAAAACTTGACTTGGAAAAAATTCTTTCACTTATTGTAGATGAATATATAATTTCTCAGTCCTTTTCCAGGATTTCTCTTAACATATAAAATACTCCATTATGCCTTTAGAGTTTTTTTTTAAAATTTTTAACACTTCGTATTGTTTCGGTTAATTCTGTTAAAAGACTGATATGAGAAGATATAAGAAGAAACAAATACATAACTAACACGTACATAAAACAGAAAAAACGTGTTGGTAATGAAAAATTGAACCCATTTTTCGCCACATTCCTGTTGATCGATGATAAAGATTTTGTAATTTTAGTCACCAGTCGGCGGAAAATGTGTTAAAATGAAGATCACTGAACACCTTATTTGTTTTTATGAAAAAATATTTTCTAAAATCACAAAAAATGTGTTACAATACTACAAAATATTGAAAATTTTATCACATCGGTTAATCGGTTAATCGACTAAAATTAATCGGTTTAATCGTTAATCGAAAAAAGCCAATTTGAAATTAACCGATCAGTTAATCGGGTAGTAATTAATCGGTTAACCGATTGACGATTAACCGAATGAATACCCTAACGCGAACGCATTTCAGTAAAATCCAGTATAAGTTTTTACAAATTTTGGAGTAAACAAACGCAGCTAATGATGATTTTTTTTTTATTTGGTTTTATTGTATAAAAACAGTTTCATTTTTTTTAAACCTTTTCTTTAGCTTCACTTCGGAAAATCAAATCTTTTAACGTTAATTTAACCGCCTTATACTTAATGCAAATGGATGAAACTTTGCAGGCATACATATTTCCGATGACAATACACGAATACATGGGCGTAGCGACGATAAAATCTAAGGGGGGGGGGGGGGGGAGAGGGGCAACATTTTTTAAATGTTCTTTTTTAAGAAAAGCGTTTCCTAAAAAAATTTTTTTAAAATGTTATTATTTTTTTAGTATATTTCAGAAATGTTTACTATTTGCTAACACGTGCTTATTTTTTTAGAAAACTATTTTTTCTTGTTGACACGCACTTTGTTTGTATATAACACGATAAAGATATCAAAAACACATCTCTGCAAAAAATCAGCAGTCAACTTTTGCTTAAACTACTTTTTTATCTTACGGCAATGAAGCAAAGCAAGAGTGAACTTTATTTTGTACGTTTGAAGAATTTGGTGCAACCGGCAAATAGTGGTGTGTAGAGCAAAACAATACTTAAAAGTCATTAAAAAAGTTGACATGGAGCAAAATTATATCTCATAAATAATAAAAAATTTCGTGAACCTGGTTTTGCATATAGAAAGGGATTTTAAAACAATATATTCCTCATGCCTAAATAATTTTTTTAAAATTAGTTAGGCAAGGATGAAAGAGAGCAGATTTTGGAAGATTCTATATTTAATAATTGGTTTAATTAAAAAAAAAAATTGCCGACAAATTTTTTTGTGTAAAGCATATACGTTGACATTTCTTTGTTTCAGTGTTTCACAAATTCAACCATGGAGGGGTACACAATTAAGGAGCAATTGAGCAGCAGATTGTTGAAGCCTTTTATGAAAATGGGCGTTCAAAACAAAATGCATTTAGGTGTACTTCGTAATTTTTTTAGTCAAAAGTGTACACAATCTAGAAAATTTCAGCAAACCGGGTCTATAGAAAATGTGCATGCTCGCCCAGTTCGTTCTGCGGAAATCGTATCCGTTATTCGCGAAAGTAGGAAAATAAGGTCGGCCAAGCAGTAACCGTGAATAGTGTTCGCTATCGCGAGATGATAACGGACTTCTTGTTGCCATAATTTAAGGATATGGACCAGGAGGATAAATGGTTCCAACAGAATGGTGCCACTGGCCACGCAGCCAACGAAGTAATGGCTCCTTTGCGCGAGCAAATTAATGGCCGTTTTATTTTACGTCGTGGCGATGTTAATTGGCCGCCACGATCGATTGATTTGACACCGTTGGACTTCTTTCTTTGAGGATATTTATAAGAAAAAGTGTACGTCAATAAGCCAAAAACAATTCAAGAGTTAAAGGATGAGAAAAATCGGCATATTAACGAAATTGAACTGCAATTATGTCTCAGAGTCATCGAAAATATGGACCGTCGAATAGAGATATGCCACCAAAGCCGCGGCTAGCTTTTGACCAATATTTTGTTTCACACACAATTGCCATAGATCCTTCTATCACAGTAAAAAAAATATTAAGATAATTCTCTGAAAACTTTCTGTTTTACATACAATTAACATTGTCCGTCTTGGCTAGACCACCAAATACGAATCTTTCTTGAAAGTCATTTAGATTCCCAAATGGTTGGGCCAATCTGCTTACAATTTGTTACTTCTTAAATTGGTATCTTCTATCTTCTTCTTCTATGTATATAAAAATGAAAAATGTTTGTATGTTTGTTTGTTTATTTGTTGGCTTATAGACTCCTAAACTACTGAACCGATTTTCCTGAACTTTTTACAGTAACATCATGTGAGCCCTAAAAACAAAATCGGCTTCTTATTTTTTCGATAGGGGCAGGGGAATTGGTACCCCCATTGGATGGCAATATTAAATATCGCATATCTTAAGAGCCGCTGCACGCATTTTGCTGAACTTTTGGTGGTATGATCTTCCGAGCCCTAAAACTGAAATAAAATAGCAGCGGAGGAAGTGGTTCCCCAAATAGGATGCCAATGTTTAATATCGCAAATATTAAGAACTGTAATAGTGAGTATGTTCAAAGTTTGTAGAAGTCACTCTTATGGTATGCTACACTATTGAAAATAAAATTAAAGCGGGTAGGCGCAGAAGGGGAAATATCTCCCATAGGATGCATATATTAAATATCGCTCAACTGAAGAACTATTAAAGGGAGAGTATTCAAACGTGGTTAAAGCTACTATTATGGTAAACTATAAAATTTAATATAGAAATGGGCGGGGTAGACAGAGGAGGAGCAGTACCCCTCAAAGATAGAAATATAAATAAGAGCCGCTGCACGCAATTTGTTGAACTTTTCGTAGTAGGATCTTCTGAGCCCCAAAATTTTAATAAAATAGCAGCGGGGGAAGTGGTACCCCCCATAGGACGCCAATGTTTAATATCGCATATCATAAGAACTGTTATAGTGAGAATGTTCAAACTTTGCAGAAGTCACTACTACACTTTCGAAAATAAAAATAAAGCGGGTAGGCGAAGGGGGGAAAACCTCCCATAGGATGCATATATTAAATATCTCTCAACTGAAGAAGTGGTTAAATTAGTGTAGCGAAGCACACCGGGATAATCTAGTTTATTATATTTTTGGATCGGTCCCACTGTCCTTCATGTATAAAGTTATGGCTTGCAATTTTTCGTCTGCGACTTAGGAAATTCTTAATAAACATTTTAAATTTTAACTGAATGTATTTAATTTTATTGTTTTTTTTTGTTTTTTTTTTTTTTTTGTTTATAGAATCACTTTGTGTATTTTTTTTTATTAATTATTTTAAACCAACCTTTAAATTCCATTAAATTTTGTAGAAAAAAATCTTATTTATAATTTATTTGACACTTAATAATGGTTGGGAAAATCATAAAACACTTGCTCTTAAATTTCAATAATAATAATAATTGAAAGCGTCGTCGTTTGAAGAAAAGTTTTATTAATAACCCGATTAATGTCCACTTTGGAAAACGACTTTAAACGTTTTTCTTTTTTTCTTTAATAAAGATTAATAAGGATTTTGTAATTATAAAACCGCACAACTATAATCCAATATAAAAAATTTTTTTTATATAAAAATTTTATTTTTTTTTTTTAATTTTTTTACGCGCTTTTGAAATGACTACACGACCGTTTCTTGGTGGCTGCTGTGAGCGAATGAAAGTGAAATTGAAACGACTTGAACATTTTCATACCAACATGATGATCACCAAAGCGCTTGAGCTGGCTGAGTGGTTGGCTGACTAGCGGTTGGCATAAAAATCTGCAAAAATGTGCTTTGAAAACAGCAGAAAAGACATGTTGAAGATGTCTGGCTTAAAAGCTTGAAAATAAACGAAATGAAATGCACTTAAAAATTAAAAAAAAAAAACAAACAAAACAAAACAAATCCTGAAAAAACTAAAGCAAGACAGCAGCTTCCGAAAGGCTTTTTGCTTTCGTTACTACTTCAGGTTGTCTTGACTGCAATCCAAATGCCACAGAGTTGTTATGACTTTGTTGAAACTCTTGCGCAATTGTTTTTTTTTCTTTTTGGCGCAACTTGCAACATAAGGCACAGAGGGTACAACAAAACAAGTTTAAGAAAAAAATTCATTGAAAATTTTAAGATTAAAGCGACTGAAAGAAATAATAAAAAAAGATTTAACTGGGAATGAGTATGAAGAGGCTGAAGTAGCTTTTTTAACTGGCTGCAAACACTGCACATGACCTTAACGCTAAGAAAATAAATGCGGCATGCCTCATGCATAATGTTTCTTCATTATTATGTGGCAGTCAACAATGTGCGCATGCGCTACAGTGAGTTGATGATAAAACAGCTGGGAAATTTTTAAACTGGTTTTTTGTAGTTTTTTTTTCGCAATTTAAGTGATTTCTGTTTATGTTGCTCTCTTCTTCTTCTTTTTTTGCATGGATAACAAAATCAATAAAAATCCATTAAGAAATCTTGGATTTTTGTGAAGACGTCATTGCGATGAGGAACACAAAAAAAAATGTGCAGCACACACTTAAATAGAGAAAGCCCTTTAAGCGCAAATAACAGCAATAAAAATAAATATTTGGTGATTTATAAGAAATAATATAATCATTAAAAGATAAATTTATCTAATTGCTGGCAATTTTTTTTTAAATGTTTTTGTTTGATAACTAATGCGACAAACAGTGGGTTAAAACCAAGAGCATTAAGCAAAATTTGATAAATTGTGTATTTCTTTGCCTTTAAATTTTTAAGGATGAAATTGTTTTATAGAAAGAATTTCAATTAAAAAAAAAAATTCTCTTTCGAAAAAAAAAAATAAATTAAATTTTTTTTGAGCGGAAAAAAAAAATTTTGTAAAGTTTTCGGGCTCAGCCGACTATACTTTCTTACTTATTCTAGCACGTAGATTTTACAAAAATTTTGCCAGTGAAAATTTTTTGGCAAAAAGTGAAAATTTTCCTAAAAATATTTATTGTATTTTTCTCTGTTTAAACCAGTGTTCGAAAATAAACCGTACATTATTTAGTGTTCGGCTCACACACCCAAGAACGATATCTATTTTTAGTGATTGTGTAGACGAACACAACCCTTATCATTATATTTTAATGTTCTATAATGTTTCCTTTTTAACATTGATAAAGAAATGAACAAAAAAACAAAACAAATTTTAGCAACGACCGCACCACGAACAGCTTTTTTGTGTATTGTGTATATGTTTTGTTTGTGTAAAATTATTTTGCTGGCTTTTTGTTTTTTTCGTATGTGTATTTTGTTTTTGTAAAAAATGTTTGGTTATTTTTACCAGCCAAAAGGGACGAACATTAAGAAGCCGAACCGAACACAATGAAGTTTGTGGATTAAAAAAAAAAAACGAATGGAATTAAATGTTCTCATCATTTGTTGAGTTTGATAAAACAGTATTATTTTTGAGTTCGAAAGATGACTTTTTTTTATCATTTTCTTTAACACAAACACTATTAGCGTTTGTGTTTTCCACAAATCTACCGAACCGAAAACTAAGGAGTGGTATTTAGTGTTTTTTTTTCGAACACTGGTTTAAACTTTATTCTGGTTTAAACTAAGTTCCGTTAATATTGTTTTTGTAAAATTTATTTCTAGTACAAAAACTTTTTTCTACCAAATTGTTTAAAGTGAAATTTAAGTTTTTTTATTTGAACTGAAATATTTTTGTTAAGAGTTTTCTTTAGGAAATATATTTTTGATAAATTTTCTTTGAAGCAAAATTGTTGAAAGTTTTTTAGCGAAATTTCGTATATTAAAAAAAATTTTATAAAAAATTTGTTTAGTAAAAACTTTTTCGTGAATTTTTCTTTTGTGAAAAATTATTTCTTTTTGAAAAAAAAAAAAAAAAATATTGCAAAAATATTATTGTACTGACAAGAAAAATTCTTGACAAAAGTACGAAAAAAGAACTATTGTGAGAAAGAAACATATCGTCGCAGGAATTAAAGAACGCTGTAACTGACAACAAATCGAAAATACGTTTTTTTGCATCATTTTGATCGGAAAAAAATACTGCGTCGATTGGTCCCGGTCCCATATTTGTATGATGAAAAAAAATTCACTTACGCCAAAAAAAAAAAAAAAAATAAAAAAAGCTATAAGCCGCAGAATCAGCGGGAATAATAGACTTGACAGGAAATGTTTAGAGCCAATATATAAAGCGAGAAAAAATAAAAATACGTTTTAAAAATCATGTTCGTAAGTTGTATAGTTTTTGTGATATGAACTTTTTTCTACTTTCTTTCATACAGGGGTTTTTTTTGGCTCTGGTGAATATTTCATATTTTGTCAGTTACAGCGTTCTTTAATTCCTGCGACGATATAAAGAAAATTAAAAATAGATAAATAATCACAACAAATTTATTTCCAGCAAAAATACCATAATGGTTTAAAGATTGATATTTGACTTTAGACTGCAAGCTATCGCAGTGGCGAAACGGGCAAAACTTTGAAGAATTCTAATAATGAGAACGTGGTTGATCTCGAAACATGTAAATTCAACACGAGTTCAATCCCCGGTTCAGTCAAGAAAAATTATCAATAAATTTTTATTCATTTCATGTTGTAAAATTACTTTCTTCATAAAAATAATTAAATGAAAATTAAATTTGATGAACTTAAACCGGATTTAAAATAAAAATTAAATTTGGATTAAAAACCAGTTCGACTAACTACAAGAAACTAATTGAACTGAAAAATTTTTACTTTGTAATTTTTACTTAGTAAAATTTTTTTAATGAATTTTTTTTTTAGAAAAAAATTAAAAAAAAAAAATTTTGGTGAAAATTTTCTCTAGCAAAAAATTTTTGATGAAACATTTTTAAGCGAAACTTTAATGTAAAATTTTTAATTAAGTCCTTATGACACTACATTTTTTATTCATTAATTGATACAGAATTCATAGAAAGAAACAGTAAATGCTAGAAAGAGAAAATTATAAAAAATGTAAACAAAGTTTTTTAGTTTTTTTTTCTCTTGTTATGGTTTTGTTTCAGGGATGGCGTTGATAATTTTAAAGATTGTACCAACAACCTTTAAAAATTGTACCTAATTGTACTAAAAGATTATTTTAATTGAAATTAGTTTTATTTATGATCTAAAAAACACCACAAAAAGGTATTATAAATCTTAGATTAAAAAGTATCAACAAAAAAGTACAATTGAAACAACTTAGCCATCCCTTTTCCGTTAATTTTATTAAATGTTGCCAATTTTTTGTTTATGAGAAACCTAAAAACAAAAAGCGGTAAATCGCTTAATTTGCCCATAAACCGCTGATTTAGCAACACTTTTAATATTTCAAGCTTGAAATGTCAACTTTAAGTTGAACCATTTTACATTTTTTTTGACATAACTTCATTTTTTATCGATAACTTTAGTAAAATGTTTGACAGCTTGCCATTTATCTTAATACAGCTGAACCCTTCGCACTTGGTAAATTTTTCTATTACTTTATATTTGCACTGTTCACCAAAACTTGAACAATGCATTAAAAATGTAGTGTCATAAGGGCTTCTTCAGTAAACATTTCTTAATGCATTTTTTTTTGAGAAAAAATTAAAAAAAAAATTTGGTGAAAATTTTCTAATGTAAAAAATCCTGTAAATTAAAATTTTGCATTCCCACGAAAATTACTTTGATAGTTTTCTCTAGTAAAAAATTTTTGTGAAACATTTTAGGCGAGACTTTAATGTAAAATTTTCTTACATTTTTGGCTAAAAGAACATTTTTGTTAAGAAATTATAAAATTTTTTTTGTGCAAATTTTATGTGGTAAATTTGGGTAAATATTTTTAAGCTTTTAAAATTAAAGGGCATGAAAAAAGCTTAACATAAAAGATTTCTTTGAGAGCACATAATGAAAAGCTTTTTCGTAATAAAAACTTGTTTAACCAACATTTTGCTCAAAGGCTTTTTTTTTTGGGAAAAAGCTTGAATAGAGAACTTTTCCTGAGACTTTTCAGATAAACTGAGTTTGAAGAGATTTGAGAAAATTTGTTTGTAAAACATTTAAATACAATTTGTGTTTTACTTTTTTGAAATATTTTTGTAACAATAAAAAGTGTTTAAAGAAAAAAAAAAACTTAAAATAAAAATGGTTAAAAGCTTTTTCGTAAAAAGTTCGCTATTTAGCTCAGAAGCTTTTGATATATTTTAAGTGTAAATGCTTTTAGCGAAAGCTTTATTAAGCATATTTTGATTAAGGCTCATGATCAAAGCATTCTTATGGAGAATTTGCTGTATAAACTTTTTCGTGAAGAATCTAAAAAATGTTCTTATTTAGAGAAAATTATGAAAAGTTTTTCCGTAATAAAAACGTTCCAAACCAAATATTTGTTAAAAAAACAGTTTTTTGGAGAAAGCTGTAGTAGAGAAGTTTTCTTAAGATATTTTCGATAAATTAAATTTTGAAGAGATTTAAGAAAATTTGGTTGTAAAACTTTTAAATACCATCTTTGTTGAACTTTTTGTGAATTATTTTTGTAAAAATAAAAAAAATTTTAAATAAAAACTGTATAAAGGTTTTTCGTAAACAATTCCCGATTTAGCTTAGAAACATTTAATTTATTTTAAGTGGAAAAGCTTATGGCGAATGCTTTTTTAAGTATATTTTTGCTTTCAGCTTTTGATCAAGGCATTTTCATGGAGAATTTGCTGCATAAACTTTTTCGCAAATAATCTTTTTTTGACACAAACTTTTTTTTTTTTTTTTTTTTGAAAAAAACTGCTTTTGGTAATAAAAGCTTTTGAGTAAATATAGTTTAATAAAATTTATTTTTATACCCTTCACCGCAGGTGGAAAAGGGTTTATATAAGCTTGTCATTCCGTTTGTAATTTCTACAATATTGATCTAAGACCCTATAAAGTATATATATATATATTCTGCGTCCTTATGGGGAGAGAACTTGACTTAACCATGTCCGTCTGTCCGTTGAAATGGATTTTCTGAAGACCCCATATATGATGGGGGCCAGGTTATTATACATTTATGTCACATATGGTCCGGAATTGTTTGCTATTGAAATTCAGAAAGATAAGTCCAAAAATGGATGAGATTTGAGCAAAAAAGCACGACTACCTCTAATTTTTTCCAAAAATCCCTTGTTGTTGTGGTATTTTAATTACTTTTTTCTGTATATTTTGAGAACGGCAAGAGCCAAAGCTTTCAAATTAGGTACACACAATAAGGTTATTAATACACTGCATCACACAGAATGTGGGCGGGACCGGAGAAGTGAGCGTGGTATATCCCGTACAAAAAATATCAAAAATTGTATAAAAACCTGATTTTTTGGACTGTTATATGACCTATGGATATCCCTGGTATATCAAAAGATCGGAAATCTTTAGTAAAAATATTTTCTGAAAAACTCGGAAAAATCGGTTCAGACACGAAAAAGTTATGGCCAAAATAATAATTTTTTTTTTTAGATACCCACTTTCGGGAACCATAGATCTTCCCGAGTCCCAGATTTATAACCCAACTAACTGGCAAATTTCTTCATAAACACGTCGGTATATAAATCTGTCAAATCGGTTAAAATATGGCTGAGTTTGCCTCCCCCTTACAATTGTTTACATATACTAGCATAATGCCCAATATGATTTTCGTTATCACCCTTCTTTATTATTTCATCTATTTAACGAAATAGTTTTAACAAATAGAAACTAGGAATTTTTGTGTTTTTTGCTACTTAAAAACTCGCCAAAAAAGATAAAAGAAAACAAACAAACAAACAAACAAACAAACACACATACATGGCACAAACTATTTTGGTAAATATATTTCCCTATTTCGGTTCACAACTAAAATAAGTTGATTTGTAATTTTTTTATTATGGTTTACAACTTTGCTATTGCGGTGAACAAAAACATCAAAAGTAATTACAACTCAACTGTGTTGAATTTTGTGAACAGTAAACGTGCCTTATTTCATTTTAATGATATTCAATTAACGTTCCTTAATGGTACAGTTGTCTAGGGGGTGTGTTCGAATCTTGGTTTTTTAAAAAGAACAATTTTTTTTTAATATTTTTATTTTTTTTATGTTCTAAAAACGATTTAAAAAAATATTTACCAGTTTTCGCTTTTTAAATTTTGTTTATAATGAAGTTTTAAGTATTGTAAATATGTATGTATAGGTATGTAAAAATTATTTAGTTTTTGTCTAGTTGCTCTGTATTCTGCTCGCACAATGGTGAAGGGTATATAAGATTCGGCAGAGCCGAATATATCACTCTTACTTGTTTATAATTGTTTTCTTATTAGTTTTTTTTTAAACATTTATGACAAAACCGCAATTAGAAAATACTTTTAAATGATTTTTGTAGTTTTTGAAAAAGAAAAAATGTCTTTAAACTTTTAATTTAGCTAATTTTGCTGTGTCAGGAACTAATTCATGTAGGCATGTGACTAGCTTGTCTTTTACTTTCATAGTTATGGTTTGTTTGTAACAAACCTTTTGTAGTTTCACCTTAAGAAAACCGTTTTATTTAACTTCCTAATTGTCATCGCATTGCAAATCGAATTTGTAGCTCCATTTAAAACACCTTTTTTAGTTATCTTTGTTCGCAAAAAAATAATCTGTTAAACTTAATCTTTCCTTGTTTTCATGTTCAGTTTTTCTTACATTTCTTGATCAGGCGTAATTATAATTTTCATTTTCGACTACACACATTTCGACATATTTGTGCTACTGGCTTAAAATGCAAACAAACACACTCTGGATGCACTTCCTTCCTCATAAACCAAATTCATTTTATGACCACTTGATAATTTGCCACAGCAGCAAAAGTAGAAGAAGAAAAACTTAAAAAAAGTCAAAGTAGACAATAAAATAAAAAGGAAGCAAAAAGAAATGAAAATCAAATAAAGCAGAAAAATTTGTAAAACAAAAAAAAAAAAAAAAAAAAAAAAAAAATTCCGACAGACACCCAATTTCATTTAGCAAACAATTTCATTTATTTTTTGTAGTTTGCATTTTGTTGTTGATGTTATTGTTTTATTGTTAAAATTAAAAAGGAAGTGTTTATATCTGGTCTACACCCATCCATCATTTAGTTTTCAATTTTTTCTTGTTGTTGTTGTAGTTTAGCTCCAGTTTTTCTTTGTTTCTTTCTGGCGATGCTGCGCTGGCAATTGCAATTTTTAAACGAAACAATGCATTTATTTAGCAAATTTTGATGCAAAATTATAATTATAGGTACATTCGTTTGATTATGACACAACTGTAAAACTAATTGTTGCTATTTTTTTCTTTCACAATGGGACCATTTGCATAATTTGTTTTAAAATTATTAAATTGATATCAACTGCTCGATATGTAAAAAATAATTGAATTTTGTAAGAAAAAAAGCTACTTATGCGCCACAGTGTTTCGTAGCAAAAATTTAATAAAAATCAAAACAAAATTGCCGATTTCATTTAATTTTCTATCGGTTTTATTGTGCGGTGACATCGGTGACGTAAGTCCTTACGGGTCACCGGTTTATAGGGACAAATGCGATAAGGATGGGTCTAGGTTATAAAGACTCCTGACGAAATGAAAAGTTGGCGTGGCTAAATTAATATGTATTTAAACCTATCTAAAGAACGTTATTTATGTATATAACTTTTTGTTCTTATCTCATCACGGTGAAGGATATATGTATAAGATTCGGCATAGCCGAATATAGCACTCTTACTTGTTTTTTATTGTTTTTGAGAACAAACACTTACATCATTTTAAACGGATACAGCTAGAAAATAAAACAAGGTCGCCCACAGAAAAAATCAATGTAAAATCGTCGAAAACAAGGTTGATTTTCCCGTTTTCGGTAGTGATTTTGCTTCATTATAACCTCATGTTAATTTAACATGATTTTACAATAACTTCCGAACAACATTTTTTTTCTTTTAAAATAATTATAATTCATGTTAATTTAACATTGCAGAAGTAGAGCAAAGTGTCATTTATATTGAAATAACAATCGGAATCACGTTGAATGAAAGTTATTTCAAGTTGAAACAACGTGAATTTAATGTAGAATCAAATTGGTTGGAGTGTGATATAACAGTGTGAAGACAAATTATGCATTTATTTATTATTTATTATTATTTATTATTATTTTATTTTATTAATTAATTTATTTATCAATACAATTCAACAAGAACAAGTCTTATATTACAGTATTGGGTAGTAATTTGGTAGATAAGTAAGATTTATATATAATAGTATGAAAATACAATTAATTTAAAAAAGAAGAAGAAAAAAAATAATAAAGAATGAAAAATAAAATGACTATAAATTTTGTGTACAAATAATTATATATATTAACAAATAAGTAAATGTTAAGTAAGGCTATTTTAACTGAAGTACTCAAATAGGGCAGATTTAAAATGGCTTGCATTGCTTATGATTTGGATTCGAGGGGGTAGTTGGCTCCAGAGACGAATCGAGTTAATAAAGAAGTGTTGATTAGAAATTGATTTGTTATACCTGATCCTATTAATCTTGTGACCTCTGTTCGATCTAGAAAAAGTGATTCGATCATAAAGGTAGGACGGCTGTTGACTATATATAATCTTATGCAAAAATAATAGAGTTCGGCAAGTCAATAAGTTATCAAATGTTATGTTACATATCTGTTTCGCATATTGTGAGATGCTATGGTTCCTTTTTATTCCAAATACATATCTAGCAATATTATTGTATGTTACGATGAGCCTTCGCCTACTAACCGAATCGCAACTTGAAAAAAGCTCGCCCCATACATGAGTGTTGGCAACAAATACGTTTTAGCTAATAGCATTCAGATGTGAATCGGTGTATAATATTGTGACATCCATAAGTTCCTTAGCATAGAAAAGGTTTTTCCACAGCTTATTTTCACATGGTCTGACCAATTAAGTTGATTGTTAAAAACAACACCAAGATTTTTTGCAGTATCAACATAATTAATTGTCATTTCATTAACCTTTATTGGTGGTAGACACGTGTTTATATATTTTAATGGTCCAATAACAATAGCAACTGATTTTTTTGGGTTTAAGCTTAGACCATTTGCAGATGCCCAATGATAAATATGATTGAGATCTTCGTTTATAAGTTGAATGCAATTTGCGGCGTCTGATATTTTACAGCTTATATAGAGTTGCACGTCGTCAGCATACATTTGAATTTTACAATGTTTCACTTGCAAAGGCAGATCATTAGCGTATATAGAATACAATAGAGGTCCAAGAATTGAACCCTGTGGCACACCTCTGAGCATTAAGCAACGTTCAGAGGCATTTGTTTCGTTGGATACGCTTTGACATCTGGCACTTAGATATGACGTTAATAGTTTTAATGCTGTTGAGGAAAAATTGCACATGTGCTTTAATTTAAGACAGAGAATGGAATGATGAACTGTGTCAAAGAATACTGTGTTAAGAATAATTCAAAACACCTACCCCTGTAATACATGTTTCACTTATTTTATATTCCCCTTTGTTAAAAGAAACATCAGCAGAATGGCCCGATATGGTTTTCATCATCATGCTTCTTTGAAAACTTGATGTACTATTTAACTAAATAATTTTTGACTAATAGAATACGGGAATTTGAAAATTAAAAAAAATGTATGTTTTTCTTTTTATGGTGTGGTTCTTTTCAATTTTTTATGGTTATAATATTGTACAATGTTATTTTAACAGTGAATGCTATGAAATAAACGTGATTTGAGGTTATTTTAGTATTTTTCATTTAAAATTAACTAGTGTTCGCCTCATGGTCAAAATTCGACCATAAATTTTTTTGTAAATATGAAGAAAACATAATTCATCTAAGTATATATGAATTTATTTGTTTCGAACATTTATTTTTTTCCTTCAAAGTGGATCGATTTGGCGAGGGACCAACCTCCGGTTCATATTTTTTCTTCTACGTGAGTCAATTTAATTCTGTAAGTTCAGTATAAAAAATACCAATCAAAAAATCTCCTTTATATATTGTCATTCACTCAGGACGATGCACGCTAAATTTTATGTTTCTATGTCTAATATTAACGAAAATAAATCAAAGTACCAGCTGTTGAACGAAAAAGTAACAAACAGCTCCCCTTACATGTTCTTATTCACCCAGTTTAATGTAAAATTTTATCTTTATTGGTCGAATATTAACGAAAATTCAAAAAGTTCCAGATGAAAAACAAATACCAGCATTTTTTAACTTATAGGTTATCACTCACTTAGGACCCTACACCTGTAATATTACGTTTCTAAGTTCAATGTGATTTCCCCTTTTTTTCTCCCCATAGAGGTTCGGTTGACAAACAAAGGAAGAAAGCGTTCTTAACTGTTTTGCCTGATCTGATTTATACATAAGATTTATATAGTCGAAATATTCGAAAACCGGTTTCTGAAAAATGTCGAATAATCGATCAGCCTAATTTTTTTATTATTTGATAATTGAAAATACATTTTTATTTATTTATTTTGCATTTGTGTTAGTAGCAATTTTGAACGCTTATAACTCTGAAATTATTGAACAGATTTTTATAAAATATACATTGTGCACTTCTTTGAGTAAATACCTCTTAAATGGTGTATATTTTGTTCAAATCGGTTGACATACAGAGGAGGAAAGTGTTCTTAACTGTTTTGCCTTAGCCGATTTATATATAGATATAGAATATGAAATAATGATATATTTAAATAAAATACATACTTTTGCAGAAATTTACTATGATTCTCAATCAACATTTCGCTATGTTAATTTAACATTGGTATTTTTTCTGTGTGCGCGAAATTGAAAAGTTTTAAGCAAAATCTTTCCGCAAATGTTTGCTGATTGTTTTTCTTCTTATAGTGAATAATTTGAGTAGGGGACAGGTCATTATAAAGTTTTTTTTGCATTTATTAATGCTTATTTAATTAAATCAATTCATAATAATTAAGAGCAGAATTCAAAAATTTTATTAAAAAAAAAAAAAAATTAATCATTTGCAAAATTCAGTTCTGCATTTGTTTTGCTGTTAAATGTACGAAATTTGAAAGGCATTGTCGATTTTTCAAAATATTGAAGTCTATACATTAAAAATAACTTTTCAGTTTTTGTTTCTATTGTACAATAGAGAAGAGAGTTTTCATTTTACTCTATAAAATCAAATCAGTTTCTCTCTCGCTTTGAGTTGCCACAAACTGCACCTCCAACTATCATCTTTAGTGTTATAATAAGTTAAACAAAAGAAAAAAAAAAACTTTAAATTATTTTTCAAATTTTTAATATCCATCCATAATTATTATTTTTCCACAATATTTCATTTTGTTTTAAATTGAATTTCATTTAAAGTTGTTTTGTCTTCTTTTGTTACTCTTTTTTATAGATCATTATATAATATTTCTGACAAATTTAAAGTTTTTTGTTTCACATTTTTTTCTATTTTTTTTTTAATTAATAAACTATAAGTTAACAAATTTAATACAAAAAAAAAAAAAAGAAAACTTTAGTCTTTTTCTCCCTGTCTGTCTCTGTGTATGAAATTGGAATTGTGGTTGTATCTGGTAATAATTACACAGACATCTGTTAAATTATTTAAAACAAATAGTTTTATGTTAATTATTTATTATTTTATTTTACACAGATATTACGAGTAGTTAGTGAATTGTAGTGTATGTGTTTGTTTGTGTTTGTATTTGTTTGCTTAAATAAATTTTAAAATATTTGCAGAAACCATAAATTAAAATACCAGAAAAATTATAAACCAACTATAACAAACTTATTATTTATAGTTTTAAAAATTGTCTGAGTATAAAAACCAGAATAAATCAAGTGAAATGTTGGTATTCTTAATTGACATTTATTAGAGTTTTATATAATTAAATTAAATTTTTTTTTAGTTGTTAAATAATAACAAGAGCAATTTATTACGAAACTTGTGATCACAATGTTGCTACATAAGCAAAAAACTTTTAATAAATATTTGAAAGGTAAATGGAAAAACTTATTTGGAACAAGGAAGTCGTAAGCATAAGGAGCTGCCTTAGATTCCAACACTCACATTTTCTTAAACTTTCTCTTCTCTCCCCAAAAAACATGGTTAGTCCGAATTGGGCGGATGTATTAAAGATTACCATAATAATTCTACCACTTGAATGTCTTTTTGATTTTTTAACAATTTTAATAGTCTTATTAAGGTCTGGTAGAAGGTTGTTTTAATTCGTCTCAAAAAAGCAGCTTCTTCATCTGAACCATTGTGGTAAAAGTCGGTTCTAAACAGTCTTAAAAATAAATTATTCCCACACTCTTTGGTTTCGTCATTGTAGTTTATTTAAAAAAAATATTAGTCGAATAAAATGTTGCTGAGTAAAGAAACATTTAGCCTTATTCCGGCTGTCGTTGTCGTAATCGATCAAGTCGTTTTTTGTAAGAGATTAAAGTAACACACATCCAGTGCTCTTTAATCGCTTACAAAAAACGACTTGATCGATTACGACAACGACAACCGGAATTAGGCTGAATAAAAGGGTATTTAAAACGTACCGGCTTGTATTTTACATAAAGGAAAAAGTTATACTGAAAAAAAAACAAATTTTCGATTAATCGATTAAAAATCGAATTGGCTGCTCCGATTAAAAAAAAATTAACGGTCTTCTCATTGTATTTTTTTGTATTTTATTTGTTGTAGTTTAGTTAATTAAAGTTTAAATAATATTCTTTGCATATAAAAAGAGAGGAACTGAGGGGACTTAAAGTGGTAGCATCAAGAACAGCATTCGAGTATTAAGTTCAAGGCGAATTCATACAAGGTGGTCTTATTTTGAAAACGTTTACAACACTGTAAAATATTTTAATTTTGATCCAAATTTTCAATATTTTAAATCAGGCTTAGGTTCATCAAATTAAATTATCATTAAATTATTTTTATGAAGAAAGGAATTTTACAACATGAAAATTAATTAAAATTGTTATTGATAATCATTCATTCTTGACTGACCTGAGATTCGAAATCAGGCGGTTTCGATGACCAGGTTACCCTGACATGTTTCGATTGCTACCACTCGATCTCCTCAGAGGGATTTGCCGTCTTAGCGATCGAAACATGTCAGGGTAACCAGCCACCTGGGTTCGAATCTCAGGTTAGTCAAGAATGAATGACTATCAATAAGAATTTTAATTAATTTTCATGTCGTAAAATTCTTTTCTTCATAAAAATAATTTAATGATAATTAATTTTGATGAACTTAAGCCTGATTAAAAATAATGAAAATTTGGATTAAAAACCATAAATAGTTCAACAAAATTACCACAATACTAATTATTTTAATTTTGTTTTTATTTTAAATTGTGTGTTTTGAAATGTTATAACTTAAAAGAAATTTTTAATTTCATAACTTTAAGCGAAATTAAAGAATTTAGTTAAGATTCACCAGAGCGGTATTCCATTTTGACACACGGTTAGTTATCAGTCACCTGGTGTAAATTCGCCTTGATTAAGGCCCTAATTGTGTAAAACGCAACGCAATACACAAAATAACATTGAAAGCAAAAACAATGTCAAAAATTTGTCAAAATTTTGTTGTTGCTTTCTAAAGAAATACATATTGCGTTTTAAAATTATCAACGCCACAAGATATGCAGCGTTTAAAATTTAAAAATTCAATATTCATTTCTATAATATAATTTTTGGCGTTGCGTTAGCGTTTTACAAAATAAGGGCCTAAGTTTTATAAAACGCCAGTCCGAGGTTCAAAAATAAGAGCAAAAATATTAAGTGAACAAATATATCAGTTCCAAAGGGTTGATTCGATTCAAATGAAATTGATTATGGCCAATGCGAATGTTTATTTTACTTTCGATAGAGGTGTACTTGAGTACAAATTTTCACAAGGGATCTTTGAAATTCAATTCGAAAAAGATTCGAATTGCAAGAAGACACAAAATATTTAAAAAGTAAAATTATGGTTTTAAAAAGGTTAACCAAGCAGTTAACATTATCAGAGGGAAGGTGAATATGAATTAAGGTGGTTACAATACTTTTTTTAATATAGCTCAGCTCTATTGTCTTAATTTAGATCATCAAGATTGGGATTTTTATTATATTTGTTCAAATAAAAAATGTAAAGCTTCAAATATTTTGTCCAACTTGATAATAGTTTTAGTTACAAAATTATGTTTTGGAATCAGCGAAAAAGGTCTATTTTAAGGAGACCCAAAACTATGAAAACGCATTCATCAAAAAGGCTCTCTTCTTGAAAACTAGTTACACGGAAAGAATTATTAATTAAATATGGCTTGAACCTAGAAAATATTGAATGATTCTCGTCCAAGCCAAAAATTACTTATTCTAAATGTGTGGCTGGGTTTAAGCGAAATGTTTCTTTACCGACGAACAAAATAAGTTTAAATCAAAAAAATATTTTTGGTTTTTGAGTTTTCTTGTTTTAGGAAATTGAAATTGATCACTTTAGAAAATAAACTTCTTTCCGTGTACTGTTTGTATATTTCTCCTTTTAGCTTCAAACAAGGACAATCAGATTCATTGAGTTGAATATTTAACAATTAATTTAATTAACAGTTTTATTTATAGCAAAAAAAAAAAAAAAAAATTAAAATAATAATAAAATGATTTAATAATTAAGTTGGTGGTGGTAAACAAATTTATTTACATATCGCTCCTTTATTGCAACATAGTCATATCTCAAAAATACAAAAATCATACTTGGCAAAATGCGATTAAAGTTTTCAAATGTACCTTTAAATACAGATTATATAAAATATATTTTTCTAAAACTTCGGTTCAGCTTGAGATATAATACTGATTTTGTTTAAGGTATAAGGAAGGTGTAAAGGAACACTTTTGCTTAAGTAACTTAAAATTTTTGTTTTTTTGAGATATGACTATGTTGCAGTAAAGGAGTTATATGTATATAAAACTCTATTCATACACAAATAATGACAAATGTTCTTATATTTTACATTAATATTATTTTTAATATTTACGGTATTCGTGCATCACAGCGTTAACAAAATGCAAATTCAAAAAATAATAATAATGAAAATAATAAACTTTTTTTTTTTGATGTAAATTAACTACTGTGATGGAAAATATGAAAATTAAATGTAAAAAAATGCGCAAACTTGAAAATATTATTCATAATAATGTAAATTGGTTTCTTCAGGAGTTTTAAAGGGTTTAAAAATTTAAAAAAAGAAATATTGTGTATTAATTGCAGGGCTGTCAGATATAGCGATTTCTCGCCAAACGTGACGTTTTTGAAACGTGTTTGGCGTTGGTATTTTCCATTTGGCTATCGGCGACTTTTTTTTTGTGGCGATTGTTGATATAACTGGCGATTTACTTGGCTATTTTTACCATTTACAGTTTGTCATTTTTTGCTAGCATTTTTAATTTAAAAAAAAAAATCTGGCCACTTTTTTTCACATGATTTTTGTTTTGTTATGTTTATATTCAGTCACTATTTAATTCTAATAGTATGCATGCAGGTCAAAACATCTGTAATGAAATCGATGAGGCATGAAGTGTACGATCTTACTTGTGTACTTAATTTTATTTTTTTAGCTGAATATATGATCTCCGTTTTATGTCATAAAAAAAAATAATAGAAACTAAACGGAATTTACTTTTGGCGACTTTTTTGTATTTTTGTCTCAGTTTTTGACGATTTTTGACTGAACCAAAAAAAAAAAAAAAAAAATAATAATTATGTTACGAAAACTGAACAAAATTGACGTTAGGCGATTTCTGCCATCCGACAAGCCTGTTTTCTTAAAGGGCTTGTGGAAATTATTGATAAAGGTAAAATCTTCGAGTTGGATCGGATCGCAATTTTGATGTTTTTCCGAAAATTGGGTAAATTGAGGGATAAAACATCACTTAGAACGCGTAGTTGTATGTAACTGCTGGTTTACACTCTTTAAGTTGTACCCAACAAGTCTTGAACTCTTAGGAGAGAAGGGAAAATATAATGCCATTTCTTTTCTTTTCTTGGCTAAAAACTCAAGACTTGACGGCTGAGACTTGAGAGTGTGAGTTCGTGTACTAACTTACCAATAAACCAAAACGATTTAGAAATAACTTGCAGCAAGCTTACTAGCATAAGACTTGAGCTTAGAAAAGTGTTGTGATTACTATTATAAAAGGCTTACAAGCAATTATTTAATAATAGAAACTGACTCCTTGCGACAATATTACTTGTATTTAATATAATAAAAGCTAAGAAGTCTAATACTAGAATAAGCTTACAGAAAACTACTTTTCTAAACTTTAATAAGATCGATTACATTCTTTACGAGCATTCTGTTTAAATTTATATGGCATAGGTATTTACAAACTATTATAATATTAAATTGATTTTTTTACAATTGCGCACTGTTTAAAACAATTTAAAACACTTCACTCTTCGAACCAAACACAAAGACTGAACATTTTAACTAATAATACAAAATTAAGGCACGCGTCAAATAACGGGACAGCATTCTCAAAAACACTTACAAAACTATAGCGAGAATAAGTCATTTGCAATCATATTTGTTGTCATGTTGTAGGAAATTTCTTATAATAAGCTGGTCTACAACTCGTTTTCTCTGTTATGGTCTGTTGGGTTGTATTACCCTTTACCACTACCTGAAGACATTTACTGCTCTTCATTTGGTATGTGCAAAAGCGATTTTAAGTGCTTTTAACTTAGTAATTACTTTACGAAAATCATCTGCATGATAAACCTGTATTTTTGTCTCGATTATAATGTCTCGCTTTATTGCAGCTACATAAAAAGAATTTTCACCTATCACAGAGATTAATTTCTTTATAAACCCATTTGAACTTTGCTCTCTAAGATATATAGGGGGTTGCTTAGACGATTTGATGACATTTGGTGCTTCAGGGAATTTATCCTCCAGAATTGCAAAACAGTTATGGAACTTATCCTATCGGCTTTACCATCTTTTGGGACCGAATTAACTTTTGAGAAGGAAGGGCTGCGACCCCGTTTAAACACTGTAATGTACCTTTAAATAACAGCTTGTACTTGAGGCTTTTGACAACTTTGCTATCCTCTATTCATTTATTTATTTCTGCACTGCTTTCTTTAATATTCACTGTCACATATGCATTCTTTCCATTCTGGCTAATTTCATTATTACTATATACCCCTAAAAGTATTCCTTTTTTCTGTTCTGTTTTATGCCTGTTCTGTTTATTTTTTATGTTTTACAACAAACACCAAAAATAAAAATGTTTCTTCTTTTACTTTCTTTTTGTGTTTACATTGGGAAACCATTGAGAACAGTTGAGAGAACTGAGAGAACCAATGCCTTTGGAAAAATGTTGTCTGATGATCTGGCCTAGGCAACAAGTGAAATGCGCATAGGAACTGTAGCTTATCACCCAGCAATAAATGTCAGTATATTTATCATGACAAAAAATTGGGAATTTAGCACATCATAATTAATGAATAAAAAGTTTTGCGTTGCCGAAAATAACTTTGACGTTTTGTCTTTTGTTGGTTGTGTTAAACCTAATGAATAGTATACTAATAAGAGAGTCCCTCTTACATGCGGTCTCCACGTCGCAATATTTACTGACTGCTCCGTAAAATTTGCGACATGTGAGCCGCAGTTTGCAATGAGTGCCAATTCATTGCGCAATGATTTCTCTGTTATTTTATCGATTAATCATTCAATTACCACAAGGCATAGATATGTTCTTTTGTATACACAACTTCTTATGGTGAAAATTGCAAATTTATGGTGAAGCAATTTTACGTGTTCTCCAGCAATTTAATCAGCATTTTTTGCGCCATTCTGCTGCCAAAATTTTATTTTGCTTGTTCTCAGCAATACGAATTGCTACTTGGAGACGAAGAGTGAGGGACTCTCCACTTTTAAATTTAACTCTTCATATTCTTTCTTCCACCTTTTCTATCCATGGTCTTCTGTAGGTTCCCCTTTGATTCCACAACCGTATGCAACGAGCAAATGTTATATATCGCACTAAATAAAAGTGCTTGTTTAAAAAAAGAATCAAATTCTTTCAAAAAAATTTTTAAAAAAAATGTAAATGTTCAACCATGTTTATTCAAATAATGAATGTCTTGCAATTAACTACAAATAGTGTTCGAAAATGAATTAAAAACAAAAAAATTCTTCTGCACAAGTATTTGCATGCAAAATAAATATTGTGAACAACAAGTCAAAAAAAAAAAGCAGCAGCAAAAAATAATGATGGCAATTGTTTGCGCAGTATAAATTGTAGAATGATTGTAGAATGCCCAAAAGCAAAAAAAAAACCTTAGTAAACGATATACAAATAGGAACATATCTCTATGATAATAAGGGATAGTCACAGATTGTGAAAGCATTGGAGATGAATTTTCATGGTTTGCTTTCAAGGAGCATTCGAAGGCCCCGTTATCATATCATGTATTCTGACAAGAATGTAAAGTCAAGACACTTGACAATCAGCAGTAAAATACATATTAGATTAAGTTTCTGGAAATATTGGAAAGTCTGAATTTATTCATCTGAGAGTTCTTATTAAACTTCTAACTAAGTATTTGAAATAAAAAAAAGCCATTTGGAATTAAATATGCAGTTTTTATTTTTTCGCTGTTATGTTGTACAAACGATAAATTTAATAGTACTAGTGTATGCCCAGCGGTCGAAATTGTACCATAATTATTTATGCAAATATGAAGAAAACATAAACATAAGTATAAATTAATTTACGTGTTTTGGGAATTTGTTTTTTCTTTTCGTCTTGGTGGATCGATTTGGCGAAGACAAACCGCCGATCAATATGTTATCTTTCAATAAAATCCGTGAATGTTTAATTTAATTTTTTTTAGTCCAATAATACAAAAAAAAATTTCAGAAAGTACCAACTAAAATACAAAAAAGTACCAAAAAGTATCCTTTTATAGTTTTCCAACCACTCCGGACTCTGCATGTCGAATTTTATTTTTTTTTCGGTTTAGAATTAATAAAAATTCAAAAAGTACCAGATAAAGAATGAAAAAGTACCAAAAAGTGCCTTGTCACAGGTTCTTATGCACTTAGTACTAAAAATATCCCTCTTACAGATTATTAACGAAAATGAAAAAGTACCAGTAGAAGAACAAAAAACCACTAAAAAGATACCTCATACAGATTCACTCAGTACGTTGCATGTTCAATTTTATGTTTCTAGGTACAATAATAACGGAAATTCAAAAAGTACCAGTTAAAGAACAAAAAAGTACCAAAAAACACTTTTACAGATTCTCATTCAGTCAGGACCTTGCATGTTTTATTGTTTGTTGCTAGAGCCAATTCTAACGGAAATTCAAAAAGTACCAGTTAAAGAACAAAAAGTGCCAAAAACTTCTCTTTAATAGATTCTTATCCACTCAGGAAATTCCATCTTGAATTTTATGTTTCTAAGTACAATAATAACGGAAATTCAAAAAGTATCAGTTAAAGAACAAAAGAAGTACCAAAAAGCCCTCTTGTAGATTCTCATTCACTCAGGAAATTGCATGTTTAATTTTATGTTTCAAGGTTGTAGAACGCAAATGTGCCAAAACCTCCTCCTACAGATTCTTGTTCACACGGGACGATGCATGTGTAATTTTATATTTTCAGGCCCAATAAAACAAAAAGAAAAGTACCAACATATTTCATCTTTAAGGTTCTTATGTACGCAGGAACCTTTATTTTATATATCTAAGTTCAATATTATAGAAAGAGTTAAAGTAAGAAACTTAATTTCCCGTTTTCCCCTTTTTTATACATTTTTGCACCCCATTAAAGTATCAAACATTTTAATATTGTAGTGGGAGCCCATAATTTAATGCGTTTATGTCAATGAATGGAGAAAAGTTTTTTGTAAAAAAGTACCTAAAAATGTTTTGTAAAAAAAGTACCTAAAATAGGTACGATATTCACCCCTTAAATGTATGAATTTCGAAATTGGGTATAATCTTTATTTTATGTTAATTAGTTTAAAAGATAGATCGGCCGACAAAGAAGTTCCAAAATGAAGTTTATACCCGTTTACTCCCTAAAAGGGCCAAATTTCAAATATGTTCCAAATACCTGCCCGCTTATTTTTTCTAATGAACAACCGAATTTGTTAAATTTTTTTGTATCTCTTTTAGTTTTGGAGATATGATGTTACCGAATTTACCCGTTTTTTACCTTTTTTCCCCCTCAGACTTAAAAAAAATATATTGTACCTTTAAAATGGTGTATTTTTTGTTCATGTTGGTTGGCAAACGGAGGAGGAAAGTTTTCTTTATATATAAGATGGCTTCCGGGCATAAAACACTAATTTGTGCAAATTGGTGCATTGTGTAATATAAATTTTTGTAACAATAATATAAATTTTTCAAGGAGGTTGTTCCACATTTGTGTTTATAATTCTTTTCCTACTTAACCGATTGTAATAAACTTTAATCCCCAACAGCTTAAGAGAACTGGTAAAAGTTCGACACTAATTTTGTTCTTTTGTGTTGAGTCTTTCGAAAGAAAGCGTGTTTTTTTAACAGACTAACAGCCAGGCGAACAGTGCTTATGGGGTCTTGGATGACTTTTTAAAAAATTTCACTCGGATATGACATACTTTGTATAGCCTCACTCATGGTTAGGAGTATAAATGAGATCAAGCAAATTTTGGTGAAAAAACGATTTTAGGTGAAGTACAAAATAGTATTTTTCTTTAGCAAAATAAATTATTAACTTAATTAAAAACGATTCGATTCGATTTTAGTATCTCATACCAATATAAATCTCTTAATACCCCTGTATTTAAATTATAATTCACTGTATGTCGCATGATTGTATGCAGCATGTATCTGGTAAATATTATAACAAGGACAATACTAAATACACATCACAAAATGTTCGATTCAATATTATTAATTCAATGAATATTCCATGTTTTAAGCACACATCCAAGCAAGCAAGCAAATAGACATTTCGACATACATTAATTTAAACATATAGTCCTGTGTCTATCTATGTGTGTGTGAAAGTTGGTGTATTATTATGGACAATATTTATGCATAACTGAACAATAAAAACATTACACTTATAAAATGTTTAATTCGTCTGTAATTAACTCAATTAAAAATCACAGAAAATACGTAAAAGCAATAACAGCAACAGAACAGAACAGCAGCTAGTAAATATTAAAAAAAAACACACACACACACAACATAAATTTGATTTCATCATTAAAGTTTATTTAAACAAAATTACTGAACAAAAAATATTGAAGAAAAAAATAAACAGAATCACAGAATAGTCAACAACAAACAAAATTCAATTTTAATCAACGGAACTTCAATAATCAATAATTACGAAAAGTTCGAAGAATGGGGGTGTGTGCATGTGTGTGTAATTTTTAAAGTGTACTCGAACAAAAATTTAATGAAATAACTGAATATTTAATAAAAGAAATATTTGTGTTTTTTGGCAAAATATTTTCTTGTTTTTGGTTTTTTTAAGCTTCAAGTTTTCCAATCAAATTCAATTTCATTTTTGATTTTATTACCAACCAAAAATTTCATTAAATTGACAACACAGCCTTTCTCCTATTTTTTGGCGGTGATGCCGCCTTGAGGTTGTTTATTGAATTTTTATTTTTGTTGTTCTGTTCAATATTTAAGTAAAGATTTTGTGTGCTTGTGTTTGTATTGTATTATTTCTGTATTTGCTCTTAACTACTTTACATTTAAGACATGTGTCAATAATTGTCAGTTATTTAAGTTTTACTTCTCGATTTATTGTTATTTTTCGGTATTTTTATTTTTCGTTTCGTATTCGCACAAAATCGAGGCATTTCGCGGCCTTTAGCAGTGTGTATAGTTAAGGAATGTGTTGTTAGTTTGTTTTGATGTAAACAATTTTATAGTTTTTCTTTATTGAATATTGTCAAATTCAAGTTTTCTTTATATTTAGTTTTGTACGTATGTATGTTTGTTGTTTTTCAGATGAATGCAAAGCCAAAGTTTTATACAATACACTTACGTACATACAACATTTATTACATACACAGTGATGGTTAAAGAAATCAAGTAAACAGTCAGACAGACAGACATCCAGTTCGACATTTATGTTTGAGTCGTTCGATATTTATATGAATTATATATACAAGTCACATATGGAGCAAAATTATATGCGAAATATTGATTATCAAACGCCATTCATAATAATTTTAGATTACAGTGAAAGAAAAAGTTAGTTAGAAATATCATTGAAACATGCGATGGACCAAACTACATGGTAGGGTTCTCCGCTACCCGCAACCTGCAAAGGCGTCCCTTAGCACCTGAGATATGCTTCCCGAAAAGGTTCTTTTATATTTATAACTGCGTTGGAAGAAATCCCGACGAAAACGAAATATAAAAAAACCAGGGGAGAAAAACCCCAGGGGGGGGAATGAAATTCTTGTCTTGTAATTTTGGTATTTTTATTTTGTCGTTCATCTTTTCCGTTTTATATTTATAATAATATTATAAAACTGAAAAGTTTGTCTGCTTGTAAGATGCAATCTTCGGAACTGCCGGCCCGATTTTAAAAATGTATTAAAAAAAAATTAAGAAATGAAATCTTCTAATGGTCCAGGGGTGCTAAACCTCATATTCTAACCTCACTCATATCTTCAAAACTTAAAGCGACAGAAAAGAAATATAATACTTATCGCTCTTCTTTAGAAAAATAAATGGACAGGTGTCTGGTACTTTTTAGAAATTCAGCATTTTTAGGGAGTAAAGGGGCAAAACCGTTTTTCTCACTTCGTCTAGCTTTTAAATAAACGTAAAAATAAGGATTATACGAATTTGGTACTTTTTAGATATTCGAACGTTAAATGTGCGAAATTCATAACTATTGTTGGTACTTTTTTTACCAAAGTGTTTTTCTCCATTCCTTGCCTTATGCGTAGTAAATGAGCTCACACTACCATATTGAAATTTTTGATACTTCAATAGGGAGAAAAAAGTACCAAAAAGGGGAAATACGGAAAATTAAATTTCTTTCTTTAGCTTCCTGGTTCAACAACTGGACGTAGAATCATAAAATTTAACATGCAACATTCTGAGTGATAAGACTTTATGGGGGAAGTTTTTGGTACTTGGAACTGGTACTTTCTGAATTTCCATTAGTATTAGACTTGAAACATAAAATTAAACATGCAAGGTCCTGAAAGAATGAGAATCTATAAAGGGATCTATTTGGTACTTTTTCGTTCTTTAACTGTTACTTATTTATTTTTCTTAATATTGGACGTGTGAACACAAAACTAAACATGCAAAGTCCTGAGTGGATGAGAATCTGTAAGATGGGCTTTTTGGTACTTTTTTGGTCTTGGTACTTGGAACTGGTCATTTTTGAACTTCCGTTAGTATAAGACTAAAAACATAAAATTAAACATGCAAGGTTTTGAGTACATGAGAATCGTTAAAGGGTACTTTTTTACTTTTGTTAATATTGGACATATAAACATAAAATAAAACATGCAAGGTCCTGAGTGAATTAAAATCTGTAAGAAGGATTTCTTTTGGTACTTTGTATTTTTCGTACTGGTACTAACTTAGGGCCGCTAGACCTCCTTTATTCAGAAAATTTTTATTATCGTTTTAGAAGATATTTATTAATGCTATAGTTGCCGAACTCAAAAGATAAGAAAAGTAATTTTAACATGAGTACGCTGTTCACCCTCCATTTCGCCTTCTGCCTATCTCCGCTCGACCGTCCCCTGACCGAATGCGAACAAGAGGGGACATGCGTAGAATTACTGCCACTCCGAAAATATCTTACTGATTTTGATAAAATTTTAATAGACAGATCAGCGTAATAAAACACATAGGGTTTATATGTTTTTCCAAGCTAGGAATATGAAGGGACGGCTTTATGTTTCTTTATAGTAAGTCAAAATTGCATACTGGGCTGGCAACGCCGCGGGAATAGCTAGTTTTATATATCAATACATATACATCTACAGCTTACTTCAAGTTGAAAAGTGTGAGAATTGCAAAATGAAACGGAATTGCAGAATACATAAAATTGAGTACCTCTCCCCGACCTTCATACCTCTACCACCACTAAACTCAAGAATAACTGCAACAAAAATTGCAAGTCTGGAAGATGACTTGATAAAAAGCTTATTTTTAATAAGAAAAGGACTCCAATTCGACAACTCATAGTGTCAGGGGATTGATTTTTTCTCTCAGTGTTCTGCATTTTTAATTTTTTTTTTTGGTACCATCAGGTTCCTCCATCTCTAAACCTCTTTTGATGGTACTTATTACCAATTTGTTTTACTTAAAGTCATCAACGCCACATATAAAATAGTATTGAATAAAATACACTCAATACCACCACACTCTTGCCCGCAACACTTGTTACAATTTCAATAAATTTTTATAACTGGATATAAAATTTTTTTTTAAATACTTTTTGATCAAAAACATTTGCCAATACGTACCAGAGGCTTTTAGACCAAAAACTAAAGCGCGTCGTCCTACAATGTCGTTAAACTTTAACAAGTGATATCAATAAACGGGTAAAAGCAAAAATAGCAAAAAAATTACTACAAAAACATTACAAAATATTACTGTAAAGCCATTGAACGCTAAACGTTTGCTTTACGGCCATAGACAATAAAATCAAAAACAGATCCATTCAAGAAAACCGGAATAAGTTTGAAGCAAAAATTCAAAGGCCGAATTCAACTGAAAGAAAGACACAACAAGCACACAAAAACAAATCAAAGGAATTTTGAATGTTGCCTTTTAATACCCCTGCATCTAAATGAATATGATCAAAAGTACTGACTTGGGTTGGCAAAACTAAAATGGTTAGAAGACTGGATTTATAAAAAACAAAACAGCCACTTGCCTCGCTCTTGTTCATCCAAAGATTAAGTGAAATAGTTGTAACTGAGTTTGTTACTTTTTAGCCGGTTAAGACAATTTAAAGCACTTGTTATTGGGTTTTTTTTTTTGGGTTTGAATGTCTTGACCAACAGATTACTTTGATGTAGTAAATTGTTTTTTTGTTTTGGCCGTAATTTTCATTATTTCCCTAACGGTTGCTTAAAAGCTTATGAAAAGAAAAAGGCCTTGAAATTTTGGCATTGGGGCGGGTATGTAAATGTTTGTAAATATTTAATATGTTTTCGTTGTTCAAATTTTACAGTAATTTATTTAATTATAGTAATTTTAGTTTCTATTTTTTCTTTCATCTTTGCATATGAAACTGCACAATGGGGTAAAATTCAACTTTTAAGCTTAAAACATTGCCTAACTTACTTGCATCAGATTGAACTTTGGGGCTCCGAAACAATTTTTTTAACCAAAGTTTGCCATTTTGTCAACGTGTATACATGCGGAAAATACTGAACATTGAAGTCGTTGTCAGACATAAAATAAAGACGTTTGTGCTTAATTCCACAACGGATGGTTTTTTTTGGCTAAAATTGTTCTAATTTTTAAGCACACCGTTGTTATTTTGACAAGACATTGCTTTCATTCTGACAACGTTTCGGTGTCATTTTGACGTTGAATATATTTTGAGAACCCCTTGTATTCCTTAAATAAGCGGGGGGATACAAACTTGTTTGTTTTACAACAACTCGTTTTTAATTTAACCACAGGTGTTTTTTATAATTTGGCAAAGTTTTTTAGACTTTATATTTATGTTGTCAATTTAAATTTGACAACCTTACGTTCTCGATTTGACAACAAATGCTGTTGATAATTTTGTTTGTTTTCGTTTTGTTGCCACACCATATTCACTTTGATACCATCATTTGACATTCTTGATATTATGATTTCTTTAATTAAATAATAAATATTACCACTGTGTTCTGTTATTTGTGGTAGAGAAATTAATTTATTAAAATTCACAAAAAAAAAAAAAAAGAACGAAGTAAAAGTTTGTATTTTTTTTTTCCTTTTCATAGTTAACCAGTCCTTTTGATTATTTAAGGGGTTTCTTTAGCCTTTTTTATTTTTCTATTTGTTGTTTATTTGCTTGCAATACTTGTGCAAAGAGGAAATTGTTTCAATAAAATTTTTAAGAAGTTTGGTATTTTTCTAACCGTAAAAAACTGAGTTTTTTTTCTTAAAGAAACTCTTGCTTTGATAAGGAAAAACTTTTATTATTTAAAATCCTGTTAAAGGAACTACTTTTTTCGGGGTATATTTGTATTTATTTATTTTCTACTGGAAAATAACATTAAGAAATGATGGAAAAAGAAAGCAGCAAATAAACATAAAATAAACCTTAAAACTAACTTTATACAAAACTGATGTAAAAGATGTGGTGGAAAATAACTCCATTCAAGATATTAACCCGTTGCGGCTATGGGAAATACTTGTTGATTACTGAAGAAATTGCTGGCTTACACTCTTCAAGTTTAAGTTGTCAAGACTTGAGTTTTTAGGAGACAGAGGAAAGGAAATGACATTCTCTTTTCGGGAACCAGATCCCTAATTTCATCAGAACACATACCATTGTAGTAACGATAAAACAGGTTAATGCAACTCTCATTGTGATGGAGCTCAATGGAGTCAATAGAATTATATACCCTACTGTCACCAATTAGAACTTCGCCCTCTCCTGCACGGGGTCGAGAAGCTTCAAAATTAACTTTGAAGCACCGGCCCACACATAAGAGTTGTATTCCATTCGCGGTAGGATATAGTACGTGGTAAAAATAGTAAGAAGATCAGATGAAGTGAAGTACCTATTACGTTTTAAAAAGCCGAGGCACTTGAGTGCTTCTTTCGACACCTTTAATATATATTTTGTCCGTCGGATATCACATTGTATCTTTATGCCCAGAACATAAAAAGATTTTGATACCACCCATTAATAAAGATGTGATGCCTTGATCCATTGCGCGGTTATGCGTCAGCATGAAATATTGGGTCTTTGGGACATTCAAATCCATATTCGCATGACCCCATTTCGAGATTATGTCAAGGATTCCGCCAAGCGTATCATTCATGTTTTGCCTCAAAGCACCAACATCGGACACGCTTGGTCTATAATGCCTTGAGCGTGGCTGAAGAGAGGTATGATTCTGTAGCAGCCCCGTTATTTAACGTCCATGAAGTTAAGTTTCCAACCATCATCCGACAAACAGTGGGCGGTTTGGAGATGTGGGCGTGGCACTAGTTAAATTGATTTGTATCTAAAGAACGGTGTTTAAATCAGTGTTCGAAAATAAACAGTACATTATTTAACATTCGGCTCACACACCCAGGAACGATATCTATTTTTTTAGTGGTTGTGTAGACATACACAACCCCTAATACCGTTCGTTACTATTTTCAAGAAAGAACAACTGTAGTGATACTGTAGACAAACATTAAATTTTAATGTTCTATAATGTTTTTTTCGTGTGTGTATTTTGTTTTTGTAAAAAAATGTTTGGTTGTTTTTACCAGCCAAAAGGGACGAACATTAACGAGCCGAACCGAACACATTGAAGTTTGTGGATTTCCAAAAAAAAAAAACCGAACGGAATTTAATGTTCACATCTTTTGTTGAGTTTGATAAAAACAGTAATATTTTTTTGTTCGAAAGATGACTAACAGGGAAACGTTATTTTTTTTTAATGATTTTCTACACAAACTCTATTAGCGTTTGTGTTTTCTACACATCTACCGAACCGAACATTAAGAATCGATATTTAGTGTTTATTTTCGAACACTGGTTTAAATAACTTTCGGTTCATCGCACCATGGTGAAGGCTAAACAAGATTTTTTCGTTTTTTCTGTTGTATAATGTGGGTTAGCGGGTGAGTGGTATAAGGTAAGAAGTAGAAGCTTTAAAAGATTCAGCACAGCCGACTATAGCACTTATACTTGTTAGTATTAAATTTTTCAAAAACTTGTCACAAAAGAAAAAAAAAAAAAAAACACTGAAAAATTGTAACAAAGATTTTTTAAATTAAAAACATTTTGTTAAAAAAAAAATAAATTCACCAGTTTTTTTTCCAATTTTTTTCGTTTAAAAAACTGTGACCAAAATCTTATCAACCCAGAAATATACGACAAACATTTTGGCTTAAAATTTATTATCCAACAGGAAATCAATGATCTTCAGAAAACTTTAAGCGCCCCTAAATCATTCTTTTCCGCCTTCGAAAGCCCTAAAGGATTAAGGAAATTGATAAAAGTGTATGAATTTCGCAGGAATCGTTTTTCTTCGTTTTCATTTATATAAAATTCAACTCAAAGCGATATTACTTCAATGGAAAGCAAATAGTTGACTGACTCTGTTGCTTTTTATTTAAAGAAAATAAAAAAACACACACACATACACCCACACAATACTCCTTTTTGCACGCAACACAGACTCAAAATGCATTTTGTTTGTATGGGAGTTATTGGGTGTGGGTGTGTGTGTTTGGGACAAAGTGACTCCTAAAAAAAACAAAACTACATTGAAAATCTTCAACTGTTTCTGTTATTGAATGAATCTTCTTTTTTTAAATGCTTAAAAAAATAAAATGAAAATAAAATTTAAAGATGAGAAAAAAATGGAGTTTCTTTCATTTTATTTTAACTTTAGCAACGTTTGTCATCAAAATGAGTAACAAGATGTTTATAATGTCATCGTCATTTCAGTTTTTCGCTTATTTTTATTAAAAAAATAAAGCGAAAAAAAGAAGCGAATTTAAAGTGAGTGTCTGTTTGTCAGTCAGTTGACTAAATGAAGGAAAATTGTCAATATTTGTTTGTAAGTTAGTACATTTGTGTGAGTGCAAGTGTAAAGAGTGTGTGGGAGTGTATTTGTGTATAAAATCTAAAAATTGAATTGCATTTTACGGAAATTGATATTTGTAAGACACAAGTATTTAATTTTTTTTTCTTTGCCTTTATACTTTGGCAACTAATACGAGTAGTAAAGGCATTTTATGCATGAAGTGTATATGTATATGTACATATGTGTGTGTGTGGGTGTATGAAATATTTATTTGTTCATCTATCTGCACTCCTACCTACTCGTCTTAACTACTCTTATTGTAAAAATTTCCTCTTTTGATAAATAAGTTTAAGTTTAAATGCAAACATTAAGAATGATTTAAACTAAAACTTTCTGTCTTTTTGTGTCGTCTTGTTGTTCTTGGAATCTTTTCAATCTGTCGTCATGTAAACTTTTAAGGAAATTTCTTCTTTTTCTATTTGTATCGTTGTTTTCCCAGTAACTACTTGTACTTGAAGGTAAGTTTTGTATCTTTGGTAATCGAGTCTTCAAAGAATTTATTGCAAATTTAAAATAAAAATGTTGCACATAAGTGTTTGATTGTAACTTTAAGATGTTTACTTTGTATAAAATAGACACTTGAATATCTTTGTCGTATGTGCATGTTTTGAGTTGAGAGCGAAATAAGTAGGTTAGGTATATTACTTGCTCTCTTTGCTTTCTTTTGTTGTTGTGTAGGACTCACAAGATCTTAGGAGATTTATTAAAATGTAAAAAATGAGGGATTAAGTAAATTAAAAGCAAGAAAATATAGCTTACAGATATATAAAGGATTGCATTATAAAATGCTTCATAAATTCGCAAATACTTGTCCGCCGCACATAGGGGTTTTTTGCCAATCTAGCCGGACATTAAGCAAAAAATTAAATTTAAGAAATGGAAAAATTTAAGTACGCAGCTCGACAGACAACAAAGTTCTGCATCGTATAATGAATTTTCAAGTCTTTTGCTTGAGATTTGTGGTTTTGGGAGGTTTGCAATATATATTTTTTGTAGATAAACGAATTAAGATTTTACATTGATTTTTTTTTTTCTGTGAAAGACTATATAAACAGCTACTTATGAAAATTTTTAGAAAAATTTTATTTAAAGTTTTTATGATAAAAAAAATTAGTTCGAAATTAAAAAAAAACGATTTTTTTGTTCACTTTTTTTTAAAAAAAAAAATTAAAAGGTTTTTGAAGGTGAAGCCAGTTGAGTTCTTAAAAATGTTATACATCACGATAACATTTGAAATCTCAACTTTTAAATTAAAAAAAAAAACGTTGCGCGTTGTTGCGCCATTTTTGTATGATTTTTTGAAAATTTCACTTTTTTCTGTTTTTGCTCATCTTGCATAGGTACATATGATAGAAACCCTTTCGTCAGTCACAAAATGTTTTGGTTGGACGTAGATGTTTTTTATTTAAATTATTACATCTTAGACTAATACATATTACCTGTGTAAAAAAGGGATGTGCGAAACAGTAAGTAACGGGTTTTAACCACCTGTGCGGCTGCTAAATGACGTTATTTTATGGAGCAAAGTTATTATTGAAGTAATAACAAGTGGTCACAAAATCAATTTGCACGAGTTTGCCAATTATTGCTTAGACACTGCAAAACTTTACGGGACTCTATATCCCTGGCATCCTATGACACCTACAATGCACAAGATTTTAATACATGGCGCAACTTTAATGAGTGAGGCATTGTTGCCTATCGGGCTATTATCAGAAGAAGCGTCTGAGGCACGAAATAAACATTTTCGGCTTTACAGGCAGAATTTTGCTAGAAAGTTTTCGAGGGTTCAGTGTACCAAAGATATTATAAATAGACTTTTGCTCAGTTCTGACCCACTGCTTACTAGTATAAGAACAACTCCAAAAAAAAGTCATTACCCTTTACGAAAGAAGCAATTTCTTTTATGCTTCCACCTGTACTTGGCTCTGAAAGAATTCAGATTCAGAAGAGGATTTTGAAGAAGCAGACGAAGAAGAACCATGGCACTCATCATCATCTGAGTGCAAAAGAGAAGTTATTTTAAATAAAATTTGCTGTTACTATTATAAATAAGTTATAATTACGAATATATTAATTATTTTTCGATAAATTAAATACTATAAAATACATAAAAGTCACATAAAATCTTAAAAATTAATATGTTTTGGAAATTAGCAAAAAAAAAAAAAAAAAAAATTTTTTACAGGGTCGTTCCGGGGGAGGGGGAGGGGGGGTGTTTGGAGGGATACCTCCCCCTACCCATAAAAGTTAAAAAATTTAATTTTTATAGTATTAAGGCGTTAGTAATCTATTTCTTTTAATATTTAAATTTTTTTTTAAATATTTTTTTATTTAAACGCCCTCAAAAGGGGGCGGGGGCGAAAAGTGTAATTTTACGATCTCATGGGTCTAATTTTAGATTTTTTAACTTTCGCCGACGTTAAAAGTTACATTTGCCAAACAAAAGTATGGGACAACTTTTAAAAAAATTGCATTTTTCAGAGGTTGGATTAGTTTTTCTAGGGGGAACCTTTTCCTCCTTGGTCCGATTTTACTTATTTTTGAGGTTTACCTGCCTATGACAATATCACATATTTTTGCCAAGTTTCATCGATCTAGGGGCACTCAATAACTTTTAAGAAGCAATATAAGCTAAAACAAAAAGTAATGTCCGGCTAGATTGGCAAAAAACCCCTATGTGGGCCGGTGCCATCTTGTAATTTTCCGTACACACTTTACAGTGGGGTATTTCGGCAAAAAAGGAAGCATATCTGCTGTTTCTATATTAAGAGTTTATTTTTGGGAAAAAACTATTTTTAATTTTTAGCAATAATATTTTATACTTGGGTATAAAACCACAACTTTCTGAGCCAGGGTTTTAAGATGGTGGACCTGGAGTAATGGCTCATAGCTGTAGTACATTGTGGACCTTCCTAAGGCGGATTATGTAAAATCGTCACTCGTAAAGTTTTAGCCGATTTGTCTGTAAGATCTTTTTATACGGGCAGGTGGATCCATTAAGCGATTTTTCAAAATTTTTTTTTTTTTTTGAAGTTTTTAATATTTTTAAATCAGGCTTATGGCCTGTTTGCCTATATCGAACGAAAATTTCGTTCGCTTAAATTACATGAAAAAAAAACAAATAATAAAATATTCTATTTTGTTTTACATGTGTTAGTTATGCGAACGAAGTCTTCATTGGATATCGGCGAATAGGCCATTAAGTTCATCAAATTTAATTTCCATTAAATTATTTTAATTAAGGAAGGAATTTTACAACATGAAATTAATTAAAATTTATTGATAATTTTTCTTGACTGAACCAGGGCGCGAACGCAGGTCGAATTTACATGTTCCATGAACAACCACATTCTCATCTTCAGCATTCTTTGCAGTTTTACCCTTTTCAATACTGCGACGGCTGGCAGTCTGTAGTCAAAAATTAATTTTTTATGTTATTGATTATTTATTTTCTATTTATTTTTAATTTATGTTTATTCCTCACCCTGTTTTTTCGTAATTTTTTCAAGAATTCTTCTACTTCTTCAAATATTTCTCAAGATGAGAAAGTGGTTGTTTTAGAAACATGAAAATTCGACCTGAGTTCGAGCCCTGTTTAAGTCAAGAAAAATTACCAATAAATTTTAATTCATTTGATGTTACAAAATTCCTTCCTTAATTAAAATAATTTAATGGAAATTAAATTTGATGAAGTTAAGCCACATTTATAACACCAAAAAATTTAAATAATATTTGTCAAATCCAGAAAAATTTAAATAACAAAGAAATTGGTGGATGTTTACGTTTTTTTTTTAGAATATTTGTCGTTAAATATTTAAAAAATGTGAACATAATTTTAGTCGGAGTATGAAATTAAAATAAATTCTTGCAATTAAAAAACCAGCCCATAATATTCTCCTTAATTTCACAGAGAAACTGACTGACAACGAAAATGAAATTTTAAAAAATTTTCCATTGATTTGATTTTGGGATTTCATTAATAGGAAAATTAACTAACTAATGCCATCTATTTTGAAATTAAGATGCTTCCCTAAATATCTTCACTTGACGTTAAAAATCCTTTACATAATATTTTAATATTTCCTAAAAATTTTTGTTGAAGTATTTCAAAAGTATGGTTAAGAGATAAAAAAATCAGAGCAAGTTAAACTCTTTTTTTGGTTTAAAATGTGTTTAAACCAACAAATCTATAAATCACCAAACATATAAACCATCTTTAAGCGCATAAAATTGGGCGTTTAAACTACCAATACAGACCATATGAATTTGATAAGATCTATCGTAGTGCTGCCACATAAAATTTTTTTAACAACATACAATACATGCGACACTGATTTATAGTTGTTGAATTTAAACTACATATAAGTTCAAGTTTAGTTAAACTAAACCAGCGTTTTAACCATCAGTGATTTATGAGCCATAAGTGTGTTAGAAAATAAGAGGGTTAAAGTTTTTCAAAATTAAAATTTTTAGAAAGAGAATTTTGTGCATATTCGTTAGTGTTGCCGCCAGCTAAACAAAAAGTTACAACACACCTTATGGTCCGAAAGTTTTCAACACAATATGAAATTATGAATATATAAAACCATATCAAAGATTCGGTTGATTGTCCGTCTAAGTGTTTTTAAAGTTCATGTTAACCTTAAGATGCAATTTTGACTTAAAGATCTACGGAAGAAAATACAAATTGATTTTAATTATAAAACTTATGATATTAATTAAATATGCAGCAGTAAACAAATTAATTGTATCCATTAAATATATTTTGATATAAACAATATTTGCTGCAGTTATGAATGTTGTTGACACAAGTTAACGTTTAATTTACTTGATTAAATTTTTAAATAAAATGATTTTAGTTTTGATTAATCGTTTAATTGAAAATTATTGGCGAGCATTTTTTCTATATAAGGCTTTGTTTGATCTGTGGCAATCTGCACATGATTTTTCTTATGTCTCAAAAGAAAGCCTTTCCCAAAAGGATCTTCTTTATAACCACGCCGCAAAATTAGAGAGAGAGTTTGTAATGATGTTTGTAACATCTTATTATAAATATTGTCCCTATTTGTGAGTCTTTTAGAATACCGATCGACTTAGAATCACTTTTTGTATCGAAATAGTGTTGTCCATTCGTCCATCCTTCCATCTTACAGGTATGATGCCTGTCCCCTTTCAACTTTGTGTGCAAAGTAAAGTTCGCAATTGTGAAGAAACTTTTATAAAATTTCTTACATACGTTCTAATTGTCGCAGAGACCAAGCCTATTGAAATTGCTGAGAATCGGTTCATTATTTCACATAGTCCCATTCAAGCGTTTTTCTGGAATAAATTCCTTGCGCCCATAAACAATGTTCTTATGTTCATATTTAGATTAAGTTGGGTCCAAGTCTTTTTTATACCCTCCACCACAATTAGTTGTGAAGAGGGTATATTAAGTTTGTCATTCCGTGTGAAACTTTTTTATTATTCATCTTAGACCCTATAAAGTATATATATTCTGGGTCCTTGAATAATTTTAAGTCGATTTAGCCATGCCCGTCTGTCTGTCCATCTGTCCGTCTGTTGAAAACACGCTCACTTTCGAAAAACTCAAAAGAAATAAACAAACTTGGTGTCAAATTGCTTGTAGTTATTCTAAGCAGTTTGGGATTGAAATCCAGCAAAATCGGTTCAATAGGATCTGAGCTATGAATCAAAATGTGGAACCACCACCTAAAAAAAATTGATAATATTGTTACAAAAACTAACATAAATGGTGGAAAAATGCACAGAATGATATACGATTTCACAGCAGTTCGTTTTATTTAACTGGAAATCACGCTGTAAAATTTCTTGAAGATCCGTCCATGATTTACCCTAGGCCCCATATAAGCCCTACTCCCGGAAAACAGTATAGTTAGCCTAAAACCCTAACTAACAATGCTATCATATGCTTACCATAGCTTTTATATAATTTGTTCTCTTGAAAATCATTTAAGTTCATCTTAAACTGATATTCTACTCAAACTTTTTAAAATTGATTCTGATTGTCGATCAATAATTTTATCTAGGTCTAAACCGCAACAAATTTTAATGCAGATGTCTGTTTTTAAAAAGATTATAATAATAAATAGACATCATACAGATATTACTCCTAAAACATTCGAAGTGTCGGTGGAGGGTATCAAAGATTCGGCACAGCCGAATATAGCACTCTAACTTGTTTTATTATCAAATCATAAATTACTGCTTCCGAAAATAGCTTCATACCAATAACTTCTTTATAAATGTTGGTATTGACATTAAATTCGACGTCAATAACTTTTAGGATAGCAACTGAGACAAGACAACAAAATTAGCCATATGACCAATCTAAACACCCTTCCTGAAACCACTGAAAGGCAAACAAATCTCTTATAAAGCCATGTTCTGGAAAGCGAATTCGAGTGAAATTTAAATCGAACAAACTTTTAAAATGTTCAGTGTTTAAAATTATTTAAAATAAAACCAGGAAAAGCTATGGTAATTTGCACTCGATTTCGATTTCCAGAACATGGCTAATAGATCGGTATCTTCAACTTAATACGAAGAAATTATAATAACGTGGAAAAGCAGGCTTTGCGATGGAATCCATTTCATTTCAAGCTGGCTGACAAGTGTTGGCAGAACACGAGCAAGGTAGAAATGTTCAACCGAAGCAGAAATGAGTTAAATTGGCGTATCATGGCACGAATTAAGAACAAAGTTGGGTTCGATGGCGATAAGCTGTTATTGGCACCAAATGCTGCAAAGGGAGTTATAGGAACACACAAATATATACATACATATATCTGTGGCATTTTGACAAAACATCTTAAGTCGAGATAAGATAGCAAAAAAGTTTTTTTAAAAAACTCGGTGAAAAAATCATCTTTATCAAATAATAAAATAAACCAAAATTAAAGAAAAATTTCGTTTATAATAAAAAATTTTAAAAACTTAAACAAAAAGGTTTTTTGAATGAGAATTCGTATGATTACCAACACTTCTTTTCAACTTTTTAAATTCGAATTAAGATGTTTTGTCAAAATGCCACAGATATAATATAGAAGGTGGTTGAATTTTAAGGGCTGATGTTGATTTTGAATAAAACATAAATTATTTATTTCAAACACAAATAAAAATGGCCGCCGCGACTTCGGCGGCACACCTCCATCCGATAGTCAAAATGTTCGATGACGCTGAGGCATAATTGAGGTTCTATGCTGTTAATGTGCCGAATTATCTCATCCTTTAGCACTTGAATTGCTGCTGGCTTATCGACGTACACTTTTTATTTTAAATAGCCCCAAAGAAAGAAGTCCAACATGATCTTGGCGGCCAATTGGCATCGCTACCACGTGAGATACCACGGCCATTGAAATTATCGCGCAAAAGAGCTATTGTTTCGTTGGCTGTGTGGCAAGTGTCACCGTTCTGTTGAAACCACATGTCATCCACATCCAAATCTTCCAATTCGGGCCATAAAAAGTTCGTTATCATTTCACGATAGCGAACACAATTCACAGTAACTGCCTGACCAATCTTATTTTGGAAAAATACGGCCCGATGATGCTGCCAGCCCATAAACTGCACCCACAAAGAGCGACTGTTCTTTGTGGGTGCATTGGTTTTTCGACTATAACTCTTGGATTATCATTCGCCCAAATGCAGCAATTCTGCTTACTGACGAATCCACTGAGGTGAAAATGTGCCTCATCGCTGAAGATGATTTTCTTCGAAAATTTATCATCCACTATTGCCATTTCTTGACACCCTTCTGACCATTGACGACGTTTGGAGTGGTCAAGAGGCTTCTTGAGTCAATTGCACCTTGTAAGCGTGTTAATGCAAGTCTTTATGCATAATGTCCATCAACGTAGAGCGTAAGAGGTGCAATTGTTGGGCACGACGACGAGTTGAGGTGGATGGCTCTTCAGCCACACTATCGCGAACAACAAATTTAGACCGAAAAAAATTAGCGATGTGCACGATATGCATTTTGATTTGAACGCCCATTTTCATAATAAGCCTGAATAGCTATAACGCGTTGCTCGATTGTATATCTTTCCATGGTTTAAATTGAGTTAGTCTGAAATTGAGAAATGTCAAATGAAATGCTGAAAAAACTTGGCGTTTAGGTGTGGTTCAGATTCAACATCGGCCCTTGATTGCCCATGGGTCCCAAATCCGATACACACTCGAAAATTTGTTTTTAAATAATAGTGTAGGGCATCGTATCTTTCGTCGGGCTTGACCGACTATATTATCTTTCATATTTTAAATTGATTGCTCTTCATTCTAAAAAAATAAAGAAATCCTAAAAAACCATAAATAAAATGATTTTCAATATTTCTTGCATTTTATTAACTACAAAAAGCATTTAAAAACGGTAAACAAATTTTTGGAATAAATTTTCAGAAAGTGGCAACGCTGGTATACCCCCCATATTATCCCATTAAGGCAAATTTTTGAAACTTTTAAGATGTTTATTAGAAAATTTTGATATCTTTGGTTTGAAGTCTCTAATTTATCTTTTACAAATAAAACAGCGTTTTTTTTATTATTTTTTAATTTTATTGTTTTTTTTTGTTCATTCACAAATCTTGTTCTTCTTTTATTTTGTGTGTTTTTTTTTTTTTTTTTTGTTAATTTTGTTTTTTTATACTAAATTGGCTATTTGTTGCAGTTTTTTGTTTTTTGGTTTTGTATTCAGTTGTCTCTTTAATGCAAATTATATTTTTTTTTAAATATTTGTTATTTTTTGTTTGTTTGTTTTTATTATTTATGCCATTGAATTGTAATTTTCTGATTTTTTGTTGTTGTTCATTTAAAATATTTTTAAAAATAACAATTTATTTTTTTTTGGAGTGGAGGGGGGGCGGGGAGCAGCAGGGGTTTCTTATTTTTGTTTTTTTATCAATTGCCCCTGACTGAAATGATTAACATGGAGTTTAAATTAAAAACTTAGGCCCTAAATTTGTAAAACGCAATGCCAAAAATAACATTGAAAGCAAAAACAATATCAAAAACTTGTCAAAATTTTGTTGTTGCTTTCTACAGAAATACATATTACGTTTTAAAATTATCAACGCCACAAGATATGCAGCGTTTAAAACAGTGTTCGCAAATAAACACTAAATATCGTTTCTTAATGTTCGGTTCGGTAGATTTGTGGAAAACACAAACGCTTATAGTGTTTGTGTAGAAAATCATTAAAAAAATAACGTTTCCCTGTTAGTCATCTTTCGAACACAAAAATATTACTGTTTTTAACAAACTCAACAAAAGCTGTGAACATTTAATTCCGTTCTGTTTTTTTTGAAAATCCACAAACTTCAATGTGTTCGGTTCGGCTCGTTAATGTTCGTCCCTTTTGGCTGGTAAAAAAAAACCAAACATTTTTTACAAAAACAAAATACACACACGAAAAAAACATTATAGAACATTAAAATATAACGTTTGTCTACAGTATCACTACAATTGTTCTGTTTTTTAACGAAGAAAATAGTTACGAACGGTATTAAGGGTTGTGTATGTCTACACAATCACTAAAAAAATAGATAACGTTCCTGGGTGTGTGAGCCGAACGTTAAATAATGTACTGTTTATGTTCGAACACTGGTTTAAAATTTAAAAATTCAATATAAATTTCTCTAGAAAACAACAACAAAATTATGAAAAATTTTCGATTTTGTTTTTGCTTTCAATATAATTTTTGGCGCTGCGTTTGCGTTTTACAAATTTAGGGCCTAAAAGTTCTTTTCATATCAAATAGCAAAAAGTGTTGCCTAATTTTGGGGGGGCTTAACTAAGTTTCTTGTCTTTTGCTTCAAATACTGTTTTAACTATTTAAAAAAATTTTGCTTAAATTTTTCTTGTTTGATTTTTATTGAATATACCAATTTTTTGTTGTTGCTTTTTTGTTTTAAATATACATATAATTTTTTGTTCTTTTTTTTGTTTAGTTTTTTGTAAATAATATTTATTTTTTTTATTTTAATTACTTTTTAGTTAACATTACGACGTGTTTTATTTTTCTTTCTTGATTATTTTTACTTAAAATTAACATTTTATTTTTATTTCTGTATTATGTTTTGTTTTATAAATAATTATTTAATTTTTTTTGTTTTAATAATATTTGGATTTTTGTTGTATTTTTTCAATAATATTTTCTTTTTATATTTTTAAGTGAATTTTAAATTCAGTTATTTTTGTTTTGTTGTTTTAATTATTTATAAACTTAAAATTAGCGTTTTTGTTATTAATAATAATTTATTCTATTTTTTGTTGTTTTTAATTGTAGTTTTCAATAGTATGAAATGAGTTTTTTTTAATACAAAAGCTTGATATATATTTTTTATTTATACAAATTTTTCTTAAATTTAGTTTTATTTGTTTAATTAAAGAAATATTTTACAATAGTTTTTGGCCTTGCAGTTACTTAAATTTGAAATTTTAGCCAGTTTGTTTTTAAATATTTATTAAAGTAAGTTTTTGGTTTTTTTTCTTTTTTTAAATACAATTTTGTTACTTAAAGTTAAACAATTTAATTTCTAGTTGGAGTTTATTTTAATTTTTTTTCCTTTTACTTTTAATTTATCAAATAACATTTATACATTTTAACCGCTAAAGGAAATTTTACAAACATTTTTGGACTTTTTATTAAATATATTGAGCATACTTTTAGGGGGGTTTTAATTTTTTTTTGGTTGCTTGTTAAAAAAAAAAAATATAAATAAAAAAGGACGTTACGGCTTTCAAATATTTTTAACAGTTCAAAGTTGCTTGGATTTACGTATAAAAACTAAATATAAATTCTAGTAAAAATCCTTTTGTATATTTAAACATAAGGATTGATAATTATTTAAAAAATTTCCTCCCTTTCAATGCCTTTGCAATGGCAGCTAATGTCAGGTTTTGGGTGAAAAAGAGCAACTAACGGTTGCAAATTTAAATCTTATATGTACAAGAGTTGCCTCACTTTGGTTCCTTGCTCAGCATAATTGGCCAGAGTAACCATATACTCTTGTACAGATGTATAGAGCCTATTACAAGTACCTCCCGTGTTGGTCTAGCTGCACGGTGATCTGAACGCAATTTATTTGCCAACGCCTCTGTGTTCCTGATCAACCACATGACACATAGCTACCGTCAGTTTTGAGTAGGTCGAACTTACTTACAAGTGGACGGAAAGTTAGTTCTTTAATTAAAATTTGTTTTATATTTCCACTTTCGTGTTTTTTGGCAATACCCACAGCCACAACGTAGTAGCCTCAGCAATAACCAGCCCAGGACCAAAGTCACAGTGGTTTCGTGTTAACAACTTCTAGTCAGCATCTTAACTAAGAAAACGCGCAAATTTTGGGCAATGCCCACAACTACTATGCGATTTTCGTAGGATTCTCCTCAAGTACCAGTCCAGGACCAAAGTCCAAGGAGTTTTGTGGTCCCATGATTCCAGATAGGAACTTTAGGTCAGCTGAAGTCAATCTCTTAAAAAGAAAACCCACACAATACAACCACTACTTGATTTCCGTTGGATCCTCCGCAATAACCACTTCAGGATCAACCTTCCAGTTCTTTTCTTTGACCCATGGTGCCAGATAAGGATTTCGAGGCATCTGTGATCAACATCTTAAAAAAGAAAACCCACCAATTTTGGTCAATAACTCACAACCACTACGTGATTTCCGTTGGATCCTCCGCCAGATAAGAATTTGTAGTCTGATGTTATTATTCTCCTAAAAAGGAAAACCTGCAAATATGTCGTATGCTGAATAATCGGTATTTGCTGCTCGTGTTTCAACGGAGGATGTACCGACAAAATTTGAAATATCACTAAGATGTTTCCCTACACACCCTCAGAATTCCCCAAAAAATATATTAACACTTTAAAAAGTTAAATTATTAAAATCCGCTGGAAATTTTTTCAAATTCCTGTTGCAGATCCAGGATTCCCAAAAACAAGAACATTTCAAGAAGCTCACAAAATATATAATTTGTAGAAGTTTTTTTGATTATTTTATACCAAAAGTTCGGTGAATAGTTCACTTTGCAACACTCATGTTGTGGCTTCCTGATGAAAATGATTGCCGTTGACAATAATATGGCTTAATTCACCATAATATTTTTAAAATTTTGGTGTAAAATAGTTTTACTAGAGGTGACCATATTGAAATTTTTTTTTTTTTCTGTGTCAAAGTATAAAAAAGATTTATCCTTAACGAAAATATTACATAACTTAGAAACTTGTGCTCTGCTTTTAATCTCTCAAAAAATTTCCAGCAATCGATTTTTTAATGAATTTTTAACAATATTTTTGTTTTAGAAGTTAAAAAAATTTGTTAATAGAAATTAAAATATTTTTTTTCTACTATGAGAAAAATAGACAAATACAGGTAAAAAAATTAAAATTTTAGTTTTGAAGCGGGGACTGTAATTGTGTTTATGAGATTTTCAAAGAAATTCTTCTTAGTAGAAAGCGACTATTTAAAACAAATCCAAAATATAAAAGAGGCGGTAAGTTAACCTTTAAATCACCCTTGTGTGAAAAACCACACAAAAGGAATAATCTTTATACCATAACCAAAAAAATTGTTGAGGTACACTAAAGAAATTTCTTGACTTTGTTACCAATATCAATTAAGTACTAAAACAAAAATTTTTTGATTAAAAAATATTTTTAGTGACAAAATATTTTACAACTTACGTAAGTTACCCTTGTGTGTGGTTTTCCACACATATGTAGTTTCTATGTAATTTGCACTAGAGACAAAATTATCGGTCGGCAAGTGTGAATATTTTTGATATTGCTGAGAATTGCATGCAATGTTTGTTTTATAAAGTGAGTTCTTATATAAAATACACACAAGCTTTGTATGGTTTGTTGTTAAGCACCAACGGGATAACTACATGCAAATATTGATTTTGATTACAAGCGAACTGTGTCGCCATAACAAAGTAGACAGACATTGCATATGTGTGTGACAAACCATGCACGAGGGTAACTAACGTAAGTTTTTTGAGGATGATTTGAGGGTTGAATGTGAAAACAATTTTTATTCTTTTTGGGCTCTTAATTTAAGCCCCTTATTGTATAAAACGCAACGCCAAAAAATTTAATTGAAAGCAAAACCAAAGTCAAAAATATTTGATAATTTTGTTGTTGCTTTCTACAGAAATTCCCATTGTTTTTTAAAATGTTTAACGCCAGAAAATATATGAAAACATTTTTTTACGAATAAAACTTTGTATGATGTAGATTAGGGTGACCGTTAAAATCAAAAGTTGGATTTATTAAGGTCGCACTCGCCAATTTGGTGGGTATTGATAAAAAAACAACTCCAAAAAAATTTTAGGACGATCGGCGAAGGCTAAGCCGTCCCTCAAGCCCGCCAAAGTTTGAGAAAAATTGTAAAGTCCGACTTGTATGACTTATATTTAGGAAAATGTTAATTTTACATAAAAATCGTTTTCTAAGAAGTTGTTGTTAGTAAAGTTTCCAACAACTTTTGCCTTAACAAGTTTTCTCTAAAACTCATATTGAACAAAACCTAATTAAAATAAAAAGTAAACAGCAGCATTGATGCGAATTTTTTCTTTAGAACTGTTTTTTCTTACACACGTCAATTCAGCTTTAATATTTGTGTTTGTGTGCGTTTGCTTAAAAAAAAAAAATAGTCAAACGCATATCATTTGTTTCTAACGTACCACGGTTGATAAAGTTGGTGCAATTTTACTTTGTTGATACAATTCAAAGCCAAAAAGTACGGTGGTACCACCGTGACTCATTTGGTACTATTTCCAAATTTTTCAAACTTAAATATTTATCATTGATATAAAATGGCAACTCGAATTTACTGTCCAATGAATATAAACTGATTTCAGTCTTTGGTGCAAATGGTTTTGCCAAAGTGCAAATGCAGAATTTCGTAGCGTTTTTATGAAATCTGAAATAAACTCTGTGTATGTTGTTGTTGGATTTAACAAAACAGCTATGATATTCCAGTTGTTGTTGTCGTAATCGATGGTGTCGTTTTTTATAAGAGATTAAAGTAACACACAACCAGTGTTCTTTAATCTCTTACAGAAAAACAGAAAACGACTTGATAGATTACGACAAGGAGAACTGGAATAAGGCTAATTATATCCGAGAAACTTCGTGACCACAGTAATATGAACTGAAATAACTATTCTACATAAGTGAGAGGCATAAGTGAGATAATAATGTATGAGAAATTGTATACAGAGACGATGTAAAAAGTTCTGAAATTCTGTAAATTCAATTTAAAAATTTTACTTTTTCTGGGCTTAATCGTAGCCAAACGTATTTTGCTATAATGTTTTGTGATTTAATGATGAAACAGAATTGAGTCTTCAACTTCAGGCAAAAATTCTAAAGCCCATTATTGAAACGTCGGCAGTAACTTCAAATTCTCTCTCATTTCTTTTATTTTCTTTTGTTCTTATTTTTCTTTGTTTACAAAATGTTTGCAATTGAATGAAAGTATGGTAGCATTGTTAAGAGAATAAGTGAGAGCATGGGAAAAAACGTCCTCAAAATAAAATTGATTTTATTTCTCGACCGCATTCTCTGGCATAGTTTTATGTCAAACTGTATGAAAAACATCGTGCAGCTCCAGTTCTGTTTCATTATTTATTGATAAAGTGTTTGCTTAAAGTATCTTTAGTTGAAGCAATTCTACAAAGTCCGTGTTAAACAGAATCTTTAACTGGAAAACATTGCTTTGCATTAGACGTATTTACGATTGTCGACGGCTAAAGAGTACTTTGGAACAAACAATCAACTTATAGCCTTTTCAAACTTGTTAACATCTAACATCAACCATCAATTTGAGAAGATGTTAATCAACATGTTAACAATATGTTTATATCTTGTTGTATTTTATTTTACATCTTCCGATTATTTTAGTGTCTTCAATAGAAGAGTGGTAATAAATTCTATTATTATAATTGTGGCATCACTGTCAAAATGGAATTTTTTTTTTTAAAGCTGCGTTACCATTTGTCGTATTTTTCCTATTTTGCAATTCTTTTTTGTTAATTTTTTTTTTAACATTATTAAAAAAATGAATTTCAAATACATTTTGGTGTTTGCTTTTAAAATTAGGGCATTTTTTTTAGAAAAAAAGTTTTTCAAAAAATAGTTTTTGTTTTCAGAAATGGTAATATTTTTGATTGAGAGTAGATGCAAGATGTGGCAAGTGTGAATGCATGTTTCATATTTTCTACATTTTCCATGCGTTTTACCGAAATGCATGCACGTGTTAAATGGTATAAGGCTAAAACTTGTAGTCCTGACTTAGACTATGCGACATGTCGCACAGAAATATTTCACTTAACAGAAGATTGCTGACGAAGGGTTTAGAGGCGCTTCAATAATGCCGCCCGAAAAGTAAAATCAGGAAACATTTTGTTGTTTCTTTTTATTAAGTTTTGTAAAAGTTTTTGAAATTCATAGTTCAATTTGGATTTAACACTTGAACGTCAAATAAAAGCTTGCAATTGACTTCTACAAATTTTGCAATGCTTTCTAAATACTTGATAAAGCGGTGGGAAGGATCTCAAACTGCTTGGCTATAATTTGTTGTTTCTTCTTCAACATTATTATTAATCTTTTTTATGAAAGTAATTTGAAGGGATAAGCTAACACTAGTTGCTTAGGCCAGATCGTCAGGAAACTTCATCCAAAGATTTTAGATTTTGGCCTAAGCAACCAGTGAAATGCGCATAGGAATAGCTTATCACTTCAACAATAAATTTCAGTGTTTTTATCAAGAATAACAATTGGGAATTAAGCACGACTAATAAGATCTTTGAAATTAATCTTTTTTTAATAGAAATGTTAACTTGGTGTGACATTTTCCTTCATTGAGCACGGAAGACTTTTGGTAATATGTATTGTTATCATAGGGATTGTATTATCTTGTTCTTTTTTTCAACAATGGGAATCCCCTAATAGATTTTTTTTTTTAATATGTTATAAAATTAATGTAGGCTAAAATGTATGAGAGTCAATTTAAATATGAAAAATTTATTCATGAAAAAGAAAAATTCACTGCATAGAAATTCATTATAAAGAGATTTAAATTCTCTTAAATTTAAACGTAAAAGCGGTGGTTTTTAAAAAAATTCTTTAAAGGGAGAGTTTCTTTGTATAACACTTCGTTATAGCAAAGTTCGACAGTTAAAGCAAATACATGATTTTATTCCATTGAACATATTTAACAACCAACTTTGAACTAGAATAATACAAAATTTTTTTATTTTACTTATTTTAAAATAATATTTTACATAATTTCGTTTTTTTTTCAAAAATTTTTAACACTTGGGATTTTTGTTGTTTTTGGCTTTGCAATAATTTTGTTAATAACAATTTTAACTTAATTTTATATACTAAATAATATGCAATAATAATTAATAATATTTATAATAATATTTTATAATAATTTGCATTTTTTGTTGTTGTTGTTATAATTTGTTTAATGAAATGGAAGGAATTTGTTTAAATGTATACAAATGACTAAAAACTTTTATTAAAAGGTTTTTAATAAATAATTTTTTAATCGTGTTTTTCTTTTTTGAAAAAATTTTCATGTTTTGTGGTAAATAGTTTTTTTAAGGGATTTGTTTATACAAAAAAAACATGTTTTTTTTTTATTTTTGTTAACAAAAATCAGTCATTTTTTGATTATTTTACTCATTTTTAAAAGTAAAACTCTTAAACATAATTTAACTTTTAAGAAACAAATGAAACAGAAATTATTTTATTTAATAATAATTACAAAAGTGTTTTGATAGAAAGAAGAAAAAAATTGATATTTTTACAATAATTTTGTTTTTCTTAGCGAAAAAGAGGAACTAAAATTCTGTAATTATGTTTAAAAATTTATTTTCAAAAAATATTTGGCGGGCTTAAAGTAATTTTTCTCTTTTTTTTTAATAATTTAAAATTTTTTTTTTTGGCAAGAATGTACAAAACATTATTAAATAATGTCTTTAACTGAAAATAATACTTAAAACACAAAAGTAAAGCCTACTTTAAGGCTTAAAAATATAGAAATTAAGTTATATTTTTAGTAAAATTGTTTAATTTATAAGATAGTTTAATAATAGACACAGTTATTTGTTTTTTTTTCTTTCTATATATAAATTTTATATTATTTAGGGGCATTAAATCTAGATATTTTTTCTTTTGTTATTTTAAATAGAGCATACTTTTGAGCGTTTACGCTTTTTAAGAAAACCAACTAAAATCAAACAAAGTTTACTTTACATAGATTTTTTTTTTGTGTTTTTCTAAATTTTACAACTAAACCATATTAAAGCTAAAAGCCAATAATCTAGTGTTAAATAATTGGCTGTCCCAAAAACGGGAAAATGTATTTCTTCGGGTTCACTTAGTTCCTCTTCCTCCTCATCGATGGCATTCGATATGGAACGATAACGCATTGTGAAATTAACTTTTATTATAGTTTCAGCCACTCCCCCTGGCGAAGAGACTATAAAATAAAACGTACGTGGTACACGTTCATGCATGCTGACATAGGTAAGGCGGGCTTCTTTACAAAAAGGGGTGGGTAAGTCCTAGAAAAAGGAAGTTTGCTTAAAAATATAATTTCCATTGCAAGAGTTCGGCAAAAAAAAAAAAACGGCTTACCGTCACTCCATAAGCTAAAACTGTGCTGCCATATTGGTTGCCTGGTGTATAGACACGATCACCGTGCAGCCATCTGGCTGCATGGGCTGCAGGATTTGCACAAAATTCCACAGATAGATGTAGAGGAGATCCAGGGTAGGCAACAGGAGTTGAATTGCGAGCTACAACCGTGGGAAAGCCTGGAAAATAAAAAAAATTTAATTTTAATTAAGGCTCCTTAAAATATGCTTTAAATTTTTGTGATAGTAGCTGTCTAAAAATATACTACTTATTAAACTAATCCCTAGTAATACAAATATTTATTTGTTTATATATTGAAAAAACAAGTTCTTAAACGCTCTCTCTCTCTCTTTAAACCTTTAAATAAGCATTGTCTGTATATACTTGATTGTTTTTTATTATTTACCAAATTTCTAATTAAAATTTTTGCTGCCTATCTTAAGGCTGTGTAATTGAATTTATATTAAAAACAAAATTTCAATATATCCCTGCATACTTTAAAATCTTTGCTAACATTACAGCTTAAACTACTTAAAATTATTTCCCACTTTAGTCCTCCCTCCTTCTTAACAAAATCATTTTCTATCCTTAACTGCTATTTCTCATACTATCAACAAGAAAAGTATGTGTGTGTGTGCGTATGTATTTTGAAAACCAACTAAAAACTCAGTACAACGACGGCCATTTTATATGAAATTCTATAGCTTCAGGAGAAATCAATTAACGAACGAACGAAGTGGTGTTTAAAATCTTATTTCAAGATGAAAATTCATTGTGTTATAAACACTTGAGGGACGCGCAGTCTGCCAAACGAAGACAACAATTCTAGTGAAACAAATTCTAGTTAAGAGCTTATAGCAAATATGGAGAAGTTGTTTTGGGTAGCAGAGCAAAATTTCCATAGAGTGGATAACTAAAAGTTTAATTCGTTTTAGACACCCTTTTTTGCATATGTTTCGTTTGTTTTTTCTAAATGTTTCATTTTGTTTGGTGTTTTAACATTATTTTATGATTTTTTTCTCTAATTTTTTTTTGTTGCTGCTGTTAATAGCCAAGTGTTTACACTGTCTGCTTTGGCTTTTTTAAGGGGTCATTGCTGCTAGTGATTGGTTGGCCATGTTGGTCGTCCTTTTCTGGTCGGTGTCTGCAACAGCAATCATTAATATGGTTGTGATTTGATTATCATCGTCACACAACCTTTCAATAACTGTTGGAATTTCTGTTGTTTAAGCATGATTTCCAGGGGTGTTAGATTATTTTAAATTATTAATGGGTGTTAAGCATCCAGTAAATAGCAAAAAAAAAAAAGAAAAAAAAAATAAATAAAATACTGCAATGCAAATATTCCTTTTCGATTATGTACATTAAAATAAAATCTGGGCAAAGGCGTAAAATAAACAATTAAAATCAATCATTTGTAGAAAATTTTCATTTAGTAAACAAAAACAGGGTTGGGGCTCTTCAACCGGTTGAGAACTTTCAATGACCATGATTGGGTTTTTGCAACAGAATTTGTTTTAATTGAATTGGAAATGAGTTTTATTTTAAATTTTTAACGCAATTGCAAACAATTCAAAATTTTTTAATTACAAAAAAAAGGGGAGAAAATAATTTTAAAAAAGTTTATACTCGTTTTACAGAGATGAATTGCAAAAGTGTATTTAATTGGAAATTAAATGACTTTTAAAACTTATCAAGAAAGTTTTAGTTGAACTTGTTTTCAAAATCACGAAATTTACTTTTTTACGTAATCTGCCTTAAAAAGGTTTAAAAGGATTAACTATAAAGTATATTAATGGCTTAAGGTAGACAAGGTGTCACTAGAACAGTATAGCCTCTCCATATCCTCGCAAGGCAGTCAATAATCGTATTTTTCACACAGACATGGTCGGCAATTCACATCCCTGTAGTTCATGTGGCTGTCTCCGAGCTGGTTATAATACTAGCCCCTTTATGACACAACCAGTCCGAATGCTAGCCATATGACTGGCCACTTTAACAAGGGAATGCCCTACGAGGGGGTAAATTGTCGCTAAGAGGCCACAAAAAGACAGTTCATAAGCCGGTTCTTCTTGGCTTACCCTTAGCTGTCTCCTTATATCAACCATAAATCTTCTTTTCTGATTCTGTTGTCATACGTTCTGTTTCTCTCTCTCTCTCTTTCTATCATAAAAAGAACAAAATGGTCAATAACATACCTTTTTTTACTATCCACATCTGCGACACAAAAATACAGCTAAGTGCCAGCACAAAGTGACAGTAAAATTTTCCACAGTTTTAGAACCAGTCTTCCGAGTATAGCAAGGGTATTCACGTCACAAGTTGCACTTTTGCTATTTTGCAAGGGTGCAACTTGTGACGTGAATACCCCCAGTATCAATGTGGATAGTTTTATAACCAGTCTACAGTGTATAGTACTGCCACTTTTGGGGTAAATTGTCGCGAAAAAACAACAGGGATATATACAATAACTTTGTTCGTTTCAAAACGTAAGACTACCATCAGTCTCTGCGACCGCACACAAGCGCATAATATCTTTGTGTGCGTGCGTTTTGGGCTTGGTTATCACTGCTCTAGAATTTTAGTTATTGTTAAAGGGATTTTAAAAGGTTTTTGTGCTAATGTGTGTACCACATAAAAATATTGATTCTAGACCCCTTTAGTACACCGATCGTCTCAGAAACTCTATTTAAAGACAATCGAAAAATGTCCGTACGTCCGTTCGTCTGGCCGGTTGGCTGGCTGGTTATCTGCTCATGTTACCTTGTGCGCAAAGCACAGGCCGCAGTTTTGATGATACAGTTAAACCTCGATTATTCGTAATGGTCGGGACCGGCAGCATTCTGGATAATCAATTTTCCCTGTTAATTAAGTACCAAATTTGTTTTATTGTTAAGACTTTTCTTTGTGTTTTTACCGCTGATACTGATTGATACATTTGTAAAAACAAACACACTATAATTCACACTTCTCAAATTTCTTAACTAAATATCTGTACAAATATTTGCGAATCATGGTATGCAAACAAGGGAATTCTCCTTTTTCGTTTTATGCATTGATTGTGATTGATTGTTAAAAAATAATAATAAAAATTTGTGGCTATAATCCCGGATAATAAAGTAAATAACGGTTAATCGATGCACAACAATTTTAATCGATGCGAAAAATGTTCTTTTTCTTTCCCTTGATAATTGTTGCCGTTTAATCGATCACTGATAATCCAGGTTCAACTGTGATTTGATAAAATTTCATAAAACCGAGACTATTGGAAATGGTGAGAATCGATCCTTTATTTTACATGGCCCCGCAACAAACACTTTTCCAGAGTAGAGTCCTTGTGCCCATAAGCTAAAGGGGGTTTTTTATAGAGTGACACAAGATTAAATCATACAGCCTTATTCCGGTTGTCGTCATCGACAGTGTCGTTTTTTACAGAAGATTAAAGAACACAGGCTGTGTGTCACTCTAATCTATTACAAAAAAAACGACACTGTCAATGACAACAACGACAACCGGAATAGGGAAATATATCTTTATTATCAATGAAACGGGCTTTTATGAAATTAATTTTTAAGTATGATTTCTGCCTTGTGACCGCCACTTCTGACGCGCAATCTGGAACACCAATTTTCAACAACTTTTCGCATTCTGGCCATCATCGTTTTTGAAGCCATATGCGCCAATGACTCCGCCAGCCCAGCAAACAGTAATTTTTTGTGGATGTAATGGTGTTTTGACAAAAGCTTGTGGATTCTTCTCACTCCAAATGCGACAATTCCGATTATTTACGTACCCATTCCACCAGAAATGGGGTTCATTGGAAAATCAAATTTTTATTTTTTTGAATATTGAATTGAACAATTATTTTGATTAAACATTTTAACAATTTGCACGTGATGCTCCGGTGTAAGTTGATTCATAATGAAATTCCAAAGCAAACTTAGCAAAAAGCTGTTAAATGGGTGCTCAAATAAAACAGTGATGCCAGCTTAAAGTTGTGAAACTCTAAATAAACACGCCTTATCTAATCATGTTGGCACTTATTAAGATTGAAATTTGTACAAAGATCTTATTTCAATATAAATCGTCCCGTAGGTCGCGTATAAATACCACTATCGAAAGTGACCCTTAGTGCCATATTTTTCATACAAATGTTTGTTTTGCTAATCAATTTGGCGTCGATAACTTTCATAAAAGTTACAATGTCATGACAAAATTATCTCATACAGAAGAAGATATCTAAATATTTAATGATCCAATATGTTTGAGACATTTCTGTAATGTGAATCCTGAGACCCAGATAAAGTATTTTCGATTCATTAAACATTTCTTAACCTTTTATTTGTGGGATAGAAAATGTTTTTAGCAAATCGGACTATAACTGAATAGTTCTTAATTTTTAGCAAATCTCTAATATCGCAGCACCAGCCAATTTCGGTCAAACATTTCATTAGACACTCATACATGAAAACCAATATTTTGAATTTATGCTAAAAAGAATCAAAGATCCTTTGCAGGCATAAAAAATTTTAACTTTTCTTAATAAAAATCATTTTATATCCGCATAAAATTCCTTTTCAGTCTTTCTTTCTCTGGTGAATTTTGCATAAAAGAGACACAATACAATAATAGGAAATTGAATAATTTTCATTCTGAAGCTAAAGTTACAAGTAAATAAATAAATAGAAATAATAGTTATAACGAAAATGTACGGAAAAAAACAAAAAAAAAAAAAAAAAAAAAAATAAAGAACAAGGATTTTAAATACAGCCCCTCCCCACCCCCCTGCAAATCAAACCATCTCTTTTTCTCTCTCCTGGCACAAAGCATTCGAAATACAAGCATTGAATCTTAACTATTATTTGTGCATTACAACAGTGCTACTAGTAGCAGCAACAACAACAACAACACACCAATGACAACAACTACCACTTACAATTGCAATATTTTGCAACAGCATAATCACGACAAGTTTTTCAGGCCTTTTGCTCGAAATATCAATTTTAGCATGTTCTGAAGGAAAATTGAAAATCGTTTTTTATTAAATAATTTCTTTTTTGACATTTCTAACGGTACATTCGTAAATACTTTTTTTCAATATTTTGTTTGACACATTTTTAGCTGTTTTTAGTTTATATAAAAACCCACTCGTAAAAGTGCTCTGAGCGGAGAAGCAGCTCGCGCTCGTTTTCATTTTTGTTTAAACGACAATCAGGTCGTACTTGTTTGTCGGCTTTTCGTGCGTTTTGGGATGTCGCCCCGCATTGGTTAGTGTCTTGGCGTCGTATAACTGTACCGAGTTGCGGTTTTTGCTGCTGTCACCATAGATTTTGTGCAATCGTTTTGTAACCTCAATTTAAAGGTGTTTGTTTGATGGAGAACCTTTCAACGTGACTGGTGGAGAACGAAATATAACTCAGACATTTTTAAAAATACTTCGGAGCGGATTCTGGAAGCTCAAGCCTTCCTATAGGAAGGTTTAGGTCGAATGAGGTCTTGTGGTTGAGGTCTGGAAATTGTGTGATACCCTGCCATTATAACTTTTATAGTTAGCCAAAAATTTTTCGTTTTAAGTTAAGCCAAAAAAAATAAAATATATATCGACCCCTAACCGCGAAAATAACGTTAGCGCCAACAATCAAATTTTACAGGAGAGAGTTTTGTATTTTATTTCATATAAATTTTGTATGAAATTTGTCGCTTACAATAAAATTGTTTTTGCTATAAAATCGTAACGGTACCTTGTGACCATGACATTTTGGGAGATGATGCAAGTGTTGCCAATAAAGTCATTTATTAAAAAAAAAAAAAACGAAAATTCAAAATCATGTCGCTTACGTTATTTTCGCGGTTAGGGCTCGATATAAAAACTTGCCCTGATTATAATAATAGAACTATGACTGAATTTAAGTAGAGAAATTGTAGTGAATGAATGAATGAATAAAACGTCTGAATATCTCATTTTTTTTTTCTTATAAGAGAAAATAATACAAGAATATGAAAGTGTGTTTGTGTGTGTGAAAGTGAGTTAAGCTATGGTCACACTTGTCAAATATTTGACGGAAAAAACGGGACCAACAGGCAAACTTAATAATGATTTCCTTTAATTCCAATATTTATTTGGATTATATTACCACATCTTGCAAAGAATAGTCTTTTGCGATGTCTTGTAGTATAATCAGTTTATTTCGTGATATTTAGACCATGTTAAATCTCCCTAACTATTAACAAAAGTAGTGGTTACGCTAATTTGGTCAAATATTTATTAAGTGCGACCGTAGCTTTAGTTAGTTTATTTAAGTGTGGAAGTAACTGTAACTGTATGTTTGTATTGCATAGAAAACATTGAATGTTTTGACTATCTAGAGAATAGTTGTAATTGCTTTATGTTTTATTTTTTGTTAACTTAAAGTTTTTGTGTTACAGTTAGTGTTTTTTTTTTTCTGAAATTTTATTTAGATTTTTGTTGTATTGTTGTTAAACAAAGTACAAGTTATTTTAAGAATTGTTAATGCCAACACAAAGTGGCAATTTGTTTGGAAAATTCAATTTGAACAAACAAATAGCAGAAACAATAACAGCAACAATATTCTCACTAAATGCAGATATTTTGTTAAAAGGTTTTGTAATTCTTTTTGTTTTTTTTTTTGTTGGTATGAAAACGAAAATTTGCATAAATTTAAGTATTTTACTTTATTTTAACGAAGTGAATGCAATTTAAAGTTATAATAGAGACTTTAATATTAATGAATATAGCGAGAGAAGTTTTGTTGAAATAAAAATATTCAATAAAATAAAGTGGACAATTTATATTTGTTATTTTCTTCTAAAAAGTATATTTAATGAAACTAAATAGTTTCTTTTATGCAGGCTCTCAAGTTTTAGTTTATTTAAAGTATCATCAAACAAATTTATTTTATTTAGTTTTAGTTAATTAAAAGCCACATGCTTTTTTGTGAAATCAAAATTTTTTTTCTATTTTCTATTTTGAACATATTTGTATGACTTTTACCACTGTCCATTTGTCTTTAAGGAGTTCGACATACAAAGAAATCTGCTTTTTAAAAAAGGTATTCTCACTATTCATACGAGGAGTTATTGCTTTCCTCCCTAATTTAAGGCGTCACATTACCTTTCTATAAACTTTAAGTAAAAAAAATTTGCGATATGGTCACCTCCAACAAAACTTTTTTTTTTTTTGGGTAAGTGGCAACCTCACGACCGACACACTTGCTTAAAATACTTTTTTAATCACTCGTAAAACTGCTCTGAGTGGAGAAGCAGCTCGCGCTTTTTGTCATTATTTTTTAAGGACAAGCAGGTCGTTTTTGTTTGTCTGCTTTTGTTGCGTTTTGCGTTGTCACCCCGCATTGGTTAGTGTTTCGGCGTCGTATATCTGTACCGAGTTACAGTTTTTGCGGTTTCAGCACTAACTACATGCAATCGTTTTTAACCTCAATGTTTTAGTGTGTTGTCGGGTGGAGAACCAAAGGAAAAAACTCAATGTGACTGGTGGAGAACCATATATAACTCAGACGTTTTACTGGTGGAGTACCAAGGAAATGACTCAGACGTTTACTGGTGGATACCAAAATACTCTGGAGCGGATTCTGGAAGCTTTCGCCTTCCTATACGAAGGTTAAGGTCGAACGAGGTTTTTGAGGTTGAAGCTCCAAAAATTGTGTGATACCCTGGCATTATAACTTAAAAAGTTCGCCAAAAACTTTAAGTGTTAAGAAAAATAAAAAAAAATAACTTTTTCAATGGGCATCTAGAAGTCTCTCCTTTAGATCCAGCAGGGGCATTTAATTTTAAAAATTTTCTCCGTATTATTTATTATAACAGAATATTATTGCTTGGTGATCTTTAAGGGTATAATTTTCACTAACAGCTTGCCCCAGTCTAACTTAAGCCAGCGGCAGTGTTGCCAGGTAATATTTTTTCTTCCCACTAAAAACTTTAAAAAACCTCAAATTTAAAGTATTTTTTTTTCATAAGTGTCCACCTCACGTCACAGTTGCTTAAAACACTTGTTTAACCTTTCCAATGGGCATCTTGAGGTCAAGCAGGAGCATATGACCTAATTTGGATTTTCACATAATTTAAAGAAGATTCTCTGGATCATTTATTTTAACAGAATATTCTGACTTGGTGATCTTTATGTGTATAATTTTTATTAAAAGCTTGGTAGCGGCAGTGTTAACAGGTATTTTTTTCTTCCCCACAAAACATTTAAACCCCCCCCCCCCCCCCTCCGAAATTTAAGGTATTTAAAAAAAATCCCCATCAATGTAAAAGTTTAAATAATCATTTAATTTCAAGTCAAGTATACAACTGAGCCAGTTTTTCTTCCTCTAAATGTTGCCAAGTGCCATATTTAGCTGTATAAAAGCTTCCAAGAGAATACTCCCTTCCAAATTTGTTATATCCTGGGCGTTCAAATCTCAAGAGATAACGTTTGGGTTGTAGCCTGCAGCGTCAGTCGCCAAATAAGCAATGAATGTTTTGTATTCAGTCATACGAACGTTTTCAGACAAATTTATAACAAAACTATTTTTATCTTTATTTAATTTCTTAACCGACTGGCTTAGGAAATCTCGAGCCAATGTAGACTAGTTAAGATTATGTTATATGATGTATCTCATTTTTCAAAACCCGCTAAGTTCCTTTTTGACTTCTGTCCATTTAAGCAGCGAAAAAACTTGTTTAAATATGGCAACCTCAACAACAAAACAATTTTTAAAGATAAGTTTAACTGCCGTATTCAGAAAAATAAAATAAGTTTGAAATGTGTTTTAAGACAAAATTTTTCTTAAAATACATTTTAAATTCAATTAAATATTTTATGAATACGGCAGTAAGCATATAATGTTTAATTAAACAATATTATTGTGATCGATAACCATATTATGATTTAATTAGTCCTCCATCAGGTAGCCATAACCATATTATGGTTGCCTCTTAACATGTTATGGTTAAATATGACAGTAATTTGTTTTTTAATTAACAAAAATTGTTTCCTCCTTCCCAAGAGCAACATGCCATGATTGAAAACAACCATGCTATTATAATTGCTAAACATATATTAGTATTTTTAACCATAACATATTACTTTTTACCCTTCGTGGTACTCATGAGTCTGGCCAGACCTTTTGCAATGTCTATAGAAAATCAGAACATGCGTAAGGTGGAGGGTTAAACACAACAAGAAGTTTAATCTTTGTTTTACTTGATTTAAGAATTTAATACTTATTTCAAGAAATTCCATTTGTTTTGGGTACGTTTAAGTGTTATTCGTACTTGAATTTTTGAGTACGACTCGTACTTAAACTAATCATAAAAAACTTGATTTGTCCCTAGTGTTTTTCTTTCTGTGTAAATCTTATCTATATAAATCGACAGCTCAATACCAAAAGATGCTAAGTCGAATAAGTGAGCCTTGCAGGAAAAGCTCTTAGAGTTTACGAGCGATACAGCATTCAGTTGTATGTAACTAACTTTTTTGTGCATAAGTTTAAATGCGCCGATCATTATTATGTTGAATACTACTCAATTTTAAATCGTAAAAAAAGTCGACTTAGCATGTTATGAAATTAAGTTGTCGATATGTTCTTAATTCAATATTTTTTTTAAAGAATATGCCTTAGTTTTTTATCTATATCCTTATTAATGTCATCTGTCAATTAACTAATTTTCTACAACTTTACACTTTAACTAAATTTAACGCTCGCTCGTTATGACTATCATTTCTATAGATTTTTCCAATCTTCTCAAAATCTAATGTTCCCATAATGTCCTGCTAGAAAAACTAGTTTTAAATGTAAATTTTAATTTTAACTTAATGTCCTTTTTCCTATTTTAGTTTGAGTGTAAACTTAAAAACGAACAATAAAAAAAAAAAAATATTTCAAAATGAAAATAAAATTGTACAACTGACAACTTGTTTTACTGCTTACATCCGGTGCGCTTTTCAACTTTTCAGAACTCATTTCCGCCAATATGTACATGTATAAAGGAATGAATGTTTGAATATACACCAGTGCGAGTTTATGTGCATAATTATGTGTTAACTTTTTTGTTCAGATACATGTTTCAGTCTGAATAGAAGCTATTAAATAGTATTCATTAAAAATACAACATGACAAAAAGTTTATGTCGTTTTATTATTATTTTTTTATTGTGCATAAAAACTGTCTGTAAAGTTATTGAAATCCAAGTGTAAATCTTTTTTATATTTGTTATGAAAATGTTTGAAGGAAAGTTTTAAATATCCTTAAGTAAAAAATAATTAACAGGAATACGTTTCAAATATTAAAAAATAAACTTTAAATGATTCAACAAATAAAAAACAAAGATTTCTTCTAATTAACATTCGTAATCTGTAAACCCTCTTACTATTTTTTAGTTCCCTGCTATTTAATATTAAGTGCTTAAAAACTAATTTTAAGCCACATGTGTTCCAAATTAAGTTTTTTTTTCATTAAAACAAATTGTTGTAGAGAAAGAATTAAATAAAAAAAAATTTTTTTTTGTTCAATATTAAACAACCCCTCAAAGTTTTCTTCTCTTTTTGTGTAATTTTTGAAAAGCTCGTGTAGCTCTGCATGCAATTTTAATCAAGTTTAAGCATTTGTCGTCACATCCTTAATGACAACCACCAATTGCTGCCTCCAGCTACCACACATGGTGTGGCAATAGTGGTGGCATGTGTATTTCTTGATAGGAAATATGATTTTATAGAAATAACTAAAATAGTAACATTTTCAATGAATTTTATTAAATTGCTAGTGTAACTGATAATGCAATTTGCTTATTTATTAGTTGTGTTTATAAAAAAGTTTGTTCTGCAAGTAACTAGAGTCGGATTCATATATGCATGTGGTAGAAATGAATATGAAAATTGACCCTCTAATGAAAGCAATTGAAGTTTTAAAACTTTTAAGCACAGTTGGACAGAGCACAGTGGAGTTTGGCGACAGGGTTGTTACACATACTAGTAACTACAATTCTTGCTTAGATTGATGTTAAATAAGAAACAATAAATCTGGAACCTTTTTTTAAGGTTCAGAATATCTTTTTGTATACTAGACATAGACTAGAAATAGACATGGACTAGACATAGAATAGATATGGACTAGACATAGACTAGATATAGACTAGACATAGACTAGACATAGACTAGACATAGACTAGACATAGACTAGACATAGACTAGACATAGACTAGACATAGACTAGACATAGACTAGACATAGACTAGACATAGACTAGACATAGACTAGACATAGACTAGACATAGACTAGACATAGACTAGACATAGACTAGACATAGACTAGACATAGACTAGACATAGACTAGACATAGACTAGACATAGACTAGACTAGACATAGACTAGACATAGACTAGACATAGACTAGACATAGACTAGACATAGACTAGACATAGACTAGACATAGACTAGACATAGACTAGACATAGACTAGACATAGACTAGACATAGACTAGACATAGACTAGACATAGACTAGATATAGACTAGACATAGACTAGACATAGACTAGACAAAGTTATAAACCAGCGCACCACAGAACTGATCGAGATAGTGGCAAATGATTGCTTATGCCGTTGCAGCAGATGGTTGTGGAAAAATGGACTGCAGCTAGCTGTACCTAAAACAGAGGCAATTCTGGTGACAAATCGAAGAGTCTATAAAACACCGAAAATTCGACTTCAATCAAGTGATGTACTACTTAAGCGTAATTTATGCTATCTGGGCGTACAATTTGATTACAATCTCGGTATCAGCCAACATGTGGTGAACATACGTGATAAAGCCATGCGAACGGCAACCTCATTGGCGAAGATAATGCCAAACTGTGGTGGCCCAAAACGTCATATAAGAAAACTGAAAAACAGCGTTGTACACTCCCAACTTCTGTGTGCCGCTCCAGCTTTCTCGAGTGCTTTAAAAAGGAAATACAACATACGTAAGCTTCAGAGACCACAGAGAACCAGCGCCCTACGTATCACATCTGGGTATCGCATGGTGTCTACCAGTGAGGCGTTGGTACTACCAGGGCTTCTTCCCATAGACTTATTAATACTGGAAAGAGAGGAAATATATATACAAACTAAATGTATAAATCAGGCAAATCATAGTCCATTGTAGCGGGCCAAAATAATCTCAGAAATAAAGAAAGAGCCCAGGGATAATGCAATGAGAAAATGGCAAGAACGATAGAATCAAGAAGAGAATGGAAGATGGACACATAAACTAATACCACATACTAGAACGAGGGTTGAGAGGCAACATGGAGACATACGTTATTTTTTAACACAGGTGATGACGAATCACGGTTGTTTTAGCAAATACCTGCATATATTTAAGTTAAAGAAGATAAGCAGCTATGGGGCATGCGGATTATCGGACGAAGATGCAGGGCATATAGTTTTTGAATGTGAAAGGTGGACGGTACAAAGAAGAACTTTAAATGGAAAGTTAGGCTTAATATTGACACCTGAGAACGTGGTGGGCATAATGCTGCATTCCGCAAGCTCATGGAAATTGTGTGAAAATTTCATGCTGTTCCTAACCTTCCCTAGGGAGGGGAAGTTGGAAGGATGTAGGAATAAGGCTATTTTTAACCGCCCGCCTTGATGTAATGGTGACGTAGTCCCGGGGTGGTGTTGGTGGAGTTATCGTGGGGCCACTAGATGATAGCGCGCTATCACTACGTCCAACAAAAAAAAAAATAAAAATAAAAACTAGACATAGACTAGACATAGACAAGACATAGACAAGACATAGAATAGACATAGACTAGACATAGACATAGACAAGACATAGACATAGACATAGACATAGACATAGACATAGACATAGACATAGACTAGACAGAGACAAGACATAGACAAGACATAGACTAGACAAAGACTAGACATAGACAACACATAGAGATAGACTAGACATAGACTAGACATAGACATAGACATAGACTAGACATATACTAGTCATAGACTACACATAGACTAGACATAGACAAAGACTTGAAATAGACTAGATATTAACATTGACTTGAAAATATTATTTTAATATAAAAATCACGAGTTGAATATTTATTAGTCGTAGTTTTAGTGTTAAACCATGTAATAACAACAAAAGGTATCATGTGGCGTTTCATAGATATAAATAGTTCTTACAGAAATAGTGATTTTATGTCATTAGGTTGTTTTTCTCTGCGGTTGCTAAGTTAAACTGCTGCTTTTGCTACAACGACTTTTTGCTATAAACAGTGTTATTAGCAAAATAAAATAATAACAGTTCCAAGTATAGAATAATATTATTGTTTAAGTGAAAGAAAACCAAAACAAATTTAATAAAAACAATAAAAACTTTTTTATTATAGTTTTTTTCTCATTATTGACTTTCTTCTTTTGGCCTTTAGTTTATCGTTCATCAATATTGATTGGTTTTCATTTGGACCAATATAAACTAATGTAGCATATGGTTATAGACAAATAATAAAAGCCTAAAAAAGAAAAAACAAAAAAAAAAAATTAAATAGACTTAAGTAGCAACATAAAACCTTAATAATAAAAATAATAATTGCCATTAATAAACATAATCACATGGAGACAGATGCATGTAGTGAAACACACTGACATATACACAAATACTTAACTGCAAATTTGTTTCATACTTAAGATTAATTTTTTTTATGAATAATGTAGAAATACAATTTCCAGATTTATGTGTCTTTTATGTCTTAAATCCTTAATGTGTATTTAGAACAATAAATTTAACATGTTTGGTTAATCATTTTATGTTGCTTAATGAATTTTTAATTTAAAATAACAGAGTTTAAATTTGAAATTCTCAAAATTTGAGGAATCCATGACATGTGCATTTATAATTTGACAATTTAAAAGTGAATTCTTTTCATCTTTTGTGTGTGTCTTTGGGGACCACTTTTATAAACGTTTTATTTTGAGTAAAAAAAGATTTGTCTTGTATGGTTTCTTTGGGGGAAAATATAAAATTGGTTAGATTTTTTGATAGATAAGAAAATGATTAGTTTGCAAAAAGCCTTTGAAGTTTTAGAGCTAAATAAAGGAAATGAAAAATTTTGGTTTCATCGAATTTTTGGTGAAAAAAATTTTGGGGAGTAAAAAAATTTTTACAAAAATTTTGTTCTTGAGTAAAACAGCTTTTGGCGAAATTTTATTAAAAAAAAATAAACTAAAAATATATTAAGTTTCTTCCAATTCCCAAAATCGTTAATAAAAGAGCATAAATTAACTTTTTCATCAAAGCACTTCTCATTTCCTAAAATTTGCTTTTAAAAAACACAAAAAATCATTGCATACCTTAGGGCTTATATTGAAATACTAAAATCATTGCATACTTTTAGGCGAACAAATAAAATTTCAATAACTTAATTTGTATACAAAAAGGACTCCAAAAAATAACATAAAAAACTGCAAATAAAAAAAAACTGTGAAAACCACAAATCTTCTAATTTGAAATTATTTCAAAAACTAAATTGCCATTCAGGCATCATGTATAACAATTGTTGGCAGATGTACAAAATATGAAAAAATTTCACTTTAAATAATACACGTGGGCATAACACAGTTACGTATGTTTTAACATTTAAACTAAAAAAAAAACAACAAAAAAGAAACAAATTCCAAAAAACCCCAAAAAATATTTCAGAAAAATCTAAACAAAAATTTTGACAAGACCCCAAGGAGTAATCTGTATGTGAACAATGTAGAACATAACAAAATAGAAATTAACACATGCAAAAATAATAATTCTTTTTGGAGAAAATTTTTAAAAAAGACACAAAGTTTTTTGAAATAAAATGAAATTTATTTTAAAGCAACAAACAAATTAAATATACCGCAAAGAGATCAAAACAAATAATTGAGTGGTTGTGTGAAACCTAAATAAAATGACATGTTATTTAAAAAAAAAAAATAAAAATAAATAATAAGAAAAAAACATTAAAAAGTTGTGTTTTTTTTTTAAATTTATATCTGCTGAAAATATTGAATTGAATGATTAAAAAAATGTTTAGCATACTGTTTGGGGTTTTAAATCATTTGCTTTAGAAATAGTTGTGGCTTTATACTTATACTATTTATGTCACTAGAGCTGCGCCAATTGGACTTTGAAACGAAACATAATTTTATTTAGTCCGTTACAGATTTGGGTAGAGTTAAACTTTGCCAGCAAACTTTTCTTTCTAGACTATACAATGCTAACCAACCGCTTATTAATCCGCCAGCATAGATGTAAGGGCACTGCAAATAGCATTTAGAATCAGATAGTTACTTAGAAGAGATAAACGAAGTCTCGCAAAAGTTAATTTTAATACCGATATTGTTTTATATTCTAAATATCGCATTTGATCAACAAGAGGGTATTAACTCAGCCGAATTGGTGCTTAGGAATACATCTATTTTCATTTAAAATTGGGGTTAATTTTGACGCTAACAGCTTCTCAAACAGCTTTGATATATTAGAAAGTAAGCTTATAGGCCTATATGACTCAACTTTTGTGTGATCCTTTCCAGGTTTAGGTATCATGGTGACTAAGGAGACCTTCCACTTTTGAGGATAGTATTCAAGGCGTAAAATAGCATTAAAAATTAAAAGAATCATTTTCTTTGCTATGCTGGGTAGCTCCAAAAGCATTTTGTTGCTGATCTTATCAAAACCAGGAGCCTTCTTGTGGTTTAAATCACAAATAGCCTTTTCGATTTCTCTTATCTCAAATCTTAGCGGAACAGCTGCTCTAGCAGCAACAGGTGGTAACTCAACCGCAATATCGTGAGATATATTTGGGGTAAATACGTTTTTTAAATGATTGACAAACATATGTATTTCCTTTTTCAACCTAATTTCTTGCCCAACTTCCATTCAAGTTTCTTAATGGTGGTTTAGAGACAACTGGCCTTTTGAGATTTCTAGCTGCACGCCATAATGAGTAGTCTGATTGTGGGGTTGCATCAAGTTCCTTGAGATATTTTTCCAGAGAAGCAGTTTTCTCAGTCTGCAGTAACTTTCTTAGTATTTTTGTACACTCTTTAAGTAAGTTCTTAAGTTGAGGGGATCTGTGCAATTGCCACTCTCTTCGAGCCCTCCTTTTTTCAGACAAAAGATGCTCGACATCTGTGGAATATATTTTAATAGTTTTTGTTTTTTTGGGGCAATATTGGAATGTTGAACAGCTAGTTTCAGAAAACTGTCGAAATTGTCAATAGAGCGATCTACATAATCCGGTGTACTGAGCGGAATATTTTCTGTGCAATGGGTACTGAGATATTTTTTATATTTTAACCAATTAATTTGCGTAGCTGTCGTCGGAGGTACAATTCTATCGGGGTTCATTATAGTAACAATTGTAGGTGTGTGGTCGGAAGATAAATCTAGGGAGGCTTCAACATGAATCGTTTCTATGGGAATGTTTTTAACCACACCGAAATCGATGACATCTGGAATTTTTGATGATCAGTGGGCCAATATGTTGGTTGTCCGCTCGCTACCACATTTAAATCCATTTTAGAAATTATGTTAAATAATACACGACCCTTTGGTGTTATAAGTCGCGACCCCCAGAGGGTATGTTTAGCGTTATAATCGTCAGCGGGCACTTAGTCACGTTTTACGTCCGATTTTTGCAACATTCATTTAGCATTTCGGAAAGATTCATCCTAATTTTTGTTAAGCTTATTTAAAAAATTCTTCTAGATTGCAAATAAGGCATTTTTTGGCAAGCTGGACCAAAAATAGCTTTTTAACGAAATAATTGAAGAAATGGCAAAAAATGGCATATGCCATAAAATACTTGCCCTGGTGATTAATATCATGGTGGAATAAGCAGGTGGTATCGTTACGGCAACAAATACAACATTACAACAAAAATGGAAATTATATCACCGTTTACGTCAAAAAATAATTTAAACAAAAATCAAAACGTGCCGCTTAACGTGATGAAATAAATAAATTTTTATCCCATTTTTATTTAATTATGGTCAGTATATTATTTATTTTAATTTTAAATTATCAAAAACTTTAATAAAATACATAGTCACAGTTTATATTTTTTCACTTTTTGGAAAAAATCGACACGCAATATTAATTTTCATATATCGTGCTATTTTGTTTCCTTTTTGTAAGTGAAACGTTTCGTTTAAAAATCCTTTTTCATATGCCTTTAGTATTAAATTTAAAATTGTTTTGCTTTTATAATTAGTATTGTGGCTATTTTGTTGAACTATTTATGGGTTTTAATCTAAATTAATATTTTTTTTTTAATTACGCTTAAGTTCATCAAATTTAATTTTCATTAAATTATTTTTATGAAGAAAGGAATTTTACAACATGAAAATTAATTAAAATTGTTATTGATAATCTTTCAATCTTGACCGTGGCGGGGCTCGAACCCTGGTCGGCAGGTTGTCATGACATGTTTCGATAGCAACCACTCGATCTCCTCAGATGGATATGCCGTCTTACACTCGCAGCCATCGACGACTGCTGACATCAATAATCAAACATCAATCCTTAAACCAAATTCTTCTTGAAGTCCAAAGTACATTTTTTGTTTTCATTTTTGTCTTTCTTTTTTCTGTTGACTTTTTCAGCACAACTTGAGGGACCAATGTACACATAGAGCTCGTGCCTTAGCTTTAACAATAATTAGTATTGTTTTTATTTTGTTGTACTATTGTTTTGCTTCTGTTAAAAATTTTTAAATTTTCCGGTTAAAGTTCATTAAATTTGATTTTCATTAAATTATTTTTTATGAAGAATGGAAGTTTTACTACATCAAATGAATTCAAATTTATTGATATTTTTCGTTCTTGGCTGCTGCGTGAATTCAACCCAGGCTTTCGCGGGCACATTATCTGTACATGTTCCGATTGCAACCACTCAATCTCTTCAGATGGGTTTGCCGTTTAACACTCACAGCAATTGACGACTGCTGTTAGTCAATAGTCAAATATTGATCTTTAAACCAAATTGTACTTAACCCTTGATTGATCGAAATTTGCTTTGAATGATTAGTCTGATTTCATACGGCTCATGTCTTAGACAAGATTCTTCCTTTTTCTTCTTTGAACATGAATTGGCGTTCAAATGATTCATGTCATGTTGACGACATGTTTTTTATTTTGTATAGTCGTGCGTATGCATGTGTGCTTTTTGATATTAAAAAAAAAAACAAAATTAAACACGAATGAAAAAGCAAAGCGTACTGACAGTACTTGCATCTGTGTACTCGTTTCTTTTCCCCTCGTCCCTCACGCCTATAAAAAGCAATCATGTCAATAAGACATGAGCCGTATGAACACAGACTTAGCTATTTTAATTAATTTACATGTTCTTCCTTACTTCTGTTTTTTCGTACTTTTTGTCAAAAATTCTTCTTGAAGTCCAAAGTACATTTCTCAGTTTTTGTCTTTCTTTTTTCTTGTTGACCTTTTTCAGCCCAACTTGAAGGAAAATTTAAAAACAAAGAACTCGTGTCCTAGCTCGTGTTTTTAACAGTAATAAGCAGGGAAACCAAAAATATGCAACTGCATGTTCTTTCCTATGCGACCAATGAAGGCAGAAACATTAAATTTATCCGTTTTTGAGCTTTTTATGAATTTTGGCATCGATTTGTTAGTGCATATTTTACCGTTCGGGGCATTTTTATGCATAATTTGGTTAAAAGAGCCTTTGTGTACCATTTTGTTTTAAGTTTTTAGCGCATATTTTGCCATTTTGAGGCATATTTTGATACATGTAAACATTTTTTTGGACGCCTGCAAGAGCTTTCGCAACAGATAAAAAAATTTTTTTGCAGTGTTTTGGCTTTTCTGTTTTAAATATACATCTATATACACAAGCTGTTGCTTGAATTTCGACATCTACATTGAATTTTTACTCGAAAATTGCGTGACAAAGCAGGTTGTCATTAAAGATCAGTACACCGGATTATGAAACTAGCTGTTCAGCATTCCAATATTGCCACCAAAAAAACAAAAACTATTAAAATATATTCCACAGATGTCGAACATCTTTTGACTGAAAAAAGGAGGGCTCGAAGAGAGTGGCAATTGCACAGATCCCCTCAACTTAAGAACTTACTTAAAGAGTGTACAAAAAGACTAAGAAAGTTACTGCAGACTAAGAAAACGGCTTCTCTGGAAAAATATCTTAAGGAACTTGATGCAACCCCACAATCAGACTACTCATTATGGCGTGCAGCTAGAAACCTCAAAAGGCCAGTTGTCTCTAAACCACCATTAAAAAGCTTGAATGGAAGTTGGGCAAGAAATGATGTTGAAAAAGGAAATCTGTTTGTCAATCATTTAAAAAACGTATTTACCACAAATATATCTCACAATATTGCGGTCGAGTTACCACCTGTTGCTGCTAGAGCAGCTTTTCCCCTCAGATTTGAGATAAGAGAAATCGAAAAGGCTATTTGTGACTTAAACACTAAGAAGGCACCTGGTATTGATAAAATCAGTAATAAAATGCTTTTGGAGCTACCTCAAATAGCAAAGAAAATTATTCTTTTTATTTTTAATGCTATTTTACGCCTTGAATACTATCCTCAAAAATGGAAGGTTTCCTTAGTTACCATGATACCAAAGCCAGGTAAAGATCATACAAAAGTTGAGTCTTATAGGCCTATTAGCTTATTATCAAATATGTCAAAGCTGTTTGAGAAATTATTAGTTTCAAAATTAACACCGATTTTAAGTGAAAATAGATGTATTCCAAACCATCAGTTCGGATTTAGAAGAAAACACAGCACAATCGAACAGACTTATCGAATAGTAAATGTCATAAGAAAAGCATTTGAAGAAAAGAAATATTGCTCAGCACTCTTCATCGATGTTTCGCAAGCTTTTGATAAAGTCTGGCATGAAGGCTTATTACATAAATTTAAGCAAAATTTACCAGCAAACACACACAAGCTGCTAGAAAGTTACTTAGTCGGTCGTCAATTTTTTATTAAAGAAGGAAATTTCTTAAGTTCACCGCAGCCCATTGCCGCTGGAGTCCCACAAGGCAGCATCCTGGGACCCCTATTATACTTAATTTATACTTCGGACATGCCAACAAGCAACTATACACAAACTTCAACATTTGCAGACGATACAGCTTTTCTAAGCGTCCACGAAAATCGTTATGAAGCATCACGTTACTTACAGCATCATATATTTCAACTAGAAATATGGTTAAGACAATGGAGGATAATGGTCAATGAGCAAAAATGCGTACATATAACATTCACTTTGCGCCGGGAATCTTGCCCCCTATTACAATCAATAATCAAATAATTCCTCAACATTCGCATGTAAAATATCTCGGTATACATCTGGATCGGCGATTAAAGTGGAAATGCCATATAGAGGCAAAATTAACTCAAATGAAACTAAAAGCCATTCAAATTCACTGGCTTATTGGAAGAAATTCTGTCCTTAGTCTCGATTGCAAGCTATCTTAAAGCCTATCTGGTGCTACGGTATTCAACTATGGGACACTGCATCGGCCTCTAATATCGACAAAATTCAAACTTCTTCGAATAATCACAGCCGCTCCCTGGTATGTTAAAAACTCAAACATTCATAAGGATCTCAATGTGCCATTAGTTAAAACTATGATTACAAAATATGCAATAAAATATTTAAAAAGGCTTGAACAACACCCAAATCCACTAGCTCGAAATATTTTAAATCATGGCGGCCACACTCGCTAAAGAAGAAGAGACACTGCAGCACTTACCCAATTAGATGAGCGATAAACACCTATATAAGTGAATAAAAACCGTGATGAAGAAAATTTTGTCTGGCACTGGCAGGACACAAAATAACGTATTAGGTTAAGATTTGATTAATTATTGTTAGTTCATATTTAATATATGAAGATTCAATAAATAAATAATGAAAAAAAAATTAAAGATTAATGTTATTTTAAACTTAAACATTTTATATATGAATAAGCAAAAGTTTAGGGAAAATCAATTTTATATACGTCTTTAGCGATGTGTGTAACATATAAATATCTGGATCAATCTTTTAGTATACCGATCGATTTAGAATCACTTTTAAAGTGATCTAACGATAACCATCCGTTCATCTGGCTAGTTGCCTGTAAATAAATATAAATAGCTTTAACTTCATTTGAAATGTTTTCATTAATAAACAATTTAGCGTCCGTCCCTAAAATTCCTTTAAGACAAAATATATCTTATAGGTGTTGATATCTAGATAAAGATAACTCTCATATGAATTTAAACCTCTTAACGTGACTTTGTTTTTGTGAGCCGATGACTGCCCATCGTTTCCAAATAGGGTTACATGTAGAAAATTTGTCTAGATAATATGGTGCGGGCTTTACCAAATATAATTTAAGGATTATTTTCATCAAACGGAACTGTTCTAAATTGTTGAATATTTCGTTTTAAATTAGAAATTGTTGAATTTTTTGGTGCATATTTTTAACAATTTTCAGGGCATATTTTCAAGTTTTTGCTGCACATATTTAATGCGCATAAAACGTGTTTTTAGAGCATATTTCTGGTTTTCCTGGTAATAAGCATTGTGGTTATTTTATTGAACTGTTTATGGTTGTTAATCAAAATTTTGATATTTTAATCAGGCCAAAGTTTATTGAATTTAATTTTCATTGAATTGTTTTTTATGAAGAAAGGAATTCGAATATTTAGGGGGGTAAAAAAGGCTAAAAACGTGCAAATCCGCTCCTAAACTAAAAAGGATACAAACTTAATTTAAAACTTATCGTTGCTCAGCAAAAAATAAGCGGACAGTTGCTTGGTACTATTTTAAAAATCCGCCCTTTTGAGAAATAAACTCGTAAAACCTGTTCTTTGAAACTTTTCTGTAACCCCCCATCATTCTTTTAAACCAATAAACATTGAATTAAAATTATATCACATTTGCAACTTATCTATTAAATACAAATATAAATGTGGTACATTTTTGAAACTCATACGTTAAAGGGGTGAAAATCGTACCTATTTTTGGTACGTTTTTTTTTATTTTCTCCATTCATTGACATAAACGTATTAAATAATGGGCTCCCACTGCAAAATTGAAGTTTAAGATACTTCAATGGGAAGAAAAAGTATCAAAAAGGGGGAATATGGGAAAGTAGGGGTGTCTCTTTTACCTTTCCGTGCTGCATTTGATAGAATAGAACTGAAAAGAGTTCTGATAATAATGGGAATATGGTTATTCGCGAAACATGTAAATTCGATCCGAGTTCGAGCCCCCGTTAAGTGAAGAATAAAAATTTAAAAAAAAAAAAAATTTATTTAATTTCTTGTTGTAAAATTCCTTTCTTCACTTGAATTATTTATTGAAAAATATCAAAAATTTCAATTAAAAACCAACAGCTCAATAAAAAATCACAATTGCTATTAAAAAAATTCTATGTACTTAAAATTTTGCCTTAAAATGCTTTTCCTTTCAATTTTTTATTATTATTATTTCGTTCAGTTTATTTAACTCTTTCTTCATAGCATTTTTACAATTCACAGCTGCACGGAAACAGCAATTTTATTTGCTTCCATATCCCGAGATTTCTGTGAAAATTTAATGAATTTTAACTTGTTAAAATGTTAATGCTGTAGCCATTGAAAACGAACTGAGAGAGCATTAATCCTTAGCGGTAAAAATCATTGCTCTACATGTGCTCTTGAATTTGTATTAATGGTTCATATACACTTATTCACCAATGCCCACTTTCATTTAAACCTTTACTTACATGCAGAAAATTGAAATTGGGTCAAGTATTAAGTTAAAAAAAAAAAAAAAATACCCAAAAACAAGTGTGAGTGCTGCCTGTGTAAATATCAAGCGTCGCCGAATTTTATATACCCTTCACAGAACAGACATTTTTGAACAAAATTTTTTGCTTTTGTAAGAAAAAAAATCGACCATCCAATCAATTACAAAAATTTAAAACAATCAGTATTTCGGAAGAACTGGTCTGGTCTGGTTAAAAAAAAAATGGAACTTTTCGAAATTAAAAACGAAATAACCTGTGATGAATACAACATATTTAAAGATTTAAACGTACGAACGTTTTTCCATACAAACTCGTTTTTTTGGCAATTTCATTTTAATCAGATTTAAATAAATTAGTAACAAAATGTTTTTTATATCATACTTGTTACTAAAGTAGGCCTTGATTTTGTTTAATTAAAACTCAACTAAAAGTATGCTATGGATTTAATTCAATTAAAGTTGCTAAAAGTGATACGTGTGAGGAAAAAATTGTTATTTTAAGTTATTTATTGGAAAAATAAAGTAAATGAAAGCATTAATGGTATGTGCTGTAATTTAAGCTCAGAAAGTTTCACTCGAACTCGTTGTTGTTTGTATGTTAATGAAAGTGTGAAATATTAAATTTAAGAGATTTTCGTTTTGCTTAAGCTAAGAAGAAAAAAATTATATATTTGATTTTTTTTTTATATCAGACGATTTTCATTGATTATTTACTGTAAGATCTAGGTAGTAAGACACACTCCTTAAAGTCGTTAATATATTTATTGTGCGATATTTTTAAAATTTTTTTGATTTTGGTGCCTAAAATCAGATTGTTCTTTCTTGTGTACAACGCCTAAGATCGAGTCACCTAGAATCCCTTCAACTTTATAAGGCGCTTTTTGCAACTGACAAACAACAAAGGCGGACGGGCACATAATGAATACTTTAATGACGGATATACAATTTCATTTCAATTTAAGTACCCCTATTTTAAGTCCCCCCCAAAGTATTTCATCTTTTTTTTTGAACAATAGAGTCTATGCTCTTAATTGAAAAGCTAAGAAAAAAACTTCTTAAGCTAGGCAATTATCTTTGTTTACAATGATATTTGAAAGTTTTTTGCCTTCAATAACAAACAAACACACATACAAAACGATTTGACATCTTAATATAGAACGTTTAAATCATTTTTAGAATTAAAAAAGGTAGAACGGTATAAAGCAAAGAAGAAATCAAACATAAACAATTATTGCTAAAACATAAAATGCTTTTTTTTTTTAATTAAAAATCAAAACTACTGTTAACGAGAAATGAAAGAAAATGTACCTGGAAACTAATAATCAACAAGCAGAGAAAAAATAATTAACAAAAGTCAAAGGAAATATCGTAAAACAAGAAAATAGGAATATGATCACTTTAAGGCAATTCGAAACGAATTTTTGCTAAAGGAACTATAAAATTCAAATTCCAAAACAAACACAAAAACCAACAAGAAAATAAATAATTAGAAATAATCCGCATTTCCTTTAGGCTGAAGTAAATTAAAATGCAGCTAGGGAGAAAATCTGTTTTCTATACAAAAAATATTTTTGATGCTTCAAAAAGGGCCAATAAGGCTTAACAAAAGGTTTTTATTTCGTTAAAGTAAAGTCTACTTTTAGGCGAGTGCTAAAAATTAGTGTGTTAAGCATACCTTAAGGCAAAAATTATTTATAGCTTTTTGTTTTTTTTCTTTGCTTTTAAAAACTAATAAATATTTTAAGCACATTCATATATTAGAAGTCATCAAAATTCAAATAAAGCTATTCATTTTTTTTTGTTTCAACAAAGAAATCATCTTTTGCCGTTTCTTTGTCTAGCTTACATTCTTCCTTGCTATATCCTCCACCATTAGTAGTGAATAAGAGTCTACTCAGTTTGTTATTCCGTGTGAAACTTTTTTAATATTCATCTAAGAAGCCTTTAAGAGTATATGTTCTGGATCCTTTAGTAATTCGTAGTCGATTAAGCCATGTCTGTTGAAATCACGCTTATTTTTGAATGAATCAAAATAAAAGAAGAATATTTGTTTGAAAATCTGTTTTCTATACAAAAAATATTCTTTAATAGTATAAAGCTACGATAATGCTTCAAAAAGAGCCAATAAGGCTTAACATAGGTTTTTATTTCGTTAAAGTAAAGTCTACTTTTAGGCGAGTGCTTAAAATTAGTGTGTTGAGCATACCTTAAGGCAAAAATAATTTATAGCTTTTTGTTTTTTTGTTTTTGTTTTTTTTGCTTTTAAAAACTAATAAATATTTTAAGCACATTCATATATTAGAAGTCATCAAAATTCAAATAAAGCTATTCTTTTTTTTTCAACAAAGAAATCATCTCTTGCCGTTTCTTAGTCTAGCTTACATTCTTCCTTGATATATCCTCCACCATTAGTAGTGAATAAGAGTCTACTCAGTTTGTTATTCCGTGTGAAACTTTTTTAATATTCATCTGAGAAGCCTTTAAGAGTATATGTTCTGGATCCTTTAGTAATGCTTAGTCGATTTAGCCATGTCTGTTGAAATCACGCCTATTTTTGAATGAATCAAAATAAAGGAAGAATATTGGTTTCAAACTGTTCTCTTAACACGTTGGCTGTCATCAAATAAAAAAAAAGTCATTCCAATATTTTTTTTTTAATAAGAGTTTCACGGTGATTGTTATTGAGTTATTTGCTTGTCTTTAGTAATTTTTGACGATTCATGAGTGTTTTTAGCCTGTGACCACCGGTGGTTCACATGGCACTTTACTCATAAGTGTTTTAAATTAATGCCATGTGTACCACCGGTGGTCACAAATTTATTGAGGCTTTTAGTTTTATTATTGTTGGAAGAAGCGCCGCAGTAAAAAGGGCTAAAAAATAACAACATATTGTGGTCAAGGCAATGGTGACCCTGCCTTATGCCTGGAGTTCTTCAATCATCAAATCAATGTAAAAAATTCGACTTGTGTGAGCAGAGCCCTAAAAAAAATTTATACAGTAAAAAGAATATAGTTTTACCAGGGAGCCACTGCATAAAACTTTTATCTATTATCACCAGACCGAAAATTATTTGATGAACAAGTAAAGTATACGTGTGCACCACCGGTGGTACACATGGCCTCATAGTAAAAAAAAATGTAGTCAACGTGTTAAGAAGTTTGAGGTTAACATCCAGCAAAATCGGACTAGTAGGAAGGGAGTTTTAAGTTAAACATCCAAATGTGGAACAAACTCTATTAAAATTTGATAATTTTGTTACGAAAACTAACATAATGCACGAAGCAAAAAAACTTTAAACTTGTTTTTTCGCTTAGTACATTGTCACCTCCAACAAAACTAATATTAAAGAACATTTTAAATATTTTTTGCTGTATTCCATAAAACCATAATCATAATTCACAACTGTATTGAAATTTGGTATAATTTAGGTTTTTAAATACCAGAACTCATCTCCCGAATTTTCTCGTGATTGACCCATAATAAGGCGTACGTCCAATGTAAAATTCCCTCCTGAAAACTATTTGAGTACGGCAAATAACAGTTACGAGTCCTGATATTTTATTCAAATTAAGTGCGGCATCGAATGAAAGCCACAGGGAACCAGATGAAGAAGTACCCATGCTCATACATGGAAGCTCCAAATCCATAAAGAAATGGTGAAAATTCAAAAAAAGCTGGAGAGAAATTAAATCAATCCTCACCGAATGCACCATGCTTTTTACGGCCTTATGCTGCCTATAGGAACAAATATATAATATATAAAGGATATCCCAAAATTAACGCAATATTTGAATTTGTCGCCATTTGTGCAGTAAAGTGTTGGCAGCCTTAAAAAGGGTAAAAACTATGTTTTCTATTTAATTCAAATCTTGAGTTAATTTTGGGAAATCCTTTATTTACATACATGAAGCTATTAGCGCAGAAGTGGTGCTACCCACAATTTAATTTTGTTACGATTCTGGTGTAAGATATGATCTTTGCAGTTATTTTTACAGTGCAATAGTCGAGTAAGCCAACTGTTTGTATCCACAACAGATGCGCTAGAAATATAGTTTTTGCACAAGCCGTTACAACCAAGTACTATAGTGCAAGAGTAGTGTTAACTCCTCACTATATCATAATAAGTATTCTGCGCTGATAGCCTCATATATATATTAGTCTTATATAAAAGCATACAACTTTTTGATAGGCAATTCATACTTTATCGGTGGTCTTATTTCGTAACAAATTATAATGCTGTGAGTTCAGTTTGGATAAAGACTGCTTGATAACTATAGATCCCACTTAGAGCTCGCTTCTGAAATATTCTTACTGTCAGTGGAGGGTGTCAAAGATTCGGCATAGCATACTTAATTGTTTAATACTAAACAAAAGAAATGTTAAGACAAAACCTGTAATTGTCTTTAAAAAAAAAACGAAGACGTAGTGCTAAATACATACAAATATGTTAGTAAAACGTTTTTATTATTATAAAAATTTTTTAATATTTTCGATTTGCTGTTTGTGTAAATGTAGTCGATGTGCTGTCGAATATTTCTTCTTTTAACTTATTTGACAAGTCAAATGATTGATGACATTACTCGGAATTTCTAATCAAAAATTCAACGTTTTTGTCTTGGGTTTTTTCGTTTTTTTTTTTTTTGCCAAATATCCTTATAAGTAAAAAAAGGAAGATGAAATAAAAATATTTTCAAATTATTACCGAACAAAATTGGATGCTTAAGAGAAAAACTTGTGAAACAAATGTGCTACTGATGACGATAATATTAAACGAAAATAATATTGGATAAAAATGTATGAATAAAATGAGTTTTGACAAATAAACGTGATGAAAATTTCTAATAAGTAAAATGTAAAGCTGGAAATTTATTTAATATGATTTTCTATTGGAGGGTTAAACAGCTTTAAATGATATTTTAGATTAAAATTTAAGGAATTAAGAAATATTTGAACATACGCCTAAATGTAGGCAATTATTGGGTGTATAAATAAAAGACGGCTTTACAACCGATAACGTATGCAGCTGCTGCATATGGTTCATGGATCAAATAGCTTATGATTATGGCATTGTGGAGGGTAAATCTCCTATTAGTAATTCTCACTTATGGCCAATTTCACCAATTCTATTTAAATAACAATTCATATTTAAATATAGTTTTTCATATAGTTTTATTTTTATTTGACATGAAAAACGACTTTTAAACATAAATTGAAATTTAAATAAATTGGTGCAATCGGCGATTTTTCATTAAGTTGAAGCCAAGAGAAGTGTGACGAAAAAAGGAATTTTTGCAACAGATAACCTGAAGCGTGAGAAATCGATTATAAGGCCCGCATAAGCACCCAAATCAATACCCAAGCCGAATATCTGTGGCCCCAAGGTAATGCACTGTATTTGGTACCGCTAGGGGGTTACATCTTAAAAGAGCTTCTGCAATAGTGATAAATGATCACAAGGAACTTTTGCCGAACGCAATTTGTTTGTTTTAAGTGAGCACTGACCAACAAACGTCCAGAACGTATCGCCAAAATAAATGTTCTATTAAGGCGTTATTATAATATTTTTGAACTTGTCTTATCAAAGATTTTTATTGTTTTCGTAAATTCATTTTAATTTTAACACTGTAAGTTTTGGTAAATTTAAAGCCACATAAAGAAGTATTTTACACACGAACTCACATGAACAAAAAACTAATAAAATTTTTAAATAATATGTACACAACTAAAGCTTCAATGGTCAACTGGGATTTTAAGGCAAAGACAATCAAATAATTCTAATAATTTATTGTTTAGTTTAAGCATATAAATCCTATAAGTTTACAGACGTTACACACAAACATACATACATACATACATACATACATACATACATACATACATACATACATACATACATACATACATACAAACACATATTTACTCACACATATTTTATACAGTTAGGGACAAAATTGTTCACGAAATTATAAAAAATGTATGTTTATCATGAAAACTATTAAAGTTTCAACTTTCTTAAACTATTGTATGGCTTTCTACATTTTATAATAAAACTATGTACACTTATTTTCAAAAGTACCGCTAGTTTTTATGTTTGTACTAAGTTAACATCCAAACCATATGTGTGAACAATATTGACTCTGTGTGAATCTTTCATAACAATTTCAAAAAAGTTCAAGTTTTTTCTGTGGGATTTGCTTTTAAAGTGAGTAAATTAATTCCTAATATTAAATTTTTTTAAAATTTGAAAAATCTTTGAGCATTTAAATTTTGCCTAGTTTCTTCAAGAACGGTAATTCAAAAGCGGCACTTTTAAAACAGAGCATTGTGAAAAATTAAAAAAAATGAGTCTCACATCGCAAGATCACAAAAAATAAAACATTTCAGTGAGATTTTAATGCATCTAGAATAAAAAAAGTGTAGGTTGGATAGCAAAAGCAACAAAGCTGGTCGCCCAAAAAACACTTTCGCCAAAAGATTTTCGCGACTCAAAGCGATTTATTGTTACTGGTGTAGTCAATATAGCTATAAAGGTCCGGCAAATAATGAGCATTGAGTACAATTTAGATGTAAGCACTAAAATCGTACGAAGTTGCTTAAGTTCAAGTAGATAAGTAGCTGGAATACAGAGCGACAACCCACCTTTTAGCAAAAATAAAAGCTGAAAACGGCTGTAGCTTGCAAAAAAATAAGAAAAATTCAGTTTTAAAGAATCAATGCGTGTAACATGCCTTAGATCGGACAGAAAATTATGAGATTGCAGGCAGTGTTACCGTAAAAGAGTGAAATTATTCCAAATGTTTAAATTTTGATGATCTCATAAATGACTTGAGATTGTTTTCGCAGGAACCAGCTTCGAGCACTCCGCTAATTCAGAAGAAAAATGTGTGCAAAGAACTACATAATCATCCTTAAAGACCCGTTGATTCCAAGATAAGCCATATTCGGCTAAGAACCACGACAGGGTGATATCAATATGCAGGACAACGATCTCAAGCATACTTCAGAAATAGAGAAATTAAGTTAGTTTGAAGAAAATAAAAATTCGAAAATAAATTGACCTTATTAGTCGCCAGAGTAGTAGTACCCCCATTTGAGTACCTTTGGTCCATTCCAAAACACCTTTTTTTTTTTTTGCTCAGAGGAACCTGCCAAGCACTTAATATAAGCTTTGCGAGCTTGCCGCTAAAGCTTGGAACAAATAAAGCCGAAACTGCTAAGAACTTTTGTAAAAGAATGGAAAAAAGGATTAAGGCAGCTTAAAAGAGCAAATGGACAACATACCAAACGCTAGGATCCAAATACAACAATAATCTCTAACAAGGGTCATAATTGTTCACATTCAGAACTCAATACTTATACCGTGTAAAATATTATGAACACTTATTTTTTAGAAAAGTTTTTATTTTTAAGTTCTTGAAATGTTTTACTTTTCATATAGTTAAAAAATTTTAAATAAATTCAAAATAATAAATCCCAATCAATATGGATTTCAGAAGGGAAAAAAAAACATAAATAAGTTATTAGGAAACTTCTCAAACTATAGAAATACATGTTTAGGTTAACAATTACACTGTCTCGCGGTCTTTATCGACTTCAGTAAAGCTTTTGACACAATCACCCCTATCGTGAATAAAAATTCCTTGGGAGTTTTTTCCCTTTTCCCATTTTTACAATTGAATTAACATAGGAAAAATGGAAAAATGGAAAAAGGGAAAAAACTCCCAAGGAATTTTTATTCACGATAGGGGTGAATATCTCACAGCAACTTATTAAATATATTGGAAAGAAACTGCATACGAGGAAAATGCTTAGAATGGTTTCAAAATTACTTGAGGCTTAGAACCTACCAAGTAAAAATATGTGAAACATTAAGCGACAAAACTAATACAACAAATGGTGTTCCACAAGGCTCAAAACTGGGTCCGATATTATATCTTATATATACAAACGAAATGTTATACAATCTACAAGACTGTTCAACATTCGCTTATGCTGATGATACCGCTATTGTAGTTTCACACAAAAACGTTCACATAGCATGTGACATTATGCAAAAATGATTAAATGATGTTTCAAGATGGTGTCATGACAATGGCTTAGTGATTAACGCTTCCAAAACAAAAATTATGCATATTAGGCCACCTCATCTCGCTAAAACGGAAAGGAATATAATATTCCATGATTTTAAATGTCTACACAATATGAACAACACCCGTTATAAGGATACCTGCAATAGCACAATAGAATTCGTCAAAACGTACAAATATCTGGGTGTATACGTGGACGAAAATTTTAAGTGGTTAACCCACATTCAGCAACTTTCAAAAAAACTTCGTAAAGCCGCATATAGTCTCTACCATCTAGGCAATTGCTCAACTTTTGACGTAATCAAGCAGGCATATTTTGCATTATGTGAGTCGTATATCAGACATGGGATCACAGCATGGGGGAGTGCAACATATTGCAGATCTATACAGCAAATCCAAAACCAAATCCTAAAAATATTGTTAAAAAATAAGCAACACCGCTAACAACTTCAAACAGCACAGGTATATGATACCATAAACAACATACATACACTCAAAAGAAAAATCAATCCAAACGTACTCAAATCAATCCGAAGCGGTATTGATAGTACGGTGAGTACGGATTTTCTTGAATCAAGTACAGAAAGATTGATTCAAGTACAAATTTTCAATCCCAAAATACTTAAAATATCCATATTCAATCCCGATTTCGTACTTAAAGTAATCCGAAAATAAGATTGATTTAAGTAAAGCTAAGATTTAATCAATCTCAAAATGCGCTTGATTCAAGTATTATAAAGTTGATTTTTTCTCCAATTTGTGTTTGAAAAAAAAAACCAAAAAAGAAATTAGAAAAAAAAAATTATTATGATTACTTATCTGTTTTACACCTTAAATAATGATAAAACACTAACATCATGCCCGATATGGTTTTTACTTAAAAAATCTCATGTACATATTTAACTAAAAATATAAACTAAATGAGAAGCGAATTTCAAATTTACTTTTTAACACTTCTTGGTACACATGAGTCTGGCCAGACCTTTGTTAAATGTGTATAGATAATAAAAAACATGCGTAAGCCGGAGGGTTAAACATAAAAATAATACATACATATATATGTATATGTTTTTCTTCTTGTTCTGTTGTTTTTGTTGTCCCTACAAACAAAAAGCAAATCGTTTTGTTCGAACTTGTGTTGTGTTGTTGTAATTGTACAATAAATTTTGAAAAACACACACGTACGCACGCATAAAAGAAAGCAATGCTGAGAGATGAGACTAATAAGTTTTATGAGATAAAAACGCTCATTTTGTAACTTTTCTCTCAGAGTGGCACTATCAACGAAAAGTTTAATCTTTTTTGTACTTGATTTAAGCATTTTATACTTATTTCAAGAAATATCGGGATTGATTTTTTAAAGCAATCCCATTTAGGATTGATTTAAGTACGTTTTAGTGTTATTCGTACTTGAATTTTTAAGTACGATTCGTGATTGAAGTAAATATAAAAAGATTAATTTATCCCGAGTGTTTTTCTTTCTGTGTAACAACTTATCAAATACCAACAATTCTAACAACACAAACATCAATAACACACCTAATGTATTTGCCAGCACAGTCAGCACAATCGAAGTTAGTACAGATAACAACAACTCGCGTATCATTGAAACAAATAATAGAAGTAATAACACCAGCAACATATACAATGTCATTAACAACATTACAATCACCAATAGCACCATCATCAATATAAACAACACAAATAACTACACAACAAGTAGCATGCAAACAACAAACAACAACATCAATACCAATAACGTCAACATAAACACCAATATCACAACAAACACACAAAACTCCAACAACATTGCCAGAAATCTGGAAGTATTAAATGTAAAAAGTCTCTACCACAATTCTCTAATAAATGAATTTTTTAACGATCCTAGGTTTTTAAAACCGATAGATCATACATACAACACAAGGCTTCGAACAGAATACAGCACTTCCAAATATCTTCAATAAATTACCTCTATATTTACTACAGATTTCAAGCCCGTATCGAAGAAAATCATATTTAAAAAAACATTTCATTAATTCGCAATGAAATATAATGTATAATAATACATTTTTTAATATTATTTAATAACATAATTAATAATACAAGCTGAAGTTAAAATTTTAATTTTATTTTGATATCCTGCAGATAAGCCAACTGGCTTTGTGGGATTAGATATAAGATCCTTACGGCCATTTTCACCAAGTTCGGTTATAATTAACTATCGGTTATAGCTGTCAAAACATATTGGTAACCGGGACTTTAATTGAAAGTTAGTTTTAACCGAACTTGGTGAAAATGGCCGTTAATGTATATCAAGAAAATATAAATAAAGACAATGTATATAAAAAAAAAAAAAAAAATAAAATAAAAATTCATAGCATATTTTGCCAATAACACAAAATCTGTGAACAATTTTGTCCCTAACTGTATGTATGCACACTCTAACATATACCCTGATATGGTATTTTGTTTGTCCATGAGGACAAAAAGCTGCATGTAAAACAAATAATTTAAAATAAAATTAATGTTTTTAATGTTGAAAGTCTTCTCCCATCTCTTTTGGGTTTGTCTGTTGCAGTCAGGCTACAGCAAGAAAAAACACCTCAGGAGTCAAAAGCGAAAAAAAAACTACCCAAGGGAAAACAGTTACATACATCTGTTTTTTTTTTTCAAATAAAGAAATATAAACTTTAAAGAAATAAATAAATACACATACCTACATTTTATATACTAAAACAAACAAATAAAAATATCTTTATAGATTACAAAAACAATAAATAGCAAAACCACTTGAAGGGACAACTATGACTACCACATACATAGAATAAGAAATACACACACACTGAATCATGCAGATACATATTTACGTAACAATAAAAGCGAGTTTCGAGTCAAACTTTGTAGAAAAAAAAGTAAAGGATTTACAAAACTTTCCTTTCGTTTAAGACAATCTGAAAGTAATCAAATACATAATACCAGCTTCTCTTTTCTTTTCTCTTACCATCTTGTCAGTCTTGGTATTTTTGTACAAATCTTTGCATCTTCTTGCACTTACAATAGTTTTATGTCGAAAAAAAAGAAACCAAAAGTCTTTTCCTGGCATTTTTCTTACATTTTATGTAAGATAATTTTCGTATTTGACTTGACAAAATATCAAGTAATTTTCAAGGTAAGATTTTGGTACATTACATACCATATACATATATACTTATGTATGTACGTATCTGGGTAGTCATACAAAGGTAAACTTTTACTGAGCACAATCTTCAGAAAGGAATCGGTAGAAATAAAAGAGATGTTGGTGTGCAAACATAAACTTTATGTTAAAATGTCATTACAACACATTTGAAGAGCTTGATAAACAACAACAGGAAATTGCAACAAATACTTGTAAATATCTTTATAACTTCATATGATGGTTGCAGAAAAAGAAGCTGAGAAAGAAATAAAGTGGAAGGGAGGAGAAGTACAATCTTATCAAGTATGGAACAAATACCCTCACATTTTAAACAAGTATAAAATAAATTTAAAGGGTAATTAAAAAAAGGAAATTAAATAATGCCATTTGAATTAAAGGTACTTTTTCTATAGGTACATTTTAAAATGTACTTTAAAGCTGCATATTTAAAAGGTACTTTTTAAATGGTTCCATTTTAAATGTACTTTGTAAAAGGTCCTTTTGAAAAGGTACTTTTGCAAGAGTACATTTAAAAAGGTACTTTTGAAAATGTACTTTTGAAAACGCACTTTTGAAAAGGTACTTTTGAAAATGTCGTTCTGAAAAGCTACTTTTGAAAAGGTAGTTCTGAAAAGCTACTTTTGAAAAGGTACTTTTGAAAAGTTACTTTTGAAAAGGTACTTTTGAAGATGTACTCTTGAAAAGGCACTTTTGGAAATGTACTTTTGAAAAGGTAATTTCAAAAGGTACTTTTATAAAGGCACTTTTAAAAAGGTAATTTTGCAAAGGTACTTTTGAAAGGGTAATTTTGAAAAAGTACTTTTGAAAAGGTACTTATGAAAAGGTTATTTTTAACAGATACATTTAAAAAGGTTATTTTTAACAGATACATTTAAAAAGGTTCTTTCTAAGAGGGACTTTTGAAAAGGTTATTTTTAACAGATACATTTAAAAAGGTACTTTTGAAGAGGGACTTTTGAAAAGGTACATTTAAAAAGGTACTTTAAAAAAGGTACTTTTGAAAAGGTACTTTTGAAAACTTAATTTTGACAAGGTACATTTAAAAAGATAGATTTAGAGGTACCTTTGAAAAGACACTTTTAAATAGGTACTTTTGAAAAGGCACTTTTAAAAAGGTACCTTTCAAAAGGCACTTTAAAAAGGTACTTTTAAAAAGGTACTTTCGAATAGGTACTTTTGAAAAGGTATTTTTAAAAAGGTACTTTCGAAAAGGTACCTATGAAAAGGTACTTTTAAAAAGGTTCATACTTTAAAAAAAGTACTTTTGAAAAGGTACCTTTAAAAAAGTACTTTTGAACAGGTACTTTTGAAAAGATACTTTTGAAAGGGTCATAAAATATTTATACTTTAAGGGATCTGAGGTAAACTGTATTTTACCACTGATAATGGAGGGATTAAAAATGTACCCATAAAAAAATTTGGTACATTTTTTAAAGTTACTTAAAATACATATTTTTTGCTACACAGAAAAAATACTCGCCGACTTTTCATTAACCAAAAACAGAATCAGTTTAAATTAAAAATTTAGTCAAGTCAATTAATCTTTTACTTATAATTATAACATAACTGCAGAAAATGTTGTTAATATCAAAAAATTAATACTATTGGTTTGCTAACTGGTGCAAATTTAATTAATTTTTTAATTAATATCCCAAATTTTTTAATTTAAATCAATTTTTATTTATTTTTAAGGCTTTTTTCAAAGAAAATTTTATTAGAACTTTGCTTTTTTGCTGAATGAAATGTTTTAAAGATTTATTTTTCGCAGTTGTTTTTATACTCCCCGCTATTGATTTTGCCATTCCATTTTTAGCACATCGAAATCGTCATCGAAGGACCCAAACCCTTTGCTGAATTTAATTCTGGACCACAGTTTTGTTTTGCATTGAAAATTAATCAAGTTGGTACTCAGTCCCAAAAAAGTTATGCCTTTAAAAGGACTTTTAAAACAATAGCGGTCATACCGAAGAGCTAAAGCAACAAATTTGGCCTAATAGTTCCTATTATATTGCAAGTGGTCCAAATCGATACACCAAAGTACTTTTTTCCCCTAGAAAACTTCTTCTGCACTCTGTATTCTTAGAATTTATGTAAATTTGTGTTGACATAAGCGTAATTATCTTTAGATGATGTTGATGTGTGCCTGTATGTTTGTCCTTGTATGCTTGTGTGTTTGCGTTTTATTTTGTTTGTGTGTGTGTGTTGGTTTTAGAAAGGATACCTAAACAAAATTGTCAAAACAAGCAAATACATTAAGTTATGAATGTTGTTTTTGTTTGTATTCCTGTCACAAATTTGTTTACTCAAGTAGTGCTGGAATAAGAAAAGCTGAAAGCAGACATGTGACCACATGTGTGCATTTCTGAGATGTTAAAATGTCTTAACTACTTTAATGTGCAAGAAATTGTTGGTAAATAGTTGAATTATTTTAATATACATGTGTGTATATTTTTGCTTGTTTGAGTTCACTAAACACATTTACTGCAGAAGAAATATTCGCATTTTGATTCTCTATTGCGGACCCTACTGTGCTCTCATGCGGCGAAGTACAAGTTCGTCTAGGAATTTCAAATTATCATTTTTATGGTTATTAAAAAAATACATCTTTGTGTTTCTTAGGCTGGGTTTTTGAGATCTCAGTTAAACTAGGTTTAGTTAATCTGAAAACTGATTTGTGTCGTCATTACCAAGTTCGTATACAAAATTTTGACGGAACTGCTAAGTTTTGCTTAAAATTTTAGTCTTTAATGAAATAATGACGAAAATATCACATTTCGCTGGAAAAATTCGAGTTTCAGACTACGTTAAACAAAGTTTAAACTTAATCCAAATCTCAAAAACTCGGCCTAAGTAATTTTAACTTTTTCTGAGTGTACAATTTTAATTACTGAGCTACCTAAATAAAGCGCTTTTTGAACATGCAAATTCTTTATTTATTTATTATGATGTGCTTAATTCCCAATATTCATTGATAAATACACTTAAATTGATTGTTGGGGGAAAAGCTAGTTCCTATGCACATTTCACTGGATGCTTACTTAGGCTTATTTATCAGGAAATCTTTTTCCAAATACTTTGGAAATATAACTGTTAAGTGAATGAGAATTACAAAGACTAAAGTCTTATTTGCCACGCTATCAAAGGTTAGACATAACGTGAACGATAAACAGTGAGTTTATCTTTTCTCCTACAACTGGTTGGTTTCTGACTCGAATTGTAGTTGTAAGTGGGTAAAAAGAAAAAAAAAAAATTAAATATTAAAAACTTTTCGAGATGAACGTTTTCCTACCCTGCTCAAAACTACTAAAATGAAGATGTGACTTTCTTTCTTAGGAGGGCAGTATAAGTTGAGCCTGCCTTTTTGAAAGATTCAACGAAAACATGCAGAAATTTGCATGTTTTTAAATAAAATTCACAATACGTAAAAAAAGTATTGGGTGTATTTAAAGGGTCAATTGCAAAATATGGATACAATATCAGCCATCATTAAGTATGCCCATTTCCACCCTTCTGGCAAGCAAATGGAATTTGAGCCAGAAGAGCTGCTCTTATTTTGATGCCAAGAATTAATCAAGCCATTTTCAGATACCCAGTTATAAATTAAAGCGTTTTTTAGTAAACACGTTCTCATCGAATGTTTGACAGGGCAAAGTCTGGATTTGAAGACCGTTTAGGAAAAACTTCCAAACTACTTTTTTTTTATAGTAATAATTAGTATTGCGTCATGTGTCTTGCTGGTTGTAATGCTCGCTTCGAAAAGTAATTTTTTTTCAGTACAGGTCCACTATGATCGTTAGACCCGATGGGTATCTTCTGTTATCACCAAAAACGGAGAAATAGTTTGGAACCATGGATTTCGGTTTTGGCGTTTATGCAACTGTTTTGTTCATTCCACTTGGACATTTGGTTTGGGGTATTAAACGATAAACCTAAAAGATCAAACTCGAAGATCCCGAATTGAAAAATTTTACAATCCAGATCGCTAAAACCATTTCAGACATTTCGGCAAGTTAGTTGCGCAAATTACTTGCCGAGTACAACAAAGTCCGTACTATATATTTTTTCCTTACCCCGAACTTACCGCTGACGTCAACAAACTAAGAGTTGCGCAAGCAACGTGCCGAGTGTGAAAGGGGTCTTACTTAAACTTTTCTGGATAGCCGGTCCCAAGGATTTTCTCCTCTTTGGTACAGTAAACAGCAGTTTTTGCTGGATTTTAAAATTAGAAATTTTGAAATTCTTGACTTTAAATTTGCTGTATACGACCCCAATCAAACAAATATGTGTGTATGTATGTATGTATGTTTAAAGTAACTTTGTTAGAGTTATTAAATAAAAATTGGAAAATAAATGAATTTTTTTATAATTTTTGTCTGGGAGTTCTTTAATTTTTTTTTTTGGGCCTTAAATTCATTCTTTTTCAATGGTTTTTTCGGAGTTGTTTCAAACAAAGTATCGCCCAAAATTAGGGATGTGTTTCATTTTTGATTTGGGATTTATTTAATTTTTTTGGGAATTGTTTAGTTTTTCCAGTTTGGGAATTACTTTATTTATTGTGGAGTTTATTTTATTAGGTGTTATTGCACTGGAACTTATTGCAACTGGGACTTATTTTGCGGTGCCAATGACATGTTCAAATTTTCGGTTTTCTGCATAAGAGATCTCCGCCTTTGGTTCAATGGATGTCCACGGCTTCGGTTGTCCTGATGGTTTAATTTTTAAGCGTATTTTGCAACTCCACTTATACTTTTTGACATAAAATTCAACATTTTCCGGCAACAAAAAAATTATCTGTTCCTTTCTTTCCTTCAGCCAACGATTTTATAAATGCCTTATATGTTAGTAAGTTATCAAAGACATAAACCATGTGGAAAAGATACATCATTTACTGTTATTTCCGCATTGTTTGTCTTTTTTTTTTATTAAAGTTTCAATGAAGAACATAAAGTGCAGAAAAAAGTATTTAACCATTCAAAAAAAAACATGCATTTGCATATAAATCCTGCCCTTATTTATTATTTCCTTCCACCATTCCCCAATAAGCTGTGCTAAACTTACTGAACATGACGTTAAGAATAAATTCTAAATAACTTTTAAAAACACTCAGCCTCTCTAATGTCTGCAAAGTTTTTTTTTTCCAACAAAAGGAACAATAATTCTTGAAAACACTTTAAATATCTACAGCAATTATTTTAAAAGCTTTTTGTGTTAATTATGATGTCAAAACTGATTTTATCGTTTACTAAACTCACCTTTAACGGTAACGCCTACAGTTTGTAAGACTTCTAATTTCTTTTTGTTTATGGGCGATTGGCCAATACATTTGTAAGTGCCAGCATCTTGATAGACAACATCTTTTAAGGAGAATTGACCGGTAGGTGTGGAAAGGCCATGACCCAGGCCACGCAAACGAGCAGTGACAGGATCTAAATGAGACCAACAGCCCAAAGAACCTAAAAAGGAAAATAATAAAAGGATAAACAAATTTATTTAGTTAAAGACATTTCATTTGTAAAATTATAAAATATTTATGCAGTAAAACAAAAAAACACAAAAAAATGCTTAATAATTTATTTTTCGATTCTTTATTTGAAAAAAAGAAAAAAGTTTTTACTTTATTGTCTACATCTATAATTTCGTTAATTGTTTCAACACGAAATTTTTTAATTTCTTTAATTGATTTGGATTGGTGTTGCTGCTGGAAGAGGATTGTCTTATTTGTCTTTAGTTTTTTTCTCTCTCTTTCAATTACAAAAAGTTTGCCTTTTTCTTCCTGTTTATTTTTTATTTTTAATTCTTGTTAATTTAAAATATTTCTAGGACCAGCAGCAAACGTGTGCCGTAAATAGCTGTCTATAAATTATACGATTCTTTTCCAACAAAAACATTTTACATAATGTGAATTTCCGTTTCTCTCTCTTTTTTTTTTTTTTTTTTTGTTTTTTTGTTGTCGAAAAAAGCAGGAGTCTCTTAATGAATTTTTATTAATGGTATGATTGTACATCATTAGTTATTTCAGTTTCAGTTTTTTATTTTTCGTATTTTGTAGCTGTTGTTCTCCTTTATTTATTAATTTGTTCATTCATGTTGAGGTATGCCTCTGTTGTAGTCGTTCGTATTAATTGGTTTTACAATTAATATCCAATTGTTGTAATTAAGTTTTGTGTAGTTAATTGTCTAGATGTTGGAAGGTACAAGGCTTTTGCGCCTTAATGTAGGCTTTACAAATAATGAAAGTGAAGAAATTAATTAAGCGTACTTTTATTTGCCTTTAGAATTTGTAAAGTAAAAGTTCTACAGGGTCTTTTTTTAATTTCATTAGAGAAAATATTCATTTTTGTCCAATTGCTACTGTTTGGACAGAAGCCGGCTAAAATTGAATAAAAAGTATACAGATGACGCAAAATTAAAGCCAAGTGCCTTGAAATTTAACTCGACCAAAATTTAACTTTAAATAAGTTATAAAAAAGTACTTTCCATTAAAGAATTATTTATGCATGTGGCCGTACATATTCCATGCTTAGAACTCTCTGGCAAACTCAGTATTGTACATCTATCAAAATAAGAATACTTCTTGCCAAAACCCATTTATTGCCAATTCTGATGTAGGGATGCGAATTATTTGCCAAATGTAATGCGGCAAGTACAAGAAAATTAAACTCAGTCTTTAAAAGCATTGTACGATACGTATATGGCGTGAAAAGGTTCAATTCTGTTTCTTCTTTTACGGTAAAACTATTTGGTATTCAGTTTAATTTAATAATTTTTTTTTCTCTCTTTTAAATTTTTTCTTTTGTTTTAAATTTTATCATTTACCAATTATAATTATAAATGTTTCTGCTAAAACAATGTTCTATACTGCAATAGGAGGCTTTAAGTCTTGTGTATAGAATTGGAAATAAATAAATAAAAAAATAATAAACCTAACATTATTTAGCGTACGGGACACACACCTAGAAATGATATTTATATTTTTAGTGTTTGTGTATTGATACTCAACTCTTTATAACTATTTTCACGAAAGTAACAAACATTATGTAGTGTACTGTTTTTTTGTAATAATATAGAAAAATTTTTGTGTTTCTGTACAGTATATTTAAGTGTTCTTTACTGTTTTTTTTATTACATTTTGTAGTGTTCACCAAGAAACGAACGAACATTAATGTGCTCTAACGAACACAACATATGAAGTTTGTGTATTTTTTACGAAAAAACCGTATGCAATGAAACGTTCTCATTCATGCGTTGATTTGGATAAGTGCAGTATTTTTTTTGTTTTTTGGGCATGAAGAACACAGAAAGAGAAAAGTTTTTTTAATGTTTTTACTACTCAAACACGGTTAGCGTTTGTGTTTACCATATTTTTACCGTACCGTACACTAAAGAACAGTACATAATATTTATTTTTTAACATTGTATAAAACGTTAAAAATGAAAAGTTTATTTTTAAAGTTAGAACATTTTAAGAATCTGACTTAAAAAAACTTTTAAAAAAGAGACTTTAAAGAAACTTGCTTTTAAAACAAGGATGTTCAGAAAAAGTACCTTTTAAAGATAGTTTAAAAAAGTAGATTTAAATATATTATTCAAATAAGAGCACGTTTTTAACAAACATTTTTATAAAAACATTTCGGAGATTCCCTTGCCTTAAAATGAATATTTTTTTAAAGTATATTTTTAAAGGAACCTCCAAAAAACAGTACCTACTAAAACATACCGTAACTTTCAAACTGTGGTTTTGAAAATATAAAAAGGAGCATGTAAATTGTGCCTTTTTTTAGGTTTCTCTAGGAAGTTCCTCTGCAAAATATCTTTCATATAAGCACTATTTTAATAAAGTACTCTTAAAGGAGTCCTTTTTTAAAAGTACTAATTAGAAGAAAAAGTATTTTTAAGGCTTTTTAAAAAAGTTTTTTAGCTGTGACATTTTGGAAAATTTCTGTCCCTGATGTTTTGTTTTTACCTTGTGGACATTGTAGTGTTACTGCACCACCAAGTTGTACTTCAAGTTGGCCCTTGTTGGGATTGTGAGAGGCAGCGGCCGCTACCGAAATATCCTGGTCATCGGGTTCGGATGTAACATCAACTGAGTCATCTGGAAATATAAATCGTAAAAAAGTAATATTAAGAAAAATTTTGATAATGTTCAAATAAGATTTGTTTCATTTAAAAATTTCTTATGTTTAAAACGAACAATAAATGGTCTGGATTTCAACACCAGCAGCCGTATTCCGTAATTCGCTAAAGCTTAATTGCTATCGCTAAAAATCTATAAAGTTGGTTAATCGATTTTTTGCTACGAATGTGATTCTAAAGGCCCAAATACACCACTCATCAAGCATAGTGGTAGTATTAGTGAAAATGTGTCTGTATGTGTCACACCGACGTTGCTGGATGGAAAATCAAAAAAATTAGATATGACGGCGAATATTACGTCCAACACACGTACACCATGAATTCGCCCGCTGGACAAGCATTTTACAAGTGCAATTGGCCCTTTACACGACGAATTCGCCCGCTGGACAAGCATTTGACAAGTGTTTTTGGCCCTTAAGGCATTTTAGTGAACGAGTTTTAGCTTTAGCTAAGCGAATTACAGAATACGGCTGCAGTTTTACTTTTAAGACTTAAAACATTTTCTGATTAAATTTAAAAGTTTTACTTTTCTTATTTTTCTTCAAAATCATATTTTTGTTCTTTTTTTTATAACCAACCTCTTTTCCTTTTCTTTTAGGTATCATCTAGAAATATTAAGCGTAATATACTGCATACCTTCCAGGTCAACACTCTGGCCGTATTTTATCAAAAGGTGCGTACAAGTATTTATTTAAATTATATCTTTTTATATAAATTTTTTTTATATCTAAATTTACCTTTTATGTAAATACACTTTAGCAAAAAATTTAAGATTCATAAAAGAAACCTTTTTAAAAGTATACTTTTGGGCTTAAGCCAACAGTTTCTTTATTTTAAAAAAGTAAAAAAAAGCGAAAATCAAATATTTATTTAGAATTCGTAGCCTTAAAAAATTCACAAAGCTGGGCCGGGCCGCCACCTACTTTCTGTTTATTTATTTGTGAATTATTTAAAAAAAATCTTTGACCTTTTAACACTTTTGGGAATTAAGCAACATTGTTTATGATTATTTTTTTTTTCTGTTTTGCTTTTCGATTTAGATTTTTTTGCTCTTTACAGTTCTTTGGCTTTAAAATCAAAAAGGTTTTTATTTTCCTTTTACTTAAAACAGAGAAAAAGTAAAAAAAATTCATATTTAAAACATTAATATAATTGAAAAAAGTTAAATAAAATTTGTTTGTTGCTTTAGGAGGAATCAAAACTCTTTACGAAGCAAAAGAATCTTAAATAAATATTTTCGTAAGTAATGAAAATTGATGGTCGTCAATAGATTTAAGTTTTTATTTTAAGAGATTTTTTTTTTTAATTTTCAAAAGAATGAAATATGAAATACTAACAAAACCTTTAAAATATGAGAAAAACAAGAAATATAATGCAATAAATATAACAAAATGAATTAAAAAACAGTAGCTGTTTTGAAGGATTTATTGGTTTTCATCATAATTTTGTTTTTATTGAAAGCAAAAATGTAAGAAAGTTTGGTAATTCCTGTTATGCATGGTGTATGTAACGGCTTAGAGAAAAATATAGCATATATAATGGACCCAGCGGTAACTAGAATGAGTCACAAGCAGTCAGAAGCCCTTCTCGCCGCATTCCATACTTATTTATTTTTTACACAGGTTGTCATTGGGCGCAAGGCCTTCCACACTTCCTTTATAAACAACTTCGATCCCTTCCCAAAGAAGGGAGTAAGGAAGGTCACTGAAAATAAAAAGTAAATAAAACTGAACACCTTCCTTTCTCCCTTCCCAAAGAAGGGAGTAGCGAATGTGTACTGAATATTTCAGAAGGTCTTTTAAAAAGAAGTTTATATCTTCTAGAAGGCAAACTTCTGAAGGCAGGATATCATGCGAAGCGAATCTTTTAGAAAGGCGTATAGGGGCCTTCAAAAAGGCCTGCCACTTGCTGTCCTTTCAATATTTACCGCTGCACAGTAGCGCCCGTAGAGCAAACGAGGTTGCAAAAATCAAAATTTTCATGAGCACCGACGAAGTTTTGAATAAACTCATGTTATAGGAAACTTTTCAACGATTTCAAATCTGCCACTCTTAATAATATCACATTTTTAGTTTAGAAGATATAGCCGTTCAAAGTTGACCGACTTTCGGTTTTCAAAAAAACACACAATTTTTAGTAAATTTGTTGCGATTTCAGGTGTAATATCACGAAAAATAGGTAACGAATCGCCTTATTTTTTGTTTGTATTGATTGATGCATTTATTAAATGTGTAATGATAAAAAAAAAATGAACTGTTTGCTTTGTGTTTCTCCTGGTAAATCACTATTTAAAAACTATCCGTTTTTTCACTATTTTTCAACTTTGACGGAAAATAACAAAAATCTATATTTTTCTATATTTGCCATATTTGCAAAATCTGTTCTTTGATTATTTCTTTACATAATTCAAAAATTTTATCTGCCCGTACGTGCCCGTTTGGCTTCTAGAGGTAAAAAAGGTTAAAAAGACATGGTTGCAGAAATTGTATGACAGTAGTTTGATCTAAAATCTAAAAAAACTACTCATTGAAATTAGCAGGTACGTACCTCACTTAAACAATACTTTGGCGTACAAATGGTCAAGAACAATATTGACTACAGGTAGGCACAAATCTTATTTGGACACGTGCATAATATCAAAATTGCATTATTCAGCCTAATTCCATTTGTATGCAGGGAACAGGTAAATTTTTCGGCATGGTAGCATAAGCCTATATATTGCAAATGGTCAAGAACAATATTGACTACAGGTAGGCACAAATCTTATTTGGACACGTGCATAATATAAAAATGCATTATTCAGCCTAAATCCATATGTATGTAGGGAACAGGTACATTTTTCGGCATGGTAGCATAAGCCTATATATTGCAAAATAAGCATAATGCCTGGATTAGTCTACGACTGAAAGTTGGCGCAACAATTACTGAAACCATTAAACAATTTAAGTACTGAAAACATGGCGTTGAACAATTTTAAATTATTTGAACTGTTTAGAAAGTCAACCACACCAAATTTTTTCACGGAAGCTGCTTTAGAAGAACTTGATAGCTTATACGGAAATATTGAGAGAAGCGAAATTATAAAAAATAATTTTTATCTGATATATGCAAATATTAAGGCAAAATGGGTGAAATCTAATCGAACCATTCAGAACTTCAACTCCAAATACGAGGACTGGCTTAATGAAGATACCATCCTGGATATATTGGCAGTAGATAAACCCACCACATCAACCAGAGGAGCAAAAGGAAGGCCAAAAAAAAGTATTGAGGAGTGTTCAATTTTCACAAGAAAGAGGAAACTTGCCGATGCCACCAATGACTTGACCACGAAGCAATTATCGGAAGCGCTGTCTATTAAATTTACAAAGGATAGTGAAAGAGTTAGGTCGCACATAACCAAATCTGTTGCTGATGCAAGCCCACTGCGACTAAAAAGGATTAAGGAAAGCATTCCCACGCCCACAAACGCACACATTAAAAAGTATGGTTCCGAAGAAGCCTTGGCCTTGTTTATGGACTTAGAACTTTCCAAAGAGAAATATGAGAAACTACGGGCATCTTTAACGCGACACGGCGCTGACGTTTTACCCGGATACAAGCATATTACGCAAGCCAAAATAAATTCACGACCACTGCATACGGAATTTACGGAAGTCTCTGCGAAAGCCAATCTGCAGGATCTCATGGGCCATACAGCAAAACGGTTGTTGGAGAGTCTTCCTGAAAATGAGGTGAAAATTCTTCCTGAGAAGTTGACATTGATCAGCAAATGGGGCTGCGATGGATCATCCGGACAAAGCGTTTATAAGCAAAGGATATCTTCCGATGACGCTACAATATCGGACGGAAATATGTTTATGGCATCTGTTGTTCCTTTGCGGCTTAAATCGGATGTTTCCCTTCACTGGAAAAATCCACGTCCGTCATCAGTGCATTATTGCCGACCAATAATGTTTCAGTTTGCAAGGGAATCGGCAGAACTCATAAGGACCACGGTGAAGGACATTGAAGAACAAATAAGCAAGATTAAGCCTACAAAGCTGCAAATTGGAGAAGGAAAATATATTGAATGCAATTACGAGTTCCATCTGACCATGGTTGACGGAAAAGTCGTAAACGAACTGACAGGAACAACCTCAACAATGTCATGCCCGATTTGCAAAAAGAGTCAGAAGAACTTTGGTAATTTAAACGATTCTACAAATGAGGAGAATTACGAATATGGAATGTCACCATTGCACGCAAGGATAAGGTGTATGGAATTCTTGCTAAAACTGGCGTATACCCTACCACAAGAGGAGGAAAACTTCGATGAAAATACATCAATAAAGGATAAGGAAAAGATCAGAAAGAAGCAAATACAGGATGCTTTTTTTAAACAAGTTGGACTAAAAGTAGACTGTCCCAAGCACGGATACGGTAACTCAAACGATGGAAACACTTCTAGGAGATTTTTTGAAAATGATGAGGCAGTAACTAGAATCACTGGAATTGACAATCAAATCGTGAAAAGATTGGGAACGATCTTGGATGTTTTAAACTGCAAAGAAAATGTCAATTCTACAAAATATGGAGAATATGCGTCGAAAACTGCATCTCTTTTAGCAGAAATGTATCCACAGAAGAAGTTGACCCCGACCGTCCATAAAATATTGGCGCATGGCAAAGATATAATTGAGTACCAGTCTTTGCCAATTGGAGAGCTTTCTGAAGAAGCACAGGAGTCTCTTAACAAATTTTATAAAAAATATAGATTGCAGAACACATTCAAAGCATCAAGGGTAAGGCAAAATGAGGACCTCTTCAACATGTTGGCAGCATCTTCCGATCCACTTATATCTTCCCTGCGGCATGTGAAGTCACGAATAGAGTTAGAAAATAATTATAGTTTAGAAATGGTTAGTCTTTTAGATATACCTTCTCTTACGAACTGTGATGAATATTTTACAGAAAATTGAAAAAATAAATTTAAAAAAAAATAATTTTTTTTTTAATTTGTTGGGTAATAATTTAAAACATAAAAACCTAAAGAAAAAAAATAAAAACAATCTAAAAATGTAAAAATAATTTTTTTTAGTTACCATAAAATTGATTTTTCTACTAATTTTAACTTTGATAACCCATAATTAGGCCCCTACAGAGCGTAGCACCCTTTCCAAACGCTCATTTCATAGGCTGAACAGTTATCTATCATATGCTGTTTAAACTGTTCAATTATCTTATTCGGTTCAAAAGATATGATTTTTGCAACGAAAAAACTCAAATGGCGCCACTGTGCGCTGGGGAGCATTTACAATATTATTGTCAGAAGTTATTTATATTAATAACACAGTACAACAGCCAATCTGGGGGGTGAGAAATTCCAAGTCAGGGTGATGGTACTAGGTCAGTATAGTAAAACCCTCAAAGGGTTTGGCGTTCGTATGTGTCAGTTTTTTTTATGACATTTTAAATTTTTTCCTTATCTTGATGTTTTTTTGTTTAACATAACTCGAGAACCACTTGTCCAATTTTGCTAAAACAAACTCAAAAAAATTTAGAATTACAATTTCTTTAATCCGTTCATATAACGTTTTTCTTTATAATCAACAGTTTTGCCGGTAAAAATAAATTTGTGGAGAATTATAATTGATAAGTGCAAAAAAATGTTCAAGCCTGGATGTATGCAGCAGATTTTATCACAAACCTGCACTGCAATTTTTGCGACTTTTTTAAGCGATCGGTGAAAATCGTCGGACTTTTGTTTGTTATTTGAAAGAATACACCCACATTCAGTGATGCCAACAGTAGGGGATTTCCCCTTTTCTAGGGATTTTTTTTCGGATCATTTTTATCTTCAATCGGATCTTAATAACTTCTTTTTATGGTGTAATCATAATATGATGGAGCTGAATGTCATAAAAAAAAACTGACACATACGAACGCCAAACCCTTTGAGGGTTTTACTATACTGACCTAGTACCATCACCCTGACTTGGAATTTCTCACCCCCCAGACAATAATCCCAAAAATGTTCCATAGTGTAATTTAGCAAGGACTTAAACAAACTTCTTTAGTGTGAATATATAGTTTTTGAAAATAAGTTTTATGCTAATTAAGTCTTTAAATTTGGTTAATACATAAAATATTGCATATTTTTGGGGGGAGTTTTAATAATATTTATAAAAATTTGAGTATTTTTTTTCAATGCTAGTTTTTCTAAAGGTTTTAATCGTAGGTGTTAAGGTTTATGTTTGTTTTTCTTAAGGTTTTATTCGTAAATACAATTAGTTTCCGTTTGCTTCAAACTTTAAAATGAGCCAGCTCAAATATTGTTGCATACTTTAAGGAAAACTAAGATTGCAAGAATATAGATAAGGACAGTGATTTCGGTCATTACGTTTCACTACGTGATAGGCACTCATGCGGGGAGAATAGATCTAGATTATAATGACTACTGTAGAAGTTGTCATGATGAGGAGGAGACGGTGTTTCACTTTCTCTGCCAATGCATATAAAGTTTAGGCATTTTGGAAGAGCGGAATTGCCATGTCTGGACGATGTCACTGAAATCGATAACTCTGTTTCTGCAAGGAGTCGGAGTGGTTCGAGGCTGCAGTAACCTCTGGGGAATAGTCTGGTGAATACTTGCTGGCTATTGTCACTGGCTAAGGGTATCGCAAAGGGACGGCTATAAGGACCCAAGTGAGCCGTCCTCGGTCGGATACCATTGAACCTAACCATACCTTACCTAATTCTTAAAATGTCTATATACTATGAGGTATAGTTTGAAAATTAATATAAAAAAAGGAAAAATTCCCGCATTCTATTTTTTTAGAATTTTTAAAACGTAGTAAATATTTTATATGTTAAACGTTAATGTAACATGACTTTTAAAGTTAGATTAAATTGTTAAAAATATAACAATACAATATTAAATACCGAATACTTTTGATTGTTTACATTCAACACATTTTAAATTTATGCGTCTTTAAATGCATAAATCCAACGTTTATAATTAATGGTAGATATGATCTTCCCTTTAGCTTATCGTTGACTTTTAGCTTTAAAATAAAAATGCACTAATAAAAATCGAACTATCTGCCCGATAACATTCTTACTTCTTACTTTAACGATCGGCAAGTTTTAATAATGGCCCTAAATGTTGCATACTGTTAGGTGTGGTTTTCATTCAGCATAACAAATTTATTAATTAATAAGTTTTAAACTAAGAAATTATTAAATTTCTTTTAAATACAAGCCAACTTTAGTTAAAATGTTTAACCCTTTTGCACTCCTTGGGTCAATTTGACCCAATTTTGGTTTTCAAACGCAAAATTTGTCCCTTTAAATATAAGATATGGACGTGAAACTTTTTTTTATCCATTACAGGGACGAAAATTATAAATTTAAATGAAAATAATAAAATTTTTCCTCCCCCCTCCAAAAAACACGATTTGCACACATTTAATATCCTTTGGGTCAATATGACCCAACAAGCAATATTGCAAGTTTAATTCCACTTTAAAATTTGTTTCCTATTGATTTGAGTTCATCTTCATTTAAAATCATCGATCAATAATTTTTTCAGTCAAATAATCAATAAAATCGCTTTTATTTTTTATTACACTTAAATATGAAATTTTGTTTACATTTTATTGTTGGGTCATATGGACCCAAAGGATCATATGAAGGGCACATATCCAAGGGATGCAGAAGGGTTAATAAGTTTACGAATTTTAAGCTCTAATCAGAACATAGAAAACTGTAGGCTTTAACGATTTTTTAATAAACAGCTAGTTAAAAATGTCATTGCATACTTTTAGGTATTGTATAATTTTAATTAAGTTATAAAACGTAAGTCAAGTATCTAAATATAAAATAACTATAGCATACATTCAAGCGAAGTGTATACCCAATTCGTTTCCATCCACTTATTTCTGATATGTTTATCTGGGGCATTGTCAAATCAAACAAAATTGTTGATGGCATACTCTAGCAAAAGTGTCGACATATTGAAGTCTCATATCATTGTAGTGACTGAACTGACTGACTGACGTCATTGTCATTTTCATAGTTCTTTCATTTGTTTTTTTTTTTTGTTTTTTCCTCATTGCTCTTGTTGTTTGTGATTTCTTTAGCACTTTAAGTAAATACCATCCAGAGAAAAAGAGTAAATATATGATGATGTTGATGATGGATTTCTATAGCCTGGAGCGTAAGTTGCTTAGCGTGTTGAGCTGCGTATGGCAGGCTGTTGTATGTATGTATTATATATGAGCTTATATGATTAATGATTGGTCGATATACTTTCAGTTTTATTTTCAAAAGCATACTTATGAGGGTTCGCTTACAATAGTACATATACTATGGAGTTTAGTTTTAGCTCAGGGTTTTTTAGGGGTTTGAGTTATTATTCTGTTTTTTGGTAAGCAATTTTTTGAAGAGGGTTTTTTTGTAGGTGTCTTACTTGGAAAACCTTTCAGATTTATGCTGTAAATAAAACATGTAGGAAAAAATATGTAGTTTTTTTTTTGTTATTTTTATTTAAGTTGATTATATTAAATAAGTCCAGACTGATTGGAAGTTTATTAAGTTTATGGCAATTTAGTTTAGCAAGAAAATCAAGCAAAGATTAAAGGATTTAAGTTGTAAGGGGGTTTTTTTTTGCTATTTTATTAATTAAAGTTAAAATAAAATCTAACAAGAATAGTAAACCTAGTTTTTTCGAATTGACAGTCTTGGAAAGTAATCAGATCTCTTTTTATTTATGACAAATTTTATTTTAAAAGTTTCTAAAATGTTGCAATTTTCCTTTTTTTAAATTATAGTGTTCTAGTTTGCTACTCAAAAGAAGGAGTAAGTTAAGAGTGAATCAGCCTATTCGTTTAAAGCAAAAATGTTCTACTGTTTTTAACAGACAAAATTTCTGTCATCAAATACTCGAGCATATATTTTGGCTTTTAAGGCTGGCTTTTTAATTAAAGTGTTTCTCTTTTGTATTGTTGAAAGCGCAAATGGAATAATGGAAATAATGATACATAATTTATAAAAAAAAACACATTTAAGAGCAAACACCCTTCACACACACACACTTTATTCTTTGTGTTTCTTTTTTCTATTTTTTTGTTCTGACACATTTATCTACTTTTTTATTTATTTGTTATAAGAATGTGTATATTTATAAAGAGCAAAAAGAAAAATAATAAGAAAAAAAAAAACAAAAATAAGTATAAATAACAATTTAAGCTGACATATGCAATACTCATATTTAAATAGAAAACAATACAAAACGCCTAAAAGTATAAGAGTGTTAAGAACACATCACAACGAGCAATAACAAAAAAAAAAAAAAAAAAATATGGTACTTAGAAGGTATTTAATAAGACAACAAAAAAAAATATTTGTGTTTAGATGTTTCAAAAGAGCCAAACACAAACAATAAGAAATAAAAAGAAAGAGAAGAAAAGAAAAGAATAATAGAAAACATAAAAAGTATTAAAATGCAGCTCAAAAAATAAATTAAGAAAGCTAAAGCTTAAGAATGGTGTTCCTCTTTGTTTAAGGTTTTGGATTTCTTTTGTCTTATTGAGTTTATACACACATATTTTCAACATAGTGCCAACTTAATGCTAGGGAGTTTTCGCTAATTGAAAATCCGCCAAGAATTTTAGGAAATTTTGGGCATTTATATAAAGAGCTCACGGGTTATTAAAAGAAAATAATCCGACTTGTTATTAAAAGGCAATAAAGTAGCAACTAGCAACCAGACATTGGGAACCGCGTAAACTAGGCAAAGCAGGAAAATGTCCAACTTAACCATTTGTGAAATTCCCCCCCATATCTTTAAGTGCACCAAAATTAACACTTAACGGCCGCAAGGCTTGGAACTCAAATCAATGCATTATCAACGCCATACAAGTATTCACCAACTTCCGTCGCAAACTAAAAATTTTCTGGTCAAACACAATCACAAAGTCTTGGTTCACACTTTAAACAATTTCTTTCAGAAAGTCTGAGTTTATTGGTGAGAGGGAAAGTGAACATGATATTCTTGTTTCCCCTCTAACCAATAAACTCGGCCCATAAACGTTCGTTAGTCTTGGTTTACACTTTGAAAGTTTTCTTTCAGAAAGTCCGAGTTTATTGGTGAGAGGGGAAACAAGAATATCATGTTCTCTTCCCTTCTCACCAATAAACTCGGACTTTCTGAAAGAAAACTTTCATAGTGTAAACCATGCCTAACGAACGTTTATGGGCCGAGTACGGACCAGAGATCAGCAATGAATCGTTTTTTCGCTACTCATACTGACTCATGCAATTGTAAGTATAAGTGCGTAGAAATCATTTCAACTTAACTACTCTGATTCACTCATACTCACAAGAGAAATATTTATGAGTGCGACGTCGACATTATACGCATACTCATAAATGACCTCAGCTTGATTTATAATTTCAAGAAAATACTAACAATGATTCAAATCATTTAGCTCATCCATTTACCGTTTTAATACAACAGAGAAAACACACAACGTAATAATCAGCGCTGCCAGATAAATTTGCCGAAAAATCGTCCACTTCATACATGTAACTTAAGTAAACTGTAATTGCCAAATCGTCACTTTGCTATTTTGGGGACAAATCTGGCAGCCTCGTATTTTGCTTCGCCTATACACATTGACTTGAGTAGATTCTAAATCAAACACAACAAATGTTGCTAAGTATGAGTACGATGAATAAAATGAAACTTTTGAGTGAATATGAGTTTGAATGACATTGGAATAAGTATGAGTGCGTATAAGTAAAAGAATTTATGAATCATGTTTTAGCTCTACTCACTTTTTCACTACTCATTGCTGATCTCTGGTACGGACAAGCTCCAGTTGAGTCAGAAGACGAAAATTGCAGATATCACCATACTAAATCGCCAAGGCAGCCGCAGAAAAGTTCGCCTAAGTCACATCTGCCGTCGGCAACTAGTCGTCGAATCAGTAAAAGCAAAAAAAGATGGAACGAGCTGAAGATCGCACAGTGGAACGGCTTCATACATTTTTGTGCAAAATATAAAAGGAGCGCTCGTTGACCTTTAAAAGTTGGCACGATATTTTTTTTAACTATATTAAAAAATAATTTAATTTAATCAAAATTGGCCACGCCCACTTCCCACCTCTTACTCAACCCAAATGAATTTTTTCGCATTAAATTGTTCCTATTCAATTCAAGAAACAAAATATAGAAATATAGAAACAAAATATGCTTTCAAAGTTTCATTAGTATCAGCCACGCCCACCGCCCTCCTCTAATACATTCCAAATAAGAGTCTTTAAATTTTGCCTAGAATAAACAAAAAATACATACTAAGTTTCCTCAGTATCACCCACGCCCACCGCCCACCTTCCATACAATCCAAATTAATTTTTCCGCATACAACTTTTCGTATTTAAGCAAAATTCTTCTAATTTGGTACGTAGATTCAATATTATTATGACATCTTATAGTTTTTATAAACGGATGATACAGGCAAACGATGCAAAACGTTTTCTTAGCATAATTTTTCTTAAAGAAAACGATTTTCCTTTTTCTGATTTCTTAAAGATTTTTCGACTATTGATAAAAGAGACTAAGAAAAGGCTTTTGAATTGCATTTCACATTATTTCGATTTCGTTAATCGTAAGCACCGATTTGTTAGCATTATGAAATTGCTTAATAAATCAACACTATTACTTCACACATAAAAAATTTAGCAAAAATGTTCACCAATTAAAGCATTAATCAAAAATAAAATCAGTTTTAATTAAAAATTTAATCAAGTGAATTAAACGTTTAATCAAGCGAATTAAACGTTTAATATATACCATTAATTTCTTTACTGATCCAAATTTAATTAATTTTTTAATTAATTTTACAATTTTTTAATTGAAATTAATCAATCAGTTTTTAGTTTTTTTTTTTTGTGAGCAGTTAATAAGATTCTTACACAATTCACTTTATGACACAAAAAAATAAAAATAAATTATAATTTTACTAGAATTTTTATTCCTCAAAATTTATTACCAAATCCAACGGTTTTATAACTTAAATAATATGGTTGCTTTCAACAGCTCTCAATTAGTTATTTAAAAATTGTTGTTAAAATAAACAATTCGAGTCGGAAAGAACCCAACCAATTGTAGAGGAATGTAAGAAAAGATAAACTCACTGTTTATTGTTGGTGTTTTGTTAAAGCTTTGATATTGTTACAAGTAGGACTTAGAGTGTTTATTATTCTTATTCGCTTTAGGGCTTTATTTGTTTAATATTTTTAGTTTTTCTTAAATCTTTGGAAAAGGTTTCCTGATGATCTGGCCTAAGCAACCAGTGAAATACGCGTAGAAGCTAGCTTTCCCTCAACAATAAATTTCCGTGTATTTATCAAATATGAAAAATTGGGAATTTAGCACGTCATAAAAAAATCTTAATAATAAATTTTGTATTCCCGAAAATAACATTGATAAATAATTGCAGTATGTTTCAAGTGTTTGCCTAAATGTATGCTACAGATTTTATCACAAACCTGCATTGTATTGTTGTTTTTTTTTGTATTTGTGACTCTGAACAGAAATTCGAATGTAAAAAATGGTAAAAACAGGTAAATTTGATAGCCTTATATCTCCAAAGCTAAAAGAGACACAAAAAACTGTAATACTTATCGTTGTTCTTTAGAAAAATAAGCGCACATGTGTCTGGTACTTTTTTGAAATTCGGCTCTTTTAGGGAGAACACGGGTAATCCCTGAATTTTGGTACTTTTTTGTCACCCCATCCGTCTTTTGACCCAATACACCTAGAAATAAAGTTTATACTACATTCTTATCTTATCAGAAAACTACGAATATGCAATTGGTACTTTTTCGAAATTCGAACGTTTAAGGGTTGAAAATCGCAACTAATTTTGGTACTTTTTTTAAAAACATTTTTCTCCATTCATTGACATATTTGTACTAATTTATAGGCCCCCACTACAATACTGCAATTTTTGATACTTTAGTGGGGGGAAAAAAATAGTACCAACATGGGAAATACGGGAAACTTAATATCTTTCTTCAGCTTTTTGGTTCTACAACTTGTATTTTTTTATAATCGTTAATATTGGACCTTAAAACATAAAATTCAACACGCAATGTTGAGGGACCTTTTTGGTACTTTTTTGTATATTAACTGGTACTTTTTGAATTTCCGGAATTTAAACAAGTTAAAACCTAAAAAAACAAACTTTGGCTTACAGATTTGTCCACGAAGAAAAAGGAGACGCGGGTCAAATACTTGGCCTTGAAAAAACTTTTTATTTTAATTAAAAAAAAAAGGTCTAAGGAATTAAAATTTTATTAAGCGAGTTAAAGTGTTTTACAAAATAAAGGGGCAAGTCTAACTGCCTGTTCAACAATTTCGAACATCACGGTTCGTATAGAATTTTATATGGAAAATATTTCTTAATCGAAGTGTTTTTCATACATCCCAATTATGAATAAAAATTCCCCTGGAGTTTTCTCCCTTCTCCCATTTTTTCTATGTTAAATGGGAACAGGAAAAAACCACCCGGTGAATTTTTATTTAGAATTGGGCTGATAGAAATTTTCTATGCAAACGTTACTGTTCGAAATTGTTGAACAGCCAGTTAAGCTTTAATTTCTTTTCACTTTTTCTATTTGAAATTAATATTTTCAAGTTATTTCATCAAATTAATGTATGGCGTATTTAATATTGTGTAAAAACATTTCTACGTTTCCCAAAATTTTTTTCTTGATTTTTGTTTCTAATCTGCTTATCTATTTATTGCGCCTTAAAGAATATTCCTCAGCTCAAATGCTAATAATCTTTGAATATATTAAAAGTATTGATTTTCTTTACAAAAGAAAATAAAAATCATTTTGTCTAAGTGAAACAGAAATTTAGGTAAGCTAAATTATATTTTGCATAATCTCTACCCCGGTGTGAATTGCGCCGAAAAGTATGCCATGATTTTAGTATTTTTGTCTTTGACGCTGTTACACCTTTTTTTTTTACCAATTACCAGCAAATTAATACCACTTCAGTAACAACACAAAAGCATTTCCTGATTTTATGAAAAAGCCAACAACGACTACAATAAGGAAAAGGAAACGTTGTAAACAACAAAAAATGGCTGATAAAAATGATAAAGAAAAACTAGAATAATAAATACAAGAAAAAAAACCAAAAAAATAAAAGCAAAATGGGAAAAGCAAACACATCCTTCCGCCTACTTGACTTGGTAATTTTTTTTCTCCTAATACTTTGTAAAAAACGCCTTAAATGTAAAATACACACACGTAGACAATGATTAAGAATTTTGTATTATTTATGTTTATATTCCATGTTTTTTTTTTTTATTATTTCATTCTTGTGGAAATATTTCTTTAATAAAGACACTTTGTCATTTCAGACTCATCATCTGCAGCATTATTGTCATGCTTATAATTTTTTATTTTTTTAAAGAAATATTTATTCATATGTGGGTGTTTAAAATCCTGGTTAGGGCCAGAGGAGTTGTCGAGTTTTTCTTCTTTTTTTTTTTTTTTGTCAAACGTAAAGAAAGGTAAGTAGTAGGTGTCAACAAATCCAATGATATGCAAATCCTTACAAATTTGTTTTTGTCAAACAAATGTCACAATCTTAACAGACATTGCACAAAAGACTTACTTCGTACACCAGGTAATAATTTATAATAATATTTTTTTTCGGTGCTCTTAAGATTTTTTTTTGAAGCACATAAAGGAATATGAAAGACAAGTGACAAAAGATTTTCTTTACGTGTCATAAGGACAAGCCAATCGATCAAAAAATATGAAAAAAAAGTATAAAATATTTTTCTTTTTTTTTTTAAGAAAATTATTATTGTAATTTTTTCCGAAATAAGATTAAGAATGTGTTTTATGAGTGCTAAATTTTGATAATGGTAGATAAATTGTTTTTGTTAGAGGCATTTAATATTTAAAGCATAATTTTAGGGTGGTGGAATTATGAATTTCATAATTTTTGGTAAGTCAAAAGAGCAATTTTATACTGCCGTTCTTAATTCTTTAGCATTTGTCTTGGCCCTTTGTATATTTTAAGTGCATACGCAGACAAAATTCAAAATTGATTTTAATCACAAAAATTTCGAGGAATCAAGCAAAAAGTTTGTTGATTTTTCAGCTTTTGACAAAATGATTTTACTGATTGCAAAAAGTTCAATAAATGATAACTATTTTCAATTTTAATTTAAATACAATCAACAATTAAAAAAATAATTAACAAAAATCCATTTATTTTTTCAACTATCTCAGGTAATTAATAATAAATAAAAAATATTTTTAAATAAGTAATAAATAAAAAAAAACAAAATTCGATTTTCCTGGCATAAAATCGATTTTTTTTTGTATGAACATATAAAATCGCGTTTTTGAACTAGAACGTCCTAAAGCGAAAATAATGAAAATCTGTGATCACCTTTTTCCCAATAAATATCGATTTTTTTTTTGTAAATTGCGTTTTATTCGTAAACTAGAAGTTCTAGAGTGAAAAGAATGAAAATCTGTTTTCTTTCCAATCAAAGTTTGATTTTCTTGGCGTAAAATCAATTTTTTTTTTGTGTAAAAATATGAAATTCTGTTCCTAGAGCGAAAAGGGTGAAAATCTGTGATAACTTTTATTTCCCATCAATATTCGATTTTCCTGGCAAATATCTATAATAAAAATTTTAATTAAATTCTTTTTGCTATAAAATCGTACCTCTTACTTATGTGACCATAAAATTTAAAGAGACTTTATTAAAAATAAAACGAAATTTGAAAATGATGATGTCGCTTAAGCTTTTTTTGTGGTAATGACTCGATATGTTAATTTTATATGAAAAATGAATGCTACCGAAGTTCGCAATAGCGAAACTTTATCGTATTTCCCTTAAAAGCTATTTTTTTTAACAATTTTTTTCAAATTCAGTAGCCCCAAAATCATAATACCATCAAGTAATTTTGTCTAACTAAATTTGGGATTAGTCCCACTGTGCACCGTGGTGTGGGAAAACTTACACACACTACTTGCTTAGATGCTGGAGCAATCTAAACCACACTGCAAAGTGGATTCTTCTACAACCAAAACTTAAATCAAAAAGGTCCAGAGAACCAGGATTCGAAGGATGCCATTGGAACAGAAAGGATTTTTGTCAACCTTGATATTTTTAGAGTTATGTGAGTTTTTGGCTCCAGACTTGCTTCAGAAATTGGCTGTTTCTACATTTTCCGAGAGTACAGTATTAACTATTTCGTCGGAATCAGAAAGAGAAGTTTTAGTAAACATATACAGGGTGTCTGCAGCCGTATTCTGTAATTCGCTAAAGCTAAATCTCTATCGCTAAAAATCTAAAAAATTGATTTAGCGGTTTTTGGCTAAGAATGCAATTCTGTAACGTGCATTGCTAAATTTGGCAATGCCATACAAATTTAATTCACCGCAATTTTAGCTTTAAATGTCATCGCTAAAATTTTTATATGCTGTGTTCTCTAAGGCATTTTGGCGATCGAGATTTAGCTTTAGCTTAGCGAATTACAGAATACGGCTGCTGGTAGCAGATTTATATTTTCAAACTTAAAAAAAAACATAATAATTGACACAAAGTTTTATTAAGAGCATTAAACGATAGAATGGAAATGCGGATTTTATTTTTTAAAGAGTATGACACCCAGAGAGGCCCTATGCTCATAAAACTTACAACGGGACAATATATATGACATCCAGATGTCTTCCGTCGAGTTGAACACACTGTTCAAAACGGAGCCTTGTTTTTGAGAGTTTTCGAAAAAAATGGTCCAATTATTATATTTATTATTTATATTTAAAATAATTGGAAATTTCACTGTAAAAAGTTAGAAGAAAAATATTGATATATTTTGGTTTGTTTATAAACTATTAAACCCCCCCCCCCCCCCCCCCCCAAATTTATGCTGTAATATTTAAATAAAAAATTTATTTCGTTAACATAATAACTCTTCGTTACTGTTCATACACATAAACGTATCTGTATAAATTGTATTTGTTTCATCAATTAAGATGTTCACAGAAGATTTCATTTAACCCTTTTTACACAAGTAATAATAAATAACATTGCCTAACATTAGGCTGCCAATATTAACAAAACCGTTTTTCAACTCTATCACCAGCAGTTAAAATAAATTATACCCTAATTTTGCTTTCGCAAAGTAAAAAATAATGCTAAAAATTTATTATTTTTCCCTCCATATCTAAATGGTTAAATTTTATTATAAAAAAATTTGTTACATTTTTGTCACAGTTTTTACTCTATATACTCGAACAGCATCTTTTTCGCTTTTGTCCTGGGCCTTTCTTCTGGTATTCTGGCTGTTGGACTTTTTAGCCACCCTGGTGTCGTTATCATCATAAAATTTAATTTAACACGCTAAAAACATGCCGTCTCAGCTTATCTTTATGGTCATAGTCTTGGTTAGTGAGTAGCAGTAGAAAAATGTATAAATTTTGCTATAAATTTTTTTTATTTTTTGTCTTTTATTTTATATGAATTTTTTTTTTTTTTTTTGTGTTTAAACGAATTATTTTAGAGCTGGGCCATATAATCATAAACGTTTCTTTAATATTTCTTTTTTGGCTGTCAAAAATTATTATCTTGACACTATATTAATACTAAGCGTTTGTGTTTGGTTTAGGACATTTTGAATGTTTAAGATTATGAAACGCAAATATATTTTTATTAAAAGTTTAATTCGATATTACAAGTGCTTATGAGATGATTACGAGAGAAAAAGTGTATGATATGAACTTTTTGTCAAATAGCGATCGAATTTTGCTTAAGAAATTGGAAAAAAAAATCAATACAATTTAAAAATTCACATATTAAACCATATGGAGGGCTTTTATTCAAATAGTGCTATCTACAGTTTTTTTCGAAAATGAGTTTTTTACAGCAACGAGGTTCAAAAAAAGAAATTATTTTGTAGCTTAAAAATCCAGGGAGTATTTTAAGGTTAGGAGGACCGTTCGCCATATACAGACCAAATAATAAAAAAAATATTGTTAATTATGTTAATAATATATGTCACTATATCTTTAACACGAGTGCTGGTAGGGAAAAACTAATGATGCCATCGTCATTAGCAGATGAAAGAAACATTATGATTTGCTTTTTATATTTCCGAAAGTTTTTAAAAGCTCCATTTTGTTGCGTTGTTTATTATTTTATTCCAAGAACTTAATACATTTTAACTCAAATCAAGTATCATACTTTTAGGGGAAAAAATAGTTTGACTTTAAATATTTTTATTATGATGCATCATGAATCATAGATCAATATTATTCAATATGAACTTGACAAAAAAACTATACACGCAAAATTTTTCGAGTAAAAACTACATGGAATATTTCAGCAAAAGGACAACCAACAAAATGAATAATAAAAATGAAAAAATTGTCATAAAAAAACGTAAATGAAAAGTCGTTTATCAAAATAAAGCAATTACAGAAGAAATCACAAGTTGCTTGACAAGGCACCAAAAATCGTATAAAAATCAAATTCAAACAAAGTTTAGCTTTTTCATAAAGCAGGCAATATATTTTGTAACTTAAATTTTTAGTTCTAAACTTATAAAAAAAAAATTTAATACGATGATTCGTCCTATCACCCTTAAACTTATTTACATCATTTTTCAAACTCAAGAAAAATTCTTATTTTTGGCTATTTTCCCAAAAATATTAATTGACTCTAAAATAAATATATGAAAAAAAAATTCCTTTAATATTAAACTTGACAAAGTGTTACATTCTTTTGTAACAATTTCCTTCAAGGAAGCTGGAAATTCATTCACTCTTCAGGGAATTTATAGAAAACCCAAAAAAAAAAAAAGGAAAAAATTCTAAAAATATAAAAGGGAAGACAAAAAAATAAATCCTGACAAGCGGCCGTCGTTGCTTATTATTCACAAGAACAAACGCTTTATTAAAGAGGCAAACGTGTTGTACAAGACATTTTAACTTTCCAAAATCGACATAAGAAATGATTGATAAGACATTGTTATGAACCAATAAGAAGCAAACAGGCAAACAAGGACTTAAAGACCTATAAGTTGAAAAACGCTGAATACAAAACGTATGCGTTAGTGAAGTATAAATAAAGAAACACAATTGCGAAAACAAGTGTGCAAGCGCAAGAAGCCAAGAATGTACTAAGTTGAAGAATAAAAGTTAAATTGAAAATATTGTTTGCTGACAGTGAATAGAATTAACCCATTGGGAGCCAAAAGATCAATAAGCGACTTTTTGTTGAAAAAACGTCACGTTTTGGGTAAAAGTGACTTTTTGTTGTTGCAAAAGTGACTTATTGTTTATAAGTGACTTTTTGTGTTAAAAGTGACTTTTTGTGTAAATAGTGATTTTTTGTGTAAAAGGTGACTTTTTGTGTAAAAAGTGAATTTTTGTGTAAAAGGTGACTTTTTGGGTAAAAAGTTAATTTTTGTGTTAAAGTGACTTTTTGTGTAATAAGTAAATTTTTTGTGTAAAAGTGAATTTTTGTGTAAAAAGTGACTTTTTGTTTTGAAAGTAACTTTTTGTGTATAAAGTGACTTTTTGTGTATAAAGTGACTTTTTGTGTATAAAGTGACTTTTTGTGTAAATAGTGAATTTATGTGTAAAAGGTGACTTTTTGTGTAAAAAGTTAATTTTTGTGTAAAAGTAACTTTTTGTGTAAAAGTGACTTTTTGTGTAAAAAGTAAATTTTTTGTGTAAAAGTGAATTTTTGTGTAAAAAGTGACTTTTTGTTTTGAAAGTGACTTATTGTCTTGAAAGTGACTTATTGTCTTGAAAGTGACTTTTTGTGTAAAAAGTAACTTATTGTGTAAAAGGTGGTTTTTTGTGTAAAAAATTACTTTTTGTGTTCAAAGTGACTTTTTGTGTTAAAAGTGAATTTTTGTGTAAAGTGACTTTTTGTGTCAAAAGTAAATTTTTGGGTAAAAGTGACTTTTTGTGTAAAAAGTAAATTTTTTGTGTAAAAGTGAATTTTTGTGTAAAAAGTGACTTTTTGTTTTGAAAGTGACTTATTGTCTTGAAAGTGACTTTTTGTGTATAAAGTGACTTTTTGTGTAAAAAGTAACTTATTGTGTAAAAGGTGGTTTTTTGTGTAAAAAATTACTTTTTGTGTTAAAAGTGACTTTTTGTGTTAAAAGTGAATTTTTGTGTAAAGTGACTTTTTGTGTAAAAAGTTAATTTTTTGTGTAAAAGTGAATTTTTGTGTAAAAAGTGACTTTTTGTTTTGAAAGTGACATTTTGTCTTGAAAGTTACTTTTTGTGTATAAAGTGACTTTTTGTGTTAAAAGTGACTTTTTGTGTACAATTGTAACTTTATGTGAAAAAGTGGCTTCATGTGTAAAAAGGGACGTTTTGTAAAAAGTTCATGTTTGCGTAAAAGTGACTTTTTGTGTATAAAGTGACTTTTTGTGTAAAAGTGACTTATTGTGTAAAAGGTGACTTTTTGTGGAAAAAGTGTCGTTTAGTGTTAAAAGTGACTTTTTGTGTTAAATGTGACTTTTAGTGTTAGAAGTGACTTGTGTAAAAAGTGAGTTTTTGTGTAAAAAGTGGCTTTTTTTCTAAAAAGTGAATTTTTGTGTTAAAAGTGACTTTTTGTTTAAAAAATGACGTTTTGTGTAAAAATTGACTTTTTGTTTAAAATTTAAATTTTGTGTAAGAAAGTTCGTTTTTGTGTAAAAAGTGTCTTTTTTGCTTCAAATGGTAGATATTTTGCGTAAAAAGCTATTTTTGGTGTAATTAATTACTTTTTGAGTAAAAGACTTTTTTTGAGAAAAAAGGAATTTTTATCCCCTACAACTAGGCAACAGTTTTAATATATTTTGTTGATTTTTTTTTTCTTATTTCCTTTCTAATCCTATGACTCTCCAAGGGGTTATAACATCAAAAACAAAATTCTTGTAGACAAATGAATGTATCCCCCCGCTCACTGGCCTTAAACCACCCCGCTGTATATTTTTTTGTTCTCTTCGCATTCAATGCTCGAAAGTAAAAGTAAAAACAATTTGTAAATATTTAAGAAACGAACAAAAAAAAACACAACAACACATAATAAAACAAAATAACAATCCTGATTAAATTTATTGACAGACTACACAACAAATACAACAAAACAGAAGATTATACAACAACTTGTCTAACAAAGTAACAGACAATCAATGTCTACTTAAAATTTTCTTTTTTTTTATGAAAATAAACATCTAGAAGGTTTCAAATTCCTAATTTCTAAACAGTTTACTGATAAACAATTTTAAAAATTCTTTTTCAAATAAGTTTGAAATGTGTTTTATAGCAACTCTGGAAGTAGAATATAAAATGATAAATATTTTTTAATAACTTAATAATGCCTGAGATTATTGACATCATGGAGACATGTAAACTGAATCTGAGTAGAGAAAAAGCTGTATATGTATAAGATTACCAGCCGTTGAAGATGAGCTTTCAAACAATTTAGAAAGCAATTATTGCGAATTTTCCAATTTATTGAACAAAGTAATAAATAAATTTTTTTCATCTTCCACAATCTTGCAATTATTGATTAAATATTTTCTTAATTTTTGTTTTGCTTAAGCTAGAAAAAAGTTTTCTCTTTCCTTGAAAGAAAACGCAGGCTAAAGTTTGTTAGAAATAGTTGTTGTAGTTGTTTTTTGTGCCCTGTAATTACAACTTTAGAAGTAAGAAGTTTATTTCCTTGTTACAAAAAAAAAAAAAAAACAAAAGTTGTTGCATATGCTAAGGGTGTGCTTAAGTAAGTTTTCTGTTGCTTGTTTATTTGTTTGCTCTATTAGTTTGTTGTTTTGTTTTTTTTTCCTTTATTTCTTCGTTGTTATTGATGATTGTTTTAGTTGTTAATTTTGTTGTGTGTCTCCTTGCCCTTCTTAGGCTTCTGCTTATAATTTTTTACCAAACATTTTTGATTGTATTAAGAGTGTAGGAAAACTTGATGCTTTTCATTAGTCATAATAAAAGAAAATAAAACTTGACGTTAATTGGGCACGTAGAAAATTACAAGAGATGTAAAAATTACCTACAAAGATTAAATTACGTGATGAACTTTTTTCGCTTTATTTGGTTGGCCTTAAAAAAAAAAAACTTTGCTTAATAGTTTTTTGCAAAGAATTATATGGAGAATTAAGGAAAGTCGGAAATAGGACTATGAGAAATTGTGATTTGTAAAAAAAACAAACTTTATTTTTACTTGTGTTCATAAACATTTTTATGAACAAGTAAATTGCAATGAAAAATATTCTGTATGTGCCAAGATAAGTTTTAGTTAAGTTTTCAAAATGTTGTACCAAGGACCGAGCCTATTGAAATGGTGAGAAACTGTTCCTATTTCCACATAGCCCCCATACAAACTTCTTTCCGAAATAGAATCTTTGTGTCAGTTAGCCATCTGATTATGTTGGTATTTAGATAAAATTTGGTCTAAACTTGTTTGATTGTAATCGTAATTATCTTATCAAATTTAATTGGAATCGGTCCATATATGCACGTAGCTCCCATATAAATGCTACTTCCGTTAAAAGCGTTTAATGCCATAACTTCCTTTATTAAATTTAAGTATTGGTATACAAATTGGCGAAAATAACTTCTATGACTGTTACTATGTCATGACAAAATGTTGTGCTGGTGGGTCTAAAATTATCCAAGGGTCCCATATAAACCTCCATCCTAAAAAAACTTCAAGGCAAACATCTTCTATAAAGAAGTAGGCTTGCCAGACTGTATTGATATTTCTTGATTTACAAGAATTTTTACTGCTCGTCAAGAATCAAGAAAAAATATTTAATAAAAAAACGGGTTATAGTTTCTCAAATTTGCTTACAGTTTTCCTTAAGCTTAACTGTTCAAAAAGCGTATACATTTTTCAACATTTTGTGTTAGTGTATTTGTTTAAAAAAACAAAATTTGCTTTCCTTTATTCAACAATAATTTGGCAACACTGAAGTGCTGATTTGAAAGAGAAATCCGTATCAATACTAATAACTTGGGCTGCGATTTCCATGCAAAGAAATACTAAATTTAAATTTAATAAGTTAAATTAACAGTTTGAAAGGAAGAAAAGCCTGACATATTAAAAAATAAAAACCCAAAACGTTTTGATAAAAATTAAAAGGATTTCAAAAAAAAAGATTTCAAACATCTTTGATCTGATATGGAATCAAAGTGGGATCTAGAAACGAATATTCTGCAAATTCCTGCAATAGCTTCGCTTGATGTTGAGAGACAAATTTCCATAAACAAATATTTTTTGCGTTCGAACATATAAAGTTTTACTTTTGATTTTAATTTTTTTTTTAATTTCCTAAGCTTTTTTTGAAATTTAAATATTGAATTTACCAAAGTACCATTAATCGCGAATACGTGCGTTAACATCGAAATATGACTAGCAGCATTGCCAAGGCGAATTCAACTACAGGTGGTGTCCAAACACCATTTGATTTCTGACAGCTCGAACCAGTTTGTTTTCGTACCGTAAACTTTAACAATGCAAGACAAAAACCCCTAAGTTGTGTTCGGATTGCTGTAGTTCCGACACAACCTATAGTAGAATTTGTCTTGCATCATTGCCTTTAGCGTACTCAAATTGGCTTTACTGTTAGGGTACCCAGCTTATTAAAAGAAAGTGACAAATTTGTGCACAGTGTCATTAAAAAAACACCAAGCAGCTGACTTTAAACAAAAGCGTACATAAATTTTTGGTGGAAATCGTGAGTTCATTTGATTGCGTTTGTTTGCTTTTAACTGGTTTTAAAAATTGTGTATTTATTAAAACATTATTTTAGGAGATTTTTAATTGTCAAAAATTCCTTTCAAAATCAAAATTTTTTTTAATTGAATGTCAAAAATTTTGCAAATTTAAGACCGCAAGCAAAATTGCAAGAGACGATCCAAGTTTGCAATGAAATAGTGCGGCAAAAAGCTAAGTATTACAGCTTTTATCCTCGGCTTTATCACCGTTACAGTATGAAAAAAAAACGACAAAATATGGGGATAGGGAGAGAGAGGAATTGAGGTATTTTCAAGGATTAGATCAGGCTTTTTACATTATTAAGACTAACTGCCTTTTTTTAAAATAAAATAAAAGTTTTCGTTGGGAAATTTATATGGACAACAAAAACAAATTTGAGTTTCCTTATTACGGTTTCAAGGTTAGTTTGCAAAAGGAAATTTTTAAAATCAACCTCAAAAAAATCTTACGTTAATTAACCTCGTATGCTTGTCTTCCTTGCTGTGGCGCCATAGTATGTTTGTAATCACAGTCATGATTTACATAACAATAAGGATGTATTTATCCCGTTGGTGCTTAACAACAAACCATACAAAGCTTGTATGTATTTAATGTAAGCACTCACTTTATAAAACATACATTGCATGCAGTTCGCAACAATATAAAAAAAACACACTTGCCGACAGTTAATTTTGTCTCTAGTGCAAATTACAAAGAAACTACATATGTGTGGAAAACCACACACAAGGGTAACTAACGTAAGTTGTAAAATATTTGGTTTCTAAATATATGTTTTAATCAAAAAATGTGTTTTCAGTACTTAATTGATATTGGTAACAAAGTCAAGAAGTTTCTTTAGTGCACCTCAACTCACTTTTTCGTTTATCGTGTAAAAATTAATATCCTTTTGTGTGGTTTTTCACACAAGGGTAATTTTAAGTTTTAAATATGTTAACCAAAATGTTTGCTGGGTTACATATTAACTTTTATTTTAAACTTTCCCTTGAAAGAAAGAAACATAAATATGTCTGCAAAAAATTATGTATATATTGGTGTTAAATGCAAATATTTACGACAACAACCATAAGCAAGTGTTACTCATATGTCAGCGCTAGTGTGTTTGTATCCATATAAGTGATTATATATACATATATGAATAAGCACACTAATACCCAGAAATTTTTATTCATAACAGACGATACTAGATTTTGTCAAACACATTTGAAAAGCTGTTAGTCTACTCACTCCCGAAATAGCACTTAAATACGAGTTACATGTATTAAAATAAACAAGAAAAGAACTTTAACAAATACATACTTTTAGGGGGTTTCAAACTTGTGTGAGAGCTGGATGTGTGTGTGTGTGTTATTGAGAGTATTGAATTTTGCATATAAAAATTTGTCAACACCCCCAGAATGTTTTCACTTGAGAGTTGTCGGTTGTTTTTTTTTAGCATTTGTTTGCCAAAATTTATATAAGAACATATTTTTTGTCACTTGACATGTGTTGTGCCTATAAAAAACACCCTTCGATGTTATAATTTTTTTATTTTGTAATTTTCGATTTCATATTTCATGACCTGGCTGGCTGTTTGCTTAACTCCCAACTTCTGCTGTCAGAGAATATTTTATTTAAAGTATTTTCTATAAAATTCAGAGGGTTACTTGTCGTTTTTTTTTTTAAGTATTTATGTGGGTGTTATTGTGCTGATAGTCCAGCAATAATATAAAAATTGTTGGGTAAGGGAAACCATTTTTAGTCATATTTTTTCTACTGCTTTTGGTGTTGGTTCGATTCGAAAAAAAATACTGTCAGTGGTTTTTTATGCTTCAATAAAAATATTGTCCTTTCAAAAAAAAAAAAAAAATCATACACACACATTAAAAAATCCATATTGAATCTCAGCATTTTGTGTGTTTCAAGGGATCTCCTTGCTATTTTTCACAATTTTTTTTTTTTTTTTTTTTGTCAGCTAAAGGTAATTTTACGCATTTGTGCAGTCATTTGTTATGAAATATTGATAACTTTTGGGGTTTAAATCATGACATTTTTTTTAAATTGAGATTTTTTTGTTGCTGTTGCCCTCAGTTTTGGCTTACGAATACTTACATCTTACACTTAGATAGTAACCAATCGATGAATATTGAAAATTTAAATGACGCGATGTACATTTATACCAGCCGGAATGTTCACGCCGTATTGAAGTGAAATTGAGAAAACCATCGCCAGTTTGTGGAACCTAAAAATATGGAAATAATGTACACGTGTTTAAAAAAATATTGCAGATAATTTGTGTGTGTTCTTTTAATAGAGTTTAAAGGAAAATAAATCAATTTATTATTTTAATGAAATATAAATAATTTAAAATAAATTTGAGTTAAAGGAAAATGCAATTAAGATGAATTTGAGACCATTTAGTAAAGCTAAATTAAAAAATTGTTCTTCTATAAAAATCCGAGAGCTTTTATAAAAACAGGGCTCTATTATGGTCTTTCAATCAAACATTAAACCATTTTAAAAGTGTATCTTATTTTTAACTTACCGGTGGTTCCCCGTCATCCTTCTGCCATCTTGGTGTACTGGGCGGATTGGAATCTACATCACATTTTAGTGAAACCTCTATACTCTCACGCAATGGATAACCAAAGCCAGGAGTACGTGAAATGGCAAATGAAGGTGTATCTAAAATGAATAGAAATGAAATACTCTTAAATGCATAAAAATACAAAAAATCATTAAATTTTAAACTAAATTTTCAATAACCTTAAAATTAAAACTGAAAGAATAAAAACATTTTATGTAAATAGAAATAGATGGAAAAAAAGTATTTGATTTTATTCAATAAAAAAAAAAGTAATAAATTTTAATCACAGAAATTTGTTATAGACTAGAAAGCACAAATAAAAAATGTATACACTTAAATAAATGTAAAACTAATCAATGAAAAACTACAATTTCATTTAAATACATTTTTCAATAAAATTTTTTTTTTATATTTTTGTTTAATACTTTGTATTATGCTTGTAAGTGTTAGTGTTAGAAGAAGGCAAAGGAGTGGGTATTTGCATGAGTGTCTGTGAAAACCACAACCTAACAGATTTTCTATAGGATTTTCAATGATTTATTAAAGTTTGATGATTTATTTAATTCATATATTGTATATTAGGGAGACACTGATTGACACTTGTTTACATAAACCAAAAGTAATAATAAGCTTAAGGCTATTTTTTAAACCACTCGTTAAAAGGATATATAATGGGTGATTTTTTAAGAGCTATAGGAAAGTTTAAAAATAAAACACATAAAATTCAGAAAAATGCAGGAAATCTTTATTTGAATCGATAGTACGGTCCATATAATTTAATGTTTGAAGATTATTTCATGCAAATGTTGACCGTGACTGCGCCTCAAATGGTCCATCCGCTTAGTTCAATTTTGGCATACTCTTTCCAACATTTCGGCCGGTATCTCATGAATAAATGTTTCAATGTTGTCTTCCAATGCGTCAATTGAAGCGGGCATGTGTGTAGTAGACATGAGCTTTAACGTGCTGTGTGGCATGTGGCACCGTCTTGTTGAAACCACATGTCATGCAAGGCAAGCTCTTGCATTTTGGGCAACAAATGGAAATCTTCTCACGTTGTTGAGTAACAGAGGCCCAATTGCTGCGAACGGCGACGAATCGAGAACTGATGGTCATCATTAACACTGGCCGATACAGCTGCGATATTTTCTTTCGCACTCTAAGTAAGCGTGTTGGTGGTTTAATGTCCAACAATGTAAATTTGGTGCGAAATTTAGTCACAATAGCCCGAATAGCCGCTTCATTGGGTCAATTAAACTGACCATAAAATGGAAGAAGCGCGCGATGAACTTTCTTTACAGGGCACGCATTTTGATAATAAAATTCAAAACTTTGCAAGCGTTGTTCGTTTGTAAGACGATTCATGGTTAAATTAAAGACCAAACTGAAGATGTTTGACAGTGAAACAAAACACGAAACGTGCGTCAGCTTTTTAAACCAGTGTTGCCAAAAAGATAATAGCTAAAAAATCACCCATTAGTCCGTCATTCCGTTCTGAATTTCTACAATATTGATTTAAGGCCTTAAAAAGTATATATATTCTGGAGCCTTATGAGTAGCAAAGTTAGTTTAACGATGTCCGTCTGCCTGTGAATGTTGAAATGGGTTTTCCAAGGACCCCAGATATGATGGCTTCTAAATTCTTACATATTACCATATGATACCCTACACCACAGTATTTAAAAACACATCATGCTTATGTGTCCATATAAATATAGATGTATCTATGCTTATAAACTGCATGAAAATCGGTTTGAAAGTAATTGAGAGGCAGAAATTGCCCCCTACCTCCCCTTGTGGTCCCATTTTTGAAAAACTGTATAGCTAATGTGTCCATATATTTAGATATGGATCTATCTATGTTTTAACTTTCATTAAAATCGGTTTGAGAGGCAGAAATTGCCCCTATCTCCCCTATCTCCCCTCGTGGTCCTATTTTTTAAAAAATACATACATTTTGTGTCCATATAGATATGGTTCTATCTATGTTTTAAATTTCATTGAAATCGGTTTGATAGTTCCTGAGAGGAAGAAATTTCCCCCTATCTTCCCTCGTGGTCCTACGATTCAGCCCATTTTCAATAGGCTTGGTCCTTGTGCCAATAAGAACCTATACCCCTATATATTTTGCGCACAAGGTTACATGGACAGCCAGCCAGCCAGCCAGCCAGCCAGCCAGCCTGCCAGCCGGACGGACATCGTTAGTTCGACTCAGAAAGTGATTCTAAGACGGTCGGTATACTTTAAGGTGGGTCTAGGACCAATATTTAAAGGCGTTACACACATCAGCACAAATGCATAATACCCTCTTCACTATTGTGGTGTGGGTATAAAAACCATAACTGCCTTTAATTTTAACCTTTAACCCGTCGGCATACTCATGAGTCTGGTCAGACCTTTTTCAATGCGTTACGAATGGAAAATGTATACGACGGAGGATAAGATCTCTAAGTTTTACCTATAAACCTTTAATTATTGAAAATAAGTCTTTTTATAATCTAGGAATTGAGAAAATCAGTTTGTTAAGGGCTGAGCTTTTTGCATAAATGTGTGGAAAGCGATTCAAATCAGCACCTCCCATATCGCCTAATCTCATCGAAAGCACTGGGTGACCAATTATACATCAAACAAATGTCCACGGATACTTTACATACAGGTAGCAGTTTTGAGTGAATAATCCGACAAATATTATACACTCTCCCTTTGTTAAGGAGCTGGAGCTATCTAACCTGCACTGCTATATTACAAATCTCACAGCTTTTGTCGAATGGCAACATCACCAAGGAATGATTTCTCCTCGCAGCTAGCACCTCCACAAGTTGAGAGCTCTCCGGACGATTCTGTACACTCCTACCCGTGGTTTTGGCTAACAACCAAAGCCACAACATTATCACCAACAGTATCCCTTCGTCAATTAAATACCCGTCTATTGTCCACCATTAATGAACCCAATTGTACCGGATAATCAACTTTTATGAAAAGCAGCTTTACATCAAAAAAGCAAGGCTTCCGCCAGCACAAAAATCTTGAAGGACAGGCAGCATTTCCCGCAAGCAACATACTACCGGCGGCTTTAACTACGTACCAGGAACTACTGACTCCCGTGACACTAGCGAGAGTGAGAGAAAGTAATCTGGTGATACTTCGAACTCGAGGTATCAAAGGTCTTAAAGAGCCATGTCATTTTGAATTTTTTTTGCATCCGAGTATACGAGTACCTGATTTAACCAGAAAGAAGTAACACCAAAATTATCCTTCAAATTATCCCTATAACCACCGGGGTTTAAGATGCATACCATATTAGTTATATGACCAAATTTAGCTTAAATATTTCTTAAATATAAGTAGTTTTATCTTTGGAAAATGAGCCAAATAGATCCATTATTTCACCTGACCCCCATAGAGGTATCCTTTCCAAGTAAGGGTTTTGGTTCGATTGGATCCACACGAGCCATGCAATAAAATTAAGCTCTGATATTTTCTGCATATAAGATTGGTTTGGTTTTAAAAATCAGCGTTATTGACATATTATTTCACGTTGCATTCAACAAATATGCTATCCGAATAAGGATTTTGGGAAGATGGCGCCTTTAATATAACAGCTTGGAATTAAGGGGGTTTTTTCCATGATTTTGTGAAGGAACAACCAATTTGAGCGCGTTTTTGGCACGACTTATGTAACAAAATTATCGATAACTTAATGGGTATTAATATTTTTTTTAGAAAATTTATCGGGTTCAATACAAAATTATCGATAACTTGAATTTACTATAAATAATTAATCTGCACCAATAATTTTTTTTTTGGAAAATTTATTGGTACTAAAAATAATCGGGATCTGTACAAAAATATCGATAACAAAAATTTTCTATAGATACTTAATCGGTACTAATAACTTTTTATAGGAAATTTATCGGCATCTATAATTTGGTTTTGAAAATGTATAATTTTTTATGTCAATAAATTGCCATAATTTTCTTTTAATAACACTATGGAACATTTTTGGGATTATTGTCTGGGGGGTGAGAAATTCCAAGTCAGGGTGATGGTACTAGGTCAGTATAGTAAAACCTCAAAGGGTTTGGCGTTCGTATGTGTCAGTTTTTTTTTTATGACATTTTAAATTTTTTCCTTATCTTGATGTTTTTTTGTTTAACATAACTCGAGAACCACTTGTCCGATTTTGCTAAAACAAACTCAAAAAAATTAAGAATTACAATTTCTTTAATCCGTTCATATAACGTTTTTCTTTATAATCAACAGTTTTGCCGGTAAAAATAAATTTGTGGAGAATTATAATTGATAAGTGCAAAAAAATGTTCAAGCCTGGATGTATGCAGCAGATTTTATCACAAACCTGCACTGCAATTTTTGTGACTTTTTTTAAGCGATCGGTGAAAATCGTCGGACTTTTGTTTGTTATTTGAAAGAATACACCCACATTCAGTGATGCCAACAGTAGGGGTAGGGGAAAAAATTTAAAATGTCAAAAAAAAAACTGACACATACGAACGCCAAACCCTTTGAGGGTTTTACTATACTGACCTAGTACCATCACCCTGACTTGGAATTTCTCACACCCCAGATTGGCTGTTGTACTGTGTAATTTATCGATTAATATAATTTTAAATATAGGTAGAAAGATTATCGCTTACTATAGTTTTCCATAGAATATGTACCTTAAGTTTTAATTTTTTATGGAAAAATGTATATTTAATATAATTTTCTAATAACGATTTATCGATAATTGTAATTTTTAATAGCAAATTAATCGTTAACTACAATGTTATTTAGACCACTTATCGATTACTATAATTTTTTATTGCAAATTTATTATTTGCTATAATTTTCTAATAATAATTTTTTCTTTAACTATTATTTCTATTAGATAGTTTATTGTTAACTAAAATATACTTTAGCAAATTTATCGTTTACTGAAATTTTCTTTAGAAGACTAACGATGACTATAATTGCCAATAGAAAATTTATTGAAAACTATTTTTTTTTTGTAATAGAAATTTTATCGATAACCTTAATGTTCGATAGAAATTTTTTCGAAAATTTTAGAACTATTATCAGCCCAATTATGAATAAAAATTCCCCGGGAGTTTTTTCCTTTTTCCCATTTTTAGAATTGAATTAACATAGGAAAAATGGGAAAAGGGAGAAAACTCACGGGGAATTTTTATTCATAATTGTTCTAAACCTTTGCTAATTTCTTTTACAATTCTTATGTTTATACAAAAAATGTAACGAAATCGGATACCGATATATATCGGCGATACTACAGATTTTCCTTTTTATCGATATGGGCAATATTTTGCTGTTGATACGACGATACTCTTTAATTTCTCTGCTTATTTTTTGCTAAGAAACTAAGAGAAATAACACATTGGAAAGCAGAGCATACAATTAAAACAGAATAATAAAATTGTTTCGTATTGTCCGCTTAATATGCAAACCTGCTAAATCCACTCTTTAAGTAAATTGAGATTTTATTGCCGTGTGGTAGAGAAAGATACGCCTCGTCGACCAGCATGTAGTTGTTCTTCACTTTGAGTCTTGAAGTGTGTCAAATCAACTTTATTTTTGGTTTTCCTCTCAAGCAGCAAATAGGAAAAACAAAACGAAAAATAAAAAATTCTCTCCTGTAAAATGTGTTGAAATGGAGTTAGCAGGTTTGCATACAAAGCCGACGATATAATACATTAAGGAACGGGGATTGAGAATGGTTCAAAGTCCAAAAATTTAGCGGCTGTCTAAGCATTAGCTATTTATAAAAGGTTTGAGGCTTAAGAAAATAATTATAATAATCTTCTTGACCCTCGATACAATATTTCAAAGACAAAAAACGTCTTATTCAGCAATTTAACAGCTCCCTCATTCCGAAAGTGTGGAAAACAAGGTCATCCTACAAGTAGTAAAAGTTCAAAGAGAATCCGAGGAGGATGAGCCTCTTTCCATTCTATGCTGTGACTGTGCTAAAAAACAAGTCAAAAGATAAGTTTATTAGATCTTCCTATATTTCTAGAGACGCAGGTCCGCTGGTTTACTGACGCATTGATATGTTATACACAAGCTGGAAGAAAATGACGCAGAAATTCTGAATTTCTCAAATGTGTTCTGTCGCATCTGAGAGACTAGTTTCACTGCAGGTCTGTTTCAAACGGACTTGCGAAATGGTCTATCTTCACAAAAATTAAGAATACTTTGTTTTCTAAACAAAAATCTTATTGATGTCTATTTTAAATATTCATAACTTATTGATTACGCTGTTATTTTCAGAGTTTGATAAACTGCAGTCGAAACCAAAAACTGTCAAACAAAAAACGAAAATTTGTGTTCAACTTTACGCTTTTTGAGTTGTTTTGACAGCGACTGTATACATTTAATAAATCGGAAGTAAAAGCAACAGTTTCTTTTAACCAATCACAAATTCAGAGATGGCAGTTTTCCTACTTTGACTGCAGTTTTTTAAACGCTGGTTATTTTTGTAAAAAAGTTTTTAATTTTTTTGTTAATGAAATCAAATTTAATTCTTTGTATTTAAAAACTTAATAATCACTTACTGCCTATTTCACAATGTCACTCGAACGTTCAAAATTCAAAAATTTGTTTTTGTTTTATATGTTATTTGTGCGAACGTAAACGTTCGAGTGACATCGTGAAATAGGCAGTTAAACTGTAATTTTGTTAACTAATTTTTAAGTTAATTTTAACTTGAATTCAAATTAAATATGCGTATCGGTATCGATATCAGCGATATTTTATTTTCAGTATCGGTATCGTATCGGCAAAAAGGCATATCGTTACGTCCCTAATTAAAGCATTCTTTAAAAAAAAATAATTTATATAACATTTTTTAAACAATATATCCCTATTTTAATATATTCTTTTTATAAAAAAAAATAGGAAAAATATATTTTTTTATTTTTAAAATCTTTATTCAATAAAAATATTCTATGTAGTATGATTTATGTGTATGTAAAATGTTAAAAAACCAACTAAAGACCCCTAAAATCATGCTACAGTATTACAATTTTATGAAAAAAAAAACAGTCAGTATGCAAATGCTTTTATGCGTTTGTAGGTACATATAAGCATCTTTACCATTGCCATTGATAGTCAAAGAGATAACTGGGTTTTCATACAATTCATTTGCTAAAAACCAATTTCTATATATTTGCCCACATGTCTGTGTGTCTGTCTGTCTGTCTGTCTGTCTGTCTACTCATTTGTGTCGCTCTGTCCGTCTATCCATGTAGACCATGTCTATACTTTTTCATTTGTTAAATACACAAAACTGCTGTCTATCAACTGTCTGTAATTTGTATTTGATTCATCAGAGGCGAACAAAAAAAAAAAAAAACAACAACCATAAAACTCCCAAACAAACCAGCAATGGCAACAACCAATCAGTTACATTTACATCCAACAAGAGCAAATATTTTTGTACAAACTTCTTTTATATGCGAAAGAGACCAATTTATTATTTTTTTTTTATTCCAACAATTTTATTGAATAAAAACAAATCTTGTTGTTTTTTAGTGTTTTCATTATTTTTTACAAATTTATTTCAATTTGTTTAATTTATAAATTAAAGTAAAAACAATTTCTTTTAATAGAAATAATAAAACTTATCCTTATCAATAAATCTTAGTTGGCTCGTCATGAAATAATTCTTGGTTGTTTGAAAAATATAAAGGATAGTTTTAGGTCTAGTCCAGTGATAACCACTCCATAGACTCGCGAGCCAGTCAATAATCGTATTTTTCACACAGACACGGTCAGCAATTCACATGTATATTACAACTTTGTTCGTTTCAAAACATCAGACTATCATCGGTCTCTGCGACCGCACACAAGCACATAATATCTTTGTGTGCGTGCGTTCGGGGCTTTCTTAGTTCGGGGCTTGGTTATCACTGGTCTAGTCATTTTAACATTACGTTGTTAATTATCAAAAAGTAATTTCAATTTATTGGGAATACAAAATTTTAATTTCAAAAGATTTTGTTATTCGTGCTTTATTCCCACTTTTTATTCTTGATAAAAACACTTGAAATTTATTGTTGATGGGATAAGCTATTCCTATGCGCATTTCACTGGTTGCTTAGGCCAGATCATCAGAAAACTTCATCCATAAAGATTTTAGAAAACTAAAGATATTAAACCAAATAAAACTGTTAAACGTATAAGACTTATAGCAACAGTTTTACTTGTAACAATATCAAAGCTTTCACAAAACACATCAACAATAAAAAAGTGGGTTTATCTCATCTTACATTCCCCACTACAATTAGTTGAAATTCTCTCAACATTAATTGTAGTTGTAAGTAGGTTAAGAAAAACAAAATAAAAACAACAGCAACTTACAAAAGATGTTGTCAATTAAGTGTTTTTTTAGGCCGTGCACTAGTTGTTAATAATAAGGGTATTCATTTAAATTTTTTTTTGGTTGGAAAAACGGGAAAAAGAAAAATTACACTCTTATTGACGTGAACGGGGGGTTCTGTTTTTTTTTTTTTTTTGGAAAAAGTACAAACTGTCAAAAAAAAATATGTCAAATAATTCGTGGAAGTAATTGATATTTTTCAAGATGCCGAAAAAAAGTGTTAAAGGTGAGTTAATTAAATATTTGATTTAAAACGAAGTGAATGGTGTTATTTTCATCCTAATATTCGACTACCAAAAGTTACCTCAAAATGTCGATTGTCTGCCAAAATGTCGAGTATCATATATCATATATATTATTTCTAAAGCACTTTTTTTTGTCGGTTGCAAATATCTCCCATACCACCGCATCAAATTTAATGAATGATATCTCATTTTAAAGCTTATTTCTAACATTAATGACGAAAAATAATTAGAAATTGAAAAATTAATATTTTCATTGATAAAAACTACGGTGCGAAATATTCGCACGGGTCATCTAGTTTTATTTATTCAGCTTCTGTCCATTTTTTTGTCCCCATTTCTTTTTTTCAATTCTTGTTTAATAACTTTTTCCATTGAACACATTCTTAATATGAATTTTTCTTTTTGAAAGATTAACAGCCTGTTCAACGATTTCGAACGTCAACGTTCGCATAGAAAATTACATATAAAACAAAAACAAATTTTAGAATTTTGTTTTTGTTTTAAGTATAATTTTCTATGCGAACGTTAACGTTCGAAATCGTTAAACAGGCAGTATATGAAAAAGAAGTTATCTTTCAAATGTTGTAACGATAAAAAATAATTTTAAAAATCAGAGTAGTACAATTCAAGAGTTTTTAAAAAGAGATGTAAATTTTCGTACTTTGTATTAAAAATTAACAATTTTTTATGAATGGCAACATCATTTCGTTTGACGTTTATAGCGGATAATAACATCTTTTTATCCTGATTTTTTTACACTTGGTTATAGTTTGATAAAAATGTAACTTTTGGTGGAATTTGTTTCTTGTGGTTGTTGCAACAAAAATTACATTTTTTCACTTTTCCATTTTACCAGCAAATAAAAAAACTGGAAAGAACACCTTTTATAATAATTTTAAAGATTTTTTGTTAGGATTATCTTAAAGTAGAAAAAACTACATTTTCCTAAAAAATTTTTTTAAGTATATGTCAAACACAAAACAGTGTGTGTTTTGTTGCCTTAAATTTGCTAGACTTTGGCAATTTTCAAAGCAGAAAAGTAAATTTCTTAGAGTTTATCAGAACATTATTATAGCCTTCAGTTTTATTTTATTTTTTTAAAAATAGTCATGGAATTTACTTCCTCAATTCCGAGATTATCCAGAAAATAGATTTTTTCCTATAATTATTAATTATATTTGAACGAAGCTTTATGTATTTCTCAATAAAAGTGTTTTTTTTTTTAAGAAAACATGAAAAAACGTGTAAATTTAAACACCGTGAGCGTGGCAATTGGCCTTTGTGCATATTGTATCCACCTGGGCCTGGTCAGGCCCTGCCCTATTATTTATGTTCCGTGGTAAATAAAATCAAAACAAAACTTATTGAAAAGCACACGCAACACAAAATAATTCTTTCTTTGCTTTTATTTCGAAGAATAAAGTTAGTTGACAACAAAAATTTTCTTTCTGACGCAAACCGGGGTATTAGTGAATTGGGTAATTCTTCTTTATGAAAAATCACCTAAAAATTCTTAATGAATTTTCAATACACAGAAAAAATTATTTTTCCAATTCAAACAAAAAATTTGTAGACTCAAACAATTTTTTGTCTGAAATCGGTCCTATAAAGAAATTCGCATATTCAAACAATTTATTTGCATTTTGTTTATTGAAAAAAAACACTAATTTTTTCAAACAAATAATTTAACTGAATCAAACAAAAAGTTAACTGAAATTCATATTCTAAATTTCAAAAAAAAAAAAAAAAAGTTTTTGCACAAGCAATGACGCGCACACAAGTAAGCACTGTATGAGAATATGATGACAGAGCAGAGCCGCCGGCTGGCTTTGAGACACATTTTTTTTGTTGGAATAAATTTTGAACGAAGTCTTATTTATACACACAACACAATGTTTTTCGTTATCACTCTCTGTTGCTGTATCCTTTCCTTTGCTAAAGAAGAAGAGATGTAACCAAAAACGGCGGCAGACCGACTCGATATGTTTTTTGTCATCATTCTATGTTGGTATTTGATCTATTTAACCAAACAGTTTAAAAAAATTGAATACGGGATTTTGTTTCGTGTAATGTTGTTTCTGCTATTGTTTTTCTTATAGTTGCACTTTTTTAAAGCGTCCAAAAATAGACTGTGTGTGTTTTTTGTTGTTGTTCTTATATTTCACATAAAGAAGTGTTGCTTACGATCAAATAAAAAATGCAAAAAGACGACAACATTAAAGATCGTTAAATATTTCATACAAAATTATGAAAACTTGACACCAAATAACGCGTTTATTATATTTTTGAAGAGTTGTCCACATTTTTGTTGGTTAAATAAAAATCAAACAAAAATATTGTTTGAATCAGTAAAAAAATTTATAGAAATTAAAAAAATTTTCAAACAAGCGTTTGCTGGAAAATAATTCGGCAATAATTTTTTCTGTGTACAAAAAAGTTTCCATTAAATTTAAGCTTTAAAACTCTAACAAATAAAAGTGGTCCCAGCCAGACCCTGGATTTCGTTCGTGTGAGTTTTAGCGATAGCCAGAAAAAACTCCATACAAAATACAAGTGGCCCCAGCGAGGCCGAGGGGGCTTATAGGTTAAAAACAGTTAAAGTGTTTAAAAGCTCTTTTTATGTATTTAAAGTAATTTAGGAGAGCAAAATATATTCTTTGTTCTGGAATTAGCAAAGTGCCGATTTGCTGATTTTTTTCTAAAAAGTGGCGATTTTTTTATGTCTCCAAATTCTGAATAAAACACAAAATTTTCTGACACCTTCGTTTTTTAATCTTAAACACTGGCCGGTGGGGACTCATGCTGGAAGAATGGGTCTGGAATTTAACGACTACTGTAGAAGTTGTCAAAACGAGGTGGAAGAGGAGACTGTGCTTCACTTTCTTTGTCATTGCCATGGATTACGGGGCATTAGGGAAGAATACCTAGGGGAATCAGTGTTTTCCTGCTTGGGGGATCTGTCCAGGATAGAACTTAAATCGCTCCTTCTCTTCACTAGGAAGTCGAAGTGGTTGGACTTTGCAGTGACGCCATCTGAGTAACTGCTCTAAGGTATGGGCATTGGCGCCGGGTATCACAAAGGGACCAATAAAGGACCCAAGTGAGCTGTCTTTTGATGGCCGCCAATAGAACCTAACATAACCTAACCTAACCTAATCTTGGAATGTTTAACAGCCGTACCTTAACAAGAGCGGAAGGCGGAACGTTTTCTTTCGCTTATCTTTTACGCTGATATGCCATACCAAGGCAAGGGCGTCAACGTTCTGTCACGAACAGTAGTGATAGCTGTCTTGTTTAATGAAACCCACAAACTATAAATAAAAATAGAGATAAAAACGCTAAATTGTCATTATTAATTAACAATAGCGGCAAACTTCACTATTAAACGAGCAGTAAAAATCGAATTTTCCAATTGCAAAGCGTTGAGGCCGCTCTTTTCAAAAACTAGAAAACGCGTGCCGCTTTTGTTTAGGTACGGCTGTAATAATCAAGTCTAAAGAAACATTTTAAATTATAATTTTCGAGTACAAAACCAGCAATGGTTCACTTTGTTTATCTTTCGTCAAACCATCATCGAATGTAACTTTTACGACTCTCTGTATAAATTATATTTTCAACAATTTTTCGGCGAACATTTCACGAGTAGTAAGATAATAACTACATCAGTCTCATACGATAATTGACATGAAAGATTCGTTAGATAATCTTTTCCCACATCTAAAACGATTGAAGAAGCGTCTTTCGCTGTGCTATGGAATAATTTCAGTTGTGTTACAGTTTTTCCCGTTTGGGGAATCCTCTACGATTAAAAAATGCGGCCATCGACGATCAAAGACTATCTTCATGAGACTCCCTGCTAGCTGGGTATGAAGTAATTGTGTTTCGTTTGAATGTTTTTTTTTTTTACAAAAATCGAAGAAAAATTGTTTAAAAAAAACTAAATTTTTAGTTGTCCGATTTTTTTGACGATTTTTCAAACGTAATAGACGATTTTTTTAGTTTTTCTCAGGAAATTTGCGATTTATTCACAAATTTATATGGCAGCCCCGATCAGAATGTATTTTTAGACTGCTACAAAACTACCGGGTAATCGAAAAAGCAAACAAAACTTTACAAACATTCATATTTATATGAAAGAGCATATCAAATATTGAGTGTTGCCAATTAGTATGGATTTTCTAGTACTTAATTGAGATTTGCATGGATTTTTATTACATGATGGTAATTAAATAAAATATTTTTTGTGGATTAGTGCCAATATCTATTCAACCTTTTTTTTTAGAAAAATATATATGTAATTTGTTTTTACAATTGCAGGAAATGGTATTTACACATCTATGTATTTATATAAAATGCAATTTGAAAAAATTAAAGTAGAAAAAAGTAGAAATAATAAATTGTAATAAAATAACTACTGCGAAAAAAAATATTTAAGCTAAACATAGTAATTCTTTAATTCATAATTTAATATTAATTTAAATTAATTTTTTCAACTTATTTAAAATTAAAAAAATATAATATAGAATTTATACATAACGCCTAAAGGTATACAACGTTATTTATGCTCTTTAAAGCATCCACTTATTAAAGAGAATACCATTATTTTCTATTGGTTTCTTACACTTTATTCAAACTTAACTTCCAATTAACAAGTTAGAGTGCTATATTCGGCTGTGCCGAATCCTTGATACCCTCCACCGACAGTGCGAATGTTTTAAGAATAATATCTATATGATGTCAATTTATTATTAATTTATCTTTATAAAAATAGACATCAGCATTAAAATTGGTTGCGGCTTCGACATACATATATTAAATTTTTCACCGACAATCGTAAACTTTTAACTTGCTTGAGTCAAATATCATGATTCGTAACAGTTTAAGCCGAACTTAAATGATTTTCAGGAGGGGATTTTATATTGGAGACATGGTAAGTTATGAACCAATCATCCCAAAATTCTGCAGAGTGATTTCTCGTATTAAAAGACATAAATTTCAATACAGCGGAGAAATTAGTTTTAGCGTTTGCAGAGAATTTCAGAAGGCTGCTTTAAATGGATCTAAGGGTTATTATGGACAGTATATCACAAAATTGCATAAAATTTTTTCTGGCCATATGAAGCTTATTTGGAAGAAAGTTTACCGCAACATCTATATCTGCTACGGTTTTAGGCGTATTTAATTATTTTACCAGAGTGGGCTTTATTTGAGCTCTATAGTAAATTATGGACCGATCACCACGAAATTTATTAGTGTATTAAACTGTGAAGTATTAAGTATTATTCTGATTTTTTTTTAATTTATTTTTATTATTGAATCTTTCTTATCAAAATTTAGAATATGTATTCAAATCTAAATTCTTCTTGTTGTTTATTAGTTGTTACCAATGTAACCACTAACTGCTGCATTCAAATTTTAAAAATGTCTTCTAGTTAGGCTCAAAGTATCAGTTCTTTTAAGCCTCTTGTGACCTTTGCACTGAAGCAGACCCCGAGCGAGGTAGTTAGGGTGGGCCATTAGTTTATCGATGTAGCTAATTGAATATTTTTTTAATTTCCTCCTGTATAGTGGGGACGTTGAGGTCTCTGTGGATAATATCATTACGTATATACCATGGAGCGCAGACAATTTGTCGTAATATTCTAGACTGTCTTCTTTGAAGCTTTTGGATGTTAGGTGCGCATGCAGTACGACATAACTGGATGCCATATGTCCATATTGGTTTTATGATGGACTTGTATAAGAGAATTTTGTTGTCTAAAGACAAGTTTGAGTTTCGACCGAGAAGCCAATGTAGTTGAGCTGCTTTAAGTTTCATAGCCGTTATTTTCGCTTCAATATGACGATACCAGGTCAAGCGTCTATCTATATGAATTCCCAAGTACTTAACATGGCTTTCTACCGGAACAGTGATTTTATTTATTTTTACAGCTGGGCACGTTTGTCTTCTGAGCGTGAAAGTTAAGCCGGGTTAACCTTTATTCTCCATTTTTCTAGCCAGGCCTCTAGTTCATTGATGTGGGACTGCAGATTTTGCGATGCGACTTTTGGGTCATGGTTAACGCTAATAAATGCTGTGTCGTCTGCAAATGTAGAGGTATGCGTGTTCAGATTTGTTGGCATATCCGCTGTGTATTTTATATATAGAAGCGGTTCTAAAATGCTGCATTGGGGGACACCAGCAGTAATTTTCTTGAGAGTGGAGTAATTATCTTGCGACCTTACTATGAATGTACTGCCTATTAGATAGCTCTCCAGAAGCTTGTGAGTGTTTTGAGGAAGCATTCGTGTTATGAGTAGCCCATCATGCCAAACTTTGTCAAATGCTTGGGAAATGTCTATAAACAGTGCTGAGCAGTATTGCTTTTTCTCAAACGCCGATCTAATTAGGGTGACAATTCTATGCACTTGTTCTATTGTACTATGTTTCGCTCTGAATCCGAACTGGTTATCCGGATGATGTCGTGCTCATTTAGATGAGGAGTTATACTTAGAACGAATATTTTTTCAAAAAGCTTCGATAGTGTTGATAATAAGCTTATCGGTCTGTACGACGCAACCTGGCTAGCATCTTTTCCTGGTTTGGGAATCATAACAATTATAGACCTCTTCCATGAGGATGGGAAGTATCCGACTCTTAATATCGCGTTAAAAATGAGCAGCAAGATTCTAGAAGCAGACGATGGTAAGTTTCTTATCATTGACCCTGTGATGCGGTCAGGTCCAGGAGTTTTTCTAATATTTACTTTTTCTATTGCAGATTTTACTTGAGTTATGTTAAATTTTATTGGATGGTTTACCTTATCAGGAATTAAATAAATATAATGTAGAATATTTAAAAAAAAAACATTTAAGGCAATACATTTTATTTTTACATAACGCCTAAAGGTATACAATATTATTTATGCTCTTTAAAGCCTCCACTTATTAAAGAGAATACCATTTTTGGTTTTTTGCACCTACTTCAAACTTTACTTAAACAGAAAAACAGTTGTAGGAAGTAAGGAACTCTCAGTAATAACCATAAGTTAATAATGCACTATTTTTCAACACTATTGCAAGACAAAGTTTTTGTTTTTTTTTAGAAAGTTGTACTAGAAAATGTAAAATCTTAACAAGAAAATATTGCAGCGAGACCTAAAAGACGAAACCAAAATTTGCTTTGTTGTTTAATGGATGGGGCTGCGAAATGTGGTCCCAGAAAATATGGCACTAAAAAGAAAATGACAATTGACCCAACATTTTTATAATGCAATATGACGTAATGTTTATTTTATATGAAACTTCATGTCAAAAAATGAAGAATGTACCTAAAAATAGAATGAAATAAGCCCCTAAATACACCGGAGAAACGCGCCGCAAGCCGAAGCACTATTTCTTCCCCCAATTTTTCTTATAATGTGCGTATTAAAGCAAAAATAATTTAAATAAAAAAAAATCTACAACAATGCACAGCAAAATTTTTTCTTTTAATTTCATTTGAAATTTATTTTCAGACCATTTAATTGGCTTGAGTTTATCATCAAACCAATCCTCTCAAGTATTTAACTTATCCTCAACGTCAACCCCCAAAAAAGGATATTTCTTTAACCAAAATAAAAAAATATACCAGAAAAAAGCGAAAAATCCGTTTATATTGTTATAGTTCATTCATTGTTCTGATATTTTTTTGTTTGCCTTTCAATGAGTTGTTGCTAACGTTTTCCACTAAATGCATTTTGCAACATTTTTTTCTCCTACTCTTTTACAATTTTGAGGTTTATGGCAATTGACAAGCCTCGGCAATGAGATTCTTGTTGGTGGCATTTTTATCATAAAAAAAATAAAAAAAAACAAATTTCTCAAAGTAAAAAATAATCTTTAAACAAAAAAATCTTAAAAAAGAAACTTGTACTCCTGGAGAAAAAAAAGAACCAAAACTCTAGTACTTCATTTTTTATGACTATTTGTTTCCTTAGAGTTTGTTTAACTCCCCCCTTGCCAGGCTGTATATATTTGGCTAATGACACTTTAACGACTCTTGACTTTGTGTTTTATGAAGTGTACAAAAGCTACAAGAGAATCCCAAGCAGCTGTCTTCAACTTTATTTTTCATCTCCTTCTAATTTCTTTAAAAACTCTTGGAGAAAAAATAGATAAAAAAATATATACCAAATCATTGAGTTTTTTTTTTTTTTAATTTTTAAATGTTAATGGATACATAAAGTTTTACCAAATGTTTTAATTTTAGTTGTTTTTTGATTTGAACACAAATAAATAGATTATGACAGAAATTAGAATGATGTGGAAGGACTTAAAAGTTAAGGCAAATATTTGGCTTGAAACAGGGTACACCCTTGTATATGAAGCTAGTTGCTCTAAACGTCAAAACGTCATGCATAATTTAACTCAAGACAAATTCTCTTGGATGTACTTATAAACCTTTTGCATGTGGCTTGGCCGAGTGAAAGAGGAAGACAGAGAGTCTGGATGTGTTAAGGCTAAAATAAAGTAAACTACAATTTCTAGGAGAAGATATGGATATAAACGCACATCATATGAGGACATAGAGATAGATACAGCCATGAAAATAACCATAGACAGCTTTAATGATAATCGAGAAAGACCAGAACAGATAAAACGGCCGGAGTTAATGTCAGTACATGCCATAGTGGCCTTACCCCACGGTGCATCTGTTAAATGGCAGTAGAAAAAAGCGAAATGTGCCTCGATGAGTGTAGAAAACAAGCCTACAAGGCCGACTTTTTAAGATATTCCTTACCGCGACTTTGGACTTAAACCACAACAATGATGTTATCCACGAGAAGGAAGTATTATTAACTCCAGACTGGATTCGAAGTTCTTGGGGCTCCTCACTTCCGTTGTGCCAGAAGAAGTCCCAAAGGTCACCCACGATAAAAGAGGTCGGACAACTTCGAAGTCTGCCGAATTCCAGGTATTAAATGCACCTGATTTTCTTGAAGGATTTAGCATCAAAAGGTGATATGTGTTAAGGATGCTTTCCTAAATACTCCGTAGGGGAGTCAGATGTGGAAACAAATTAACACGAGTACCTGTCATATGATCAAACATTAGCTACTGGGTGACCAAGCATTCACTTAAAAATTATCCCCATGTGTTCACAGATACTTCACATACATTTTCAGTGTATAATACGGCAAAAATTATACACTCGGCTCCTGGTGTAACACCAAAAGGTAAAATATCCTTAAGATGATCCCAACATCCCCCGGGGGAGAGAGAGCACATAGTGATAAAGTGTTTGTAGTAAAAAATTCCATGGTAAGAGACTTGCAGAGAAAACTATGAAATTAAGAGGAAAGAAGAATGATCAGCCCATTGAATATCCTGAGGCTTCTTAAGCCTATCCGACTGTAGGCGGTAAGAATCCGCATATCCCCAATAGCGTTTAGCCATTGTAAACCTTATGAACGATTTATGTTTGCGTAGGTTAAACATGACATAGACATGTACAGAAACATAAACTAAGCAAAGAAATTGTTCTTAGACAAAGACACTTAAATAATTGGGATTATAGCAATAGCTATAGACAAAGTCATGGATTTAGAAATAAACATCGAATTTGAAATAACCCAGCTAGCAGTTTGTAAATTAATTGAATCTTTTAAGAATCAGCTTCAAAAGCAAAATAACCGCATATGAGCTAATTTTTCGGTCATAAATGATACTCTCGTTGTTAGAAAATGGTACACTACCGATGAACAACCTCAAAGAATCATTTGCGATACAATTTGCTGATTCCTTTTTGATCATATGAACGAATCATATGTGCATCTTGTTTCAATCGCTCTAGTGATAAATCAGTTTTAAATTAAAAACATTTAAAAATCATTAATCGATTCATATATGAATCTTTTTTCAATCGCTCAAGTGATAAAACAGTTTTTAATCATCAAAGGTATTCTGAAAAGTTTCATTAAGGTGATTTATGCAAAAAAATTCCATCAAAATGTTAGCTGGGTAGATGTGTGCGTGGAAATGAACAAAATAAACACAGATACAGGTATACTTTATTCTAATACGATGTTAGACTTTATTCGAATACGATGCGACATAGCAATAGACATAATTATAGATTAAAGTTAAAGTTAAAGTTAAAATTAAAGACATCTCAGTGAAACACATCAATATCCATAAACAAAGTAAATCTATTCCTAAGATTCTTCTAAAAGCGGGTACACAGAAACAATAAAAAAAATATTTCGGTTGAACAACTTTAAATATCAATTAAAAAATAATTTAATTTGCAGAAGTAAACAAATTAACAATATTAATAAACTATTTATTTATTAAAAAATATATCATTGTCCAAATAGCAAGTCTTAACGGTTACAAAGAATCTATGGTTGACCATAACGTTTCTGTAGAACTGCACCGAAAAAAAAATAAAAATAATTTTTAATTAAAAGATTTGAGATATAAATTAAAAACTTAATGAAATTCGCACCAATAAACAAATTAATAGTATCAATTAAAAGTTTAATGGATTCGATTAAAGGTTTAATTCATTCAATCAAAAGTTTAATTCACTTCATAAAATTTTTAATCAAAACTGATTTTATTTTTTATTACTGCTGTAATTCGTATCCAATTTTAAAGAATTTATTCTGTGTGGTTAAAGAGATCAATCAATATTTTTAACAAATTCTTGTTTGTCTAGAACAAGTTTTTTTTGTTGCCTAGAACAAGTTCTGTTAGCCTTTTGGGACTTCTGATAGTAAATTTGTTTTTATGTTAGTACAAAAAACCATTTTCTTTAGCTTTTTATCATATCTTCAATTATTAAAATCTATTCTCAATTAAGACTAAAATTAATTGGAATTCTTATTTGTTTAAGAAGATGTTATTTGGTTTATTTTTTTTTATCGCTTTGAGCATACAAACAATTTCTGTTTGAATTGTTCATCATTGTTAATAGTTGAAGTTGAAAAACTCATAACGATTTTTTTTTTTATAATCCAATCCATTTTACTTAGGGAAAAACCTTGATGTAAGTAGTTTCAATTTGGATTTCCACATGTGCAGTTCATCCTTGAATTTCTGAGTTTCTGAATGATGGTGATACACTGCTGTTGTTGCTTGCACACTTAACAATATTTCATCCACTTTTATTTATTTATTTACTACATTTTTATGTTGTGCGCGGATTTTTTATAGTATATAAAAATAAAAAAATTATACACTGGCAAGCAATTTTGCGTATAAAATTTCATTTGAAAACGCATAAAAACTAATAAATATTTAAAAGCCAACCAGGTTTTCAGCACGATACGATATTATTTACATAAAGCTTAAATAATTTTTTCCAGTTCAAAAGTACTTCAAAATTACTGTAAAGCAAAAATTTTAAACAAGCTAATAAATGATCAGCGCAAAGCCCAAATCACCACCCGATCGACAGTTTACCGTTTTTTTTAACTGATAGAAAAAGCGTCATACCGCTGATATATTTTGATATCAGTACTAGTATCTTTGGTTTTGACTCCATGACTCTCTTCATCATTGTGTTGTCAGCCTTAACATCACTTGGCCAAATTGTCATCAGGGGAAGTTATGTCATCATTGGAATGACACATCGGCATCATTGGAATGACACATTGGAATGACACATCGGCATCACAGGGTCAGTTTAATAAAAAATGTCATCAGTGCTTAGACTCAGTAACTTCGGAGAAACGACTCATTAGGCTCAATTTACTGACTAACTTTCATTGAATTGAGTTGTTGGGATTGACTTAAGTCAAAGTCAGAAAATTTTATTATTTATTTTCCCTCTTTGTTTACAGAATAACTCTCAATTACACTATGGAACATTTTTGGGATTATTGTCTGGGGGGTGAGAAATTCCAAGTCAGGGTGATGGTACTAGGTCAATAGTAAAACCCCCAAAGGGTTTGGCGTTCGTATGTGTCAGTTTTTTTTAATGACATTTTACATTTTTTCCTTATCTTAATGTTTTTTTGTTTAACATAACTCGATAACCACTTGTCCGATTTTGCTAAAACAAACTCAAAAAGATTTAGAATTACAATTTCTTTAATCCGTTATATAACGTTTTTCTTTATAATCAACAGTTTTGCCGGTAAAAATTAATTTGTGGAGAAAATTGATAAGTGCAAAAAAATGTTCAAGCCTGGATGTATGCAGCAGATTTTATCACAAACCTGCACTGCAATTTTTGTGACTTTTTTTAAGCGATCGGTGAAAATCGTCGGACTTTTGTTTGTTATTTGAAAGAATACACCCACATTCAGTGATGCCAACAGTAGGGGATTTCCCCTTTTCTAGGGATTTTTTTTCGGATCATTTTTATCTTTCAATCGGATCTTTATAACTTCTTTTTATGGTGTAATCATAATATGATGGAGCTGAATCTTGTGAAATGCAAAAGCATGCGTTTTTATAGAAATAACTGTATTGCTGTTAATTATGCTTTTGGTGGTCATCAACTGGAGTTGGTTGATTCGTTTCTTGATATTGGAGTCTTACTGGATCCTAAATTAAACTTTGTTTCTCATATTACATTAACTGTTAATAAAGCTCGAGGCGTTCTTGGCTTTATTAAGCGCTGGGTCAAAAATTCACCGATCCATACATAACGAAGCAACTTTACGTATCACTCGTTAGACCAATCTTAGAATATGGGTCAATCATTTGGGATCCATTTTACAACATTCACAATTCTCGTATTGAATCGGTCCAAAAACAATTTTTATTATTCTGTTTACGTTATCTTCATTGGAGTTACTCGACAAACTTTCCTTCCTATGCTAGAAGACTGGCATTAATAAAATTACCATCGCTCAAAAGTCGTCGTACAATGCTAAATGTTTCTTTTATGGTTAATCTTATTAATGGTAATGTTTGTTGTGATTTTCTGTAGAGTCTGCTAAATTTAATATACCTTGTCGCAATACGCGTCATTATAATCTGCTTTTTGTTAAATTTTTTTTTAGAGAAAATTACGCTATTGCTGATCCTTTTTCGAGGTTATGTAGACAATTTAATTCTATTTCACAATTTGTTGATTTTTCTTATTGTTTTTCTTTATTCTTAAATTTTTATGTACTACATATATTCTGTAAACTTGTAGTATATTTTAAATGCATATTGTTATTCATTAATTTTAAGTCAATATTGTTATTAGTCAGTAAGGATAATATCCATTGATTAAATAAATAAATATGACCTAAAATAAAAAATTGTGTTCTCTTTTCCCTACGGTTGAAATTTTCCGAAAAAAATCCCTAGAAAAGGGGAAATCCCCTACTGTTGGCATCGCTGAATGTGGGTGTATTCTTTCAAATAACAAAGAAAAGTCTGACGATTTTCACCGATCGCTTAAAAAAAGTCACAAAAATTGCAGTGCAGGTTTGTGATAAAATCTGCTGCATACATCCAGGCTTGAACAGTTTTTTGCACTTATCAATTATAATTCTCCACAAATTTATTTTTACCGGCAAAACTGTTGATTATAAAGCAAAACTTTATATGAACGGATTAAAGAAATTGTAATTCTAAATTTTTTTGAGTTTGTTTTAGCAAAATCGGACAAGTGGTTCTCGAGTTATGTTAAACAAAAAAACATCAAGATAAGCAAAAAATTTAAAATGTCATAAAAAAAAACTGACACATACGAACGCCAAACCCTTTGAGAGTTTTACTATACTGACCTAGTACCATCACCCTGACTTGGAATTTCTCACCCCCCAGATTGGCTGTTGTACTGTGTTATTAGACACCAGCAACATGCCCGTTATGGTTTTCGTAATCATTCTACTTTACAAATTTGATGCATTTAAATAAATAATTAAAACAAATAGAATATGGGAGTTTTTGCTTCTTATTTTACTTTTTAAACATGAAAAAAAATGTAAATTTACACAAAATGTGGCATCGAATTAATGTCACTGTGATTATAGCAAAGATGACGCATAAAATATGACAAAATTATATGATGATGTTCGTCATTGGTTTGATATCACTTTTTACCTGATTGATGCCATTTGTAATAACATTGATGTCACAATTCTTATGTTAAGGAATCATCAATGTAAAGATGGATTTTTGGATGAGAGTTAAAACCACTGGCTAAATATTCCGGCCTAAATCTAGTTTACCGACGCAGCTCCAAATAAAAAAAGTACCTATGGTGATATAAAATTGAAAAATAAGAAAAATTATATAAAAAAAAAAAATTGGCGCAAACGCTTGGTTTTCGAGTTATGGACGTTTTTAATTTTCATAGAAATATGGGATTTGGCTGCAGTGCAGTTTACTGGGCTAGGAATAAAGATATGCCACCTGATTCGGAATAAAAAAAGAAAAAAACCAAAACAAAATTGGTTCCAGGGGACTTCAAGGGCTTCAGCCCCTTTGGAACAAAAAAACTGCCCCGCCCACTTAGTGATATGTGTGGGTACTCAAATTAAACGTAATTTGCTCACGATTGCAAATATGTATCTTGTTTTTGTATTCGCATATTATTTTCCTTTTTAGGTTAATTTAAGTATACTTTTTGTTGCAAAAAATTTTTAGTTAGCGAAGGCGGTGTTTGTTATACCACAGAGGAGAAAATATTTGCGCCCGGCCGAAGGCCGGCTATGCAGAGAAGCTTAAGTTAGCGAAGCGGGTGTTTGTTATACCAAAGCATGAAGTTTTTGTTTGCGACATTGGTGTTTGTTATTTTATAAAATTTGTATAAAACTTTTATTTAAATAAATTATACACTTATTACACAAAAAATGTAATTTGAGCGTAAGAGCTAAACATTTTTAAATAAATTCTTTATATCCAGAAAGATCTAGTCAACACCTTAAAAATGATACCAATGTTGGCCATATATGTACCTTAAGAAATGTAGTGGAAAAATTATATATATCTATGAAAACTAAAAACGTCCATTACTCGAAAACTAAGCGTTTGCGCCAATTTTTTTATTTAATTTTTTCTTCTTATTTTCTAATTTCCTATCACCCTACGTACTTTTTTTTGTTGGAACTGCGTTGGTAAACTTAATTTGTTCCGATATTCCGAAGAAAAGTCCGACAAAAAATCGATAACATCCTAGTAAAAACTTCGCCTACAAAATAATGTGTTAAGTAATCAGAAAAACTAAAAATCACTACTTACAATTCTACTGAAAGAACCAATGAATTTTACAAGGAATGCCCCAAAATGAACGCATTAAAAAGTAAGTCATTATTTTTTTTTACCTACATACATTCAGAAATAAATAGTTACATAAGTTGTTATAGAAGCAGATATAGAGGAAAGCTACTAAATAATGAGTGAGTGAAGCTATTCATTTTGAAAAAGTAAGCGAAGTTTTTACTGGGATCGTTGAAAATAATGCCAAGACCCATCAAAGGCGTTATTAAAGCAAAAGGGCTTTGCTTTAATAAGTTAAACTTTCCGTAAACGTGCAAAAGTGGATTATTTAGATTTCTAAATGGAATTGCTTTCAGCTTAATATTGTCTTAAAATATTTCTAAATTTATAATAAATTTAAATATATAAATAAAATCCCGAATAGTTTCTACTATATTTCATGTGTCTTACTTTACTTTACAATCTTAACTTATAATCATGACCCCACTTTTGCTCGCCAGTGTATATTTTTAATACATAAAAAACCATTCAATATCCATTAAACAATTTTCAATATTTAAGTACTTTATGAAAATATTCTACAAAAGTCAGACTCATTCAAACTTTTTATCTCAGCTATTTTTTATTTACTTTTTTTTTTTTAATTTCATATAAAGCTATCCCAGCATACACTTTATATTCGCGATTTGATAGATCTTACACCAAAGCATGGGCGTGGTAATTTCTTTAGATATAGAATTAGCATATAGTGGACTTAAACAGACATGGAAACAAACAAAGATAAAGATATAAACTTAGAATTCTGCATAGACACAGGCATTGTATTTTACAGAAAAGTCATATAAAGAAAAAAAAAAAAAAAACATATTTACCCTACCAAAGAATAAACTAGTACCTAACTAGTACCAAAGTAGTATACAAAACCCAGTACTAGCAGAGACCAGCGCCGAAGTGGCTAACAGCCTCCGATAAAAATGTTTGTAGCCTCCACCGCCGACAATTATTCAGCTAATCATCGGCTCCACCTTAGCCATAGATTACTTTGTAAAAATGTTTATTCTCTTTTTAAATACCTTACCACATTATCTTTTGGTTGACTATCCTTAAAAAGTGAAACTCTAAGGACCATTATTACAACTTGAAGTTAGCTAAAGTTAAGATTAAATTGACAGATAATAATGTGTTATCTGTCAAAAAGCGTCTGTTAACTGTCGGATAACAGCTAAGGCCAAGTTATAATAATGGCCCTAAGAATGTCTGCCTCGCAAAACGACGGGAGACAGGTGTTTTCATTACTAAAACATTCTTGGCCACTCCGTCGTACTATGCCAATAATTTGGTTATAGCTATAATGTTCACACAAATGTTCATTTTATTTTTATATATTCAATCGGCTTACAGCCGGCTCCGAGCCGCCGCCGAATGATTGTTGTATCAGATCCTACGGCCGTTAAAATCCTACGGCGCAGTATCTGAGCACTAGTTCTCAACTGTTTACTTTTCTATACCATATAAATGCTCAAATTAGCATTGAGTGTGCTTGGAACATCACTAATGACTTGAAATCAAATTTAAGAAGCAGTATCAAAATAGAAATATGAACTGGAATTTTAATTTTGTTACAAAAAATTCTTTCAGTCTATAAGTAGTGCCCTTGTACTGCCTCAAGTACTTGTACTCATATGCATTAGTATTTTTATATAAAAACTCAACCCCCTTAGCACTAGTACTTCTTGTTCTAGTGATTGCACTAGTGCATTCAGACAATTAGCTCCTATCCTTCTGCAGGGATATTAAAACTCTAACCCGTTAGCAAAAGTAACTCTTGTTCCAGGTATTGTACTAGTGGAATTTTGACCATTAGCTGCAAGGTAGCTAAGCTATGAGAAAAGATGTAGCCAAAATTATACACATAGACTTAGGTATAATCATCCGATTTTAATACCCATATGTTAACCGAAGTAAACATAGACATAATCAAAGATGGAAGCATTGATACATATATTTTTCTTAGAAAGATTTGTGATTGAAGTAGACAAAGATTTTAAGTCAGCATTTGGAAACCGTCCTTACTAATCTGAACGAGACACAATTTCTGCCTAATAAATTATATCTGTGGCTTTCATGGTCAACGGCGTATGTCATTTTTTTCAATTTTGCGATGTTTATGCAATATTTCTAAAATCTAAACTCTAAAAAAGCATAGTTTGATCTAGAATGGGGTTTCGGCACTCCTGAAAAATTTGATTATTAGACTCGGGTTCCCATGAAAATCACAGATATTCGGCAATAATATTTGAAACTTCCCTGCAAATAATATTGGACTACCTGTTCCATTTTGACGAAATGGACTACTACCTGGACTGGTCCAATGTAATGCAAGCATGGACCATGTCATTGTTAAAAAGAGTTTGTAGTGAAACGACATGTTTTCGTTTTTAAACGATTTCAAAGCCAATCCTCCGGAGAAAACCATGGAGTAGTTTTAATACTACTCCTTTGTAATGCAAAGCTGGGTTATATGGTCCTGCCCAAGGACATCGTAATGTTAAATAAACCATGTTTTTCCATGCATTGGGGTTACCTTTGGACTAGTCCTAGTCCCTTATTGGCTACATTTTACATGCGTGTATGGACTAGTCGCATTTTTTGCAGGGTTTTATATATTTTCCTATAAAAATACTTGCTGGGATATGTTAAAAGTGTGTGTCTGCTTTAGTGCAAAATAAAATAAAGTTGGTTTGGTTGTCGGTACTCATGATGATGATGATGATAGTATTACTTACATTGAACATCCAATAGCAATGATGCATTCTGACGTATTTTTAATGTGGGATGCTCCATAACGCATAAAATGCGTGCATTATGATGAGCCCGGTATACAGCTGGCAGACGTGCTTCACTTTTGGCGCCACTATTAATTTTGTATGAATTTTTATCCTGTAATGGAAAAGGAAAAAAAGAAAACAACAAAAACAATCATGAAAAATTGAACAAAGGAGATAGATGTTTTTTTTAAATTCTTTTACTTTTATGATTTTTTTTTTTTATAATTGTTGAAATTGTGTTTAAAAGGAAACGAAAGCCAGAGAAACAAATATTTCGTTCAGGGGGGCTTTTTTTTGAATTTTATTTTGGGTAGAAATAATTTTTTTTAGAGAAGTTTGTATAAAGAAATTACTCTTGTTTTAAACACACATACACACACACCAATACAAAATAAACTCACACGAAATAAACACATCTACACAAACAAACACTCTTAAACAAACAGCCCAGCCCGTCTCTCTTGCACAGCCAGTCAATGGTAGACATTTTTAGCATTTTAGTTTAACAGGTTTTGTGTATTTCCGCTATTGTTACTGTTGCTGTTATTGTTGTTATTGCCGCTATTTTCTTTCATGTTGTTGCAACTGTTGCTTGTTTGTTGCATTGTGTAAGTGAATAAGTGTATGTTTTTGTGTGCCGTTGTTTTCTGTGGGTTCTCTTCTGAATTTATACAATGTTAACAATTTGCATACCAACGCTTAACATGAAATATGTGGTACTTTTACACTGAGTATTTTGGTAGAACTTCTAGTTGTTTCATACTTTTTTACTGAATTTATTGTTGCATTTATTACGTTGCATGTTTGTAAATATGCCTGCTTGTGTGCGTATGATGAATTTGTGGCAGTTTGAATATACCAAACATTTTTTGAAAATATTTTCCTATGTGCGTGTGTTTCAGCATATATTTTTTAAGTGTATGTATGCATTTATTTTTGTAAGTAAGTGTAAGAGTTGTAAGTTGAAATATATGCGAGTGAAAAAAAAGTGTTGGCATTTATGTTAAGCCAATATAGAATGTAAATTACAGAAATTTCTGGAGAAGCAAGAAAAAAAAACTCTAACATATGGAGTGAAGTAGTTAAATAGTTGTCGAGAACAAAAAATATGTTTCGAAAGGAGGTTAAAGGAGGTGAAAATAATTGCAGTTTATATGATAAAAAGGGCAAAAAATTATACTGACAGATATACTCATAAATAGAAAGAGATCACACATTTGCTTGAAGTTAAAGGAATATTTTTGAAATTTAGATTTTACTTGTGAGAAGAGAGAACTAAGTGGCTTAGTAGCTTTTATTACAAATCTGTAATAGATATGGGTATTTTCTCACAATTCAGTGTATAGTTTTAGATATAAACTTATGATACTTATCATATCTCTATTATCTAAAGGGATAGTCCGGTTTGAACAAAATTTTGCATGTTTAATCAAATTTAAATCATGTTTTTATTAAGTAAAAAAAAAAAAAAAACGCACGATGTTAATTGTAAATAAAACAAAAAGTTTTCGAATAATTATCTTAATTTTTTTTTATTATTATAGAAAAATCTATAACAATTATGTGTGAAACAACATACATATAGGCCAAATGCTTTAGTTGACGATATGTAATATAAATATTAATATAAGTAAATATGAATATAGTATATACATATTTTTAGCATATGTTTGTTTTTTTATCTTGGTGGATCGATTTGACGAGCGACCAATCTACGGCCAAAATTTTTTACTGCATACAAGAAGTCGGTTGTGTTTTTAATAAGCTCTGATTTATTTTAAAATTAAAAATAAATATTGTGTTTAAATAATAGTAAATACACACTAAAATATTCAGTATAAAATTCTCTATCAAAAAGTATATTTAAAAAGAACATTAGAAGAACAATTTAAAATATTCATAAAAGTTTCTATTGTAAAATTTTTGGAAATCAATTTAAATACCTACCTACAAATAAACAAGGGAAACCAAAAATAATAAACCAAACAAAATAAAGAAATAAAAAAAAAAAAAAAAAAAAAACACAAACAAACCAAAACATAACAACGAGGAATTGTTTGAAAACAACTTAAAGTTATGGAAACGAGGAGTGAGTCGTCAGCCAAGCGGGCAAGAGAATCGTTTGATAGACATAATAATATAAAAGTTCAACAATTATCGAGTATAGATAAAGCTTTTTTGAAAGATCTTATTACAGAGAGTGAGAACATTACATCAGAGGTAATAAAAAACTCAATAGCACAAAGTGAAAGAAAACATTTTGATTTCATTAAAAATTTTATAAGAGAAAGCGAAGAGAGGATTCTCTCTGTTATTGAAAGTAAACTAGGCTCTGTGAAAGTACAATTGAATGCTATTAGTGAAAGAGTTGAAAAGTTAGAGATGAAGAGTTCCGAAACAAACGACATGAAGAAGGAAATAATAGAACTAAAAAGAAAAGTATTAAAACATGAAAACTCAGTTGTCGCAGGTAGTGTCCGCATTTCTGGTATCCCCTACTATGAAAATGAAAATTTATACACTATTTTTAAAAATATATGCGACAATATGAAAATACCTGTCCCCCAGATAGATAACATATACAGACTAAAAAAAATTTATAAGAACAACAAACCATATACCCCGAAGGATGAAGTCATTGTTGCAAAACTGCGATCTCCGTTTGAAAAAAATTTTCTTTTAAAATCAATCGCTAAATTTCGAAGGGAAAACCAAACCAATCTTCGGTTAAGGCATGCAGGATTTGAAAGCGATCAAAACATTTATATAAATGAGGATCTAACACCTCATAATCACCAGATATTTAAAGCGGCACTTAATATGAAAAAAAATAAAGAAATAAAATCAACATTTACCCTGCGCGGTCTAGTGTATGTCAAAAAATTTGATACAGATGACCCATTCTTGGTGGAATTTATTGAGGATCTTAATAACCTTTTTCGGGAATAATTATTTTAAAATTTTATTTTATACTATCAATTACAAACCTTTTTATATATCTGTAACTTTCCTGTTTAAACATGTAAAATCTCCTTTTAATTATTGCGTTGTATTAGGTCGTTTAATTAATGAATGCATTATTGAATCAAATTGATTCCAGAGATGGGAATTATAACATGGTCAGACTTTTGTCTAATCGACAGAAGGGTTTCAGTATATTTCATATAAATGATCAGAGCTTATTACCAAAGATGGATGAATTCCGTTACATTTTTGAAAATTCTGGCGTTGATGCCGTCTGTGTATCGGAAACGTGGTTTAAGGCTGAAATAGGTGATAACATGTATGGAATGGTGGGTTATCGTCTTTATCGGTCAGACAGACTAGGAAATGGTGGTGGTGTTGCAATATACCTTAAAAATAATGTTTCGAGCAAATTTATTTGCAAATGTAATGATAGTAATGATATTGAATATATTTTTGCTGAGGTAAGCTGTCAAGGTAATAGGATGCTTTTAGGATGTGTTTATAGGCCAGATAGGTACAGGAAACTTGATTTACTATTAGACAAACTACAACTCTTGTCGGCAACATATTCTGATGTTGTCATCGCAGGGGATTTTAACAGTAATATTCTAGTCACTACCGAACTTTCTACTGCTATGTCAGTCTTTGATCTCTTTCCGGTTAACGTTTCTCGGCCAACACATTTTACATCTACCTCTTCCACGCTTCTGGATTTGTTTTTTGTAAGTAAAAGACATAGTGTATTACATTATGAACAATTAGCTTTGACTGCTTTTTCGAGGCATGATGCTGTTTTTATATCTTATAACTTTGCGTTTATGCAACGGGAAAAAATATTTAGCTATCGTGATTTCAATAACATTAATTATTTGTCTCTGAAACATGATCTTGAACATATTGAGTGGGAGCAGATGTACTATTTACCATCTGTTGATAGCAAAGTAACATTTTTGAATGACGCTATTATTTACATGTATAACAAAAGTGTTCCAATTAGAAGAAACAAACTCAGAAGGGATACAAAGCCATGGTTTACGAACGAGGTTAAATTGCTTATACAGCGACGTGACAATTGTTATAAAATGTGGAAACGATACAGGACACCTGAATGTTTTCGTGAATTTCGCTTGACCAGAAGAATGGTTGTCTCTAAAATAAAAAGTAACAAGTCTTCATACTACTTCGACAAATTTAACGCTGCTACAGACAGCAAGAAAACATGGAAGCATATAAGAGAAATTGGTATTGGAAAATCGACGATTCGGTCTTTTAATGTCGACGTTAATTCGTTGAATGAGAATTTTGTCATTAATCAACATCCCACTATTCGGATGAATTTTTATGATAATCTCTTACCTCTTGGTGATTCTGTGGTTGAATTTAATTTTCAGTGTGTTGATGTACTAGAAGTAGTTGAGGCTTTTTATGCTGTTAAATCAAATTCCATAGGCTTAGATGAAATTGACCCCAGATTTGTAAAACTCATTTTGCCTTGGATAGTTCATTTCGTAACACATATTTTTAACAACATTATTATGACCAATATATTTCCAACAATATGGAAGTATGCAAAAATTGTTCCAATACCGAAAACCAATAGCGAATATCGTCCCATAGCTATTCTAGCATATTTCAGTAAAGTTTTTGAACGTTTATTACATAAACAAATATATAAACACGTGAATGACAACAGACTGCTTACTGATCGCCAATCTGGTTTCAGACCAAAGCATGGTTGCATTACCGCACTCACTGATGTTGTAGAAGAAATTCGTGGCAATTTAGATAACAACAGAATTTCTATATTGGTTCTATTGGATCATTCTAAGGCATTCGACAGCGTGCATCATTCCATTCTTTGCATGAAACTGATGAAATTTTTTGGGTTTTCGGCACTTGCAGCTAGTTTGATTCAGTCCTATTTATCTGATAGAAGTCAATCTGTGGTGAATAATGAATTAACTTCTCGTCCGTTAACAGTAAATAGAGGTGTTCCACAGGGATCAATTCTTGGACCCTTGTTATACTCAATGTATGCTAATGATCTTCCGCAGCAATTGCGATACTCTTGTGTTCAAATGTATGCTGATGATGTTCAGTTATACCATAGTTGTACAAGGGACGTATTACTAACAGGGTTAGATCACATAAATTTTGACTTGAATCAAATATTTTCCTGGGCATCAGCTAACGGTTTGAGAATCAACCCGAGTAAATCAAAATGTTTAATTATATCCAAGAAAAGTGTAAGAGTTGAGACAGATGTGAATGTTGTTATTGGTGGCTCAAGAATTGAGATTGTGAATACAGCTAGAAATCTCGGAGTGACGTTTAATAGCACCTTAACTTGGACCGATCATATAAATCAGGCTTGTGGTAGAATATATGGTATGCTGCGCGCTTTATGGCCAACACAGCACTTAACACCACTCAATATAAGAGTTCGTCTGGCTAAGGCATATCTTCTACCAACACTATTATATGCAGCGGAAGTTTTTGGTGCCAGTAACTTCCTCGATGTAAGGAAACTCAACACAACTTACAATAACATTGTCCGATATACTTATAGCCTAAGGAGGTTTGATAGAATATCATCATATTCTCACCGGCTTACTGGCATTTCTTTTATAAACATTTTAAAGTTTAGAAGTTTAATTTTTCTTCACAAAATAATTGTAACAAAAGAACCAGTGTATCTATATGAGCGTTTAAGATTTGCAAGATCGAGAAGGGGGAGATATCTAATACAATTGCCATACCGCACCCATTTTTCAGAATGTCAATTCTTTATTTCGAGCATACGTCTCTGGAATCAACTCCCTAGTTATTTACAGTGCACCGACAACTCAATAAAATTTAGGAGATTACTTATTGAGTAGCTTAAATAAAAGCTTCAACATAATGTACACATATGTTTTATTTTTAATTATTTAATATATATATTATTTTTTTTCTCTTTACAAGTATTTAAAATATTAGTATTTTCTTTTTATTTTTTCTTATTTTTTATATCCCTTTAAAGAATTTGTCACATGTTGTCTTTTGTATATGTAACTTGTCTAATTCTAATACTGTAAATTATAAGATATGTTTGTCTTGTTGTATTAGAAAATCAATGAAAGAAATAAATAAATAAATAATAAATATGTTATCTTCCACTCAAGTCCATAAATGGTTAATTTAATTTTGTAAGTTCAAAAATATATAAAAATCAGAAAGTACCAATTGAAAAATAAGAAAGTACCAAAAGTCTTCTCTTATAGTTTCTTAACCACTCTGGACTCTGCATGTCGAATTTTACATTTCTAGGCTCAGAATTAATAAAAATTCAAAAAGTACCAGTTAAAGAACGAAAACGTACCAAAAAGATCCATCTTACAGATTCACGTTCAGTCAGAGTCTTGCATGTTTAATTCAATGTCCAATACTTTCGCAAATTCAAAAAGTACTAGTTAAAGAACAAAAAAGTACCAAACCTTTACTTATAGATTCTCATCTACTTTACATTTTTAGTTTTAGGTTTCTATGTCCATTATATAATAACATAAAAAAAGTACCAATTGAATAACTAAAAAGTACCAAAAGTTCCCTCTTCAGATTCTCATTCACTCAGGACCTTTTATGATTTATATATGCTGCAACGTCCATATTAATGATTATTCAAAAAGTACCAGTTAAAGATCAAAAAGTACCAACATTTTTCATCTTTTCTATTGTCATCTTAAACGTTCAACTTCGAAAAAGGACAAAATTTATATTAATATTTTTTTTCAGATAAATTACGAATATGGTATAATCTTTATTTCTATGCTTATTGGTTTTAAAAATAGATGGGGTAACAAAGTAGTTGCAAAATACACGTTTAAAAAAAGTACCGATTATTTGTTCGGTTATTTTTCTAACGAATTTTTTTTTTTATCTTTTTAAGTTTTAAAAAGATGAGGTTTCCGAATTTACCCGTTTTACCCTTTTTGACCCCCTCGGATTCTGTAAGTTAATAATGTATTTTTGGTTCAGATGACTGTTTTGCCTTTGTTGATTTTTATATAAGATTTAAAAGAACCTAGAAAGGAAATATGTAAAGAAAAATGTATTAGAAATCAATTTTTTAAGAAACTGAAAACGTGTTTTTTTTTCATAAAAAATTTAATAAGCGTGAACACACCTTTATGCATTTGAAAACGTATTAGTTACTTTTTGGCTTATTTTTAAAAATGTATGGAGTGAACAGCAAATGTTTTATCTAAACATGAAGTATAATTGGCTGCTTTTTAAATCTTATGACTTATTCCGTTAAAAGTAAAAGGCACAAATATGATTAATTACTATTGCATCATTACTTTGGGGCAGTCATTTTCTATTTTATATAAAAATTTTAAAATAATGTTGTTTTATACATTAAATAAAAAGGTTGAAATATATATGTATGTTTTGGAATTGTACTATAAAGAGGCAGGTTGCTTAATTTTTAAACGATATTAACAATTTAATTTTTTTTTTTTACTTTGATTTTGAAGTGATTTATTTCGGCTTTCATTTTAATATAAGAAGGCGCTTTAAAAATTTTATAACGGCCGAAAGCGTTATCTTCGGAAACGATGTCCAAAATTCATTGTAAATAAAATAGTATTTTATAAAAAAAGTTTGGAAAAAGATTGTCTTAAATCACGTCCCATTAGCCGACTTATAAAACATAAAAATATCAATTAGAATCTTTACAGCAGTGGTATTCCAAAATCGCACAAAAGGCAGAGTAAAAATTTTTTGTAATGGAATTTTTTATAATTTTTAGTAAGTACAAATTGGTGTTTGACTGTAGACTGACAGCCGCCGCAGTGGCGAAAACGGTAGCACTGCAAAGAATTCTGAAGATGGGAATGATGAGGTTGTTCTCGAAACATGCACATTCGAACCGAGTTCAATCCCCCGTTCAGTTTAAAAATTATCAAAAAAAAAAAAAAAAAAATGTTAATGAATTTATGTGTTGTTTCTAGGGGACAATCAGTTGATTGTGTAGTAAAATTTATATGAAAATCACTCAAAAAACTGAGTAATTTTCATATAAATTTTTCTACACAATCAATTGCCTGTCACCTGCAAACAGCACATTAATTTCGTAAAATTACTTCCTTCATAAAAATAACTCAATTTAATTTAATGAACTTGGATTAATTTTAAAAATTCACTTTAACGATATCTGAATGTCAACTAATTTGTTGGCATTTACAAGAAAAATATTATAGTTTTCGTGTGTTGACATCGCTGCAGCAGTTTTTTTTAACTATACTCGCGACTATAGAAATATGAGAATTGGGCGATACTGCTTTAATGGGTTAAGACCTTATAAATATGCTATATTTGAGTATATTTTTTACTATCCTTAAAGTATGCTTTAGATAATCAAAAACTTTGCAAAATATATGTATATAGAAAATTGTCTCACATACTGAATATGCAAGTACTTGTGCATATTATTTTATTTAAATATTTTAAACATTTTCTCTAGAATTCTTTTATGCAACGAACATTTTGTTCATTCTTCATTTTGTTTTATGTTATAGTTTGCTGGCAACATTTATAACCATTCAAGCATTGCTGATGCACACACAAGCTAACGCTTATTGCTAATACCTAGCAAACATACAAGGTTGGTATTAAAACAGGAATGATTTAAAAATTAAAGCGATTCTTAAATGCGAAGCATAAGGAAATAATTTAAATATCGTTTGAAAATATAAAGTTTCTTTTTAAAAAGCAAAGTATTTCCTAATTTCTTAGAAGCTAAATTCCTAGAAAGGCTTGCTACAACATCAGGTTTAAAAGATTTTTCACATGATACGTTAACGTTCGTTGGGTTTGCAGCAAATTGTTATTGGGTACTTATGTATTTATGTATATGCAAGTTTTAGTTTCTACACCCTGCAGACAAAGTAACTACCCAGTAAAAACTTCGTCTACGAAATAATGTGTTTAGTAATCAGAAAAACAAAACGACACTACTTACAATTCTACTGAAAGAACCAATGAATTTTACAAGGGATGTCCCAAAATAAACGCATTAAAAAGTAAGTCATTATTTTTTACCTACATACATCCAGAAAAAAGTAGTTATAGAAGTTGTTATAGATGTAAATAATGAGTTAAAAAAGCTTTTCATTCTGAAAAAGTAAGCGAAGTTTTTACTGGGTAGTATTTAACTAGCAATACACTGGTTGGTATTTACTTTAAACTTGTGGCACTTTTGATTTTTTTCATATATCAAACTATACTAAATATATATTTAACGTTGGGTTGGCATAGGAGCCCTACTAGTTCCTTTTATGCATTTCAATAATTGTTTAAAATTAGTTGCTTTATTTACAGTATAAGGACTTATTAAGCAAAAGTAAATGTGACAATTCCTCTCAATATTTTTTTCATACTTAATTATTGCTTTAAGCACTTATCCCTGGAACCAGAGGGAGAGAGAGAGAGAGAGAGCATATTGTATTATATATTTTCCTGTTACATCATGTTTCCATTTTGTTTAATTCTCCTTTCTCTTAACTAAATAATTTGAGCAAAAAGAATATGGGAATTTTTTCTTCCCTTTATTTACTTTTTTATGACCATGAAAATAATTTGTCAACTCAAAAATCAACCAAAATTTAACGTTTTTCTTCTAGTTGTATTGTAGTTGTTTCTCAACAGACAAGTAAATTGTTTTTTTTTTATCTACTTTTGTAGTGTTGTTGTTGCTTCTACAACAAGCGGCGTCACGTAGAAAGCTGCGCAGCCGAAATTCCATCATCTTTCTCCTTTTTGACGCCTAATATATAGTAATTAACTAGTCCAAAACCTAACTAGTAAAGATTTTAGCTGCAGGGTGTATACATACTCTTAGTAGTGGTAGTTTGTAGTTGTTGTTGTGTGCGTCCCAAATAACCATTATTATGCTCGTTTATTTTATGTTTTTAAGCCATTATAATACATGATGCAGTCCAATGCAATGCATTCAATTCAATGTTCAATTTTTCTTTCTCTTCTACTTTGTTGTTATGTGCAGAGTGTTTTTTTTGTTTTTTTTTTGGAACATGCATGAGCATGATGTTGATGTATGTTACCAATAATGCAAAAAAGGAGAGTGTGATTGTTTTTTACTTTTATTTCAGTTTTATTTTAGTGAACACAGGGTGTTTTTATTATACAAAAAGAAGTGGTTTCTTTTTAAAAGATGGTTTTATTTTATAAATTTTTATGTTAGAAAACAAAAGGGGGGGGGAGAGGGTGGTGTGGGGGAAAATATTTATAAAATAAAACACTGTATATGATTTTACTTGGTCAGCAGTATTATTTTTGCCATGTAACGGTTATTGACTAACATGTAAATAAATAGCAGGGAAGAGAGGGGAAAGAGAAAAGAAAAATGCTTTTGTTATATTGATGAGTATGCTTTTATAGTTTGTATTTGATGATGTATGTATGTATGCGTGTAAAGTACCCGTAAAATGTAAAATATAATAGTATGTGTATGATTTTGGTCTAAGTGATGCTGCTTTACTGATTGTGCTGCTAAAACCGATGAGTTTGTCAATGAGTGTGTGTGCGTGTTTTGATATTTTTTTTGTGGTTTCACAGAAGCTGGGTTTTATATGAAAGTTTTAGTGATAATACACTTGCTATTGTTATACTATTTTGAATTTTCCCTTTAGTTTTTTTTTCGTTTTTTTATTTTTTTTTTTCTATTACCAAAATTTGTTACAAATTTGTAGCTTTTGTTAAAATTTCCCCTATTTTTTTTTTTTTTTGTTACGGTTATTTGGTATTCTAATGCAAAATATAACAATTTAGTTCAATAAATTTTCTTTTAAAAGAAAAGAGTTTATGAAATTTTTATCTAAAGCTACAGATTTACATATTTTCGAGCAATTTTGTATTTAATAGGAAGGATATTAGTTAGAAATTGTTGAATATTTCCATAAAATTTTATCTGAAAGAGATTTATAAGTGTCAAATTATAATGGTTATCTATTTTTTGTAGAAATATTTGAAAATTGCCACAATTATGCTATTTCAAAGCAATTTAAAACAAAATGTTATTGCTTTAAAAAAAAAAGAATATAAAGAATAATCCAGTAGTTTACAAAACTAGTAAAATTTTTGATAAAAAAAGAAACAAAACTCACTATGTGTGGCTAGTTGTTAAACAAATCACTATTTAACCCTCAAATAACCCACTAAAAAACTTACATTGGTTACCCCCCGTGTGTGATTTTTCACACATATGCAATGACTGCGGGCTTTGCTGTTGCGCAACATTAATGATGTATTTATCCCGTTGGTGATCAACAACAAACCATACAAAACTTTAACCCATATTATTTTTATTCATAACTCAATTATGAATAAAAATTCCCCGGAAGTTTATTCCCTTTTCCCGGGAAATTTTTATTTATAATTGGGTTGTTTGTGTATTTTATATAAGCACTGACTTTATGAAGCATACATTGCATGCAGTTCGTAACAAAATCAAAAATATTCATACTTGCCGACAGACAATTTTGTCTCTAGTGCAAATCACATTGAATTTTAATCAAAAAATGTCTTAACAGTACTTAATTGATATTGCTAACAAAGTCAAGAAATTTCTTTAGTGTACCTCAACAATTTTTTTTATCGTGTAAAAATGATTCCTTTTCTGTTGTTTTTCACACAAGGGCGATTTTAAGGTTAATACTAAAGCTCTGCACGAATGCATTAGAATGCCGTTTCAAAACACTCGATTGTTTTTCAACTACTGATTGTCGATCGCTTTTTGCTACCGATTCAAATTCTGTATTGTGAAAAACACATAAAGCACGAAAAAAATATAAACACACAAATGCAAATGAATTAGTGTCTTATAAACGACCAAATACGAAGTGTAAAGAGCACTAAATATACTCCACACAACAACGAAACAAACGAATAACACAAACTACACCAAATCACACGAATCGCACGAATCACACCAAACAACAGTAACAAAAGAGGTGATATGAATTGTCTTATTTTTCAAACTTTTTGTACACTTGTCGAAGTCACATCGACGACTGAAGTGATGAGCATAAAAAATATGTTTTAGTAGTGGAATACACAATTGTGCAAAGAAATGGAATTCCCTGTTATTGACTCACAATTGTTGCGTGTTATGTTTTCTTTCACATCGAATTATACATTGCGTTGATTTGTTTTTTTAAATCAAACTATTGCTTAACAACGAGTTGTTTGAAACCAACTACTGTTTAAAATTGATTCGGTTTTTCATTGTGTATCATTCGAGCTGATTAAAAAAAAAAAAAAAAACATTGTATTTGACAGAACAATAACTTGGTGTGGAGAACTGTGAAAAAGAAACAAATACATTCGTGCAGGGCTTTAGTTAATACCTCAAATTTTAACAGGCAGACTTTTTTAAAATTCTTGGGAGAAAAATGCCAATATGTAATAAGAACTTTCAATAAATAAATATGAAAAAAATCGAAAAGTAAAAGATAATTTGTCCTCAATTCGTTCATGATCTTAATTTTTTTTTAATTAAAACCCGACGCGTGTTCAGTTATATTTCCAAAATTCTTTTAAACAGTCTTACCTTTTCATTTTTAATCTCTTCCAGTTCCAAAACCTCTGCCGAAACCTTTTGAGCATGTCGATCTACTCCTGGACTCAAAAGTACCTCCCAAGTTAAAGTAGGCTTAGGATTTCCTCCCTCGCTAATGCAAGCTAAATTTAATTCGGAATTTTCTTTAACGGGTACAAAAATATTGCCCGCATCTAAACGTCTGCCATCTATTAGTAAATAAGGAGGTTTAGGACGATCTAAAAAAAAAAAAGACAAAGAGAATAAAAAATATTTAAAATAATATAAATTTAAAAGAAATTTAATTTTAAAACTTTAATTTAAGTTTAGCAAAAAAGCCAACGTAGAAACCATAGAGAGAATATGTACGTGTTTGCCCAAAAGTATGCTTTAGTTTACGAAACTCATTTCATACAGCCATGAAATAACGAACAAAAGAAAAAAAAAAACGTGAAAATTGTTGGAAGTTTTTAAATGAAAATAACATTTTTTTTTGTTATTTCATAGAAGTTTCGTTTCAGTTGTTATTATTTGGTGTGACACACCAAAAGGTTTTACACTTTTCTCTGGCTTAATTGTATAAAAAGGAATAATACTTGTTTTGGTCATGCCCAGCTTAAAATTGTATTTTTCTAAGCAATAAAGAGTTGTAAAACTTATTTTTTTTTGTTAAAAAAGAATGAGAAAAGAAAGAAAACCAAGTTGAAAATAAAGTTTGTAGTTAAACAACAAAACATGTTGAAATAAAAGTTACAAGTTTTAAACCAAATAAAATAAATTGACCTTATTTTTTAGATTAAAATTAAAGCATACTTTTAGGTGTAAACAAGTTTAAGTATAAAAGTGTTTAAATTACCTAAAACCACTAATTTAACTGGCCTGGCATTTTCAGTATAATGTCTGGTATTTTCCGCCTCACACTGCCATTTGCCATCATCCTCCAGCATCACATTGGTGATGGTTAAAGCGCCATTAGCCTCTTTGATAAAACGATAATCTGTTACTCTTGTGGTGCGATCCATGGCATGGACAACCTTCAAAATAAAATTAAATAAAGACATAATGATATGAGTTTATTCAGTTATATATTGGAAACATTTATGTAGTTTAATTAAGTATTAAATTATTATCTGTTTTATGCACTTAAAAAATATAATAAATTTCTTTTTTAATGCTGTTTAAGCTGTTTAATATAAAAAAAAAAATTAAATTTAATTATATATAAAATGTGACCGACAAAGAGCGAGATAGTTTTTTTTACTAAGTATTTTGTTTTTGTAGCATACTTGTAGGTTGTCAGCTGTTTTGGCTTTTATGTGTGTTTGTTGTTTAACATTTTTGCTTGTGTGCATAAATATTTATTTAACATTTTAAGTTTAAGCTGCTTAATAACTGCTTTGTTTATAAACAAATGCATTTATTTTTTTAATTATTATTAAAATTTAAATTTTTACTACCTTCATTATGAGTTCAGTAAAGCTCTTAAGTACCTGGTTGAGTTATGCATGTTTGAGCGACTGTTATTTAATGTTTGTAAAAGTTTCGTGAAAGCTAATGAGTAAATCCTAGTCCCTGTTGTATATGATTTTAAAAATGGCAAGGAATTAATTATTATGACCAAACAAAAATTGGATGAATTTTTGGTCAAGGGCATAAATTATTTCAAAAGAGGGGTGAAATTTAAAGCAGTTTTCGAAAATAAAAAGGACATTATTCAGCATTCGGCTCACACCCCCAGGAACGATATCTATTTTTTTAATTGTTGTGTAGACGAACACAACCCTTAATACCGTTCGTAGCTATTTTAAAGAAAGAGCAGAACATAAAATAGTGTTCTGTTCTTCGTTAAAAAACAAAACAATTGTAGTGATACTGTAGACAAACATTATATTTTAGTGTTCTCTTAATATTTCTGTTTTTACATTAATAAAGAAATAAACAAACAAAAAATTTTAGCAACGACCGCAGCACGAACAGCTTGTGTCTGTATTGTGTATATGTTTTGTTTGTGTATAATTATTTTGCAGGTTTTTTTTTGTTTCGTATGTATGTGTATTTTATTTTGTAAAAATTTGTGGTTTTTTTACCAGCCAAAAAGAAATGTACGAACATTAATGAGCTGAACGGAACACAATGAAGTTTGTGGTTTTTTTTTTAAACCAAACGGAATTAAACGTTCTCATCTTTTGTTGAGTTGGATAAAAACAGTATTATTTTTATGTTCGGAAGGTGACAAACAAAGAAACCTTATTTTTTAATGATTTTTCTACACAAACACTATTAGCGTTTGTGTTTTCCACAAATCTCCCGAACCGAACACTAAGGAGAGATATTAAGTTTTTATTTTCAGGCACTGATTTAAAGTAAGAAATAAAATGATTTTTTATTGAAACGTACTTTTTAAAATATTCCTCATAAAAATTATATGTTGAAGGTATAAAAACTTTGAAAAAGTTTTAACGTCAATTTTAATTAAAGCAGATACATTTTTTAAATTTGCTAACAATAATTTTATATAAATTTCATGATGAAAATCTTTAATTTAAAGTTTTCAACGAAATTTTTGACTTAAAAAGTTAACAATAACATTTTTTCATCGAAATTTTATAAAAAAAAAAAAAAAATTAATAAAAAAAAATTATTTATGAAACAAAAACTTTTTATAGAAAAATTTTATGAAATTGTATGCCCAAAATTGTCTTCAAAAATTACCAGAAACGATACCAGTTTTTATGTTTAATATAAAGCTTCAACATAACTTATTTTACTTAGTCCTCATCCATATTATGAAACATTTGCTGCAAAAAATTTCTTCAATTCTCTTTTGAAACTGCATTCGTGTCCTTAGAATAAACATTTTGTTTTACAGCATTGTGTCATTTTCTATGCCTTCTCTCCTTCTTTCAATAACAAACTTACAAAAACTGCTTGCACATGAAAAAAACAGGTAAGAAAGTATAGTCGGTCAAGCCCGACCATATGATACCCTACACCGCAGTATTTAAAAACACATCATGCTTATGTGTCCATATAAATATGGATTTATCTATGTTTATAAACTTCATTCAAATCGGTTTGAAAGCTTTTGAGAGGCAGAAATTGCCCCAAACCTCTCCTTGCGGTCCTATTTTTGAAAAACTGTACAGCTTATGTGTCCATATAGATATGGATCTATCTATGATTTAAGTTTCATTAAAATCGGTTTGAGAGACAGAAATTGGTCCTATCTCCCCTCGTGGTCCTATTCTTTAAAAAATGCATGCCTTATGTGTCCATATAGATGTGGTTTTATCTATCTATGTTTTAAATTTCATTAAAATTTGTTCGATAGTTTTTAAGAGGAAGAAATTTCCCCCTACCTTCCCTCGTGGTCCTACGATTCGGCTCATTTCCAAAATTGCGACCTTTACTTTGCGCACATGGTTACATGGACAGCCAGCAGGACAGACATCGTTAGTTCGACTCAGAAAGTGATACTTAGTCGATCAGTATACTTTAAGGTGGGTCTAGGACCAATATTTAAAGGCGTTACACACATCAGCACAAATGCATAATACCCTCTCCACTGTTGTGGTGTTGGTATAATTACACTTTTTCATTCGTCTTTCCCCTTTCACCAACAAACTCAAATGTTTCGCAGCTAATGTTTCCTAATATGGATGGATTGGATGGAACTTACAATTTCCAGTAAAGTTTATTCTAAAAAATTTATTATTTTAGATGCCCGCCACTAACAGTTAGAATATTTCAGGAGTGAGATCTATAAATTATTAGCCAAACTTAATGAGAACTGACGTCGTGGCTATAATTAGTCTACGTTTTATTATTTGAAGACCATCAGAAAGTTTTATGCTTTAATGTTAGTTGTAGTTAACATTTTTCGGTGGTAGATTTATAACTCTTATCCATTCGGACCAATTTTGCTGGATTTTAATCCCAAAGCAAACAATTTGACATCAATCTTTCTTTTAAATTGTTTCAACGTTTTTTTTTTTTTAACAGACAGACATGTTCTATTCGATTCGAGGACACATATACTTTATTGGGTCTTACATCAATAAAATTTTCACATGGATTTGCAAATTTAGTATACCCTTATTCGCCACAAGTGGTGGAGGCTTAAAAAAAAAACAAATTAAAAGGAAATTAATTTTTTCCCTGCTCTAATAGGAAATTCTATAAAATGATTAAGTTACATTTGCTTTATAATACACCAATGACCTGTTGTTATTTAAATAAACTATTTACAGCACTACTACATTTACAACATACACCTAAGTTTTAGTGCGTGTAAATAACTATGCATACAGTTATGTTAATGTCGCCATATGTGTGGGTATATATTTAAAAACAATATAAACACTGGTCTTAAACTTATTGCGTATTTGAACTCTGGGTATGTGCTGGTATTTGTAAATGTAAACTGCTGTCTGTGTAGATGTGTTGCTATTGTATTGTCCCAGCGGGAAAACTCAGAAGACCTTCTTACTTCAGGCCTTTTTAAAGGCCTGCTTAAAAAATTTTTTGATTTATTTACTATTCTTACGTAACTGCAAAAGAATGCCTCATAGAAGGGCTCCACACTCGCTTCTATGAGAAGCGAGAAAAGAAGGAGTAACATTTTTTGTTTTGTTTTTTTGCACAAGCAAAAGCAAAAGAATTCAGATCCCTTTACAAAAACAAAGTAACATTTGTTGTAAACAGTGTTACCGTCGGATATTTTAAAAAAGTACCAAAAAAAGGGGATATCTACAAAAAAAGTGGCACCAAAAAGAGGATTTTAAAAAAAATGAGCATATCTTTTAAAATTAATATATGTACACCACATTATGTATTTTTTTTACTTTTTTTCTATTTATTATAATTTTAAATGGTATAAAACATAACAAAAAACATTGTATAGTAATTATATGCACTAAAAAACAATTAATCGTTTTACAATAGACATACATTCTTACTTACAAATGGCTCATTTGTTGTAAAAACTAAAATAAATATTTTGTAAATATTTCTCTGGAGAAGTAATTTTTATAAAATATTTACTTTAATATTTTGATAATTCAAACCCGTTAAACTTGTTTTCTGCCAAAACATGTTTTTTGGATTATGACATTTTTGCAGTGAATAGAAGATATTTATGTAATGTGTTTTTAATAAATACATTTATTATTAAATTTCTTGTACTTGAATACATGTTCCAATTTCACGCCAAAAAGTTTCAGCATTCGAAATTTTAATTATGTGTTCATAATTCGTGTCATTTACTTTACTCTCTTGAAGTTTAAATTGATGTATAAATGCATCTGGGTCAGTTATAATATCTTTAAACTCTGAAACTAATTCGAAATAGTTTATATCTTCATTAGACACTACAAATAATGGGTCTAAATACTTCAATATATTGAGCTTTTTGTTTTTTATATCAATTCTTGTTATCAATTCTCTACACAATTTTTGATTTTTAATGTCAATTACACAAATTTTAGAAAAGTTTTCGGAACACAATAGTTCGGTTTCTGCTTCACGACCAATATATATATGCGAGATATCTTTACCCCCTTATTCATATTAAATAAGACAGGTTAATTAAAGTTTATTCAACCGATTTTCAGCTTACCACGCATGACAAGAAAAAATTCTTATAAAAGTGTCTTTTCTAAAGCATTTTGTGGCGGTTGGAAAAGACTTGAACCCACCAAGGACGCTAATTTCTTAGCATATATTACAGCTGGGAGTTATAATAAAACAGAAAGAAAAAAAGTATATTTTCCTAACGTAAAAAGTATCACAAAAGTGGCAAGAATCCCAAAAAGTACCACATTTGGGTGCATTTTGTAAAAGTGGCCAAATAGTATCCAAGTAGCCGAAAAAGTGGCAAATTGCCACTTTAGTGGCACCAACGGTAACGCTGGTTGTAAATCATTTTAGTTGAAGTTAAAAAGAGGAAGAGTAAAATTTTTTGTTTTGTTTTTTTCGCCAAAGCGAAAGAATTCAGATCCCGTTAAAAAAACAAAGTAACAAAGTAGGTGCATATGAAAATACAAAATAAAAACAATAATGTAAATCATTTTAGTTGAGTTTTGTTCACTAAGGAAGAAAAGTACTTGTGCTTAAAAGTTTTATTTTATTATAAACTTTTATTTGCAATCTATTTTACAATATTTAGCAAATTTAATTATTTCAATAAAAAAATAGGTATCACATGTTTTATTAAACTACAATAAGTTTAATGAAAAATATAAACATACGTTTGTAAAATAGGTATACGTACCAGGCGCGGATTCAGGGGGGGGTGAAATAAGGAAATTTCCCCCCCGTAAATTATAAAAATATGTTTTGTTTATTTCGATAATACAAGAATACCCATTAAAATTATATTTTTTTAATGTACAAAATTTTTGGAATCCCAGCAAGGTTTTTTTTTTTGTTTTTTTTATTGAACCTCTAACGAAATTTTCAATAAGTATTTTTTTGTTTTTTTATTGAATCTCTAACCAAATTTTCAATAAGTATCCAAATCTTCATCCTAATAGTTATTTATTAGATATTTTCAATGAAACATCTAGTTTACTGTATTCAAATACTTATTATTCTACATTCAATCCCAGTAGGCGCGATCTATGTATAACCAAAGAGTAAACGTTTGACTTGAAAATGCGTGCGGTTGAATTATTAAAAAGCCTTAATATTTGCAATATTTATGTATATACAGGTATCCCTTGATTTACACGGTACTTCATTTACGCGGTTTAGATATAACACGGAACAATAATAGTAACCTTTTTTTGAATTACGCGCTATTTTTTGCGCGGTTTTAATAAAACACGCTCAAAAAATTATAATAATCTTTATTTTACGGGAACTGCTGCACTGTGATTCAAGAAATTTCATCATTTGTGTGCTAAAATAGATCTGCACAAGTGCATACTGACATATTTTACAAAAATTAAAAGATTTATGTACCTATGTACCAATGTAAATTTACTGCTTAATGGAAATTTTTACAGGTTACTGCAATTTTTGCCAGTAACCTGAACATTTTCTAAATTTTTTTCAGAAACCAGTAAAATTTTATTGGGTTTTAGTCAATTCGCCCTGGCTTAGTTTGTTTTTGACTATTTTACAATTGACATAATTTTCTTATATTTTTAATTTTAATATTGAAATGTGTTTCAATAATTTATTTTTTTTTTGTTCTCTTTTAATTCGAATGTTTTATAAAAATATAATAACAAAGCTTTATACATATCATTATAAAGAAATACCATTTAATTTAAAATAAAATTTTAATTCTATATGTTTTTGATTAGCGCGGTTTTTGGGCCCAAAAATTAAATTTTGTATGCATCGCATGTCTTGATTTACACGATATATTAAATTTCTGGTCCCATAAACGGAATTTGTACCCGTCCTGAACCTTTTTTACACGAATTTGATTTACACGTGCTTTCTTCGGTCCCAACAGACCGCGTAAATCGAGGGTTACCTGTATGTGTTATATGAAAAAAATCCTATTCGATAATTTTTGACGAACGCACGGATTTGTCGGGGAAAAGCCAGATTTCCTTATCTTTAAAATATTTCAACATACAACAAAAAGTTGTTAGGCAAGAATTGTTTTGGCTTTGTTGTAAAAGCATTTGAAGAGCCTTCACAGGATATCGATAATGACGCTGATGTGTCAATTGATGCGATGGCACTATCATAAACAGTTCTTAAAACTTTGACAAATTTTAGTCTTGACCGAAAAAATTGTATAGGAGTTGGAACTGATGGGTGTCGTTTGATGTCAGCAGAAAATGAAGCTGTTAAAAAATTCTGGAAACCGCGACAAATGCGAAACAAACGCCTTGCTATTTCCCGAAAATCAGGCAAAACACGTTTTTAGTAAAGTATTTGGGAGCCAAACTCTCTACATTATGCGAGACAAGATGGGTGGACCGTCACGACTCAGCTTTACACTTTGCAACAAGTGTACATCATATAGTAGAAGCTTTGGAAAAAATATCTGAGTGGAAAGGTAGAGATACTTCATCAAGAGCCTTATATTAAGGAACTCACTTAGAACTTTTGAATTTATTTGCGGAATAACCATATTAAGTGTGATACTTATTGTAACACATCCACTTAGTATCATTTTACAAAAGCAAGATATAGATCTTCAAAAAGGATCAAGCCTTATCAAAACTTTAATCATGTGCCTTGAAGAAAAAAGAAATAAAGCCGAAGAACAATTTAAAGTGATTTTTAAAAAAGTTACAAGTTATTTGCGTTCAAATCGAGGTTCCAACCTAAAAAACAAGATTTGAACGAAATAATCACATCCAAAATGTTGAAGATTTTTACCGAGCTGTAGGTTTCATTCTCTTATTGAATTTATTTTAGAAGATCTCAAAACACCTTTCCAGTAGATATCTTTAATGTATTGAACATACCAAAACTTCTACTCAAAGTGTAACTAAGTCATATACAGATATAAAACTTTTAAAATCACAACTCGAGATAAACACCTACTAACATCTAAACTTGAGCCTGAACTGTAGCATTGGCAACAAACATGGAAATTATCTGAAAATCTATCAAATAACGTTGTAGTTGCTTTAATAAACCGTGATGAAGATATCTACCTAAATCTAAGAAAAATATTTCAAATTTTCGTTTCAATGCTCGTAAGTAATGCTACGAGCGAGAGGTCATTTCCTACTCTTCGTCAAATAAAAACATGGCTCAGATCAACAATGACAAACTGAACATAGACTGTACTGTCTAAATTTGCCTCACAAGGAAATCATAAATTGCTTATTTAAAAAGATAAGTTTATTTTAATTTATATTGAATATTTTATTTAACCTTATTGTTGAGTTTTTTTTTAATATAATATACACAAATTGCTTTTAATAAACTTTTAAAAACAAATTTTTTTTTGTATCATAAAAAATTCCCCCCCCCCCCCCTAAGGCTCAAGCTGGATCCGCGCCTGATACATACATATATAAAAAGTTAAGTGTTGTACATGAAACCTTTTTAGTCTTCTAATTTCATTTGTAAGGAAATATTCGTTAATGTTTTAGACTGATAGCCCTTCAATATGACCTTAAATCAAAGGCATTTGTAGAAGGATGGTCTGAAAGGCCTTTTAAGAGATATTAATTGAAAGGCCTTTTAAGATACCTTTCTTAAAAACCCTTCAAGATAACCTTTTTTCTAAGGACTTTTGACAGTCATTCTCTGAAAAGCCTTCTAAGAGCCATTTATTTGAATGCCTTTAAGAAGCCCTGGCGAAAGAAAGGAAAGCGTAAGTCCTTCTCCGCAATGACAACGCGAGTATGGAATGGAGCGAGAAGGCCTTGTTTATCCAAAAGAAGGGGTACAGAGGCCTTCTAGAAGGCCTCCGTACTCCTTCTTTTTCCCGCTGGGGTGTGTCATAAATAAAATAAAACAGGTATATTTTATACTGTAATAATAAGGGAAACCGGAAATTTATGCTTTTTATAAAGTGTTTTATAAGCATTAACTATGCAGTAAAAATGTAAAAATATGCCCTAAAATGTGCAAAAAAGTATGCTCTAAAAAACAAAACACTCATTCATGTTCATAATAAACAATTAAAAAAGTATAGTCCGTCATGTCTGAGCATATGATACTTTATACCACAATATTATCTATAATCCTACTGGAAACTACTCTTTTAACCAAAATATATGCGAAAAAAAATGCTGACTGAGTAAAATATGCAAAAATATGCACTAACAAATCGTTACTCAAATTCATAAAAAGCTCTAAAACGGATAAATATTTTGTTTTTTCCTTCATTGGTCGCATAAGAAAAAAAACATGCCCCTGCTACTTAACGGTGTCCCTGGTAATAACAATAACAATTATGGAAAAATTAAAGAGCCGGTAAATAAAAACCAATTGCAAATGTTAAACAATTTTTGCATACCCTAAGCCCCCTGTGCAAATATGTGTGTATGTATGCGTACGCTGACTGTATAGGAATGTTTGCATGTGGCTGTGTGTTTAATTCAGTAATTCTCCAGATCTTTTCTCACCCTGCTTTTAGTGCCCTGCGTGTAAAATTTTTGCTGGTATTTGTTTGGTTTATTATTGTTATTATTGCGGTCATTACTAAGTATTTATTATTATGATATTTTAATATTGTTATTGTTTTAAAACAGAGAAAGAAACAACAACAATGTTAAACAAACCAGTCGTGTACAAAAGTACTATTTCTAGGTAGTTAAAGCCAGAGAGAAATATTAAAATAAATTTTATTTTTATTTAAATTTTTTTTTTAAACAACGTGCTTAAAAATAAAATCTTGTTTAAAATTTGATTATCTGCTTTTTTAACCACATTTTATAACATTCTTTTTTTTTTGCTTATTTTAAGGTAATTTTTCTTTTGGAAATTATATTTGTCTTAATACAGGGGGCAAATTATGGCATTCGTGATCGAACGCTTTTTCGATTCGAAAGTAATTTCACTTCTGATTCTTTTTGTCTTTACTGAACGGATCGAAACTATTTTTTCAGTGTTGTAAAGCATCTATTTGAGTTTTTCTAACACTGAAAAAACAATCAAGATTCGCTTAGTATCGACTGACCTTAAATTACTTTCGAATCGAAAAATTATTCGATCACGACTGCCATAATTTGTCCCCAGAATAATTTGAAAAAATATTTATACCCACACCACAATAATGGAGAGGGTATTATGCATATGTGCTGATGTATGTAACGCCTTAAAATATTGGTCCTAGACCCACCTTGAAGTATACCGATCGACTCAGAACCACTTTCTGAGTCAAACTAACGATGTCCGTCCGGCTGGCTGGCTGGCTGGATGTCCATGTAACCTTGTGCGCAAAGTACAGGTCGCAATTTTGGAGATAATTTGATAAAATTTGGGAGATAGGTTCTTATTGACTCAAGGACCAAGCCTATTGAAAATGGGCCAAATCGTAGGACCACGAGGGAAGATAGGGGGAAATTTCTTCCTCTCAGAAACTATCAAACCGATTTTAATAAAATTTAAAACTAACATAGAACCATATCTTCATGGACACAAAAGGGATGTATGTTTTAAAAAATAGGACCATGAGGGGAGATAGGGCCAATTTCTGCCTCTCAAACCGATTTTAATGAAATTCAAAACATAGATAGATCCATATCTATATAGACACATAAGCTGTACAGTTTTTCAAAAATGGGACCACAAGGGGAGGTAGGGGGCAATTTCTGCCCCTCACAAACTTTTAACCCGATTTTAATAAGTTTTATAAACATAGATAAATTTATATTTATATGGACATATAAGCATGATGTGTTTTTTAATACTGTGGTGTAGGGTATCATATGGTCGGGCTTGACCGACTATACTTTCTTACTTGTTTTAAATAAAAATTATATTTGAAAAAAAGGTGACCTTCTGTTCTGAATTATACAGTATATTAAATATCTGTTCTGGGTGAGTTTAGTCATGTTGTTGGTATGAGTAAACGTTTAATTCATTTGATAAAATTTTTAATTAAAACTGATTTGAATTTTGATTAATAGTTTAATTAAAAAAAATTTGGGGAGAATTTTTTTAATTTCAAACGAACGAACAATAGTTTGCGAACGCAATGAAGTTTGTAGTTTTTTTTTACGAAAAACCGAACCTAACCCCATGTCTCCATGCGCTTTCGATTAGAACATGACATGACCATAACGCCGGCAGAGCAATGGTATTAATTTGTGCATGTTCTTGTATGTGGCGAATACGTGTTGATGTTCATGTTCTGATTGACCACAATTTTTGTTGTTGTGCGTTTGGTTGTATACAGAAAATACATTGTATGGCCAACATCATGGCGACGATGGCAGCACATGGACGAAACATGAACATGAACAGTCTACACGAGTATAATTCATGTGCGACATGCCGTTTTCACCAATTTGATGGATGGTGGAGACGGGTAGTAATGACATGCTCTTATCTTTTTGTAGAATTGGCTTAGTACATATTCGTATTGTGTACGAAGATCAAAAACAGAGAAACTTTTTTAAGGTTTTCACTACACAAATACTATTAGTGTTTCTGTTTTTTATATTTCTGCCGTACAGAACTCTAAAGTACATTTTCGAACATTGATTTAAATCAAGTTTCAGTCAATATATTGATGATGCTACAAAATCTAAGTCCGAGCTTATTAAGAAAACCCCAACGGGCTTTCGCTAGTTTCAAAAAGTACTATCAGATGTGGAAATCAAAATAAAGTGCACCTTCGATAACCTTAAAAATGTTGAAGTGTACAATTTTTTAAATAAACAGGCGAAACAGGCAAAGTCAATAAATATCACCTTCTACATAACAAATATGAAATTTTATTAAAAATCGACATTATTTCGTCAATTCTACTTTGTATTGTTTTGCATGTAGTAAAAGGCCATAAGCACCACGACCTAGAGGATCTTTTGTGCAGCCTTTGTACCTCAACAAGTCAGGTTCAGGCTACGTTTAAAGCTAATTGCCCAGCATGGTAAAATATCATAAATTTGAGTTGGGCTCATTATTTTTCCCCCAAAAAAATTTCCGCCTAGAATTCCCCAAGGTGGGACAGCAGCAGAACAGATGTTGTGACGTTTTGTGTCATCAACCTTACAAAATCTGCATATCCTGGTACATACGTTACCCATAATAAAATGGTGGTATCTAAAACCACAATGCCTCGTAAATTTTGGCCTATAATCAGCGTTAACAAGCAGAAGTAGGCTACCTGCCTTGTCACAGGACAGTGCCACAAATCTCTTGGAATGTCTTTATCCAGAAGTGGACGCCCATGTATATAGGAATTCACATTCGAACCATTTTTGTTATGAACCCCTAATGTAACCGCCAGTGGTGCAGAAGAGAGGACCAGCCCAGGGCCTTAAAATAGACGGCGATCGCCCTTACTTGCCAAACAATCAGCCCTTTCATTGCACACATGCCCTTCATGGCCTGGCTACCTTACTTTATCCTGTCTGCTAGTCGCAGGTCGCCATTCGGTATAGTTTAAGTTGAGTTTACAAAAGAGTTATTATGAAGTTGAAATGTCCTTTAACAAAAAAAATTAATTATAATGTCTGTATGAGATAATGCGAAATTTCCCTGCATCAATATTTGTATTTTCTTTTGAAGTCCCTTCGACAACTCATATTCGCTTAGACGTTACGTTTTTTATTGCAGCCTACAAATTCAGGTTAAACCTTAATTCAAATTTAACTATTAAATTACAAACGTATTTTACAAATCATTATAAAGAGTAACATCAATTTGTTGTTTAATTTTACATTTCGTGCGTCATTGCTTACGCACTCCGCCATATCGAAACCAATGCAGCGAAAATAAATTCCAGATAAACTGTGGACAGTTCGTATATGGATGAAACTTACTCAGTGCTATGTAAATGTCTAGTAAGCGAAAACAAAACCGTTAAAACAGGTCTTAAACAGGTCTAAGATTTGAATAAGTTCTGGAGGGCAGCTAACATTGCAGTGTCTACAAAAAAAAAGGTATTCAATAGCACTGTAAAGTCAGTACTGCTTTATAGCCCGGAGACCTGGAACTTTGCGAACCTTAATAGACAAAAACAATAGGTCTACGTCAATTAATGCCTTCGCCGAATCCTCAAAATATTTTGGTCGCAAGCTTTAACAAATTTTGCTTGGAACGCAACAACCAGCAATTGATCATCAGATCAAAATACGCAAATATAGATGGTTGGGCCATACCCCCTTACCTAAGCCAGACAAAGACATCAATAAGAACTTCCTTTTATTATAACCCACAAGGCCACAGGGAGCAATAAGAAGGGGACGCCCTTAAAATATGTACAAGCAGCCACCAAGTTCCAGAAAAACTACAAACTGCTGGATTGACCTGTAATTAATGAAGAAGGAACTAGATGGAGCTCAGTTATTGAGGCCCTATGTTCCTTAAAGGAATTTTTAGTATTGTATACACTTCTTAAAAAAGTACTATTTTGAAACAAAAAGTACCATTACAAAAAATTGCACTTTAAACATAATAAGTGTGATTATTTGAGTTAAACTAGTTTTCTGTACTAAAGGGTAGTTAAGGGCCGATTTTAAATGTGAAACACACCTAAACGTCAAGTTTTTTCTGTATTTCATTTGCCATTTCTTAATTTCAGACTAACTCAATTCGAACCATTGAAATATACACAATCGAGCAACGCGTTAACTTACTCAGACTTATTATGAAAATGTTCGTTCAAATCAAAAAGCATATCGTGCACTTCGTGATTCAGTGATGAGGCACATTTTCACCCCAGTGGATTCGTCAATAAGCCGAATTGCCGCATTTGGGCTTATGATAATCCAAGAGGGATTGTCGAAAATCCAATGCACCCACAAAGAGTGACTGTTTGGTGAGGTTAATAGGCTGGCGGCATCATCGGGCCGTATTTTTTTTTTCAAAATGAGGCCCATCAGGCATTTTCTGATTATGGGGTTCTCTATCGTGAGATGACAAAGAATTTTTTATGGCCCGAATTGGAAGATGTGGATGTGGACAATATGGGGTTTCAACAGGACGGTGCCACTAGCCACACAGCTAACGAAATAATGGCTCTTTTACGCGACAAATTCAATGGCCATGTTATCTCACGTAGTGGAGATGTCAATTGCCCGCTAAGGTCATGTGATTTGACACCGTTGTGCTTCTTTCTTTGGGGTTATTTGAAAGAAAAGCTGTACGTCGATAAGACAGAAACAATTCAAGAGCTAAAGGATGAGATAATTCGGCACATTAACGGCATAGAACCTCAATTATGGTTTAGCGTCATCCAAAATTTGGGCTATCGGATGGAGGCGTTCCGCCGAGTTCGCGGCGACCATTTGGCCTATATTTTGTTACAAACATAATTGAACCATACCAATAGTCTATATAATAAAAATGAAATGTTATCTGTTGTTGATCGCATAACTTGAGAACGGCTTGACCGATTTGGTCCAACTTAGGTTTTTACGGAAAGAGAACCCCGCCCACTTTTACGCTCACTTTTTTCGATTAACCTAAAATAAGAAAACGGCTCCATCGAATTGACAAATTTTTGTTCAAATGTTCGTCTTAATCCATTTTAAGTTTTCATCGAAAGAAAAATTTACCACGCCTACTTTTACGCCCACTTTTTCTATTTATTTCACCGATTTGGACGATTTTTTCTTTAAAACGATCGCCATGGTCCAACTTAGGTTTTTACGGAAAGAAAATATTGCCCCGCCCACTTTTTCGATTTACCTAAAATCAAAAAACGGCTCCATCGATCATTAGTAATCAGCTACCGAGCTAGTATCATAATTAAAAGAAATGACAATAGTTTCACAAATATTTTTGTTTTATTCAAAATCAACATCGGCCCTTTAAATTTAACCACCCTTTATAATACTATTAAAATTTAATGCAGTTTTTAAAGAGGCTTCCTTAATTTACCAGCTTTTTTCGACGTATCTGCAAATTCTTGTCTCGTTTTGGCCCCTTTATTCCTATAAAAAAATATTCCGTAATTGTTTGTGTGTTAAAAGACCTTGTTTTTATCGCCTTTAGCTGTCACATTATGCAAATAAGATAATTTTTATTATTGGATAGTTTAAGGATGTCATAAATAAAGACAAAATAAGGAAATAATAATAAAAAATAAATATGAATGGATTTTAATTCTTAACATTCCAGTAAATTTTATCAAGCAACGAAAAGAAAATGTAAGAGAAATAAACAAAGTTAAAAAGATCTTTGAAACTAAAGAATTAAAATAAAACTTTTTTAAAGATAGTTTTTTTTTTAATAATAGCTGGGTTTTATGTATCGTATCAGTGTCAGTATGTCTATATATATATTTTTTTTGAGCTGAAAGCAATCAATTCATGATATCGAATGTTTTTACACGAAGTGCAACTTTAAATGACTGTAACTGACTTTTTGACAATTTTACATTTCTCAGCGTTATCTTCTGGTAACTGCTTCTCGTTTTACTTGTTTGCAAATCGAGTACGAGTTTTCTGTTTTCATTTTTATTGTACAACAACCCCATAATAATTTGTTATTCTTGCTTGTTTTTGTGTAAAAACTTTAACCATTTCCAAAAAAAAAAAGAAAAAAGTTTCCCAACCAAAAAAAAGACAACACAAAAAGTTATTGAGTTGTAATTGCACATTTTGTCCTGCTCTTTTTTTTTTTGTTTGCTCTACAATACAGCAAGCAATTTAATAAAAACTTACAAACACACACATTTATGCAGATGTACATAGACTGTCTCTTTTTCTCTTAAAAACGACACTGTTATATAGTTAAGTTAAAAGTTTTGTTGCCTACTTTTTGGCTTTTGTACACGTGCTGCAAATGCAATTAGTAGTAAAAGAAACTTACAAGCAATTTTCAATGAAAAATATATTAAAAAACAAAAAAATTATATAAAAAAAATGAGAAAAATTATTTTCTTTTTTTGGGACAAAATTAAAACAACAAAACTTTTTGAATTTTGAGTTTTCTTTTTAAATGGTTGTTGAGTTTTTTTCTTTTTTTTTTAATAGTTTTTTACTGTCGAAAGAGGAGTTATTGTTGCCATTGGTGGCTTTAACAACTTTAAGCACGACTGATGTTGTAAGGTACTTTTAAAAAGTAATAAAAAATGTTGTTGCATTTTGTTTAAAAGTTGTTTCTTTCTTTGAACCACTACAATAAAAAATAAAAATAAATATTTAAAAAAGTATTTCACAAAAACCAGAAATTGCAAAAAAAGTTATTGTCATTGTTTTTTTTTTTAATGTTAAAAAAAAACCTTCTTTACAATGTACAATAAAAAGTTGTAGTTTTTTTTTCTAAGGATTTTACTTGTTTGCCCTTCTTTCGTTTTAATTTTTTTTCTTTTATTTGTTAAATAAAAAAGAAATTATAAGCATTTTTATCTATTAATTATAAAAAAAAGAAATTTGTTAAAAAAAAAAAATAAACAAAGTTAAAATTTCTTTTTATATTTATCTAAAGTTTGTTGCCTACTTTTAGGTTAAACCAAATTGCATAGTATTAAAGTTGGCTTTAATTCTTGTTTTTTTTATTCGAAAAATAAAACTCATAGTTCATGTCAGCATTAAAATGTCACTCAATGTGTCAATGTCATTGGCGCAAATAATATTTATGAGAGAATAGTAGACATATTGTGGTTAAAAGTTACAAATACTCGCATGTAGTTACGACATTGTAGTTGTCAATGTCATAAAAGCTTTTTTTTTTAAATAGGAAATCAAGAATTTATGAACTCGTATTTACAAAAAGAAAGGTACTCGGAACTTTTGTAAAACTATTTGTGGCGTTTCAGTGTTGCCATTTGCTGTAGATTTAAAAAATATAGAAAATCTGTTGGCTTTATAAAGGAAATTAAGGATTGATCTGCATAAAGCCATAATAGGCTATTTAAAGTGTTTAACTGAGAACAAAGCATTTTTTCTTAGCAAAATAATACAATTGTTACCATAGATTTTTGCTCTGGAGAATAATTCTAGGCAACACTGTCTCTAATAGTACAGCAAAAAAAAAAAAAAAAGATCCGCTCTGTATTTAAATAATTTTCCAGAGTGGTATTAAAAAGGGGTAATTTACACTGTGCAACAAAAAAAAAAAAAAAAAAATAAAAAACCCCGCCTCAATACTTGCAACGCGTAATGAAACAAGACTATTGGTAGAGCAACTCTGCCAAAGGGTTTTTAAAAGGTAACTCGGATTACCGAAATAACGACCCCAAAAGTTTTTGAATTTTTTGAAAAGTCAAAAAAATAAGTCAAACAAATATACTAAATGTACTTCTGAGCTCAAAGACTATATCAGATGTCTTCAGTAGAATTGTATGGCGATTATTTTCAGAGAATATTTTAGCCCTGCAACACTAATTTTAAGGGGTAATTTTTGTCCTTTTTTTAACTTCCACACAAAACGTTTTAGGGAGGTTGCTCAACAATTTGGTTTCGTAATTCCTTGGCCTCTGAACCGATCGGGCTGGGTTTTAATCTCAAGCTGCTTAGAAGAACTAGAAACTAACTTTGTTTTTTTCGGTTGATTCTTTCGAAAGTGTTTACAACAGAGGGACATGGATAAATCTGCTCTAGTGCCCGGAATATACCGCTCATTGGCTGCAATATGGTCATAACTCAAAAGTTTTACAGAAAATGACAATCTTCATATGAAATAATTACCACTTAATTAACAACCTGATAAAAATTTGCACTAGTAAACAAATCAATTAAACGTTTAATTCACTTGATAAAACGTTTAATTCACTTGATTAAATTTTTAATTAAAACTGATTTTATTTTTGATTAATGCTTTAAGTGGTGAACATTTTTGGAGAATTTTAAACTTTGGAGAGTTTTAATTAAAGAATTAAATCACTTAATTAAACGTTTCATTCACTTGATTAAATTTCTAATTAAAACTGATTTTATTTTTGATTAATGCTTTAATAGGTGAACAAATTTTTCTGTGTAGGGCATAAAAAAGAAATGAAGGAAGCTTCTGCAGCAAATATTTCATAATATATGCGAGTTATTAAAAATTAGTTAAACAAGAAGGGAAAGAAAAAATTTACACTCACTAAATTTTAAGATAAAACGTTCTTCTCTATATGTCTTTCTGTTCTTTCTGTTGTTGTTTCTGTTCAGGTCTTTAAAACTAATTAACCATTTCGGTTTTAATGTGAAATGTCATTTAATCTCTTAACGTAAAACTAACTAAGAGCTTTTAAGTTTTTATCAGATTGTTTACAACGCACAACATAAACTTTAAGTAACCCTAAAATAATCCTCTATTTTTTCTTTCTCTGTATTTAACAAACAAAAAACACTGCTAAAGGTTTGCTTTACCCAATGCCTTCTTATAGTTTAATATTTCTTCGTAATTTTACTCTTAAGCTTTTTAATACCGATAAATAACATCCTGCACTCACCTGCCCATTTTTGTACCACATGCTCGATGAAATATCCAAGTCCACTTCACACATTAAACGTATTTCGGAATGCTGTTCCGCATAAACCACAGACATTTCCTCATCCTCATATGGATTAGGCAGAACAGGTCTCAAAGGCAAAACTCTGGGCTCCTCATCATGCGAGTAGTCTTCATTCTTATCGTCCACGCCAATAACACCCATTGAAGCATATTCTCTTTGCCGCTCGGCAGCTCCCTCAAACTCCTCACCATCATCGATAATGACCATAGGTTCTTTGGGTTTATTTAAAACTTCTACAGGCACTCGCACATTCGTGTGAGCACGTTTAATTTTTATGGCCACCGGAGCAGAGAGCTTTACCATTGACTGATTCAAATACTGATGTTGTAAATCCTCTCTTTGCGTAACTAAAGAGTTTTCGGTGAGCATTATATTTGAGGTTGTTAGCTCTGAAAGAGCTAAAGCTTTTGTACTCTCATTGCTTTGTATACTTTCGGTTTCTTCGGTCTCACGGCGAGATCTTTTATTATAAAACTTTTTATTTTTGTGGTCTGGAGAGGCCTTAAAGCTTTTCATTTGTTTTTGTTTATCTGTTAAATCCCTAGAATGCTTTTGTTTCTGTATTTCCCTATGCGTCTTAACTTCTTTGTGTTGCAGCCGATGGGCCACATGTATTCTTTGGTGCTCGTTTTGGTTATTAGTTTTCTTTAAAGCTTTTAAGCTTAATTTGGCAGGACTTTCATGTGAATTTGAATAAACGTTACGCTTACTCTTTAAAGGCATTTGGGATGGTAAACTATGAATACTTTGCAGCTTATTAGAACTTTTATTAGCAGTTAAGTGCAGAGATGAAGGAGTAGAAGAAGTTGAAATTGATTTTGTGGTAGACTCATTCTCGTCATCATCATCATCAGCTGGATCCTCACCATCATCATTATTATCATCGTGGTAGGTTAAAGAAGCAGAAGACATAGGAGTATAGTAGTTGTTGTTGTGGTTTTTATTGGTTTCATGGTTGTGTTTATTAGATTCTGTAGTTAGTTTTAAATCTTGGGAAAATTTTTGGTTTTGTTTACAATTTTTGGCACATTTTTCTCTATTTACATGATCCAAATGTCTAAGATCATTAGCATCCTCATTAATATCATCATCATCATCATTATCGTCATCATTATTATGTAAATTTAAATAATTATTATTAACATTATAAATATTAGTTTTTGCATTCGATTTACTCGGCTGTCTGGCAGTCTGGTAATCATAATGCTTTTTAAGATGTGGGCTTTGGGCCAATTCACTGTCATCTGTGTAGGCCGCAAGGTTTTCCTCGTCTAAATCGGGCTGTGGTAATTGACGAGTTTGTTGATGTTCTGTGCCCAGTTGGTGGGCAACACCGCTGAGAGCTTGTGCAGAATAATGGGATTTCCATAACGATTTGTGGCTGTTGTTGTTGTTGTCTGCGGCGGGATGTTGCTTCTCTTGATGTTGCTGGTGTAATAATGGTTTGATATTTTGTTGTTGTGTATACGAAATACCTGCAATTATAACAAGAATAAAAAGAAAAAATATAGTAAAACATTTTGTTTGTTTAAGTAAAAGTTTTTAAGTTTAAATTTCTCTTTAATATCCTGTTCCTTTTGAGGTTTATGTAAATGTTCTTGTTATTATTTCCTATTCCCATTGGCCAGTTTGTTAAACACACAAGTTTATCTGTTGTCAAGTTGCAATAACTTGCAACAAATGTCAAATAATGTAAGTTTTATTTGTTACAGTTTATGGTCTTGTGAATCTGTAAAATAAAAGACAAATTCATGTTTGGTTTGTTGCAAGACTAAATTTTGCTCTTGTGGGAAGGACATTTATAAAGGAACTAATTAAAAGAAAGCAATTTGCAACATGAAATAAATAGAAAATAATTATAAAATAAGTTTTTGTTGATAAATTCTTGGAAATAGAGAAATTATAAAATAATTTCTTTGTCAAAACAAACCAATTAAAATAAAGGAATTTTTCGAAATATTAAATAAGATTTTTTTATATTTAAAAATAGAAAACTGTGTCGAACTAATTTTTCTTGTTTATTTTAAAGTGAATTCGATTTTACTATTTCCTTGATTTCATTAACCTGACGTTCATATTTATGGCATACGTTAAAGTTTTACAACCGAAGTAATTTAATCAAATTCTAATGGTTGATGAGAATACATCTTTTTGCTGATATGACTAACAATTATTTTTCTGCTCTTGCAAACATTTAGCTGTCTCCACACTTTAGAAAATTGAGCTTCTAAGAAGTTGTCATTGCAAAAGTAAAGCAGAACGTAGAAAATCAATCATAAGCAATCGTCAATATTTATTTTATTTAAATTAAATATCAGTACATTCGTTGCAACTGGAAAACTATTTCAATATTGTTTTGAAATCTACTTTTCAAACACTTGTAGGGTTTCTGATAAAGTAATCACTTATCGAATTCAAACATTTTAAGTAAAAAAAGGAATTTTATCATTCTTAGAACTAGTTTTATGAACTTATATTTTTGAATTTGGCAATTTTTCCAAGTAGTTTTTGGAATTGCTTTGTTCTTATTCCCGATATGGATAATAGAGCTTCTGGTAGAAAAAACTGGTAGTTATACTAATAAAGCATGTTTAGTATTAATTTGCCAAAGCATCATGCAAAGACTTACAACATGACAACGTTTATAAATCGTAGAAATTTATTTTCATAATTCTCCCTCTATTTTCTAAACTAGAGCACTTCCCTTAAGTTAACGGTTCGCATATTCGTCCATCTTAGCAGCTATTACGCAAAACAATGGATCGATTAATGGCCAAATTTACTTTTTTGGATAATATTCATCCAAATCATGCCCCTGCCATGCGGACAGAAGAAATCCATCGCCGCTGAAGAGTGTGACAAAGGACTCGATTTTATCGATCCGACTTGGCCTCTGCCTGTAAACTACTTTGAAAATATTGAATAATGATCTTGGCTAATATCCCTATAAGAAACAAAAAGTGCAAGAATAAACGCCAACGTACACCCAGAGAAAAAACATGCTTAAATATGGTCACCTCCAACCAAACTATTTTTAAAGAAAATTTTAAAATTATTATGTTCAATATAACCATATTATTTCCAGCGGTAACCATATAATGGTTAAATTAGGCCTCCATCAAGAAGCCCTAACCATATTATTGGTGCTTCCAAACATATTATGATCAATAATAACTAAAATTTGTTAAACACTTACAATAGCATGGTTGGTTTTCAACCATAGTATGTTGCTCTTGAAAAGGAAGAAAATACTATTGTAAATTTAAAAACAAATTATTATCATATTTAACCATACAATTTTTAGAGGCAACTATAATATGGTTGTGGGTTCTTGAGGGAGGACTAATTTAACCATAATATGGTTGTCGCTGACAATTATATGGTTATATTAACCATAATATGTTAAACATTTTCTTTAAAAATAGTTTGGTTGGAGGTACCCATATTTAAATATGTTTTTTCTCTACGTGTATGTTCGGTGATTTTTATTGTTAAAACGTCTTCAGCAATAAGGCTCATTTTGGACTTGACGGGTATGTGAAAAAGCAGAGTTGTCGTTTTTGGAGAGAACTTCATCCTAATGAGACTCCATTACATCCCGAAGAAGTCACGGCTCTCTGCGGCGTACATACCAAAGGCGTCATCGGTCGCTAAATATTTAAATCCAAAACGATGCCAAAATGACCGTGAATGGCGAACGTTAGATGAAGGTTACTTTAGGTTCCATTGGTAGCCGTAATCTAGCACAGATCACGTGGATCCATTAATTAGTTTCCGTTGTGTTACCATGTTACAGCGTCTCCCACGGGCTCTATGTTACCTTGCTGAACATATTCTCACTCATTCTGTACAAATTATTAACAGGGAGACCTGTTTTGTCCCCATGGGTTTTTCGACCAAGCAGTTCCAGTCATAAATCTCCGAATGGCGGACAATGGCAGAGAGGATGCTTCATTAAATCTTCCTTCTGCTCGTCGCCGCAACTTCTACCTAAGTCATTGTTAACGTCTAATGATTCGTAATTTTGTTGTTCCTTCTCTCATTGCAAATAATTTGGAGGAAAAATCGCTCAAGCAAGAGGTTCTAACATGTCATACGGCACGTTAAACCATCGCTTTACTGAGCACATCTTGACCTGTCTATTTGCCACCTCATTCATGTGAATTGACACCTCTGGAATATTTTTTGTGGGGAAACATTCTTCGGTCTTTTCTGATAAGCCAGCAACGTTTGATCCTTTGAAGCCAACATTGAACGCACTTTTAACGCAATGAGACTAGGTATACCCAAAAATGCCGCAAAATTGGTTTGACAGGATGGCGATCTTAAGGCGCAGTCGCAGAGGCAATATACCCTGGACTATTTTAAAATATTAAATGCCATGAAACTTGTGAGTTAATTAACCAAAATTAAAGTTATTCCATTGAATTTGCGGTGTCTTATTTAAAAAAAAAAAAAGTTCTATGCCTCAAAAAAACCACACTTTGGTTATAAATTTTAAAGTCAGCACCACTTATACAAAGACAACAAAATAAATCACGCCAACAAATGGTGTAAAAATGCCCAGCAAAAGATGGCAGCACTAAAATTAGCCAGCAAAATACAACACTTTATTACTCATATGAATTTTACAGCATGCAAAAACCAATATGCCGACACTGCAATGTCAATACCGCCATGTAGATGACTATCAGCTTTTTACGGTTACAGTAGAAGTCGATCCAAACATCTATCAAAAAGTGAGCTGAACTGGAAAAGTGAGCGTGAAGCCTCCCATAGTAGTGTAATGCAATTGACAAAATATCTGGAAAATATAATAGAAGATGCTTGAAATTTGTAATGAATTGCCACGTTATCAATACAAAACATTTGTTTAAAAAAATTTCACTAATTTTTATTTTAATGGGCGGTAGCGAAACGAACCGGGTTGAGTCAGTATTTTATAAAATGTTAAAAAATCTTAATGAAACTTTTATTTTACTAATTATTTAATGAATAATTGTTTGTATCAAATTCATTTTAAATTGAATATATATTTTTACTTCCCCGCCTAAAAAAAAAAAAATTTGGAAATTTTGGGAGTTTTAAAAAAATTTTTAGGAATTCATGAAAAAAGCTTCAAAATAACTAATTTTGCTTTAAAAAAGTAAGTTTTAAAATTTTTGAGTAATAATAGCTTAAAATGCAGAGGAATTTTTGTGATATATATTCAAAGAATAATCGTCCTTATTACGGGAGTCGTTGTCAGGGTCAAAGCCGTAGTCATAGTTGCTTAAAATTTTTTTGTCGATATCAAATCAAAATTTGCGACAATGACAATGTAAAAAAAGTTTGTTGTATTTGTGTCGTTTACGACAATCATAATACCAATTTAAAAAACGGCAGGTTTTCGACTACGACTACGACAAGACACTCATAAAAAGGTCGATTAAGATCTGCCTTTTTTTGAAACAAAAACCCCTGCATAAACATCTTTGAAAAACTGTATACAGCAGAGAATTTATATTAAATAACGTTTCATGTTCACCAATAACAGTGTAAAATACAAAACCAGGAATATTCTGCACACATTTTACACAATGGATTCTTTTTATTTTATATTGCTGCTGTTTCAACATTTATTGTTTCTTTTTTTTCGTAAATGGGTATTGACAATCGAATTGTTTTGCAGCTTATTACACAATCAAGTTAGTTACAATGTTACTGATGATTGTATAAAAGATAATAATATTATACTTTAAAAAACATTTTTTATGGAAAAAGAAAAACTACAAATTCACATACAAAGGAATATTTATATCGAAAGTTTGTATGGGTATACAGTGAGCAAAAAAACTTGTACATTTGTTAAATTAAAATAAAAACACGGTGGCGGCAATGTTATGGTTTGGGGGTGTATGAGTGCTAATAGAGTGGGTAACCTTGTGTGTATCGAGGGAATCATGAATAAAATAGATTATTTAAGTATCCTGCAAAATAATTTGCCATAATCCGCCCAAAAAATGGGTTTAGGGAATGATTTTGTTTTCATGTAAGATAATGACCCAAAGCATTCGGCCGTTATCGTAAGGGAATGGTTGCTTTATAGCACAAAAAAAGTTTTGCCTCATCCTCACCAGAGCCCAGATTTAAATCCGATTGAGCATTTGTGGGCTCATATGAAAACAAAATTAAGAAATTACCACATATCCGGAAAATAATCCTTAAAAAACGGTCTCAAAGATATCTGGAGTTCTATTCCCCAAGAAGTTACAAAAAATCTAGTCCATTCGATGCCAAGAAGACTTCTTTTTGTTAAAGAAGATAAAGGACACCATACGAAATACTGGAAACCTAAATATTTTAATCTTTTTTAAAGTTACGTTTAGTTTTTTGTTCTGTACAACTTTTTTTTTTTTGTTTATGAGTCTTATGGCCATTTTCTCATTAGGAGATTATCTTTTTTCCCAACGAAAAACTGCACATTAAAAATATTTGGTTTTCTCAACGTGCAAAGCTAACCGGCACTCATCTGCCAATTATGTATTTTCCTTTTATTTGCCGTACAGATAAATTCAATCAGCTGACTCCCAACTTTTACATGTATTTTGAGTGGCGTTGCCAGCTTAAAACTTTGTTTTTTTGTCGGTATATTGAGAAACCCAAAATCGTTAACGGACAGTTTATCGGTCCCATAAATTTATGTTGACATTAAGTAGCAGACAGTTTATCGATACACTGAGAAAATGGCCATTAGCATATTTATGTTTTTGTTGTTTTTTTTCAACGTTTAAATATACAAAATGAAAAAGAAGTTTTATTTAAATTAACTGCCTGTTTAACGACGTCGAACGTCAACTTTCGCATAGAAAACTACATTTAATTTTCTATGCGAACGTTAACGTTCGAAATCGATGAACTAGATGTAAAATATAGATCTTAAAATTTTATTAATGTGAAATGAAAGTTATAATATGGTTTTACTTAAATCTCTGTGTTTTCTTTTATTTTAATTTAACAAGTGTACAAGTTTTTTTTGGCTCACTGTATGTGTGTTAATGCACGTGTTATGCTTATGTAAAAATGTTGATATGAACACTTCAATAAAAAAAAATTATAAATTGTAAATTTTTTTGTTGATTGAAACCACAAAAAAATGTATTAACACTGATACAAATTGTTACTGTGTATTGACAAAACTACCCAGTAGTTCTTATCAGCGTTTAAAAAACTGCAGTCAAAGTAGAAAAACTGCCATTTCTCCCACGTCTTCATTTTTCATTGTCCTAAAAAAAAAAAACAATTGCTCTTACTTCTGATTCATGAAAATGTAAACAGTCGATGACATTCCAACTCAAAAGCGAAAAGTTGTACACAAATTTTCGTTGTTTGTTCGACAGTTTTTGGTTTCGACTGCAGTTTTTTAAACCCTGGTTCTTATTTTATCTGTATGTTTTCAAAGGGTTTTGGGTGAAAATATTGTATTTTTAATTTTAATAATTTTATTTGACAATTAATATTACAGCAGAATTCGCAAAGCTTGTCGGCAGACGGCTCTTCCTTCTTCCTCTTACTCAACAATAGTGTATTAACTCAAAATTAAAATTTTTTCACTTTTTGGAAAAAATTCGACATTTAACCACTATCGTGCTGTTTTGACTACTTTTTGGTAATGAAACGGTTGGTTGAAAAATTCTTTTTCATATTTTTTTTAATATTAAATTAAAACGTGTTTTGCTTAATATTGATATTTTGAACAAGTGCGTTATACTGTTTATAAACTTGTGAACTTTTTATTAATGTGACTTAAGGATCGTATAAGGTTGAATATTACTTTTGGCATTTTACTGTCTCTAAGTTATACCGCTGGGGGTATGTAGGGAGCATTAAAAGGTTAGTTCACCTTCTGTGGGTACATACTCTGTGGAAACAGGTGCAGCCCATATCTGAAGTCGCCAAATAGGGGCTTACCAGAGATCCTGTCTGGTTCCATGGTTGTCAGTAGCCTCTGGTGGCATGGCACCAGGCTGGCTTTTGACTAAGGATCAGTTGGTGGTTCTGGTGTTGTCCAGAGTCGTGGGAAAGGAGATCTTAAAAGCCTGCTTTGAGAGCTGATTTTTCATCACTTGTGGGATGAGTTCGGGCTGTGGGCTGTTGCTATTCAGCAGTTGTTGCCAACTAATGCAGCGGAGATAAGAATGTTCCTGTGACAATATAATTCTGCCGAATTGTACACCCAAGATTGCTGCCTGTGTATGTCGGTTGTTCTCACACAAAGGAGCGGTTGGCTAACGAGTTGTTTGTCAGCCAATGGTTAAGACCACCTTGAGATTGGGCCACCAAGTCAGGTGCTGAAGGAAGTTATCTTAAGCTGGAAATCCCATGTGGGGAATTTCGACATGCTGGCGAATGTTTCTAGGTGCTGTTGCTAATCAACAGATCCTGCACAGAAGGGAAGATTAAGATACTCCAGCTATAAACAAGGAACGAGTTTATTGTTCTGCCGTATTATATATTACAATTGCCAGTTTTGTGTGTTCCTTGCTCTCGCACTTGAGTTATTGGTAAACGCACAATTCTTACCGAGTTAAAAGAGTACCGTGGGGAAAGGAAATTTCTTGAGGACTTGTCGCGACATGAATTCACATAAATCAAATTCGACTCAATTACTCTAAGTAATCTTTAAATTAACCTCCTGCTATTTTCTGACTCATTTTATTAAAAACAGTTAAATATCCTAAAGAAACTGGAACAAAGAAATATAGTATTTGTCAATTTGCTACTACAGCAACGTCTAGTAGTATTAAAGGTAGTTTATTTCTTCATTATCGTTGGACAGGTTTAAGTAAATGTGGTAGATGCAGTCTAGTCTTTTGCTGCCGACACTGTCTACAAGTTGTTTAAATTATAGTTGGGCTTAACTATATGCAATTTTTTGTGACCGCATTTCTGTAACTGCTATGTTCTAAATATTTTCCGGTTAATATTATAATCTGAAGATGTAATTTTGAAAACTTTTGCAAGTCAGTAAGTTATTCCTCATTTATTTACAGTCAGAAGGATATGGATCTGAAATTAAAAATTCACAATACCTGCGTTAAGCCATGGTTTTGAAACATGAGGTCTAAACCAAAAATTTACTAGAAAAGTGCAGACTTTTACTAACCGTTGCATACGCCGTATAATTAGTTGTTTTAAGCCGGAAATTATTAGTAACATCGACCTTTTATGCTTTTTCTGGCAGAATTGTCCTTTTTGCTGAGAACTCAATCCTCATGAGACCCCATTGTATCCCGAAAAAATTAAAGTGCAGTGCGTTTTACATGCCGACGGCATCATCGGCTTATTTGTCTCTTTTAATTTAAAACCGGTGCCGTGGCTGGCGACCGCTAGAGGTAAATGATTCGTGATTTTGTTTAACTCACCAAGTCATCGCAAATCATTTGGAACAGAAATGGTTTTTAAAAGGCGATGCTACTTGCCATACAGCACGTGAAAACGGTCACATTGTTGAGCCAAACGTTGGGTGACCGAATTGCCTTAAAAAATGGACCTGTGAATTGGCCATCTCGTTCGTGTGATTTGTCACCTTTCGCCTACTTTTTGTGGAGGTACATCAAATCTCTGGTCTGTGCTAATAAACCAGCAGCGATTAAGCATTTCAAAGCCAACAGTCGAAGCACTTTTGATGAAATAACACCGGGTATGATCGGGAAAGTGGTGCATAAGGCACAGTTGCGTAGTCCATACGCAAGAACATGTTTTTCATGAAATTTGTGAGCAAATAAAGCCAATATAATAAGTTCTATGCCTCTAAATTAAACACCCGTTATATATGGATTAGTAATTGAAGTCCTATCATCATCTCCATCATCATTTTTTTTTTTTTTATAATAAGATAACGACTTTACAACCTCTGCAAAAACTCCTACAAAACACACCCTTCAACATTCAATTTTGTAAATTGAAAAAGGACGAAACCCAACTAAAAACAATAAAAATCTACGCATGTTCTTTAACAGAATTATTTGTTCAAAGAAAAAACAAACGACCAAAATTCTGATTAATGCGAAAAACTATTGCTAGAGAAATAGCAAAAAAGCCATAAAATCTTATGACATGAATGAAAGGAAATTGTAGATAGAAAGTAAATGCTGTTTATAATAAAAAAGTTTGTAAAATAAAATTTTAGTTTAATATAAAGCAAATAAGGCTTTTCGGTATACTTTTTAAAGGCAGAGATAAAATTTTATTTAAGGATGTGTAAATATAAGCAAAAGCTTTTGAACGAAATGTTTAAAAGTTTAAAAAGTGAAATAAACGTTTTTTTTTTTAATTTCATTTGAAATATACATATTTTTTCTATGGTTCAATATAATTTTAATTATAAAAATAATATTTTATAAATATCTTCCCATTTTTTTCTTTATTAACCAAAATATTTTTTATTTCTTTTTTTTATTGCATACAAGCACATTTCCGTTTTAATTTATGAAACAAATTTATGTATAAAATAAAAAAAGGCATGTTCCCTTTACAACACCCATTCATTTTATTGTTTGGGTTGATTTTTTATTTTTATTATTATTTTTCTCTAGTTCATTCAGTATTTTAACAAAAATGCAATGATCTGTTAACAAAAATAATCACTCACTTTGTCAAAGCTTTTGAAACACACTAACACACACACATACCGACACACACACACACACACACACACGCAAATAAGGATACGCAAACACAGCCTTTACTCGAACATGTGTATATCTTTATATAAGGAAATTGGCTTCCTATATATTATTGTGTATTGAGAGTAGTACAGCAATCTGCAGATACATTTTTATGTTATTTTGGGTTTGTGTGTGTGTGTGTTTGTGTAGAAAATATATATTTTTTGTTATTGCAAGTCAAGCGAAAATAAATGATTATAGACATTATTATAAATTCAGTTGATTTCATTTTTGCTGAGTTTGTATAACAGTTAAAGATGTATCGGCACTGTAGTATTGAAGGCACTAGTTACTGGTAAAAGTCCAGTTGATTAAAGTAATTTCTTTTTATAGATATTCAAAGTCCTTTTAATACCCATCCACGAAGGTCAAAGGGTTTATCGTCAACTAAAACTCAAAAGGCCCTATCTACCATTTTGAAAATTTTACAGGAAAAGTAAAATGATAAATTAATTGATTGTCTCAAACTGTTTGTGAAGAAAGTTAATATTGTGCATCGAAAAAATAATATTTTAAAGCTTTAGATCGAGCCGAAAAAATGGCTGGTGCGTATCTAAACGTTCAATTGAAATGTATATTAGGTTTTAATTTTCAAAAATATAATCGCTGCTGGATATGGATGTTTTTACTGAGCCCGTCTGGAGGCGGGCTTGGGCATTAACATAGAAAATGCCGGGAAGTGCATTAATATTGTGAATAGAAAAAATCACTGGTGGGTATCTAAACGCTTAATTGAAATAATTATTTAGTTTTTATTATAAAACAAATAATATCTGCTGAGTAAGGATGTTTCTTCTGAACCCGTCTGGAGGCGGACTGGGGAATTAAACAGAAAATGCAGGGATGTTAATCAAAAACGTATCTTAAATTATTGCGCCTCAAGGTGGACTTTACAGTTTGACCCCTTACAGGTCAACGAGTACTTAAAGGAAAAAACTGAAGTCAGATTCATGTTTCTCACCATAAAATTAGCTTAGTATGATTTTTCAAGGCAAACCAAATATGTGGCATTAGAGGGTTAAATTTATTGTTCTTCTATTTTTCTTGTAAAAACTTGCAAACCGTTCACCATTTAATCATTTGTAGATGGGGCCTTTTGTTGTTTTGCTAAAAAAATCGCAAATTTTGGGCCAATGATTCCAAAGTTTTTTGTAGAGATTTGTTTTGAAGCAATACATCAGAATCGCTGAAAAAGTAGATTTTTAGTTTTTGGAAAGTTAGGGCTTTTTGCGTTCAAGGTAGCGATATATATTCCGTTTGTAGTTATCACAAAATTAATCTTTGACTATATAAAGTGTAGAGGTTTCTAAAATACCGTCTGAACATGAATTTTTCCCTCCCAGACACATGCAGTTTGCCACCGTAGCGGGAGGATTTGACAAGCGTGACAATATATGGGGACTACTCTTCTTTATTGGAGTTTAATTCATGTTTTTTGTTTGACTGATTATGTCAGGATTCCTTCAATGCTTGTAAGGAAAAAGAAGAGCTTAGTGGATCCTGGCACTCCTTGTTTGACTAAGCACAGGCGTAGGCTTCCTAGAAGCCGAATAAGTCAGAATGCCTCAAATAGACATAACGTTGCTCAAATTAGCTAATATCATAACAGGTGTTATATAATTATTGCCCGGTGTCCACCTGACCCGAGGGGTCGAAGGTCGTCAGTCTCCTTACATGATTACAAGTTCAAGGATTGAGTCTGGACTTTACCAGTTAAATACGATCAGTTCCGTTGCCTTGTATGCCCACTCTGAACACATGAAGTCCTAGGCTCCACAAGGAGCTAAGTGGACTGAAGTAGATATATGTTAAGTAGGTCCTTATGAGGAGCAAAGTTGATTTAACGATGTCTGCCTGTCCGTGTGTCCGTTGAAATGGGGTTTCCGAAGACCACAGCAATGATGGGGACTTGGTCGTTATATATTTATGTCACATCCCTAGAAGGAAGCGAACTGACACCAAAGTAGTCCTGTGATAGGTCTTTGGTGGTAGAGACCGGCGACTTGTTGGCAAACAAAGAGATGAGAATGGTATTTGTGGTCGTAAGACTTCAACCGCACAAAAAGAATTTTGCAGCAGGAAAAACATTAATCAAAAACAAAATCAGTCTTAATTAAAAATTTAATCAATTGAATTAAACGTTTAATGAAGTGAATTAAACTTTTAATCAAGAGTATTAAACCTTTCATTGAAAATATTAATTTGCAGTAGTAAACAAATTTATAATATCAATTAAACGTTTCATTCACTTAATTAAACTTTTAATACAATTGATAGAACGTTTAATTCACTTAATTAAATTTTTTATTAAAACTGATTATCAATATTGATTAATGCTCTTACTAGAGCAAAATTTTTTTCTGTGCGCATTAACAGCTCAGCAATACATGCTCATTTTAAAACAAGTTAGAAAGTATTGTTGTTGAAGGCCAACCATTTGTCACCCTTCACCACAGTGAAAAATTGTTCGAGAGTGTTCCCTATTTGGAAGCCATGGCCAATGATGGAAGCGACAGAAAATATTATGTTATGAAGTTAAAATTCATACCAGAGTTTTTGGGCCGAATTTTATCTAAATATGAACACCTATATGAGATTTTTTCGTCGTAAATCGATCTTGTAAAGTGAGTTTATATGGGACTTATGGTCAATTCTGGGCCTACAAGTACAATTCGATATATAGTAAATATTATACAAGTCATCATCGCCAAATTAAATTTCAATACCAACGTTTAAAAGGAAGTTATGGCGTTACAGAAGTATATATAAATACCACTCCAGAAAATAGCTTTAAGTATCATTTCGGGAGTGGTGTTTGTACTAGTGCTGGGAAAATATCGATAGACTATCGATATTATCGATAGTCTTAAAATATCGAAAATATCGATAGGAAAAATATAAATATCGATATTATTATTATTTAAAATACAGATATGAAGACATCTAACAGCAGCTTTACACACGGTTTTTTGCCTAAAATTTTAACTTGCTATTATTAATTCGCGCTGAATTGCAGCAAAGATTACGAACAACAAGAATGACAAATGGTATGGATTGCTTAGCTATGCTTTTTACTGCTAATTATAGGCATTTATGTGGAAATTTATATATGTTCATATAGGGACTGAAATGTCAAATATTTTTGTAATGTTGTAAACAAATGCAAATCCAAATGCTATTGCAAGCATAGGACAAAGCAATAAACGACCATAAGAGGATAAGTCCGCTAGATTGATTACCTTTTTGGGCTTAGAATTTACAAAATTTTTTAAAGTTGCAATGGAATATCTTATAGTCCCTGTTACTTCGGTTCCTTCAGAAAGGTTCTCATCAATTTTTAAAAAACTGCCATCTAAAATAACGTGCGTAAATACATACGTCTCATACATTCAATAAAGTGATAAAAACAACGGACTGTAGCCTTATAAAAAAATAATTAAAGTTTTCCTGCACAAGTACAAACATTCAGTCGATCGTAATATCGATATATCGATAGTGAAATCTGAACTATCGATAAATATCGATAGTAGAAAATATCGATAGTATCCCAGCACTAGTTTGTACAGGACCTTTGGCCAAATATAGACCCCTTTGAAATTAAAACTTGGTAAGAAGATCTATGTTGTAATAAGATGTTTGTAGACCTAATTTACTCCAAACACCAACATAATATGATAGTTTATGTGGAGCATAGTGCCGGAAAGAAGTTTGTATGGAGGCTTGTATATAAAATTAAGAATTGATTCCCACCATTTTCAATAGGCTGCTTCCTAATGATAATTCATAAGTATGCAGCAAATTTTATTAGAATACTTGAAAATTGCAACCTTTACTTTGTGCACAATGTTATATGGACAGTCAAGCAGCCAGTTAGCCAGCCAGCCAGAAGTGCCGGACGTCCATCCTTAGATTAACTCACAAACTGATTCTGAATAAGTCCAAGCACTTAATATTATCATACAAAGTTCAAATTTAATATGTTTTACTATACACAACAAATGTTAAACAAAAATGTTTAACCAATCGTTAAAAAAGCTGTTTTGATTTTTTTAAAGAAATAATATTTTTATAACTCTTATTTGACTAAGCTTTATCCTCAAGCTTTTTACAAACAAAACCAATTGGCATATTTATAATCAGCTTACACATCTTTTGCAAAGCCTTTCATACGAATAAATGTATAGTTGGTTTCTCAATTTCCCTTAACTGACATTGTTTGACATGCGAACACGTTAGTGTTTACAGCAACAGCATCTAAACAAACAACAACAAAAGCAAAAATACCAGCAATCTATTAAATACCAGTTGATTTACCTTTAGAGCAATATTAAACATACAAAAATTTAAGGCTTAAATAGCCACTCTTAACTATATTTTGGGTTTGCTTTAGGTAGCTCATTGTGCCATTTACTTTTCAGGGCAAAATTTAGTTTTAATTTTTTGTTTTTGTTTTTTTTTTCTTAATTCAGCTTATTTTGTAGAATTTTCCTTTTTCCCCCTATTTTAGGATTTCTTATATTTTTTGTTAGATTATTTACGCTTGATTTGAGTTTATTTGTATTTATGTGTTAAATCATCTTGGTTTAAGCTTTAAATGTAACAATGTATTGCCTACTTTTGGGTATATTCTTTTTATTATTATGTTATGTTAAATCATCCTGGTTTAAGCTTTAAATGTAACAATGTATTGCCTACTTTTGGGTATATTCTTTTTATTTATTGCTGATGGATGTGTGAGCAGGTTAAAATGATGGAAAATATTTTCTACTGTTTATGAAACAGTGTGTGTGCTTTAAAAAGGTCTTGTCGGCAACACTGCTTTTAAGTCATACAGGTACAGTGGTTAGCACAAAGGTTATTTTAAAAAATGTATATTAACCATTTTTATTTCTCGAACACATTCAAATCAAATTCATGTTATTCATTGAACACATTCCAAAAATTAAAATGGTTAATAAAGGGGAATTCAACCATAACGCGCGATGTTAATTATGAGTAACACCTTAACGTCAAGTTTTTTGCCCAACCTTATTGGATAATTCTTTGTTTCGCAGTTTGACAAACTCAGCCAAACACAACTGAGCAGCGCTTTAAGATTGTTGAAGACATTTACGAAAATGGGCCTTTAAATCATAATGCATTTCGTGCACTGCTTGATTGTTTTGGTCAGCATAATCGACCAAATGTGTCCGCAATCGGGAGAATTGTAAGCAAACCGGTTCTTTAGGAAATGTGAAAACACCTTTGTACGCTCTCTAAGTTAGTTCTGAGGAAAACATTGCCGTTGTTCGCGATAATTTGGCAGAAGAGCCATCAACCTCGACTCAACGTCGTTCCCAACAATTGAACATCTCACGAATATCACTGATGTAAACTTTGAATAAAGATTTGAGTTTACACGATTACAAGATTCAATAAACTCAAGAGCTGAAGCCAATTGACCATTTCAATCGCTGTCAATACGCCGAATGATTAGTTGAATAGACAGAAGTGATGGTGATTTTACAAAGAAAATCATATTTTGTGACATGGCACACTTTTATTTATTAAGCAGAATTGCCGCATTTTGGCAAATAATAATCGACAAGTGATTGCCGAAAAACCGACGAATCCTCAGAGATTGACTGTTTGGTGCGGTTTATAGGCCGTCGGCGTCTTTGGAACGTGCTTCTTCGAATATGAGGTCGAAAAACCGTGAATTGTGTTCGCTATCGCGAGATGATAACGGACTTCTTGTGGCCCTAACTTGAGGGTATAGACCTGGACGATATGTAGTTTCAGCAGGATGGTGCCACTTGCCTGACAGCCAACTAAAAAATTGCTCTTTTGCGCGAGAAAATCAATGAACGTGTTATATCATGTCATGTCGATGTTAATTGCCCGCCACGATCATGTGATTTGACACCGTTGGACTTCTTTATTTTAGGAAATTTAAAAGAAAAAGTTTACGTCAATAAGCCAAGAACAACTGAAGCGCTAAATGATGAGATAATTTGGCACATTAACGACATTGAGCCACAATTCTCAGAGTCACTGAAGATATACAGCATCGGATAAAGGTATGCCACCGAAGCCGTGGCGAGCATTGGCCGATATATTGTATCACACATAATTGTGATTCTGGGAAAACTTTTTGTTTTATTTACAATTAACTTCATGCGTTTTGGTTGGCCCATAATAATTGATCTTTGATTTGATGAAGAATTAATGCACTTGCACAAAATTGTTTCAATGACACTCTCTTTGTTCTTCGATATATCCACTATTGCACTGATTCCATCAACAATCAATCTCTCCATGGTTACTTCCCCTCTAGCAATGTATCCGAAATATTTCAGAATCGATCTGTTTATCTTCTTTAATAATCAATCTTTGACTGTCAGCTCATGAAGAATCGATTCATCTGGACGAAATTATGTCCATGGGACTCTCAATATTCCTAGGAATACCCACTCATTTCAAAGTTTGTAATTTTAGTGCTTTCTGGTTGCTTAATAGTCCACGTTTGTCAAGACATATTCTGACCTAAGAAATATTTCATAAAAAAAAAAATCCAAAAAAGCTCGAACATAAAATTGGTTAACTGAAGGACTAATAATATTTGATAGGTGTGAATTTAGCTTGAGGCTTACGTGGCAATCGGAAATAAAAGAGCCTCAGAGATTTTTTTGTATTTCTCCTGTCTCTCCATATTTTGTTTTATTGTTGCTGCTTTGGCTATTGAGAGAATATTTTCAATCAACAAATCTTAAAGCACCATTGAAACCCACAGTTTTTCCATATGCTTTCACTGTCGTTATACGTACATATGTATGTATAAATGTACACACACACACACATACATCTTTTTGTGTATGTTTTCCTGCTTCTAAATATGTAGGCTCTTTATCTATAAACATTTGTAAACTCCTTCGTATTTTTTCCTGTTTTTTTTTTTTGGGGTAATTAATTTGTTTTTATTTATTTTCTTATATCGTTTTCCTTTCACTTATTTGACTTAAGCTGTTATTTTGTAATTTATGTGTTTATGGATTGGAAATACAGCAACAACAAAAAGATTTCGCAAGCTCTTGTTAAACAAGAAAATTTCGAAAAACAAATCCATTTTTAGCAAAAATGTTCACATGTTTCTTCTCAAACTTTATATTTTTCTCGTTCTTGTGGGCAGAAAAAATTGATTGCTTATTTAACTATAAATCAATGAAGCGTTTAGCTAATCAATAAAATAATAATAAAAAATAAGAGAAAATATGAATAAAAATATGGAGAACAATAAATAAATACATTTTCAGAATGTTCACAGAGATTTAAATGATTTCAATAAAGTTAAATTTATTAGAAATGAAAGGTGATGAGGTGTAACATGGCAGATGATTGATGATCAATTTAGTAATGGGAATAAAAAATATTTATCATACGTACGTACCGTGCTGAATTATGATTCTTTTCGGATATTAAACAAAAAAGTATATTAAGGTGACCTTTTTAAGAGAAACTAATAATTTAAACAAAATGGATCGGTTTTTTTTTTAAATTTTAATAATGGCAAAAATTATATTTTAAAATCCAGCAAAAAGGTATGCTTTTTCTTGAGAATAAGTACTTTTTATACCCTCCACCACAATTAGTTGTGAAGAGGGTATATTCAGTTTGTCATTCCGTGTGAAACTTTTTTACTATTCATCTCAGACCCTATAAAGTATATATATTCTGGGTCCTTGAGTAATTTTAAGTCGATTTAGCCATGTCCGTCTGTCTGTCCGTCTGTCCGTCGGTCCGTCTGTCCGTCTGTTGAAAACACGCTCACTTTCGAAAAACTCAAAAGAAATCAACAAACTTGGTGTCAAATTGCTTGTAGTTATCCTAAGCAGTTTGGGATTGAAATTCAGCAAAATCTGTTCAATAAGATCTGAGCTATGAATCAAAATGTGGAACCACCACCTAAAAAAAATTGATAATTTTGTTACAAAAACTAACATAAATGGTGGAAAAATGCACAGAATGATATAAGATTTCGCAACAATTCGTTTTATTCAACTGGAAATCACGCTGTGAAATTTCGTGAAGATCCGTCAATAATTTACCCTAGGCCCCATATAAGCCCTACTCCCGGAAAACAGTATATGAAGCCTAAAACCCTAACTAACAATGCTATCATTACAAATTTTGGCAAGTCACAGTTACATAGGACTAGAAATTAAACTGTTAGGTTTCGTGAAGATCGGTCCATAATTTACCATAGGCCCCATATAAAACCTACTTCCGGAAAACAACTTAGTACGCCTAAAAACGTAAAAAATAATGCTATCATAAGAAAATTTGGTACATCGAAGTTTTATAGAACTAAAAATAAATCTTTGAAATTTCGTGAAGATCCGTTCATAATTTACCATAGGACCCATATAAACTTTACTCCCGGAAAACAACTTAGTACGCCTAAAAACGTAAAAAATAATGCTATCATAACAAAATTTTGTACATCAAAGTTTTATAGGACAAGAAATAAAACTGTGTAATTTCGTGAAGATCGGTCCATAATTTACCCTGGGCCCCATATAAACCCTACTCCCGGAAAACAGTTTAGTACGCCTAAAACCGTAAAAAATAACGCTAGCGTAACAAAATTTGGTATGTCACAGTTTTATAGGACTATAAATGATACTGTGAAATTTCGTGAAGATCGGTACATAATTTACCCTAGGCCCCATAGAAACCCTACTCCCGGAAAACAGTTTATTACGCCTTAAACCGTAAAAAATAACGCTAGCGTAACAAAATTTGGTACGTCACAGTTTTATAGGACAAGAAATAAAACTGTGTAATTTCGTGAAGATCGGTCCATAATTTACCCTGGGCCCCATATAAACCCTACTCCCGGAAAACAGTTTAGTACGCCTAAAACCGAAAAAAATAACGCAAGCGTAACAAAATTTGGTACGTCACAGTTTTATAGGACTATAAATGATACTGTGAAATTTCGTGATGATCGGTTCATAATTTACCCTAGGCCTCATATAAACCCTTCTACCGGAAAACAGTTTGGTTGCCTTAAACCATAATTAATAACAAATCGTCACAGTTTAGGATTATAATAACATCATACAGATATTACTCCGTAAACATTCGAACTTTCGGTGGAGGGTATCAAAGATTCGGCACAGCCGAATATAGCACTCTAACTTGTTATTTATCAAACGTAACTTTTTTCTGAAATCGATTTTTTAAAATAATATTTTTTAATGATTTTTTACAAAGAAATATCCTATAAAAAAAGTCCACAAATTACAAAAATTTACTTAAAAAGGACCTTTTGAAAAAAAGTAACTTTTGAAAACAACTTTAACATGAAGTTTGCTAAAAGTTCCTTTTAAAAATGTTAATCTAAAAACAACTTTTAACTAAAATACACCTTAGAAATACGTTAGATTTTGAAACAAATTGCGTGATATACTTTTTGAGACTTTCATTTAAATAACATCAAAAAGCAACCCATTTAGCAAAAATGATTAACAAAATACTCTTCTTAATAAAGTTCCATTGTGTGTGACGAAGTAATAAAATTTGAATATGTACATTTGTGTATGTCTTACACTTTTTACAAGAAACACTCAATAGCATTCCCTGATGAAGTAGATGCGCATTAGACATTTTTTTTTGTATGGCTGCGTGCGCAATCTTGCTTCTTTGATTCATGACTTAAATATATCTGTGGCTTGGTGCTAAAAGGGCCAATGTCAAAATATTTACTTTTGAGAAAATTTATATTAAATTGTTTCTAGAGAAGAGTTCTTACTGAAATTTGCTAGCAAAACCCTTATGAAGCTGTTCTGGGCTAAAAACATTGGCTGTTTCATCAAAAAAAAAAAAAAAAAAAAAAGATGTTAAGAGAAAACACCTAATGCAACGATTAACTCAAAACAGAAAAATATTGACATTGACACTTTACGCACCAAGCCACAGATATATTTAGATCTAAAAAATACAATGTTCTTATTTTAACGGATTAAAAAAATAGAGGCAAGACAAAAGAAAAAATTATAATTGATCCAAAAGATGTATTGTAATTGATCCAGAAATTCAAATATTATTCTATAAAAGTATTTTCGTTTATATTGTGTTGACAATGTTGCACAAAACGCACATTTACTCGCTGGTTTTGTTAACCTTTACATGCATTTATTGAAAAAATGGACTTTAAATGTTTATTTGTATTACACAACTTATTGAATATTTTGGAGCAAAAAAAAGATCATAGCAATAAAGTACTCAATAATATTTTTTTAAAAAATTTGTCTTAATTAACCCTAGGACACACACCCGGGTACAAATGTATCCACTTGAAACTTTGCAGAGCTGTAACCCAGGAACGGCTCAACTTAAGGAATAGAGATTTCGGATCTAGGAAACGTAAGTAATTTCTAATTGTTTAAGGGCAATTCGGATCAGTAGTTCAGGAGCTACGAGCTTCCAAAGTCGACACCTACGTAAACACACACCCGGGATACACCAGCTTATATCAAAATAAAAGGCAACAAACCATTTTATAGTGTGCTTAAATTATATTATTACAATTTAAAAGGTACCTTTTAAAAAGTAACATTTTAAAAATACGATTTAATTTGTAAGAATCGCATTTTCAGAAATGTCTTTTAAAAAGGTACTTTTTTTTAAAGGTACTTTTTTAAAAAAGGTACTTTTTTTAAAAAAGGTACTTTTTTTAAAAAGGTACTTTTTAAAAAGTAAGTTTCATAAGACCCTTTTATATCTTCTAGAAGTAGGTACCTTTAAAAAAGTACCTTTTTAAAGATATGTTTGAATAAATGCCTTAGAAATATTTTTTAATAAAAAGATTTTGAAAAGTACATTTAAAAAGTACTTTTTAAGAAATTCCTTATTTTAGTTATTTAACTTTTTAAAATATTGCTACAAAAGTGCCCGTTTTAAAGGACCCTTTTAAAAAATACATATAAAATAATGTAACTTTAAAAAAAAAAACTACGCAAAAGTAAGTGTCTGACATAGATATCCAAAAAATAGGCCCATTTTGTTATGATACATTTCGCAGTTAAAACTTTGCCTACAAAATAATGTGTTAAGTTATCAGGAAAAAGTTAAAATACTACTTCCAATTCTACTGAAAGAACCAATGAATTTTACAAGGGATGTCCCAAAATGAACGCATTGCAATGTAAGTCATTGCATTTGACCTACATACATCTAAAAAATAAGAAGTTAAGGTAGAAGTACATAGCACGCATTACTTCGTCGGAGAGTATCGTGCGTTTAAAAACTTAAGCGCATGAAAAATGGCAAAATCAAACAACGCGCGTTATAAAAGTCTTTTCTTTCAGTTGTTTTTTATTTGTTCAACACTTTTTTCTATAGAATTCCATGCTTCAGCTCTTTGTTTTATACAATACTGTAAGTGTTTTAAACTTTTCAATAAGTTTTCCTTCATGATTCACAAATTTGTTGTATTCTTTTTTATTGTCAGCTGATTGCTTGTCAAAAATACTCAACGCGTTAAAAAGTTCAATGTTAACCAACTTTCTGCCGCGTACGCGTCAAAATGTTTTTTGTGTAACTTGTCCTATGAAAAAACACTAGTTCAACTTTTTTTAACTTTACAGATATATTAATAGTAGTTATATAGAAGAAAGATTCTAAATAATAAGTGAAAGAAACTATTAATTTTAAAAAAGTAGGCGAAGTTTTTACTCGCTAGTGAACAATTTAAGTACACTTTTATTTATGGTTCCTTTTAAAAAACTTGTTTCAGATCATTTTATTCCATTGAAAACTGGTATACGTTTAGACGTTACGTTTTTTGTTGTAAACTACAAGCAGCAATTTCACGTTTAAGTGTTCAAACAGAACTGCGAAGACACCAATTTTGCCATATATTATTTGTAAGAAGAGTTTGCCATATAAAGCTTTTTTTTCCTATGCTCTGACATAGAGACGTTCTCTCAACGACATGGTAGCATACTTTCATTAATTTTTTTGCATTTTATAGACAGTAAGGAAAATGGAAAAGAACTTTAAGCTGCTGCCGACGATTTAAATATGGGCTTGTTAACTTTTGCCTTAAGTTGAAGACTCAGTTTTGTTTGAATGCTAATTGCCTGTTTTTTTAGATAAAAATAAAAACTTTCGCTTGGGATTTTACATTAAAACAACAATTAAAAGAACTCAAATTTGTTTTTATTTTCAATATAAATTTCTAAACGAAGATTTTAGTGCCACGCCCACAATATCGACAAGAACATTTCATTCGTATTTTTATATTGAAAAAAAAAAAATAATAAAAAACTAAAATTTGTTTTTGTTTTGAATATTGTGGGCCCAAAAAATCAAATTTAGCTGTTCAATTTCAAAAATCTTTACGAAACCTATTGAAGTGAAACATCAAATTGTTGATTGATTTTGCATTTTAAGTGACCCAGATTATCGCGTAAGCGTGTCTACACTCTTCGTCACAATGTTTTGTTTCATTAAATATTTTTGTGCAACATGTCGCATAGTGTGGAGCCATCACTATTTATAACGGTTTCTGTTCTTGCTTAACAGCATGCTATTTAATACTCTATTTACTTTTGAGCCTATGGACGGTTCAAAGCTGAACCGAACCAAGTCATAAAATAAAATGCACATATGTATTTCAAAACTGGTGTGAAATTCTTCGCAAAGTTTAACTCTATCGAGTTCTGTAACGGACTAAATCAAAAAGTATTTCGTTCCAAAGGTAACGGTAATAAACCCATGTCAATGGCCCAGAAATTAATGGAAATTCACTTACTCAAACTCAAAATATTATCAAATTTTCATTTTTGACTTGGTTCGCTTCAGCTCTGAGCCCTCCATATATGCTTTAAATATTTGGCCTTTGGCTTTGACAAACCAAAAAAATCGCCTACAAAGCGGATCACATATCCTACACTAAAAATAATAAAAACATTTTTTATATTGTTTATCCAAGAAAACAAACAAAAGCTACATGTTTGCTGTACAAAAAGAGGCAATAAAACTTTATGGTTTAATTTCAACTACTACTACTATAATAGTGAAAGTTTTTTATAAAAAATAAATAAATTAAAAGCCAAAAATAGGGAAAACATTGGCAAACAACAAGTAATAAAAAAAAACTCTTTAACAGAGCCCTGTTTACATAATAAACCTTTTCACTAACACTCACACATTTTTCCAACCATAAAAATATACCCGCTCATGAATTCAAGCAGGCATTTAATGAATGTACTGACGTGTATTTGCAAGAGGTGGTGTTAATATTATCATTGGTTTGAGAGTATGTATGTATGTGTGCGTTGTTATATATTTCTTTAATGTTGCTTCAATTTTTGTTTTTAAAATGTGTGTTTGTGTTTTTCGTATTAAATACTACATATGGTTGTTGTTGGATATTTCGTAATATTTTTGAAATAACCCAGCAAACACAAAAATACTCCATATATATTGCCAAACGTATTGCCTGAATGCAAAATATTATTGCAGCAATAATCGATTTGGTAATGCGGAAGATACTTCCTTCGGGAAGCAACGTATGTCGATAGCAATACTCCTAAGCAATAAGAAAGCGATTCTTCTAGATGATAAGCTAGCAGTATTGCCATATAAGTGCTTATTAGAAAATAGGAAGATATCCCCAATATATCATTATGATGAAAAAAAGAAGATTTGAAAAAAAATTAATTTACATGTAACCACACATTTTTATTTTAAACTAGCTGACCCGTCAAATGTTGTTTTGCCTAGAAAAGTATTGTTTTTGTGTATATTTAAAACACAGATACAGAATCAGGTACAGGTAATATTCGGTGCAGATAATTTATGTTTATTTACAAAAAAAAAAAAAAAAAAAAGAATATGAAAATGTGAATTATAAGTAAACTATTGAATAAGTTAGGAGAATATCATTGAAGCACTTTGTGATAAACAATATTTTTCGTTTTGTTGTCAGGTGCGAAAATGAACAAAGAGGATGGCTTTCCGACACGGCAAAATGCGACATAGAGTTGACCAAATTTAGGCTACAAACACTCAATGATTGCCCTTGGGATTTGTTGATTGTCATGGCGAATGCGAGACGAATTGGAAATTGGATTCTTTTAAACTCGAATGGCATATCTGTTAGGATCATTGGAATTCTCGGAACGAGAACTTCCTCTCCTTTAAACTTTCCTTTTAGCACTCCATACAAAATGTATGAGAAAATGAATTTTCTTTATAATTTCTGTTTTCTGGAATATTTTAGACATTTTTTTGCTAACAGATCAAAGCATGATCAATTGCATATCATACGATTTGATTCATTTCCAATGGCACTTCTTGTCGGAAATTGTTCATACCAATATAGAAACCTTTGCCGGCTCATGCGCAACAACATTACTAAAGACCATAGCATGACCAAATGATCGGAAATTGGTCATACCAACCTAGAAACCTTTGTATGGTAATGCTCAACAGCTGTGCTAAAGATGATAGCATGATCAAATGCACAGTAGACTGGTCGCATCTTGTATGGGATTTTTTTTTTTTAATTTAATTGTTTGCGCTGCTTAAAATATGAGGTTTGGTGTAAGAAATCATGATCTAATTTTTCAGGTCAATCCGACGGTGCCTAGCCGTGCCGGGTGGGGCCCAAAGTTCCCCATATTATAAAAAAACATCTTTTCTATCAGATCTTTATAGTTATACTAGTTGAAAAGCCGAACATCGAAAATATGGCTTCGTTACGATCTTTCGCAGAGAAGTGTGCCAAATTTCAGCTTCCTATGTCATCAGATGGCTTCAGAAAGTTGCGGAAAGAATAGGACATACATGCAAACGTCCTGACATACTAAGAAATTATATATTGTATAGATAGATTAACACATGTTCGCGCAACTCAAAAACGCTTTAGCTTATTGAAAAACTAAAAAAAACCGAAATTACGCAATAAAATTTACTTTAAGAAAGGTAAAACGCTTTTCTTATATGCGCAGTCGTTTTAGAAACATAATTTTTTTTCTGGAAAAAAAAATTTTTTTTATTAAAATTTCGGAATTTTTGTTTTTAAAAATTCATAAAAAATTGAAAAATGCAGCTATGCTTCTTATTTTATGCAGACATATAAAAAACAACATTGCAAACAAAACAAGCTATACATGATTAAAATCTGTTAACAACTTTTGATTTAATGTATTCACAAAAGACGAAAAATTTTAATTAATTTAAGAATTTTATTAAACCGCCACATCTTTTGTGAATACATAAAATCAAAAGTTGTTTACAGATTTTAATCATTTATATTTATATTTTCGGCTTTTCAACTAGTATAACTATAAAGATCTGATAGAAAATATGCTTTTTTTATAATATGGGGAACTTTGGGCCCCACCCGGCACGGCTAGGCACCGTCGGATTGACCCGAAAATTTAGATCATGATTTCTTACACCAAACCTCATATTTAAAGCAGCGCAAACAATTAAATTAAAAAAAAAAAAAAATTGCGACCAGTCTAATGCACAGTTTATGATTTAACTCATTTCGAGTTATTTTCTGTGGCGCCACCTGTCTGAAATTGGTCATATCAACTTATAAACCTACGCCGGCTCATGCTCAACAGCTTTGCATCGTCAAATGCAGAGTTTACGATTTAATTCATACTGAGTAATTTTCAATGGCGCCACCAATTCTTCTTACTTGGTCAGAGACCATTCCGAATTGGTACGAATTATCGAAATCGGTACAGCCGTTCTTTAGTTATAAACGTAGTAACTAACGCCACTTTCTTTTATATATGTATATAGAACAAATTGTTTATTATATAAAATATATTTAAAAATAATACATTTAATAAATAAAATAAAGTAATATAAAATAAATAGCCAAAATTGAGAAAATACCTTACGTAAGATACTTTCAGGGCTGTCAGATATGGCGATTTCTCGCCAAACGTGGCGATTTTGAAACGTGTTTGGCGGTGGGATTTTCCATTTGGCGACTGGCGACTTTTTTTTTTTTGCGAATTTTTATGTAACTAGCGGTTTACTTGGCTATTTTCACCATTTGTATTATTTCAACAAAATTTACTTTCGTCGACTTTTTTTCTCAGTTTTTGGCGATTTTCCTCAGAAATATTATGCCAGTTTTTTTTGTACGCAAAATTTAATTAAAAAAAAAAAATTCTTACAAAAACTGAACAAAATTGAAATTTGGCGATTTCTGACATCCGGTTTGGCGATGGAGCTCAAAAAAATATCGTTTCCGTAAAATTCAAAAAACTATAAATCTTCCTCTTAATATAACAATAGCGTATGTTCTCATACGCTATTATTTGTTTATTGCATTTAAGAATCTCAATCATTGATTTTATGTCTGGTAAAATTTCATCTAATTCTACTTCCAAAAAGTGGGTCAAAATGTAGTTGGAAAAAATAGCGTATAATTTCTTGTTCAATATTTTCCTTTAATAAGTGTGTAAGCTCATATGCGCTATTTTACTTGAAATTGCCACTCCAAAGTTGTTAAAAGAATAATAGTGAAAACGCATTATGCTCCATTTTAGCCTTTAGAAAAAATACAATTTATGAAAACTTTAACTCATAAAATAGCTTATAATAATTTACACTATTGTTTGAGAAATAGTTTCATTCCGACCATTGAAAGCTGCATGATCTCCAAAATTTGTGCAAGGAGAATGTAATTCCTCGCGGATCGCAGTAATTTTTTTATAACTTACAAGGTGGAAAGAAGCGAAATTGTTTAGATGAGCCAGATGAAGTAGAGGAAGACGAAGAAGACAAATTATTTTAGATTTACGCACTGTATACCAGAGATCAGCAATGAGTAGTGAAAAAGTGAGTAGAGCTAGATCATGACTCATAAATTCTTGTACTTATACGCACTCATACTTATTCCAATGTTATTCAAATACTCAACTCAATGTGTATAGGCGAAGCAAAATGCGAGGCTGCCAGATTTGTCCCCGAAATAGCAAAGTGACGATTTGGCAATTACAGTTTACTTAAGTTACATGTATGAAGTGGACGATTTTTCGGCCAATTTATCTGGCAGCGCTGATTATTAAGTTGTGTGTTTTATCTGTTGTGTTAAAACGGTAAATTGATGAGCTAAATGATATTAACGTCGCACTCATAAATATTTCTCTTGTGAGTATGAGTGAATCAGAGTACTTTAGTTTAGATTTAGATTGAGTCAGTATGAGTAGCGAAAAAACGATTCATTGCTGATCTCTGCTTTATACCTTAATTTATCATAATTTTTTGTTTATAATAACCCAAATTGGAAAGTAATGAATATGTGCCACTGCATTAACAAAACTATGAATTAATCACTGTTTTAAAATGTTACAAATTGATATTTTTGGGATCAAATATTTTAATAAAAATACCGTAAAATAATTGAATAAAACAGCGTATACCATACAAAATAAAATAGTGTATCAGGTACATCATACGAATCCCTTAAAAAATAAAATAGCCTATATGGAGGACTTGCATTTTGAATGACATAATTATGGTCTTAAAGGAAGCGTAGGATAAAAAAATTGGTCAATTTAAAGACAAGAAACGGTGAAATGTATTCGTCGGAAAATCCTATGTGCAGAATGTTTATTTACCGCGATATTGAGGTTTTAATTGACATCCGATTTGTCAAAAACTTTCAAAATTTTCTCAAAACCCCAAAAAATTTTACGCTATTGTTATATTGAGGGGACGAAATGAAAGGAAATAAACAAATTACTTTGATTATTTTCTTTTAGATATCAATTTTGGGATATAACTAAACAATTGTCTTAGGTGATATCTTCCATTTGTTTGCAGGGAAGTTTATTAGGGCTTATATGGTAAAAAAGTAGGGCTTATTAAAACAATTAAAAATCGGCACAAAAAAATAAAAATGACATCTTAAGATGCAAAGATGAAAGTTTAAGACCATATGTAATCTGTATACAAAACGTATTAAAATAAAAAAAGTACCAAAAATACCAATTTTTTCTACATCATAAAAGTTCCCTATATTTTTATCTGGGCAATATGCTATCTTTATAACAAATTTTTTGAAAAGAGAAAAATTACCAAGGTAAAAACTGCCTGGTTTTCCTCATTTTAGGCCCCAGAAAAGTACACTGTGTGTTATTTCAGGCTATAAACTGTATGTATATGAAATTTATCGAGAAGCGGAAAACTACTAATTTTATCCCGTTCTTAGCCCTTACTGAACAACCTAAACAAAAGCGGCAAGCGTTTTTTTAAAAATTAAAATTTTATTTAAATACAATTTCAATAAAACAAACCGACATAGCGATCTGTAAAATAAGATTTATCAGCCGGGTGGTTTCTAATTCGCATTCTAATGGTTTGTTTCGTATAAATTGTATGCAAATGAGAAGTTTTGACATACAAAAAACGCTTCCGCACTTATTTAGGTAGCTCAGTTAGAAAGTACTAATTGTATTCTTAACAAGTAAGAAAGTATAGTCGGTCAAGCCCGACCATATGATACCCTACACCACAGTATTAAAAAACACATCATGCTTAATGTCCATATAAATATGGATTTATCTATGTTTATAAAACTCATTAAAATCGCGTTAAACGTTTGTGAGGGGCAGAAATTGCCCCCTACCTCCTCTTGTGGTCATATTTTGTAAAAAATACATCCCTTTTGTGTCCATGAAGATATGGTTCTATCTATATTTTCAATTTCATTAAAATCGGTTTGATAGTTCCCTCGTGGTTCTACGATTTGCCCATTTTGAATAGGCTTGGTCCTTGTGTCAATAAGAACCTATGTCCCAAATTTTATCAAATTATCTGCAAAATTGCGACCTGTACTTTGCGCACAAGGTTACATGGACATCCAGCCAGCCAGCCGGACGGGCATCATTAGTTCGACTCAGAAAGTGATTCTGAGTCGATCGGTATACTTTAAGGTGGGTCTAGGACCACTATTTTAAGGCGTTACACACATCAGCACAAATGCATAATACCCTCTCCGATATTGTGGTGTGGGTATAAATTATCTGGGCCATATGCGATCTCTATAACACATTTTTTGAAAAGAGAAAAAGTAGCAAATGTAAAATAGTACCGCTAATCTGTATCTATAACATTTTTATCAATCAATTTTATCCCTATTCAACTCCTTAAAAGGTACTAATTGTATCCTTAAAAAGTACCCTGTATTTTGTCATCTTGATCATATGCAATCTGCATTAAAAAAAAATATTAAAAAGAAAAATAGTACCAAAGTACCAATTTTTCCTCGATTCCCCTTTTAAAAAGTACCCTATATTTGAATTTAAGACATGTGCTATCCGTCTACCAAATTTCGTCTAAGTCTATAAAGCGGCTTTCGTGCGATAAAGCCACAAACTAACAAATATCTAAACTTCCAAACATACATAGGCAGTTCAAAAAGTGTGTTATTGTGTCATATTTAATGAATGAAACAATAATACAAATATATCAAATACAATTAGAATGAAAACATAGAATACTTTGTGAATTGCCAGACGAACTTTTACATTTATGATTTTTGTAGGATAAAATATCTCAGGGAGGTTACTGCGTTTTTCGATTCGAAAGCAATAATTTACGAGTTCGAAAAATTGGTACTGTGTATTAAGATTTTCGCAATCGTTCGAAACGATGACAGAGGTTGTATTTTTTAAAAAATGGGAAATTTGATGAAAACTTTTTGTATGAAATAGAGAGTGGTTGTTAAGAAAGGGATTTTTTGTTTTCAATAAAGTATAAAAAAACGTCCGTTTATTCGAAACAAATATTACGAAAATCGTAATACACAGTTCAAATTGTTGGAATCCGTAAATGATTTCTTTCGAATCGAAATACGCACTAACCCCCAGATTAGTGCTCTACTGCAGGGTCTTAAAAAAAGTATATTTCGGTTTCAAAGTCTTTGCACATGACTATTTTTGCTACTTGTACTTATGGATGATGGAGCTCCTTTAGATATACAATACGGTGATATTTATAAGTAAATTTGGTTGAGTGGTCGCCAATTTATGTATGTGTGCCCCCGTTTTAGTTCCTTTTTCCCTTTTAGTTATTTAAATTAAGCCTTGTTGTATGTTTAGTTCCATATATAGAAAACTCCTACAAACATTTATGGCTGTAATTGTTTTATTTTATGGTAACTTTCCTTTTTTTTTGTTTACTTGGCCTTAAATGAATTTACTTTTATAACCATTTTGGCTTCGTTTTTCTGCCTAGTTTTTCAAACAATTTACCTTAAATAAGGATACTGGACCAAAAGGGACAGTTGTTAATAGTTTATTGAGTTAGTCAGAATTTAAGGAAGTGAGAAAGGGAAAACCAGTTGAAAAAATTAAAGTGTTAAAAAAATGGTGCGATAAATTATGTTTGTTTTTTTTTTGCATAAAATTATTAGCTGAAAATGAAATAAAAAACTATTTATATATCAAGAGACTCCTTGGTTAATAGTTAATTGGGTTAGTTAGAATTTAAGGAAGTAAGAAAGGGAAAATCAGTTGCTTCTTAAAGTTCTTAAAGTTGGATGAATTAAAAAACTTAAAAATGCAATGATATTAATTCGGTTAAGACGGCATTTTAATACTCAGATTCCGTAGTAGTTATTAAAATCATTTCTCGTACTCTTATTGAGGATTATTTTTCATAAATTGTATCAGCTTTTGTGTTAAATAAATCTGTCATAGCTTAAGTTATTATCAGTATTAAATCCAATATTTATTAAAAAAAAATACTAAAATTTATATTCTAAGTTTTTAGTTGCTGTTCTTCGTTCATGTAACTTGTCTTAATTTTATTAACAATAACGGCTGATAGTTGTTTAAAATAGAACATAAGAACTACTAAGCGCATGACTAATATTAAACCTCATAATATAAAAGCTACCCAGTAAAAAATGTGCTCCAAATGGAGCAGGTTTTATGTATGAATTCATACCTCAAATCGCTTCAAACCTGCTGATGGGTTGCCTGATTTTTGTATGGGGTGTTCCCGGTTTGGAGGACTATTTTCTGCTGACAATAAGCGCTTCTTTTAACATGCAAACAAAGCACTCCTAAAGAGCCTTTTTAGGGGCTAACTATATTAACATATACATTAATGTTTTACTTTTACTTGCTTAAATGCCTTTTTTCAATCATTTTCGTAGACCATAATATATTTTTATTTTTTTCTCTTTATACCCTCTTCGTTGTCAGCACTTTTTTGAATATTTTATTCTACATATATCATTTACTGCTCTATAAAAGCTCTTTTATTGAAGCGCTCGATTATGCGCTTTTTCCCTTAAGTGCTTCAAAAACCCCAAATTTTTTTTACTGGGTTAATAATCATACGCTGCAGTGTTTTATCTTATTTCATATTGACTTTTAACAATATTCCTAAAATATTTAATTTAATTTTATTGATTTTCTTTCTTCTTCATTCTCTAAATAAAACAAATACTTACAACAATTTTTAATATAAACCCAAACTTCGCTTTCGTTTTTAAGAACTAAAAATTTTCCGCATTTGAGTTGTGTTTTTTTTTCAATATAATTTTTTAACAAATTGTTGTTCATATTGTTGGCATTTGTTAGTTGTAGTTTTGCTATTTGTTTTTTTTTATTAGATTTTTGTGACTGGTTTTTTTTTGTGATTTTAAGTATTTCTAGTTCATTTTTATAAAATAACTTAAAGTTTATTTGATTTCTTTGCTTCTACTCAATTTCAAGCAGCACTTACTTAGTTTCTTAGTCTTGGTTGCTTTTTTTATTTTATTTGACTTTTTAGAGTTGTTTAAATTTTTTTTTTTTTTTTTTTTTTTTTTTGTAAAACAACTTTAAGTTTATTTGCTTTACAACAAATCAACAAGCATTTTATGGTCTTCAATTGAATACTTGTTTCTTTACGTTTCATTTTCTATAAATTTTTTTTCTTACTTTTGTATCTTCTCGCTACTTCCTCTTGGAATATTTTTTTTTCTAAACCTAAAAGAGTTGTTTGTCGCTTAGCGTATGGTTTGAAGATTTAGTTTGAGTTTTATTTTTCTCTGCCTCGGCTCTGTGTCATACTTGACTTTGTTTCTTACTTGTCTTAGAAACCGCCTTTGGTCTTTTTTTTCTCTCTTCTTCTAACTTGATATTTGTACGTACCTTCATGCAGCTCTTTAACTGATAACACTAAGCAGTCACTTCTATATGTTTGTATGTGTGTAAATGTAAGTGTATTTGTCAAGATACTTAAGAAAGATTTAAGCACTGTACAACTGCAACATCAAGTACTTTTCAAATGACGATAAAGACGATGATGATGACAAAGTTGTTGCTCTTATAAAGCAGAAAAAAATGAACTTTGTTAGAGGAAGAACATGGCAAAAAAAAAAAAAAAAAAAAAGAAGTAGAATAATAAAAGAACCTGTTCTAGCCGTGCAACATTATGCACTTAAGTTAGATTGGTGGTTGTTATGTTGCACCATGTATGTTTCAAGTATTTGTAAGTGTAGGTGTATGTTGATATGACTGATGTCCTGACATATGTATACCATCTAAAGTTGATAGCTTTTTCATGTCGGTAAACTGCATTTTTTCCAACTGTTTTTAAATATTTCTTCAATTCGTTCAAAATAAAATGTATAAAAGAACTTGTTAAATTTGTTTGTTTTAATATTCTTTAATATGCAATGCGAAAAGTTAAACAAATATTTGTTTTAGCTAAATGATTTTATAATTTAAGACAAACACTATTTTACATATAAATAATGCCTTTAGTAAAATACGTAAAGCATGCAAATTTTTTTAAGACATGCATTATATTTTAATAAATGCCTAAACGTGTCTATAGAAGTGGTAGAATATTAAGTTTTCTGCAGAAAAATTACAGCTTAACTTTTTCTATGGAAAAATTGGAATAATCTTAGCTTTTCTATAAAGAAAGTTGTAATAACGTAAAATTTAACATATAAACGAAAATTTGTAATAATATTATAAGGTTTGTCCATATTTTATGTTACTATTTATGATTTTTAATCCAAATTTTCTTATTTTTATCAGGCTTAATTACATTAAATTAAATTTTAACTTAATAATTTTTATGAAGAAGGGAATTTTTCAACTTGAAATTAATACAAATGTTATTAATAACCTTTTATCCTTGACTGACAGGGGAATTAAGCCCAAGTTCAGGGACAGATTGATCTGACACATTTCGATAGTAACCACACTATCTTTTCAGAAATTTAAATGGCAATAACGAAAATCTTTCTATAGAAAAATGGCAATAATGTAAATTTTTCTATATAAAAATGTCAATAACATAAATTTTTCTATAAACAAACGGCAATAACGTAAATTTTTCTATAAACAAATGGCAATAACGTTAATTTTTATATAAAAAATTATAATAACGTTAATTTCTCTATTAAAAAATTGTAATAACGTAAATTTTTCTATTAAAAAATTTTAATAACTTGAATTTTTCTATTAAAAAATTGTAATAACTTAAATTTTTCTATTGAGAAATTGTAATAACGTAAATTTTTCTATTGAAAAATTGTAATAACGTAAATTTTTTCCATAAAAAATTATAATAACGTTAATTTCTCTATTAAAAAATTTTAATAACTTGAATTTTTCTATTAAAAAATTGTAATAACTTAAATTTTACTATTGAGAAATTGTAATAACGTAAATTTTTCTATTGAAAAATTGTTATAACGTAAATTTTTCTATTTAAAAAATTTTAATAAAATATAAAAACGTAAATTTTTCTATTGAAACGAAAATTATTTTATTGAAAAAATTGAATATGTATATTTTTCTTTTGAGAAATTGTAATAACGTAAATTTTTCGATTGAAAAATTGTTATTTGTAATAACGTAAATTTTACTATAGAGAAATTGTAATAATGCAAATTTTTCGGCTGAAAAATTTGTAAATGGCAATAACGTAAATTTTTCTATAGAAAATTGGTAATACCGTAAATTTTTCTATACAAAAATGTCAATAAAGTAAATTTTTCTAGAAACAAATGGCGATAACGGAAATTTTTCTATAGAAAAATAGCAACAACGTAAACTTTTATATAAAAAATGGCAATAACGTAAATTTTTCTATAGACAAATTTTAATAACTTAAATTTTTCTATAAAAAATTTTTAATAACTTAAATTTTTCTATTAAAAAATTGTAATAACTTAAATTTTTCTATTGAGAAATTGTAAAAACGTAAATTTTTCTATTGAAAAATTGTTATAACGTAAATTTTACTATAACGTAAACTTTTCTATAGAAAATTGGTAATAACGTAAATTTTTCTATATAAAAATGTCAATAACATAATTTTTTCTATAAACAAATGGCAATAACGTAAATTTTTCTATAAACAAATGGCAATAACGTAAATTTTTCTATTGAAAAATTGTAATTACGTAAATTTTTCTATTGAAAAATTGTAATAACGTAAATTTTTCTATTACAAAATTGTAATAAAATAAATTTTAATTAGTATTGTGGTTATTTTGTTGAACTATTTATGGTTTTTAATCCAAATTTTTAATATTTTTAAGTAGGCTTAAGTTCATGAAATTTAATTTTTATTAAATTATTTTTATGAAGAAAGGAATTTTACAACATGAAAATCAATTAAAATTGTTATTGATAATCTTTCATTCTTGACGTGGCTCGGGCTCGAACCCTGGCCGGCAGGTTACCATGACATGTTTCGATCGCAACCACTCGATCTCCTCAGATGGATTTGCCGTCTTACACTCGCAGCCATCGACGACTGCTGACGTCACTAGTCAAACATCAATCCTTAAACCAAATTGTATTTTAACATTTTGGTAGATCGAAATTTGCTTTTCCTGAATGATTATCCATTTTAATTGATTTTACATGTTTTTTCCATCTATTTTTTCGTACTTTCGTCAAGAATTTTTCTTGAAGTCCAAGTACATTTTTTGTTTTTTCACTTTGTCTTTCTCTTTTCTGTTGACCTTTTTAGCACAACTTGAAGGACAAATGTACACATAGAGCTCGTGCCTTAGCTTTAACAATAATTAGTATTGTGGTTATTTTGTTGAACTATTTATGGTTTTTAATCCAAATTTTTAATATTTTTAAGTAGGCTTAAGTTCATGAAATTTAATTTTTATTAAATTATTTTTATGAAGAAAGGAATTTTACAACATGAAAATCAATTAAAATTGTTATTGATAATCTTTCATTCTTGACGTGGCTCGGGCTCGAACCCTGGCCGGCAGGTTACCATGACATGTTTCGATCGCAACCACTCGATCTCCTCAGATGGATTTGCCGTCTTACACTCGCAGCCATCGACGACTGCTGACGTCACTAGTCAAACATCAATCCTTAAACCAAATTGTATTTTAACATTTTGGTAGATCGAAATTTGCTTTTCCTGAATGATTATCCATTTTAATTGATTTTACATGTTTTTTCCATCTATTTTTTCGTACTTTCGTCAAGAATTTTTCTTGAAGTCCAAGTACATTTTTTGTTTTTTCACTTTGTCTTTCTCTTTTCTGTTGACCTTTTTAGCACAACTTGAAGGACAAATGTACACATAGAGCTCGTGCCTTAGCTTTAACAATAATTAGTATTGTGGTTATTTTGTTGAACTATTTATGGTTTTTAATCCAAATTTTTAATATTTTTAAGTAGGCTTAAGTTCATGAAATTTAATTTTTATTAAATTATTTTTATGAAGAAAGGAATTTTACAACATGAAAATCAATTAAAATTGTTATTGATAATCTTTCATTCTTGACGTGGCTCGGGCTCGAACCCTGGCCGGCAGGTTACCATGACATGTTTCGATCGCAACCACTCGATCTCCTCAGATGGATTTGCCGTCTTACACTCGCAGCCATCGACGACTGCTGACGTCACTAGTCAAACATCAATCCTTAAACCAAATTGTATTTTAACATTTTGGTAGATCGAAATTTGCTTTTCCTGAATGATTATCCATTTTAATTGATTTTACATGTTTTTTCCATCTATTTTTTCGTACTTTCGTCAAGAATTTTTCTTGAAGTCCAAGTACATTTTTTGTTTTTTCACTTTGTCTTTCTCTTTTCTGTTGACCTTTTTAGCACAACTTGAAGGACAAATGTACACATAGAGCTCGTGCCTTAGCTTTAACAATAATTAGTATTGTGGTTATTTTGTTGAACTATTTATGGTTTTTAATCCAAATTTTTAATATTTTTAAGTAGGCTTAAGTTCATGAAATTTAATTTTTATTAAATTATTTTTATGAAGAAAGGAATTTTACAACATGAAAATCAATTAAAATTGTTATTGATAATCTTTCATTCTTGACGTGGCTCGGGCTCGAACCCTGGCCGGCAGGTTACCATGACATGTTTCGATCGCAACCACTCGATCTCCTCAGATGGATTTGCCGTCTTACACTCGCAGCCATCGACGACTGCTGACGTCACTAGTCAAACATCAATCCTTAAACCAAATTGTATTTTAACATTTTGGTAGATCGAAATTTGCTTTTCCTGAATGATTATCCATTTTAATTGATTTTACATGTTTTTTCCATCTATTTTTTCGTACTTTCGTCAAGAATTTTTCTTGAAGTCCAAGTACATTTTTTGTTTTTTCACTTTGTCTTTCTCTTTTCTGTTGACCTTTTTAGCACAACTTGAAGGACAAATGTACACATAGAGCTCGTGCCTTAGCTTTAACAATAATTAGTATTGTGGTTATTTTGTTGAACTATTTATGGTTTTTAATCCAAATTTTTAATATTTTTAAGTAGGCTTAAGTTCATGAAATTTAATTTTTATTAAATTATTTTTATGAAGAAAGGAATTTTACAACATGAAAATCAATTAAAATTGTTATTGATAATCTTTCATTCTTGACGTGGCTCGGGCTCGAACCCTGGCCGGCAGGTTACCATGACAAATTTCGATCTACCAAAATGTTAAAATACAATTTGGTTTAAGGATTGATGTTTGACTAGTGACGTCAGCAGTCGTCGATGGCTGCGAGTGTAAGACGGCAAATCCATCTGAGGAGATCGAGTGGTTGCGATCGAAACATGTCATGGTAACCTGCCGGCCAGGGTTCGAGCCCGAGCCACGTCAAGAATGAAAGATTATCAATAACAATTTTAATTGATTTTCATGTTGTAAAATTCCTTTCTTCATAAAAATAATTTAATAAAAATTAAATTTCATGAACTTAAGCCTACTTAAAAATATTAAAAATTTGGATTAAAAACCATAAATAGTTCAACAAAATAACCACAATACTAATTATTGTTAAAGCTAAGGCACGAGCTCTATGTGTACATTTGTCCTTCAAGTTGTGCTAAAAAGGTCAACAGAAAAGAGAAAGACAAAGTGAAAAAACAAAAAATGTACTTGGACTTCAAGAAAAATTCTTGACGAAAGTACGAAAAAATAGATGGAAAAAACATGTAAAATCAATTAAAATGGATAATCATTCAGGAAAAGCAAATTTCGATCTACCAAAATGTTAAAATACAATTTGGTTTAAGGATTGATGTTTGACTAGTGACGTCAGCAGTCGTCGATGGCTGCGAGTGTAAGACGGCAAATCCATCTGAGGAGATCGAGTGGTTGCGATCGAAACATGTCATGGTAACCTGCCGGCCAGGGTTCGAGCCCGAGCCACGTCAAGAATGAAAGATTATCAATAACAATTTTAATTGATTTTCATGTTGTAAAATTCCTTTCTTCATAAAAATAATTTAATAAAAATTAAATTTCATGAACTTAAGCCTACTTAAAAATATTAAAAATTTGGATTAAAAACCATAAATAGTTCAACAAAATAACCACAATACTAATTATTGTTAAAGCTAAGGCACGAGCTCTATGTGTACATTTGTCCTTCAAGTTGTGCTAAAAAGGTCAACAGAAAAGAGAAAGACAAAGTGAAAAAACAAAAAATGTACTTGGACTTCAAGAAAAATTCTTGACGAAAGTACGAAAAAATAGATGGAAAAAACATGTAAAATCAATTAAAATGGATAATCATTCAGGAAAAGCAAATTTCGATCTACCAAAATGTTAAAATACAATTTGGTTTAAGGATTGATGTTTGACTAGTGACGTCAGCAGTCGTCGATGGCTGCGAGTGTAAGACGGCAAATCCATCTGAGGAGATCGAGTGGTTGCGATCGAAACATGTCATGGTAACCTGCCGGCCAGGGTTCGAGCCCGAGCCACGTCAAGAATGAAAGATTATCAATAACAATTTTAATTGATTTTCATGTTGTAAAATTCCTTTCTTCATAAAAATAATTTAATAAAAATTAAATTTCATGAACTTAAGCCTACTTAAAAATATTAAAAATTTGGATTAAAAACCATAAATAGTTCAACAAAATAACCACAATACTAATTATTGTTAAAGCTAAGGCACGAGCTCTATGTGTACATTTGTCCTTCAAGTTGTGCTAAAAAGGTCAACAGAAAAGAGAAAGACAAAGTGAAAAAACAAAAAATGTACTTGGACTTCAAGAAAAATTCTTGACGAAAGTACGGAAAAAAAAAGAGATGGAAAAAACATGTAAAATCTGAACTTAAGCCTACTTAAAAATATTAAAAATTTGGATTAAAAACCATAAATAGTTCAACAAAATAACCACAATACTAATTATTGTTAAAGCTAAGGCACGAGCTCTATGTGTACATTTGTCCTTCAAGTTGTGCTAAAAAGGTCAACAGAAAAGAGAAAGACAAAGTGAAAAAACAAAAAATGTACTTGGACTTCAAGAAAAATTCTTGACGAAAGTACGGAAAAAAAAATAGATGGAAAAAACATGTAAAATCAATTAAAATGGATAATCATTCAGGAAAAGCAAATTTCGATCTACCAAAATGTTAAAATACAATTTGGTTTAAGGATTGATGTTTGACTAGTGACGTCAGCAGTCGTCGATGGCTGCGAGTGTAAGACGGCAAATCCATCTGAGGAGATCGAGTGGTTGCGATCGAAACATGTCATGGTAACCTGCCGGCCAGGGTTCGAGCCCGAGCCACGTCAAGAATGAAAGATTATCAATAACAATTTTAATTGATTTTCATGTTGTAAAATTCCTTTCTTCATAAAAATAATTTAATAAAAATTAAATTTCATGAACTTAAGCCTACTTAAAAATATTAAAAATTTGGATTAAAAACCATAAATAGTTCAACAAAATAACCACAATACTAATTATTGTTAAAGCTAAGGCACGAGCTCTATGTGTACATTTGTCCTTCAAGTTGTGCTAAAAAGGTCAACAGAAAAGAGAAAGACAAAGTGAAAAAACAAAAAATGTACTTGGACTTCAAGAAAAATTCTTGACGAAAGTACGAAAAAATAGATGGAAAAAACATGTAAAATCAATTAAAATGGATAATCATTCAGGAAAAGCAAATTTCGATCTACCAAAATGTTAAAATACAATTTGGTTTAAGGATTGATGTTTGACTAGTGACGTCAGCAGTCGTCGATGGCTGCGAGTGTAAGACGGCAAATCCATCTGAGGAGATCGAGTGGTTGCGATCGAAACATGTCATGGTAACCTGCCGGCCAGGGTTCGAGCCCGAGCCACGTCAAGAATGAAAGATTATCAATAACAATTTTAATTGATTTTCATGTTGTAAAATTCCTTTCTTCATAAAAATAATTTAATAAAAATTAAATTTCATGAACTTAAGCCTACTTAAAAATATTAAAAATTTGGATTAAAAACCATAAATAGTTCAACAAAATAACCACAATACTAATTATTGTTAAAGCTAAGGCACGAGCTCTATGTGTACATTTGTCCTTCAAGTTGTGCTAAAAAGGTCAACAGAAAAGAGAAAGACAAAGTGAAAAAACAAAAAATGTACTTGGACTTCAAGAAAAATTCTTGACGAAAGTACGAAAAAATAGATGGAAAAAACATGTAAAATCAATTAAAATGGATAATCATTCAGGAAAAGCAAATTTCGATCTACCAAAATGTTAAAATACAATTTGGTTTAAGGATTGATGTTTGACTAGTGACGTCAGCAGTCGTCGATGGCTGCGAGTGTAAGACGGCAAATCCATCTGAGGAGATCGAGTGGTTGCGATCGAAACATGTCATGGTAACCTGCCGGCCAGGGTTCGAGCCCGAGCCACGTCAAGAATGAAAGATTATCAATAACAATTTTAATTGATTTTCATGTTGTAAAATTCCTTTCTTCATAAAAATAATTTAATAAAAATTAAATTTCATGAACTTAAGCCTACTTAAAAATATTAAAAATTTGGATTAAAAAAATAAATTTTTCTAAAAATTGTAATAACGTAAATCTTTCTATTAAAAATTGGAATATCGTAAAAAATATAAAAAAATATAAAAATTTAACTAACGTAGAAAAATTGTAATAACGAAAATTTTTGTATAGACAAATTGTAATGACGTAAATTTTTCTATTAAAAAATTTTAATAACGTAAATTTTTCTATTAAAAAAGTGTAATGAAATATAAAAACGTAAATTTTTCTATTGAAACGAAAATTATTTTATTGAAAAAATTTAATAATGTAAATTTTTCTGTTGAAAAAGTGTAATAACGTAAATTGCAAAATTGTAAATTGTAATACCGTAAATTTTTCTGTAGAAAAATTGTAATAACGTAAATTTTTCTCTTGAAAAATTGTAATAACGTAAATTTTAATAACGTAAATTTTTTCTATGTTAAAATTGTAACGTAAAGTTTTCTGCAGGAAAATTGCTGGAAAAATTGCAGCAACGTAAATGTTTCTATATAAAGGTCATAATCACGTAAATTTTGTTTGTAGATCTAAACACATCGTACCGGTTCCTTTAAGAATTTTCAGTTTCACTTGGTCATATCTACGTACTGCAAATCTGCCATAATTTTCTTTCATATTCAAAAAACGTTTTATGCCTCTACTGAAAACTAATATGTTTTGAGTTTAAAAGAACTTTTGCGACAAAAATTTTTCTTAGAGATAAATTTTAATATTTTAATTCATTCTTTGGAAAAATCGTTAAACCTTTCTTATTAAATCTTTCAGAAATTTTAGTTTATTTTTGCAAATTTTGTTAAAATTAATTTTAAACTTTAATGTAAAAAAAACCTTATGAATTGTATGGGTGCAATATGTTAATGTTTCAACACTTAACTTTTACAAAGCCAAACAGTTTAAATTTACTTAATTGTGATGCTCTTAAATATATTTTTTTCCAGTTATTTAAAATAAAACACAAGCACATGTAAAAATTTATTAAACAAAAAATATTTGAACATTTTCTTCAAATTTTATGGTAATTTATTTTCATGTTTATGGTAAGGGTTGTGTTTTTTACTTTTCGCTCTAATTGCATTGTCTTCTTTTTCGTACGCCTGCTTGTATGCTACAAATACAGGTATGCTGTTGTTTATTTCACTTGAATGTGTGTTTGTAGAGCATGTAAATGTATTTTTGAAATATGTTGATAATTTGTTAAAAACTGCATGTCAAAACACACAAAAAAAACAATATAGAAACAATAAAAACAAATTGCTGTTCTTGGATTTATGGAAGAATGTGTATTATTTAGACATTTTTTGTTTTTTATTGTTTTAAAAAGGAGAAATATTTCTACGCACTTCAAATTTGCTTTTATTTATTTATTTTTTTTTTGTTGAAAAAGGCAAGTCTTAAAACAATTTGAAACTGTTTGTGTAAATTAAAATGAAGAATTGAAAGCAATTTGTGTCAATTAAATTTAATTGAATTTAAGGGAAAATATAAAAAAATTTAGAAAAATTGCAAAAACGAAATTTTTTTTTAGAAAAATTTTTATAATAACGTACATTTTTTTTTATAAAAAACTTCTGTTCAAAAATTATATAACGAAAAATTTTTATACAAAAATTGTAATAACGTTAATAAAATTGTAATAACGTAATTTTTTTATAAAAAAATTGTTATAACGAACATTTTTTTATAAAAAAATTATAAAAAATTTTAATAACGTAAATTTTTTTTATAAAAAAATCGTTATAACGTACATTTTTTTTATAAAAAACTAGTAATAATGCAAATTTTTTTTATAAAAAACTTGTTATAACGTAATTTTTTTTTTTAGAAAAATTTTAATTGCGAAAATTTTGCTATAAATTGTTGTAATAAAGTAAATGTTTCTGTTCAAAAATTATATAACGACATTTTTTTATACAAAAATTGTTATAACGTAAACTTTTTATAAAAAATTTGTTATAACGTAATTTTTTTTATAAAAAAATTGTTATAACGAAAATTTTTTTATAAACAAATTATAAAAAATTTTAATAAAGTAAATTTTTGTTATAAAAAAATCGTTATAACGTAAATTTTTTTTATAAAAAACTGGTAATAATGCAAATTTTTTTTATAAAAAACTTGTTGCGAAAATTTTGCTATAAATTGTTGTAATAAAGTAAATGTTTCTGTTCAAAAATTATATAACGACATTTTTTTATACAAAAATTGTTATAACGTAAATTGTTTTATAAACAAATTTTAATAACGTAAATTTTTTTTATGCAAAAATTGTAATAACGTAAATTTTTTTTAATAAAAAAATTGTTATTTCGCAAATTTTTTTTATAAAAATGTTGTAGTAACGTAAATTTTTTTAAAGGTACTAATTTGTACTAATGAATTTTTTTTTAGAAAAATTTATAACGAATTTTTTTATAGAAACATAACGACTCTGTTTAAGAAAAATTTTATTTTCTATATTTAAAAAATAGCTGTAATAAAGTAAATGTGTCGGTTCAAAAATTATGAAACGTAATGTTGTTTATAAAAAAATTTTAATAACGTAAATTTTGTTTAAATTTGTATTAAAGTATTGTTATACTTTAAATTTTTCTATCGATTACTTTTAATAACGTAAATTTGACCTTAGACAACGTTAATTTTTTATTAGAAAAAAATGTCATTACGTGAATTTTTCAAATGAAAAATTGGAATAACATAAATTTTTCTCTGGAAGAAAATTTAAGCAACACAGATTTTTGTATAGAAAAATTTTAATAACGTAAATTTATTATTGAAAAATTGAAATAACGTAAACGATTTATAGAAAAATCATAATAGCGTAAATATTTTACAGAAAAATTGTAATAACGAAATTAAAATTAGATTTTTTTCAAAAGCTTTTGAATACGATTTTTTTTAAAAAACATTTTAATAACGTCAGGCTTTCTATAGAAAAATTTTACTTTTCTTTTGAAAAATTATAGTATAGTAATAACGTTAATATGACTGTAGTGAGTTTGCAATAACCTAATTTTTTAAAGAAAAATCTCAGTAGCTTTTCAATTGAATTAAGGTATCACTTAAAACTTTTCATGTCTGTACCCAAAGAAGCGATGGTGCTGTTTCATTTTAGTAAAATTGTAATTTAATTAAGTGTTTTCTGCTTTAAATTTCTTCGTCTTCTTCACAAACCTCTAACAACTCTTTAAATTCCTTTAAACACAAGCAGTTTCTGCTCAAAAATTTTATTTTTTGTCCCTTATTCTTGAAAATCATTTTGTTCTATTTCTTTTGCATTTCTTTGATTTTTTTCATAATCAACAAGTAACATTTCAGTTTGCAAATAATTTTTTTTAAAGTCCTATTGTAAAATTTTTGAAAACTATTTGTACAATGAATGGCATTACAACAACACTTGAACCTGTCTGGCTGGACTACTTGTCTAAAAGTACTTGAATTTTTTTTTAGGTACCAGACAGAAAAAATGTGGCTCTTTGTAAAAGGAGTTAGTTGTTGGCACATTGTTACAAACATATGCAAAATATTGAGGGATTTGTTATTAAATAATTTTTAAAGATGTTATATAATTAAAAAAAAAATTAAAACAATTTTGATAATTCCATTGTGTTTTTTTAATGCATTTTAATTATAAATACAAGCATAAAAAGCTGCATAATAATTTCGATATGCGCCATTTAAGTAAAATTAATCAATATTTTATAATTTTTATTTTTGTTCTACATAAATCAACTTCCCCTTAGGCCAATGTTCAATAAATATTAAATGTTGAACAATGTACCCACACACTTAAATAAGTATGAACGCATATTAAAAAGCAAGTGTATGCGTAGAACCATGTAAATGAATTAATTTATCTTTAAAATATATAAAATTTACAGTATACTTCAGGGGCGGGCTTACTTAAAAACTATATTGGTAAGTAAAACTGCTAATTTTTGATTTATCTAAACATACAAAAGAAATTAACGTTTTCAATTTTATTTTTTCTTTTAAAAATGTACGTGATTTAAAATTTATTTAAGCAAATTTTACGTTATTAAATTTTTTTATGGACATATAATCGATTTAAAATTTTTAATCGGTAATTTCTTACAGAAATATAAACATCATTAAATTTTTTATCGAAAATTTACATTATTTCAAATAATTTATAGAAAAATTAATCTCATGAAAATGTTTCCATAGAAAAATTAACTTTATTATAAAAAAATTTACGTTGCTTAAAATTTCTATAGTAACATGTTAATTTAATAACATCTTAATAACAAAATTCTTTTTTATAAAAACTGTAAAAAAATATTCTCAAGAAAAATTTTCGTTATACAAATTATATAAAAAAAAATTACGTTATAAAAATTAAAAAAAAAATTTACGTTATAAAAGTTTGTTAAAAACTATTATCGTTATAAATTTTTTTTTTTTAAATTTACTTTATAAGAATTTTTTTAAAACAAAATTAGCTTTATGTTTAAGGTTACTTAAGTTTTCTATAGAAAAGTTTAGATTGAAATTTTTAATAGAATATCAACGTTCTTGAAATTTCTTAAAAAGAGTTGACGTTATTTTCTATTAAAAAATTGACGTTTAAAAAGTTTTCTTAAAATTTACGGTATTAAAATTTTCTTAAAAAAAATTTACGTTATTAAAATTTTCTGAAGTAAAATTAACGTTATTAAAATATCTTCTATTGAAAAATCAACGTTTTTGAAATTTTCTAAGAGGAATTTACGTTATTTTCTATTAAAAAATTGACGTTTATATAGTTTTCTTAAAATTTACCTTATTAAAAAAAGAACATTAACCGTTATTAAAATTTTCCAGAAAAAATTTCGTTTTTGAAAATACAAGAAAGGTTCTTTTTAAAACTTTACGTTATTAAAATTTTCAAAAAATATTTACGTTATTAAAATTTTTTGCACAATTTTGCTCTACTTAAGTTTGCTTGTGAGAAATTTTAATAACGTAAATTTTTTTTAAGAAAATTTAATTAGTAAAATTTCTCACAAGCAAACTTAAGTAAAGCAAAATTGTGCAAAAAATTTTAATAACGTAAATATTTTTTGAAAATTTTAATAACGTAAAGTTTTACAAAGAAATTTTACGTTATTTAAATTTTCTATGGAAAAATATTCGTTGTTTAAATTTTCTAAGAATGACCAATTTTTTCAAATATCTTATCAAAATTTTCCCAGAAAAATTTACGATATTAAAAATTTCAAAAGAAAAAATAACATTATGAAATTTTTTTGCTATTGAGTTTGCTATAGAGAAATCTGCCTTATAAAATTTGTTATAAAAAATTTACGTTATTAACATTTTTTTTTAAAATATTTACGTTATTAAAATTTTCTATAGAAAAATTTTCGTTAATTAAATTTTCTTTAGAAAAATATTCGTTAATTAAATTTTCTATAGAAAAATATTCGTTATTTAAATTTTCTAAGAATGACCGATTTTTTCTACAAAAAATGCCTTTTCTAACGTTTTCTATAAATAAACATTTTCTAAGAAACTTTACGTTATTAAAATTTAAATTAAAAAAATTACATTATTAAAATTTTTGACCTATTTTTGCTTTACTAAAGCTTGCTATAGAGAAATTTTACTCATTGAATTTTTTATTAAAAATTTTACGTTTTTAAAATTATGATAGAAACCTTTTCGTTGTTTAAATTTTCTAAGAAGAATAAACGATGTTTTCTACAAAAAATGCCGTTTATAACGATTTCTATAAAAAATATGTTATCAAGATTTTTTTAAAAAAACTTACGTTATTAAAATTTTCTATAGAAACATTTTCGTTATTTAAATTTTCTATAGAAAAATATTCGTTATTTAAATTTTCTAAGAATTACCGAAATTTTCTCCAAAAAAAAATGCCGTTTTTAAAGTTTTCTATACACAAATATCTTATCAAAATTTTCCTAGAAAAACTTACGATATTAAAATTTTCCAAAGAGAAAATAAATTTGACATTTTCTGCTATAGAGTTTGGTATAGAGAAATTTGCTTTATAAAATTTTTTATAAAAAAATTTTCGTTATTAAAATTTTTTTTTAAAAGATTTACGTTATTAAAATTTTTTTAAAAAAAATTTACGTTATTAAAATGGACTATAGAAAAATATTTGTTATTTAAATTTTCTTAGAATAACCGATTTTTTCTACAAAAAAATGCCTTTTCTAACGTTTTCTATAAATTAATATTTTCTAAGAAAATTTACGTTATTAAAATTTAAATAAAAAAAATTACATTAATAAAATTTTTGGTTTAATTTTGCTTTACTTAAGCTTGCTGTAGAGAAATTTTACTTATTGAATTTTTTATTTAAAATTTTGCGTTATTAAAATTATCTATAGAAAACTTTTCGTTTTTTAAATTTTCAAGGAAGAATTAACGACATTTTCTACAAAAAATGTCGTTTATAACGTTTTCTATAAATTTACGCTATTAAAATTTTCTAAGGAAAATTTACGTTATTAAAATTTTTTGCATAATTTTGTGTACTAAAGTTTGCTATAGAGAAATTTAACTTAGTTAATTTTCTATAGAAATTTTACGTTATTAAAATTGCCTTTAGCACAATTAACGATATTAAAATTTTCAAAAGAAAAATTAACGTTATGAAATTTTTTTGCTATAGAGTTTGTTATAGAGAAATTTGCCTTATAAAATTTTTTATAAAAATATTTACGTTATTAAAATTTTTTTTTTTTTAAATTTAGGTTATTAAAATATTCTATAGAAAAATATTGGTTATATAAATTTTCTTAGAATTAACACGTTGTTCTACAAAAAAATGCCTTTTCTAACGTTTTCTATAAATAAACATTTTCTAAGAAAATTAACGTTATTAAATTAAATTTTCTATAGAAAAATATTCGTTATTTAAATTTTCTAAGAATGACCGATTTTTTCTACAAAAAATACCTTTTCTAACGTTTTCTATAAATAAACATTTTCTTAGAATCTTTACGTTATTAAAATTTAAATTAAAAAAATCACATTATTAAAATTTTTGGCCTATTTTTCCTTTACTAAAGCTTGCTATAGAGAAATTTTACTCATTGAATTTTTTATTAAAAATTTTACGTTATTAAAATTATGATAGAAACCTTTTCGTTGTTTAAATTTTCTAAGAAGAACAAACGATATTTTCTACAAAAAAAAAAACTTTACGTTATTAAAATTGCCTTTAGAAAAATTTACGATATTAAAATTTTCAAAAGAAAAATTAACGTTATGAAGTTTTTTTGCTATAGAGTTTGTTATAGAGAAATTTGCCTTATAAAATTTTTTATAAAAACATTTACGTTATTAAAATTTTTTCTTTAGAAAAATATTCGTTATATAAATTTTCTTAGAATTACCACGTTTATCTACAAAAAAATGCCTTTTCTAACGTTTTCTAAACATTTTCTAAGAAAATTAACGTTATTAAAATTTAAATAAAAAAAGAATAACATTATTAAAATTTTTGGTATAATTTTGCTTTACTTATTTTTATTAAAAAAAATTTACGATATTAAAATTTGTAAGAAAAATTTACGATATTTTCATAAAAAATTGCCGTTTTCAATGTTTTTTTCGGTTTGTAAATATTTTTCATAAAAGAATTGCCGTTTCTGAAGTTTTCTATAAAAAAAGTTCGCAGTATTAAAATATTCGTTATTAAAAGTTAGGTTAGGCAGAAAGTCTGACCCGAACCCAATTCACATTCTAAATGTTCTGTATAAAAATTTTCGTTAATAAAAGTTAAAAAAAAATAAATATTAATAAATGAAATTTACGCTATTAAAATTTTTTAATTAGTATTACATATTTTTATTTTTGAGAAATTAACGATTTTATAATACGCGGCTTTTTTTACTAGATGTTTATTTAGGTACATTTTCATTATTACTTTTACATACATACTTATGAATGTTCAATACTACAACACGTAATGAAACAAAAGTTTCATTTTTTCTGGTTTATTGAAATTAATACGATAATCATTGTCTTAAAAATTATAATAAGTATGTATTTTTAAATTAAATTTTATATACACAAAATCCATATGTAAATGTATTAAAAAACATGTATGTTTATGTAATTTTTACGTGTGTGTATATTTTATGTCGTCTATATGACATGACTTAATTATAATGAATTTTTTTGTATTACTAACATCGTACATGTGTTGCACTTACGTACATGTATTTGATATACATACAATGGTACATGTAAAAGTACATATGTGTATTTTTAAATGAATGCATACAATGAGTATATGATAATATCAAAATATTTATAAATGAATATATTTTGGTTTAAATATAAATTTTATATTTATAGACGTTGCAAAAATTTATCTGTTAATACTTATTTGTTTTTAATATAAATTTGCAAACACAATAATCTTATGGAATGGTGTCAGAGTAAAATTATTGATTTATATTTGATTTATTTATGTAAAAGGTAGTTTAGTTATAAATAAGTACCAAAAGTCGTAACTGATGCTTTTACAATCAATATAATTTTTGTTTAATTTTTACGCATGTTTTATTTCTTTAAATGAATATCAATATATATAAATATAAAAAGAAGTGTACACTTTAATGTCACCACTAACTGCGAAAACGGGTAGACCGATTGCAACAAAAACATTGGGGGTACGTAAGGGATAGTCTGTAGATGGTTTATGTAAAGTTTGCATGAAATCGGCCTAGCGGCATTTAGATTTTTCTATATATTCCCAAATTCCCAATATCCCAATATCAACAAAATGCCCTCCATTTTGAACTCCTTCGAAACGGCTTGACTAATTTTTATGAAATTCTGTATGTTATTAAGGGCGTGAAATAGGGCAATAGTGGTAAAAGCTCCCGCTCCACAATCTTTTAAACTAATCAACCGGGTTTCTTAAAATTTGGCATGCAGACACTGTAACATCTGAAAGAAATAAGTTATATGGCAAAACAACGTTTGTCGGGCCAGCTCGTTATCCTTTATGTTAAAAATTTATCTTATAGGCTTTTTACACTGATCAATATCTAACATCTACCATCAAAGATGTAGAAAATGTAGAAAACACTCGTTTACATTGTTCCCATCTAACATCTACCATCAAACAAAAATGTCAATGTGTTTTGAAAAAAAAAAAAAAATTTTAAATTAAAAATGTTTTTTCCTCACAAAAGTGCCAAAATTTAAAAAGAAAACTCAAAAATGTATTTGAAGTTCAATTTGTTTAAAAACATAAAAAATACTTAGCAAAACAACATTGCAATTAAAGATAAGACTTGACAAATGGTAACGCTGCTTTCAAAACAAACTTCTTTTTGTCAGTGATGCCACAATAATAATAGAACTTATTGCCACTTTTCTAGTGATGACACTAAAATAATCGAAAGATGTAGAATGGAATAAAATGAGATAGGAACATCTTTTAAAGATGTTGAAAGATGTTGGTTTTTAGCCCTATGTTTTTCTAATGGAAAGATGTTAACATCTTTGGAAATGGTGGCAAATTGATGGTAGATGTTAGATGTTGATCAGTGTAAAAAGGATATTACGTTAATATCACAGAACTGCAAAGTGCGAAAAAGTTGAAACCCTGGGACTAATTTATTACTTAAACTGAGTTCAATTCGAATCTGTATTGAGAATTTATCTATCACATCATATTTTCGTTATCTTTGCACAATAAAACTTCTTCCGAAATCAATGTATGAATCGTATTTCCTTTAAAACTTATAAGTAATGCGTTATTTTGACCCACAGTCGCTTTATATTTTAAAATTGGCAGAGCCTACCAAAGCCTCATAAAGGCCCTACGCAACGACTGAGATGTCTGAAAAGCACAGCGAAGGATTTATGCTAAATATAAAGAAATAGCAATAGTTTTTCAAAAACCGAATTTTTTAGGACTGGCAGCTCAGGGGATGACACTTACTAATGCGTTGTATTGCGTTGGAACTAGGGAAATAAGTTACGGGAAGGAGGAAAGAGGGAGGAGAGTTTGTGAACATTTTTCGAGTCGAATGTATTCATGTTGATAGTGAGTGGGAAGACGTCAGCAGGAGCTTTATTCCACATACGAAAAGTCCGGCGAAAAAACGAATTTTCCCTGTAATGCGTTGTACGATTCACCGGTCAATCGGCCACAAAAGGATAGGCTCTTGAAGAAAAACGTGTATTGCGAACAAACGTACGGGTTGCGGGAATCACATCCCTAATTTCATTAGAACACATTCCATTGCAGTAACGATAAAATAGGCTAGTACAACCCACATTGCGAAGGTACTCAAGGGAGTCTATAGAATTGGTTAGTCTACTGTCACCAATGAAAACCTTCGCCCTCTCCTGCACGTGGTCAAGAAGCTCTATAATAGATTTTGAAGCCTACACATGCGAGTTGTATTCCAGGCGTAAATTTTAAGCAGATTTTCTTTCTAGGTTTAAATAGTTATTACGCTGTATCTGATGTCTCGGTAAAAGGCAGATGTTTATATCTGCAATCATGTGTGTTAAAGTTTACTTAAGGCACTTTCAGTATATCTTACTCCCATTGTGCAACGTATGAGTAATATTTGCAAATAAATATTACTTATACGTTCGAATAGTTTTTCCATAAAACAAAAATTTATTGCTAAAGAAACCTAAAAACTACTCAAAAATTTTAGTTTGCAGCCATTAACCTTTTGGAAAAGTGCAATATTTTATACGAAATAGAAACATTTTTCCATTTTAGTTTAGAAAAGTTTTAGAAGTCAAGTAGAATTATTGTCATGCATGAGTTTTACAGCAAAAAAAAAAAAAAAAATAAAAATAATAAAATAAAAGTAACTTTGGTTATTTGGCTACAACGAATCTTTGATACCCTGCACAAAGGCCTTAAATAATAACTGTTAAGATTTATATTAGTGTTAAAGACAAATTTAAAATAAATCTGACAACATTTTAGAGCATAATTTGTCAACATATTTAAAAATATTTATAGTAAATATCTGATAATTATTTAAACTTTAATAGCGTTAACGTTTTTGTTACGTTAATGTTTTTTGGATGGGGATTAATCCTGTCAGAACTTAAAATCGAGCTTTGTTATTGTAGTGCCCAAATAAATTGGATCGTTCAGAATAATTTTTACCAGAATAGAACAAAATCTTCAGGTTATGTACAAAATGTATTTTTGTTCTAAATGGTAGTTGTGTTCTATGAAAACAGTATTGAAATATGCAAAAAATTATTCATTTTAATGTCTTGGTCCACATTTCAGTTCACGTATTTTTTCCAACTGCAAATATTTGTCTCATTTTCAAATCCAAACTAACAGGAAGATTTAGAAAGAAACCTACTTGTTTTTTTTTCTATTGACTCTTAGCGGCTTAATAAATTTAGAATAGCTGAAATACCTAGAATAGCACATGAATAGATAAACTAAATATTCTCTCATTCACCATTTGTGGTCGCTAAGCTAAAAAAAACTGAAGGAAAAACCCTTAATAACCTCTAACTAGAAATAAAATCCAAACCAAAACTATTGAACAGCAGGAAAAAAATCTTGTTATAAACAAACTAAAACAGACATGTATTTATATTTATATGTGTTTATATACACGCACTCACACACACACACACAGAACATTGTATATAGAAAAAGTGTTCAAATGAAATCAATAACCCAAGAGAATTTCAGACATCATGACGACAGCAAAAATTTACTCACATGCGAGAAATGAAAGAAGAAAAAAAGAAAAGCACTAAGTAAAAAGTTTATTTTTTTGTCTAAAACAATATAAAAAAATTGGTCTGTATTAGAAGGAGAGAGAACATTGGAAGATGGTGAAGGGGTGCGAATGTTTAAACCAACGTATAAATGAATTGAATGGAATTGAATGAATTTGATGCATAAAATGCAATTTGACGGTTGTGGAAGAAAGACGCAAAAACAATCTACTAAACCAAACAACAAGACATACAATTGCTCACATTTTTTTTTTAGTTTTAAACAAAAAAAAAACTTTTAGTTTTTTCTCTAAATTTTGAAACAAAATTTTTGTTTTAGGTTTCAAAGCTGAGAGCAGACTGAATGGTTGGTCGGTTGGTTGTTTGGTTTAAAACAACTATAAATAATATGGATTGTTGCCAAAAATTTTATTTATACTACATAAAGATTTGTGTATGTTTTTTAAGCAGAGGGATCAGAACGAAGGGGGAAACTAGTGGCTAAAATGAAATTAACTTGCCAACTAGGGTCAACAAAAATCACAAAAAACCCCCTTAAAAAAGAATATTGAGACCAAGCTGAAAGGGTCAATAAACTAGGGTAAGTTAAAAGACTTTAAAGTAAATGAAAATTGGAAATTTAATTTTAAATTTGTTTGGGGATAAGAAATGTTTGGGGTTTTTAATGTTAAAAATCCCCAGCAAATAATATCCATTTTGATCAAATGGACTATTGCCTGGACTGGTCCAATGTAATGCAAGCATGGGCCATCACGTCATTTTTAATAAGAATTTAAACTGAAACGACATGTATTCGTTTTTTAACAACACAATTTCGTTTTTTTTACAATTTCAAAGCTTATTCTCTGGAGTATACCATGACGTAGTTATTTGGACCTGCCCTAGGAAATCGTTTTGTTAAATAGACCATGTTTTTTCCATACATTTGAGTTACCTTTGGACTAGTCCTAGTCCCTTATGGGCTACATTTTACATGCGTGTATCGACTAGTCGCATTATTTGCAGGGAACATTCTAATTTTTGATAAATATTTTTAGCAAAAACTTTTAAGATTTGTTGCAAAAATGATTTATAAAACATGTAAAATAATTTATTTGATTAAGCGATTTACAGCTGCATTGCAATTAAAGCTGAAAAATAAAAAATTGTGTTTACAAGGTAGCGCAAAAATTGTCACCCTAAGTTGAGGCGCACTCAGAGGAAATGCAATAACATCATGAGCACGACTTTCCTGATCTTGATATTGAGCCCATGCTGTAATTGTGGCTTCAAACCACTGCACTTGTAAAAGGTTTTACTGTTGTTAATGGCACTAAGAAAGTTTGACTCCGACTCATATTATCACTTGATATATGGCTTGGTGAAACTAGCTGTGGGAAAACAAAGAAAATCTGGGACATCATAGATGGTAAAAGGACTTAATGGACGTTAAAGCTGTTCATGTCCAGCTGATGGGGCTTCCTTACAATGATGTTAATTTCCGCAGGAATTGAATTGTACACACTTATTCGTTTGAAATATAAAATAGAACTCAATTTATTTTCTAATATTTTTTCCTTAAATAATAAAATTCTTATTACTAAAACAATAACAATATTCCTACCTACTAGATTTTATAAATTACAATAACACATACCTGCAGCCTAAATAAACAAAAGATTAAACTATCGTTATAAACGCATTACTGTTTATTACAACAATAGGAGATTAAAACTCTGTTGTTTACAACAACAAAAAAGGATCGCTCACATGTATGTATGTATTATTATTTAAATGTGCGCACCACATGTTGAGTTTAAAGTAATATTCTGGCGACCTTGCCAGATTGTAATCTTGTTTATGATGTGTGTACACCAGATCTTATTTTAAACTCAACAAATGACTTCCTTACGATGACGAAGAATAAGAGGCATTCGAGGACCTTAGACTCAAACTGTTTTGTCATAGAACTCTTATGCACAAAACTTGTCTCCCTGACACTGATTTGGTGTGAATCCACTCCTTCGTCGAATCATCTGTTTGGCTGTTAAGTCAGGTAATAAAGTAGATCTGGGAGACAGTAGAACATGGTAACATAGCGGGAACGTTTTTTGGGGGTCCCAATATGCTAGAACGCTGTTGCTTATGGAACCGTTTAAAATCCAGATTCAAGAAAAATTAATATTTGGTTACCAGAATTTGGCTCTTCAGTGTTGGAAGGCTAAACTTTAATTCAGCGGAATGTTACACTATTGAAAATTTAAAAGAGAAGACAGCAGAAATCGGTTTTAAACAGATTTTTTTTTTAATGATTAAACAACATTATGTTGTCCCAAACAACTGAACCGTATTCAAATCTGGGTGTTTTGAAAAATCAATTCATTTATACTGATTTTAGTGAAACTTTCGTCAACCATGATTTATTGATCTCAAAACTTCATTTGATTGGGTTTTCTTTTAACTTCCTGAAGTAGATAAAACCGTATCTAAAAGGCCCTAAACACGTATTATATTCAATAACTCAACTTCGAGATATACAGACTTCTCGCCTGGAGTAACGCAAGGCAGATTGTTACCACTTTTTTCTAGCTCATAGCTAAAGTTGTGCTAAAGACAGGCAACCAAAATAACAGTTTGTTTCTGGATAACGCTGTGAACAAAATTGCATGTTAAACGAAGGATCTAACTTTACACAAAATATATATGAAGCCATAATATCCGAACAGCCGCTAAACTAGCAAAACCAAAATGAGTGGTCCAACCATAATGCACGACGTAAATTGTGAGTCACACCTTAACGTCAAGTTCTTTGCCAAACTTAAATCGATATATCTTTGTTTCAGTGTTTGAAAACCACAGGAACACAATTGAGCAGCGCGTTAAGACAATCCACGAGTGATTGTCGAAAAGCCGATGCATCGACAAAGAATGACTGTTTGGTGCGATTTATAGGCTGTCAGCGGCATAGGGCCGTACTTTTTTGAAAATGGTCGGCTAAGCAGTTACCGTGAATGGTGTTTACTGTCGCGGGATGAAAACGGAATTTTTGTGGTCAGAAATTGAGGATATGCACCTGGACAATATGTGGTCCCAACTTGATGGGGCTTCTTGCCTCACAGCCAATGAAGCAATGGCTCTTGTTATATCAGGTTCTGTCTTTGGGGTTACTTAAAAGAAAGTCTATGTCAATAAACCAAGAACAATTAAAGTACTAAGAGATGAGATAATTCGGCGCATTAACGATATTGAACCTCAATTATGCCCTAGAGATATTGACAATATGGACCATCGGGTAGATGCCCCTGAAGCCGTGTTAAGCATTTAGCCGATATTATGTTTCACACATATTTGTCATAGATGCTTCTTTTATAATAAAAAATATTAACATAATTCTCTAAACACTTTTTATTTTATTTACAATAAACATCGTGCGTTTTGGTTGGACCACCCGTTACTGCGAAAAATTCCTTATGGGAGGGAGTTTTTACTCTTAAATGGCTTTAAAAATGTTGCACTGTGTAAACAAAGTTAAGCTAAAATTGTTTATTCACAAAACAAACAAAAATCTTGTAACATGCTTTAAAATGTCTTTTTTTTTCATTCAAACAAAATAGTTTTCATTAAAAAAATTTTAATTTCCTTAAAAGTAAATTAACTCCTATTTAAATTCTTTTATTTTCCACCCGTAATTCTCCTTTTGTCTTTTTCGTAAGTCCCCTTTTAAACCTGCCATAAACAAATTTCTATTTCATTTAAAATACGCTTTAAATGTAGCAAAAAATGCTTCCACTTGGTTTTCTTTAACCCCTTACCGCTTGAAAAAATTCTCTATTTGCTTAACAGCATTCCGTTACCTTCCAACCATGACCCATTTTCGCAAATAGAGAATAGAGGTGAAATTTCTCAGGTTTAATTAAATTTTAAATTACGTTTTATTCCCCCGGCCATTAAATATTGTTCTTCTATTTAATTTAGAAAAAAAGCAAGAACATTTAATATTTTTGTACCCGTGTTTATGTATTTCTCTGAATGCCTGGTGGGCTGCAAAAGCTTTTTTGTTTTTTCTTGTTTCGACAAAATATATAAAAATTTTAACATAGAAATATTAAAAAACAAAAAAAAAAAAAAATTAATGAATAAAACTAAAATTACTGTTTTAGAATAGACAAATGCGTAACAGATCCTTTGGGAACAAAAGCGAAATAAAATAGAAAAAACAGCAAAAAGCAAAACACGAAATAAAATAAAAAAAACATAAAAATGCGAACTAAAGTATGAACTGGAATGCAAAGGAAAACTGCAGTGGGACCCTGAATAATACAATACGATTATATGGAATTTTCCACAAATGTTTTCCTGTTTTCCCCTCCTTCTTTTGCAGTGAAATTTTAAAAGTTGCATGGCGTGTGTTTTTTTGATTTGTCTTTTTAGGAAAATGTGACATATACAAGTTATGAAGCAGAAAATTGTCTTGTGCTACATTTTTTTTCCTGTCTAGAACTCCCCAAAGATTTTGCATAAAACTAAAGAAAAGGACAAGCAACAAAGCGAAGGTTAAGGTAAATTTTTAAACTCTACAAGGTTGAAATAATAGGTTTGTTAAATATAAAAGAAAATTAAAGGGAGTTTTGGTTAAAAGTTTTTAGGAAACTAATAAAATTGCATTTAAAAAGAAGCATTTTTTTTGTAAATTCCCTAAGCTAAACCCTGTGAGGCTCTGCGATTGTCTGCAGGACAGAAACCTGAGTCTCTAACGGGAATCGAACCCGCAACCCCGGCGCGGATAGACTACCTCACAACCAGCTAGTCTACCAGTTAATTTTATTTAAAATAACCCGCTGCTCCGCTCAATATGCATATTATTCGGTCGTCCAAGACTGTAAGGACTCCATGGGTAAACTTGGTGCCAATAGAAGAGTTCACATCTATTGGGTTCGCGGCCACCAGGGCATAGAAACGGGGCATTCAATTACCGTGCAACAGAGTAATTGGCATTCCAATTTCAATTCGTAATATTAAGGGAGATAAAGACTCCACTATACAGAGGAAATCTGAGGACGATTGGGGCAGCACCGAAACGTGCAAAGTTTCCAGAGTTATGTGGGGATGTAATGAATTAAAGATGACTAAACTTCTTCTGTTGTTTCCGAGGAGAGACTGACTGAGGCTTCTGGTTGGTTTTATAACGAGTCTCTGTTGGACGGCAGTATACGCCAAAATGACGGGGCAACTGACTAGAGACAATTGCAGATACTGTGGGGTACCAGGAGAGAAAGAGATGTTGGAGCACAAACTAAACGCTCCAGAGCGAACTGTTTGGAAGATAATTACCTTCAATATATAAGGAAAATCTCAGGAATTGGACTATTGAGATTCCTTGCATTCGCCAAGTTGGTGGGGAGTACACATTGATCCAATCTTTTCAATTGAGGGTTATGGAACATCGTGGTAAAGCTAGGGACCAACACGGTCTATGCGGAGTCCCTATTACCGGCCACCTAAACAAACCTAACCCACTGCAATTTACGAATCTAACCCCCGTATTCATAAACGATAATTAAATTTAACAAACGTTTATTCAGGAAAATTTTCATACAAAATTGGTTTTGTAAATCTTTTTTAAATTTAAAATATTTTTATGAATACAGGCATTAATGCTTAATTGGCTAATATTTCTCTTTTAACAATTTCCTAATAAAGCAAAAGTTCTAGCTAAGAAAAAATTTTGTAGGTTTTTTTTTGTGAAAATTTCTTTTTAAATGTATATTTTTTTGTTCTTTCAAAGTTCAGTTCGTTGCCTTGCCATGTGAAAAGCGAGACCTACAAAAAAAAAACTAATTTATCATTTAATTCCTATAAACAACAGGCGACCACGAACTCAATGAAAAAAAGTAATAACAAATAAATGTTTTAATGACCCAACAACATTAAAAAATAAAAAAAAAATTAAAAAAAAAACAGAAAAAATTAAGTACAAATAAAAACATACACGTACAATTACGAGGGAAGGCAAAAAAGAAATTTCAATTAAAATTTTTAGTCTTAAGCCACATTGTTTTAAAATTTTCTTAATTTTCTTTCTTAAAGCCTTTTTAAGACTGCCTTCTTACTTAAAGAACAGTAAACAACCAGTAATAAGGCAAAAATTCAATATAATTTAACCTAACGAGGCAAAAATTTAATATGGCAGCCAAATAGGTCGAGAAAATAAAATGACAACAGGCCAGTAAACCACAAAAATAAAAAAACCCTCGACTTCAGTAAACAAAAACATAAACATTCCATGCAGCACAGAACAGCAACAGAAACAAAAAGCAGCAAGACACTAAAGTAACAAAGAAAAAATAAGAACTAAAACATGAAAAAAATTGGTCACGTTTTTGCTGCGCTGTATTTTCAACATCATTTACTTTTCTCTTGTCATTTCTTTTTAAACGTTTATTTTCTCCGCTTTTATCAGTTTGCTTTAGGCAAAAAAAGAACATAAAAAACAGAATTATTTTAGCAACAAAAAAGACATTTCTTAAAATTACAAAAAAATATAAAAGAAACATTAGATAAAATAAATAACTGTTTTTAGCCGCTATTTATTTTTAGCAAAATATACCGGCCAGTTTGCTATTTAAAAGCACACACACACACTTTCACAAACTCTCCTACAAACTTTTATATTAAAATTAAAAAAAAAAAAAAAAATTAAAAACTCATGCTTCGACTGGAAGCTCGTTAAATGGAAAAATGTAATAGAAAAAAAAAAATAAATAACAGAGACATTCGACTAATGTTGGCAACTAAACTGACAACACGACAAGTGGGTGTGTCTCACCATGAGTATCCTTAATTTGTGGTTATGAACAAACGTTAAAACACAGGCAAGCACTCACGAGTGAAAGTCTTTTCAAATTTATATAGAAATACTAATGCATACTTTAAGGGGCTAAAAAAGATCAGCAAGGGCTGCTTAATATTCGTCAGCGGATTCAATAAACAAAATCTTAATTTTCGATCTTCTGGACGCCAGCAAATAATTCTGTACAAGATTAGGTTAGGTTAGTTAGTGGCCGGTCACAAAGACCCCGCATAGACCAAATAGGTCCCTAGCGTTACCACGTTGTACAATAGTCCACAGAAGAATGTTAGAAAAAGGTCATTTCGATGTAATGGTACCCAGAGTACCCCACACTGTCTTGACGAATGCTAGGAGTCTCATTAACGCAATTCCGGAGACTTCCCCGAGACCTTGGAATTAATGATCTCCCAGACAATTTGCCCTGGAGCGCACGAGTGCCGGACAGTAGCAGAGTAAATGCTCCACTGTCTCCTTTTCCCCTGGTACCCCATAGAATCTACAATGTCACTATTCAACCGCCCCGCCCTCTGGGCGTATACCGCAGTCCAACAATGACCCGTCATAAAACCTACCAGAGGTCTACAGTCTCTTCTCGATAGCGACAGAAGAATTCTTGTTGACTCTGGATCGTAGGATCCCCACATTACCTTGGAAACCCTGCACGTTCTGGTGTTTTCCCAACTCACCTCTGATCTCCTCCGTATAGCAGAGTCCGTATCTCCCCTTATATTCTGAATTGGAGTCGGAATGGCCATCATCCTATCGTATGGTAAATGGACCCCCCGTTTCGCCAATTCGTCCGCCTTCTCGTTGCCTTCCATGCCCTGGTAGCCGCGACCCCAATAGATGTGAACTCTCCTATTCGCACAGAGTCTATCCATCGAGTCCCTACACTCCTGGACGATCGAAGAGTATGAATAATCAGCGGTTATCGCCCTGATCGCCGCCTGACTATCGGTGAAAAAATTCACTTGCGAGTTCCCAGTACTGGAATTACGTGCCAAATCGGCAGCCATTTTGGTCAGTCTCGGAATGGTGTAGTTACTGCTACAATCTTTCCCCTTATAATACTGTCATGACCATAAGGTCCGTATGCAACTGTCTCGTCGCCCTTTAGCGGATCGCAGACTTCCTCACCGTTCCTTCTGCCACTAGATGAATCGGTTGCAAGTCCAGGATCACATCCAGTGCCTCAGTCTGTGAACTACGCAAGGCACCGGTGATACTAAGTTCGGCGAGTCTCTGTACGCCTGTTAGCATAACCACCATACAAGTATTCCGCAGAGTAAGATTGGTCTCGCCACCGCTGTGTAGACTCTATGTGTAAGAGCAGGGGTTAGACCCCACGTTTTGCCCAGTATTCCCTTACATGCGTAGAGCGCATTCGTCACCCTCTCTTCCACATTCAATCTCGACGACAATTTGCTATCCAGTATTACTCCCAGGTACTTTGTGTGGTGATTATTTTCTACCGTAAATGAAAATTATTTTCTACCGTACAGGAAATCCTATACTCACAATATTATTCAGTGCAACACGAAAAATTAAAAATAACGGACACCACTACGTGATAAGAAACCAAAAAAAAGACCCGTATCTCCCAGTTCGGCGAAAAGTCATGCACTTTTTTTAACGGTGTAATTTTTGCTAAAAAAAGGGATCATTTTCTCAGGCTTAAATCTTGCAAACCGTTCGGAATTTTGATTTACCCTCTGAGACAAAGTCTTAGCTCTTGCCATAAAGAACACAAATTGTGAACATATAAAATCCAAAATTAAAAAAAATTAGATTTATTTCCTTTTGTCACCTGTTCTGGTCCATAGGTAGCAAACCGTTCAAAATTTAAGGAAACAATCAACTACAAAAATGTACCTAAGATCTCATTTAATGATTTTTAGCACAGTTTAGGTAGCCGAAAAGTGAAAAATTTTTACATTAACGGACTGTAGTTTATTTAAGAAGTATTCCGTTCAGTAATTTTTAAATAAATAAACATTTAAAACTCCAAGCAAATATATTTTTAACTGATTCTAACATTTTTTCAAAAAACTAAGTGCATATTAATACGGATTTTCAGTTGCAGTTAATATTGTCCGTTGATTAAGTTAAATTCTTCTTTATGTAAAATTAAGTAAAAATGTAATTTAAAATAACGTGAAGTTCATCTAAATTTTACTGTCAAAAATTCAACCGTGAATTTCGTAAAAAAAATTTGTAGTTATCCATAAAAAACGATTTACTTGTTTTGTATAAAAAATTCCCATTTTCTATTTATTAAAACTATTAAGTTAAATACATCAAATGTTTAAAGTAAAATAATTGCGAAACCATATCGGGCATGCTACTGGTATCTTATAATAATATATACCGCAAGGTTCTGTCCTTTCTCCTACGCTATTTCTTAATGACCTTCTTTGTCATACTTCAAATCCTATCTACTCTTTTGCAGATGACAGCAACATTTGTCAGTCATATTCCTTCGATCATAGGCCAAGCCTTGTTGAGATTGGGGGCAAAATATGAATGACACTCTTAATCAGGACCTAGCTGCAATCTCTGAGTGGAGTCAAGCGAATAGGGTCGAATTCAATGCACGCAAGACCCAATGTTGTATGTTGACCCACAGACGGGCCGTGGGGCCAACTATGTCATCTGTATTAATGGGTGGCATTGATATTAAGGAATCGGATACTCTTGATGTTCTGGGCATGAGAATACAGTGCGATTTCCGCTGGAATAAACACGTTTTTAAAGTGTCGAAAGAGGCATTCAAGTGTTTAGGTTTTTTAAAACGGTGCAAGACTTACTTCACTTCCTCCGATCTCCTTACTATCTATACCAACTATATCCGACCGAAGATGGAATACAACTCCCATATATGGGCAGGGGCTTCAAAGTCTATTTTGAACCTTCTGGACCGTGTACAAAGGAGGGCGGTGAAGCTCATCAATGACAGTAGGGTATCCAACTCTATTGACTCATTGGGGCATCGTCGGAATGTGGGTTGTGTGACACTTTTCTATCGATATTACCATGGGAGGTGTTCCACTGAGATAAGTGAACTTATTCCACCCGCCCGAGTATTTCTTCGTAATACTCGCTCATCCGGTGGATCACATCCGTTTGTAGTCGATTGTCCTGTGTTTCGCACAACGCATTATAGAGAAAATTCGTTTTTCAGTCGAACTATCCGTATGTGGAATAAACTTACCGCAGAGGTCTTTCCCTGTACTTATAATTTATTAAGATTCAAGTCAAATGTCCACAAACACTATTCCCTCTTTCCTCCTTCCCAAACCTTATTTTCCCGATCAACACAATGCACTGCATATATAAGGGGCATCCCCTGAGTGTTGGTTTATCGTTAAAAAAAAAAAAAAAAAATGCAGAGTTTTTCTGTAAACAACGTGGTCAGTACAACAAAAGTAAAACAAACGTATGTAACCGGGTAAGTAAATAATAATATGCTCTTTCTCTCTCTATTATTAGAAAAACAAGCGGACAAGTGTCTGTCTGGTAAATTTAATGTTATAACTGAATATTCCTTTGTTTTTTACGGAATATGAAGTTAATTTTTCTAAAGTTTATTTATATAAAATAACTGAAAATTCATTTGTTTTAACGGAACATGGAGTTGAATTGTTGACTGTAAAAATTAAATGAACTTTTCGTTAAAAATAAATGAAAAATAAGTAGACCGGTTTTTAACTGAATTTTCATTTATTTTATATTGTTATTATATGTCAGTTAAAATTAACGTACAGAATATTGTGACATAAGCCTTTACGCTTTTACACTTTACCAAAGTTTGAATCAAAATTCTATAGAATTGTTCTGAAGTGTTTACCAGCGTTAGCTTAGGCGTTTTCTCATCTTTCTGGCAGCAGAAAACCTGCTTACTTTTAGAGGATGAAAACAAGTTATGACAGTTTCGTAAGCCCTTTTTTGGGAAAGTTGTGGATTATAACGCAAATAAGTCAATACTTTCCAAGTCACAATTTTTCAAATAGTTAATAACTGGTCTAGTAACATATGGCAAAGCGATATCGTTATTTAATTAATTGCTTGGCTTTCTACAGCCAATGCTTGCTTCAAACGTTGGACGAGGCAAGTCGTGGATTATGACGCAAATGAGGCAAAACTTTTCAGCCACTGTTTTCCAAACAGTTTATAAGTGGCCAAACAACATGTGGCTAAGCGATATCGTTATTGAATGTATTTATTTTTTGGCGTTCTACGGCCATTATTTGCTTCAAACGTATCAACTGCATTTGTTTTTTTGCCGATTTCCGATAGACCATATTCAGAATAAGCTTGTTAATTTTTAGAAATAATGTTGGTACAACATTCCACATTTTCGAAGCAAAAAAACTTCTTCCTTTTTACTTTTAAACGTTTAATGGCCAAACACTTGTTAAGTTAATAAAGACGCACACCATGTGAATAAGATGCACAAAAGTCACAAGCAATTGAAAAAATTTAAAGGTTCTTATTTCTACTTTAAAATATTTTGTTATTCGTGGTTAATTCCCAATTTTTATTCTTGATAAAAACACTGAAATTTACTGTTGATGGGATATGCGCATTTCACTGGTTGCTTAGGCCAGATCGTCATTCTTATTTCTTGTAAAATTTTACTTTCCGTAATTTTTATTATAAATAAAAAAATATTAGTTTGTTTGAGAACTTGTTCAAATTACTTCAAATTCTAGTCGTTTTTGCCCTACTTTACTTTATTTTTTTTATCATCATTTTTTACAATCATCAGTGTAGCAGAATTTTTTGTTCGGCCTTCGTTTTTTTAACTTAACTTTTGCTAAATGATGACAACATGAAAAAATGTCACGTACTGAAGCCATAAAATAAAAACGCATTTTTCATTATGTGGTGGCTGCTTATACAGAGGAATTTTTTAAGTACGGGTTTTTTTATATTCATGCTCTTTGCAAATTGGCAGGATTTTGCCAGAGCTGTGAAATAAGAAGCAAATTTCAGCAAAAATTATTAAAAATTTAGGAAATGAACAAAATTGTACAAATCATTTAGTTAAACCCCATTTGAATAAAAATATTTCAAGTTGTACACATCTTTTATGAAACTGAAAAAGTTTTTTTGAATATGGCGATAAGTTTAACCTCTGTAGGTGCCTTTTTTGCCCTTCACTGCAAAAGTGGTTGTGTTATCTTAACCTAATTTTGCAGCAAGATAGAGAAATATTAGTTTTTGCTCTTCCAACAAGTTGTGTTAATATTGAAAATAGCTTTAAGAAACTCTTTTAGATAATTCTTGTGTAATAATATTTTAGTTAAAGGGACTTACTTTAAAAAGCTTTTTAGCTTTACAACTACAAGAATTAATAAAAAGAAAAACATATAAATCGCTATGAATGTTAAAATAAAGGTTGCTGTTGCGTATGATTAATATTTATTTCAATTAATATTACTCATACGTTTTTGGATGATTTTCGACCGGATGCACAGTGCTATCCATTCTTTAAACATTTTTGCGTAATCATAGATCATTGAAATATGGCCTTGAGCTTTGTATTGATCAAATTAAGAAAAAAAATTAATTATATTAAAATCGGCCACGCCCACCGCCCATTCTTTTCTAATTGACTTTTTCGCCTAGAATATTTCCTTTCTAAGCAAAAGTTTTTAAATTAAGTACATACCGTTTCTAAAACAAAAAAAGGAGTATGCCAAGTTTCAGTTAAATCGGCCATGCCCACCGCCAACCGCCCATGCAATCCAAATCGATTTTTTTCATAAATTTTTTTTAATTCAAACAAAAGTTTTCAAATTTGTAACAAAACACTTTCTGGAATAAAAAAAACGCATGCCAAGTTTCAATAAAATCGGTCACGCCCATCGCCCATTAAAATCCATAAAAAGATAAGAATATTTTTGCGTATAAAACTTAATTTATTCTTCATCTAAAATTTCTTTAACTACGTCGTTATATTTACAATCCAGTTTGGATGGCACATCCACAACCAGTTAACGACGAAATACATCAGTGTTTGTTGCATCTCTATTGATTTTCCTAGAAAACATTAACCTGCACTTTCTATACTTTATATTTCTTGCTTCTTCATTAAGCACTTCGATAGAAATCTAATAACGGAAGCATCTTTTTTTAAAATTTTCATATCATCTGGTTAAAATATTTTGTTGATTTACATGATTTGATTTACATCATTAAACTGATTAAGGAACTGGTTTAAAATGACTTATTTGACAACTTCAAATTGATTAAATTGACTTAGTAATTAAATTCGCCTTTGCAATTAATTCTTTTACATGAAAAGGAAATTATCCTATTTTTGAAATTATAAATAAAAAAATTAGTATTGTGGTCATTTTGTTGAACTATTTATGGTTTTTAATCCAAATTTTTAATATTTTTAATTAGGCTTAAGTTCATCAAATTTAATTTTTATTAAATTATTTTTATGAAGACAGGAATTTTACAACATGAAAATTAATTAAAATTGTTACTGATAATCTTTCATTCTTGACCATGGCCGGGGCTCGAACCCTGGCCGGCAGGGCCGCAACCACTCGATCTCTTCAGATGGATTTGCCGTCTTACACTCGCAGCCATCGACGACTGCTGACGTCAATAGTTAATTTTCATGTTCTAAAATTCCTTTCTTCATAAAAATAATTTAATGATAATTAAATTTGATGGACTTAAGCCTAACTAAAAATATTATAAATAAAAATTTAAAAAAAATACAAATCGCAAATGTTGTAAGTCTTCCCTTTTTATCTAAAAAATGATAAAATAATCATTTGCTTATCGTAAAAATCATATGTCTTTGTTTCAAATTATCTCTTTGCACTTTGCTCGCTCCAATTGTCAATAAATTAGCCCTATTCACAATCTTGTGCAAATGGTATTGCATCGTAGTATTCGCAAAATGGTATAGTTACTACTGTAGCCCACTTTCCCCCAAGGAGTTCTTTCAATAAAATGAAAGGTGGGAATATTTTCTTCAGATTAAAGAAGAAAAAACTTCTCGAAAACTTTCGGAACAGGATGAAAACTTAAGACTCCTGGTAAAAGCTATGACACTTATCATAACATATTTGCAAAAAAAAAAAAAATATTGCATACTTTTAGGCCAGGTATTTATTGAATATTTAAAATTTAATATAAAAACAATAGCCCAATTCACAATGCTGTGCAAATGGTATTGCATCGTAGCAATTACAAAATGGTATAGTAAATACTGTAGAATACTTTTGGGATAATAGTAAATACTACACAATGGGTTTGCCGTTTAACACTCACCGCCATTGACGACGGCTGGCAGTCAATAGTTAAACGATAATCTTTAAACCAAATGGTATTCAACCTTGGTTGATCGAAAATTGCTTTGAATGATTACACAGTACAACAGCCAATCTGGGGGGTGAGAAATTCCAAGTCAGGGTGATGGTACTAGGTCAGTATAGTAAAACCCTCAAAGGGTTTGGCGTTCGTATGTGTCAGTTTTTTTTATGACATTTTACATTTTTTCCTTATCTTGATGTTTTTTTGTTTAACATAACTCGAGAACCACTTGTCCGATTTTGCTAAAACAAACTCAAAAAAATTAAGAATTACAATTTCTTTAATCCGTTCATATAACGTTTTTCTTTATAATCAACAGTTTTGCCGGTAAAAATAAATTTGTGGAGAATTATAATTGATAATTTTATCACAAACCTGCACTGCAATTTTTGTGACTTTTTTTAAGCGATCGGTGAAAATCGTCGGACTTTTGTTTGTTATTTGAAAGAATACACCCACATTCAGTGATGCCAACAGTAGGGGATTTTCCCTTTTCTTAAAAAAGTCACAAAAATTGCAGTGCAGGTTTGTGATAAAATCTGCTGCATACATCCAGGCTTGAACATTTTTTTGCACTTATCAATTATAATTCACCACAAATTTATTTTTACCGGCAAAACTGTTGATTATAAAGAAAAACGTTATATGAACGGATTAAAGAAATTGTAATTCTAAATTTTTTTGAGTTTGTTTTAGCAAAATCGGACAAGTGGTTCTCCCCAGAAAATAATCACAAAAATGCTCCATAGTGTTATCTACTTTAACTGATTAACATGTTCTTCATTATTTTTGTACTTTTTGTCAAGAATTCTTCTTGGAGTCGAAAGTACATTTTTCTGTATTTCATGTTTTTGTTTTAAAATTTTAAGCCAAAAATATCCGTTGAGATCTATAGAATATATAAAAAGAAAAAACTCGAGAACTATAAAGGATAATTTTCTTCGTCGCAGTTGGCGTTGCAGTTATATCTCATACTAACTCTGTACAATATGTGTATGTTAACCAAGTTCTTCTTACATGGAAAACTAAAATCATTTATTTACCAACTAACATTTTCTAAAATTTTTTAAAACTAATATCACTTAAACTAAAAAGTAGCAAACTATTTTATATTAAAATCATATTTACGTTTTTAATATAAACACCAAATTGTTGCTAAAAAGCTTTTACTACATTTAATTAATGAAAACAAAAAATAAAAGGACAAGAACGAAGGAAGAAAGTTTGCAAATTGTAAACATGTGTATTACATGCTAATTGTATATATTGGGTGGATAATTGAAAAATAAGAGATTTATAACAGCATTTCGAGGGTAAATATAAGTCGTTTGTTCTGGAAATACTAAAAACAAAGTTTTTTTTTTTGCTTTTAACATGTCGAATTTTTTGCCAAAATTGCTTGCGGGAATTTTTACTGCTTTAATTTGAAAGAAAAATTAGCCAAATCCCATCGATTGCTTACTGAAGCCTATCCTGAACATGTTCCATCGATTTTTAAGTGCAACAGATGGTCTGAGCAGTTAAACAGACAGAATTATTAGTGGTTTTTTTTAATCAATTAAAAAATTATTTAAAAAGTATTTAAATTTAATTAATGTGATAATTGAATCAATTTTTTTTTTTTTTTTAATAACTTTTTTAATATAATTTCGATTTAATTAACATTTAGTTGTTTTGAATTAAAATAATGGAAAAGAAAGCCAGCCTTTTTCAACTCTTACTGGTGTAAGGCAAGGTTGTGTCCTGTCCGCCACATTATTTCTTTTACTATTAGATTGTGTAATGGAAAAAACCAACAGGGAGGCCCCTATGGGCATTCAATGGAACATGACAGAGTTTTTAAACGATATAGACTATGCTGATGACATATGTTTGATGGCTCATCGCTTTGCGGATATTGAAAAAAAGATAAAAATATTCTCCGAAAACGCTAAAAAAGTCGGATTGAGAATCAACTTCAAAAAGACAAAACTTATGCGCATTGGTACTCATGTAACAACTCCATTAACAGTAGATGGCACTGTGATCGAAGATGTAGACACCTTCAACTACCTCGGTTGTAAAATAACCAAAGATGGTAGATCGGAAGCTGATATTAATGATCGTATTAATAAAGCACGTACCGCTTTTCACAAACTGCACAAAGTCTGGCGCGCTAGGAACATCTCAAAAAAGACTAAATTACGTATATTCAACTGTAGCGTAAAATCAGTTTTATTATATGGATGTACTACATGGAGCTACACGAAGCTTACTATAGGAAAGATCCAAACGTTTATAAATCGATGTTTAAGGCAAATTGGATATCCAATGAAGAGCTTTGACTGCAGGCTGGTTGTTGTCCAATCGAATTCGATATACGAAGACGAAAATGGACTTGGATTGGTCATATTCTTAGAAGACCACAAAACGATATTGCTAGAGAAGCTCTTGATTGGAATCCTCAAGGTCAACGCCGGCAAGGACCACCTCGCAACACATGGATACGTTGCACAAGAAAGGAACTTGAATCAGCACAAACAACTTGGAATCAAATCAAACTACTTGCAAGAAACAGAAATAGTTGGAGAGAATTCGTTAACGCCCTATGTTCCTCGTGAACATTATATTTAAGTATGTACTTGTTATATTAAGGTATAAGTACTGTACATATTTAAATGAATAAAGGACATATATATATATATATAATTAAAATATTAATTAAAGATAAACTTACTGTTTATTGTTGATGTTTTTGTTTAAACTTTGATATTTTTACAATTAGAACTGTTGCTTATAATTCTTATACGCTTAACAGCTTTATTTGGTTTAATATCTTTAGTTTTTCTAAAATCTTTTCGGATGAAGTTTCCTGACGATCTGGCCTAAGCAACCAGTGAAATGCGCATAGGAATAGCTTTTCCCATCAACAATAAATTTCAGTGTTTTTATCAAGAATAAAAATTGGGAATTAAGCACGAATAACAAAATCTTTTAAATTAAAATTTTGTATTCCCAAAAATGTCTTTGATAATAAAAAGGCCAGTGCACGGCTTAAAAATATTCAAAATATTAAATTTTTACAATTTTTAGTAATCAATATTGTCATTTTGGTAATAGGTGCAACATAAAGAAATGGGTTGCTTGATTCTATGAATTTGGTATAAATGAAGAGATTAGAGACAATTTTAAATTTTTCCTGTTCAAATCTTATTTTATGTCCTGCCAGTGCCGATAGAAATTATTTCCCTTAACTGGTTCTATGTGAACAGTTGTAGGTGTTCAGCGCTCCTCCTATCGGATGAGTCCTCCAGTATCTCTTTTATTCAAGCAGGTGTGGCCGCCTTACTCACTTAAAATATTTCCAGCTAGTGAATTCGGATGCAATGTGAGCATTTTAATACATTTTACTGCATATGCAAGTCGGGCCTCTGACACGAAAAATAAAGACCAGACAGGCCAAATAAAAAACTTCGAAGGTAAAACAAAAAGTAACTAAAACTCAGGAAATCAGAAAGAACCTCTCAAGCAGCAATTTGACTACGTTGGTGAGCAGCATTATTCATCCAAAAGTAAGAACTGGTTATCACACGAGCTTAACAAGCGAAAGACTAAAGACGATTTGCAAGTTCAAATAACTGCTTCAGCAACATAAAAAGAAGCCATTTTTACATCCACTGATGGAACATAGATACACTACAGCAATGCGAAGTGTAAGAAATCGTTTGTTAAGTCCTGCCAACCGCAGAATCAACACCAAGGACACTGATAGTCCTGGCGCCATGGTTGTGCTCTGTAGTTGGTGGCATCAGAAGTTGAGCAGCTTAAAATAAGGTCAGATGATCACAGAGGACCAAAATCTAAAACAATTGATTTACTTAAACCGAGAATTAGCCCAAATCGACGTTAACTAAACAATTTGTTCGGACAATTAAATTGCTTACTAATTTTGCCCCTGCAAAATAATTGATCATATCAGTTAACGGATTTGTATTTACCAGTCATGCCACACACATTTAGTCAACTAAAAAATTAATTGCATAAACTAAAAAATACACAACATATACACAAACATTTAAATTTATGTGTAACGATTAAAAAAAATTAATTGCAGTGAACAAAAAATTAATTGAAAAAATTAAAAAAACACCAATTAATTATTTAATTGAACAACTTTTGGCAAACATTTTTTCTGCGTAACCAGACATTAAGGCCGCTTTATAGTTGAGACATTTCCTTGTTCAAATATTGTATTGACCAAATTATAAAACTCAAGCGATATAAAACGCTTTGATATGAATTCGCTTGATTTTAAACCAGATTATCCAATTTTGGCTTAATACTTGTCTCGTCTTAAAAAGAATTAAAAGCGGAGTTCATACATTTACAGATGGCTGATAGCTAACGTTGACCAGTACATTAGGAAAACAGATATTTTGTTTTAATATTTTATAACAAACCTTCGAAATTTACCAAACACCATTTTTAAGTTATACACCCAATACAATGTAAAACTTAACGAAAAAGAAGAAGCAACTTTTATATGAAAAGCTAAAATAAACTTGTGTGCTTTTTTTCATTAGATCTTTGCTATTTTTGCAAATATTTGCAAAGTGTTGTTGAAAAATAGCAACTAACAAAAAAAATTTTAGTTTTACTTTTAAGTGGACATTCATTTAAACTTTCTGAATTATAAACTCACACACAGATGTACTCGGGAATCGACAGACTAAGACACTAACAAATACTTATTTTCCATACACATGCAATGAACACAAGCACATATATTTGCCTTAATAAATGTTAGAAGAAGAGAAAGTCAGTAAAACATTTTTTTAATTTGAGGAGAGAGCTATGAAAACAAGAGAGAAAGTTTAAATGAAATGTTTGTGTTATTAAATATTTGTGCAAATGCATGTGTATGTTGTAATAATTTCAATGTGTTTGTACTTACTTTACACATACAATAACAAAAGCAAATATTTAATAACAAATAAATTTATGTGTTTGTATGAGTAGATTAGGATCTCAAGTTGTGTATGTGCTTTTTTTGTTTATGTGTAAATGTTCACTAAAAGGGTATAACTTTTGGCATACAAATTTGTCTGGCTGTATAGTTTAATATAAAATATGTATAATTGCGTTTTTTACTTTTCCGCGATCGTTAGATAAGGTTTCGCAGGAAATGCGATCAAGTTTTCTTCAGAAAACTTAGTTTTTACATAAAATGTTATAAAGACAGCCCTTTAGCCACATTTGATTAAAATTGTTAAATTTAATGAACATTTTCAGTTCATAAGATTTTGTTTGTCGTGCTTCCCAAATTTTATTCTTGATAAGCGCACTGAAATTTATTGTTGGGGGATAAGCTATTCCTATGCGCATTACACTGGTTGCTTAGGCCAGATCATCACGAAACATTCTTCCAAACAAATCTTCAGAGTGAATGAAAAACACTCAAAAAATCTTATTTGCAACGATATCAAAGCTTTAACAAAATACCAAAAATAAACAGTGTGCTTATCTTTGTTAACATTCCGCGCTACAATTGTTTGGAATTCTCTCAACATTAATTGTAGTTGTAAGTGGGTTAAGCAAAAACAAGACAAAAAAAAATTGATTTATTGTTTTCGTAAGAAAATCAGATTCAAGCAGCTTGCTGGTTCAGTTTTTTTATGCCGTGCAGTTCAAAATTTATTATCAAAGGAATTTTTGTGAATAAGAAATTTTGGCTCTGTGAAATAAGCCCCAGGTGCAATCACTCCCAATGAAATAAATCCCAAAATAAATGAAATAATTTCCAAGTGTTAACTGAAACAAACCCCATCTTTTAAGAGTTGTTTCATTATGAATTAACTCCTAAAGACATTAATGAAATAACTTCCAAAAACAGTCCATCAAAGGAAATGAAATAACTCGCAAAGAAATTTATTATATATTCGTTTTACTTGAATATGTACGTTCAGGTTACCAAAAAACTAACATTGAGTCCTCGACATTTTGGCAACAAATAGGGCATTTAATTGTATCCTGACCTCTTGTAATGACAGCTGTCTGCAGTTTAAGCACGCAGCTATTGCAAGTTAGGTGCTTGCATGGCAAAAACAGAGTATTTGATTCACTACCCATACATATGGCACAATCGTTTGTACAAGGATTATCTCCTCTATGGTATAACAAACACCGGCTTCTCTGACTAAAGCTTCTTTGTACATCCATTCTTCAGCCGGTTGCAAGAATTTCCTTCTTCACTCTCCCTCTTTTCACGTTTTTAACATACATCCTTTACCTTTTCAAATTATTCCAAATGTATGAGTAGCAACTGTTTAAACTTTTCCGTCATAAACACCGTTAAAAATGTTAAACAATTTTAAGAAATTGCAAACAATTGAAAATGAAATAACTTCCACAGCAATAGAAATAACACCGAAAACCAAAATAAAATGAAATAACTCCCACGTTTTTTTACGGGGACTTATTTCATTTGGATTTTATTTCATTATGAAACAACTCCCAGGCAAAAAATGAAATAACTTCCAGAAAAATTAAATAAGACCGAGACGGCTAGGAGCTATTTCATAATGAAATTACTTCCACATTTGTATGAAAAATTGTTGGGTCTATTTACATTTTTTTCTTGTGACTTATTGCGAAATTTTTAATAATAATTAAGATTTGTTTAGCGTCTTTAATTCCTTTTATTCAAGATAGACACTGAAATTTATTGTTATTAAAAGCAGTAACACAAAATCCTGGAAGGTTTTTAAAATCGCATTTGCTGCTGAAGATTTTTGTTTCAAACTGACTATAGATATCGGTTCTTATAATCAGTACAATATTCCTCATGGAATAGTGCCAGGGAAATTTTGAGTTAAAAAAGAAGTTATGTCCCTAATGTTCACTTTTCTCTCTGAGTATTTGTGTTTGTACTTTTAGTTGCACTTGTACCTACATTTTAAGTATTTTTTTCGTTCATTTTTCTGTAGAAATTTAATGAAATAAAAAATAAATTTCGTTTGAGCTTCGAATTTTTTCCTTTTAAATAAAATCATTTTTATATACCTACATATAAATAAGTTTTAGTTATATCCCAGTTGGCAAAATACTGCGACGTTATCTGAAACAGATATTTCTTGCAAACAACTGCCCTCATTCTAAGAGACTTTGTATAGATTTTTTTTTGGACATTGAAAATGAACAGAATTCGTTTACGATTCTGAATTTTTTGTCGACGTTTCTCTCAGACATCTGGAAGATGTCAAATTATTTTGCTTGCTGGGATATTAATTTTTTACAAGGAATGGAGCATTTAAGTTAAATTACCACAAATTTTTTAGTTGTTTATTTAATTTTTGGCGAACTCAACCACTTTTTTTTTAAAAAATTTATGTAAAAAATTAAAACTAAATTTGGTTTTAATATAAAATTTGTTGTTGAAAATAAGAATTTAAACAAAAACTATTTTAAACGGGTTTTATTTAACGGGGGAATTACTTTTTTTTCAAATGACGATTTTTTTTCTGCCATAAATGTTAAATTTGCTCTGCCTTTTGCTTGCTTATTTGAAGCATATCCGAAACCAACTTACATGTTTAAGCTGCTGCATTTATTTTCAATCGTAGTAGTTAATAGTAGTTAGAAGATTCCTCGCACGGGAGAAACTGTAGCAGAAGCTGACTCTTCTGTAAGATACACCTAGTCTACGGCGAAAGACGCTTATATTAATTGTAAAAGGAATCGTTTAAGAAATTTATAAAGAGTCTTTTAGAATGCCTGCATGGCAGGAATTGTATCAAACTCATGTAGGGATTGTCTTACAACTTGTGAAATGCTCAGCCGTATAAAGGAGCTACCTAATTAAGAGCGTCAAGCGTATTTTTTATGTCAAAACTGCTCATTTTCATACAAATAATACGAAACAAACCTTAAGGTCACACCAACCGGTTGGAAAATTTGACAAATCCTAAGGTCGGTTTGTTTTATTGAAATTAAATTAGCAAGACAATTTTCATGTTCATAAAAAACGCTCCTATTTAGGTAGCGCAGTATTTGTTTTAGTTCTTGTATGGTAAACATTCCAAGATGAGCTGTCAGAAAATGTTTAAAAAAGTAATAAATAAAAAAATGTTGATGTTTTTGCTATTGTTTCTCGTCAGTTTATCACCAGAAGATACTTTAAGGAGTTGAATAGTCCTCCAACAGGCTCAACTGTTCATCAGGTTGTGAAAAATCCACCCTAAAGTTTAATTTTCTGGATCGACTTTTATGAAGGTCTCCTGAGGTCGCACCTGTTTTCCCCATGTAACATCAAAAGGTAAAAATTATTTTCTGTAACTTTTGGTGTGTAGAAAACCACATTTTTTGCGCATTTATGAAAAAATTAAATGCATGATGTAAAGAAATTGAAATCAGGGTAAATTCTGAAGCTTAAGTTAAGAATCAAAGATTTCGATATTGTGAACACAAAATAGTTCTTCTCTAGCTAATTTTAATTGCTGCTCTTCTTCTTATTTCTGTTTTAGTTATATTCTGTATCTCTATTGGTTATATTCTAGTTCTTATGTAGTTCCTATCCAGTTCTACTCTAGCTTTTTAAATGAACGGTTTAAGCTAATGGGAAACGTTTCCCTTTTCTAAGAAAAGATTTAATAAATATAAATAAAAGGAAACATCTTACAAATTTGAATATATATTTAAATCTAATTATTGTAACAATAATTTTTGTACGCTTCTGACGCTTAAAAATACACTTATGTAATTAATATCATTAATTTATACTCCACTGCGTATGAGTGTTAAATAATAATTAAAAATCACTCATACGTAAATCACTACAACACTACAAATGAAGACAAAAAAATAAATCAGTTAATTAATTCTTTGTCATTAAAATTATATCAAATAACAACAATTCTCTAGAAATTAAATCTTTTGATGTGTTTTTTTTGGCATAATAGTTTATTGATTTTTTTTTTGAGGTTTAAATGAAATATTTTGGAAAACAATTCTTCTTTGAAAGTCATTTAAGTTTCAAGAGCAATGGAAGGTTACTTTCTTAAATAACGAAATATAATTCCTTTTAAGTTTTTTTAAGGAAGCAATAGCTTGCAAGTCAGTTCCTCGGCAAAAACCATGAGAAATTAAGAGAATTTAAATTCTTGTATAGAAAAATGTTCGATATTGTGATTTCCAAAAATATTGACATCTAAGAGTTCACTTAGATGAGACAGATCAATTGTATATTCTTTGTATGCCTTAATAAATAAATACTAAAACAAAAGTGGTTATCTTTTTATGTCATACAATAATGTTATTTTAAATCTGATATGCATAATTGTGTATCTATATTTGCACTTTAATTAGCCCTGCAGAAAATTTGTGCTCATTGTTACCAAAGCACTTATCCCTTGACCAGTGAACACAACATTATAATAAAAAGGAACAAATTATGAAAGGTGACAACAAGACATATCACTTAACTGGTGATAATGTGCTTAAAGTGTAGTTATTCCAGATGAAAAGAAATTAACACAAAACTAGTCATATTACTGCACTTTTATTTTGCGGGTAGTGGCAAATTGCATATGGTTGTATTTCTTTATATGAGAGGGATCTTTCATAGTAACATGGTGTTGGCCTAGGAGCAGTTATATTTACATATTTTTGGCTAATATACTTAGTCGGTAAAGTGACTTTTTCACTCGGGACAGTATCGGCGAAAGGCATTTTTTAAGCGAAATTGAATGTGTTAATTTTAGTTATTTCAGTAACCTGTTTCAAAGTGTCAAAAAGGTGCTAATTAAACTCCACCTAAGACACTGTTCACTCGGGACAGTATCTACGAAAGACATTTGTTTAAGCGAAATTGAATGTGTTAATTTTAGTGCTCCTCCTAACACACTGTTCACTCGGGACAGTATTTGCGAAAAACATTTTATTAAGCGAAATTGAATGTTTTAATTTAAGTTCATTCGGTATTCTGTTTCAAAGTGTCAAAAAGGTACAAACTAGACTCCTCCTAAGACAATGTTCACTCGGGAAACTATCTGCGAAAGGCATTTTTTAAGCGAAATTGAATGTTTTAATTTAAGTTCTTTAGGTATTCTGTTTCAAAGTGTCAAAATGGTACCAATTAAATTCCTCCTAAGACACTGTTCACTCGGGACAGTGTCTGCAATAAGCATTAAACAAAGCGAAATTTAATGTGCTAATTTAAGTTATTTCAGTAACCTGTTTCAAAGTGTCGAAAAGGCGCTAATTAAACTCCACCTAAGACACTGTTCACTCGGGACAGTATTTACGAAAGGCATTTTTTTAAGCGAAATTGAATGTGTTAATTTTAGTTATTTCAGAAACATGTTTCAAAGTGTCAAAAAGGTGCTAATTAAACTCCTCCTAAAACACTGTTAACTCGGAACAGTATCTGCGAAAGGCAATTTTTTAACGAAATTTAATGTGTTAATTTAATTTCTTTCAGTAAATTTTTTTAAAGTGTCAAAAAGGTGCAAATTGGGCTCCTCCTAAGATACTGCTCACTCGGGACAGTACCTGCGAAAAACATTATATTAAGCGAAATTGAATGTGTTAATTTCAGTTATTTCAGTAAACTGTTTCAAAGTGTCAAAAAGGTGCAAATTAGACTCCTCCTTAGACATCACCACTTTTAAGTGACAAGTCCCCTTTATATATAGAAGTAAACTAGAATCGTTCCCTACTACTTTAGACCTGTCACGTGACAATTTTGGTAAGTTGATTTTCGCATAGGGAACATACACATGAATATTATAAAAGTTGTTTCTGTAGCTTAAGTAGTAATAAATCGTACAGAAATATATCATGTTTTAATTATCCTTGTAAAAATATGTTTGCACAGTTGCGTTTCTTGCATTTTGTAGGCAATTTTACAACAACAATAACACATTCAAAAGCACTCATATAAACATTTAAAGCAGTTTACGTATCTAGTTGTGTTCTACTTCATTTCTAGTTTATTTCTGCTTTAATAGGTCTTCAGACTTAAAATTGTTAAAAATATTTTTAAATTTAATTTTAAAATTAAAATATGTAATACCCCAGCTATTTATGTCAATTTTGGCACTAGTATATTTGCCACAAGTCCCACGTTTTCTAAATTATTATACATACTGCATAATTATGCAAGCCATTTTATTTTCTTCCTTTTACTTCTTAAGAAATCAAAAAAAAAAAAAAACTTGAGAAAAATTCATCATCACTCCCAAAAATATGCAAACAAAACCGTTGGTACATAAAAAGTGAAACTCCAGAGTGAAGAAGAAGAGATAAACGAAGGAAAAAATTATATTACATAACTTTGCTACCACTTTTTAAAACAACATTTTGAGTAATTTTGTCACATTTATCTACAAAAAACGAGCTGGGGAAAAAAACTACAAGAACACAAAGTTTACAGTGAATAACTTTTTTTATGAAAAAAAAACAGCAAAGAGCAAAAGCAAAAAAGTTAAGAAACTAAGAAGCAACATTATTCTCATTTCAGAAACAAATAAGTGGTAAGAAAAATAATATAAAAGTGAATTAAGTGTAAATTATGGCAAAATTACATACAAAAATATAAAAAGAAAAACAGGAAAAAGAAAAATACCAGCAATTTAAAATAAAATTTTATATTCATAGAATTTCAGAATACTTTAAAATAAATAACGATTTAATATTGCCAAGAAATTTTATTTAAACAGTATAATACTCCCTACCCAAAAAAAAAATAAATAGCAAATAAAATTCTTTCCAACATCTTTAAAATTAGTATCTTTTGAACCCAAAAAAAAATATTTTTTTTTACAGTAACTTAAACTGTCTTCCCTCACCATGTCAAAATGTAAACAAATAAACCAAAATATTTTTCTTACACACATACACATATATAAACACACATCTGTAACTGTGTTCTAGTGGCAGAAAAAAAATTTAGCTTTTCATTTCTAAGTTTTTTACAATCTTTAAATTTCTCCATGAGCTTTTATCAGGAGCAGTAGAAACAGCAGTTGTTTTCTATTCTAAACTTTATTATTAAAAGAATTTCTTGCCGATTTACATAAATTTGGGTCATACTTGGAAAGGACATGTTTACGTTTATATCTGTGTATGGCTCTGTGAGAGAATGTGACCCAGAGATTTGATTTATGTAAAAAGGTCCTTAAATTTACAATACATTTTTAACTTAATTTGCATAAATCTTTTAGAAAACTTGCTTTTTTTTCTTTTTGGTCTTTTGATTTTAACTGAAAGTTAATTTGAATTGAAGGTAAGTTCTGTTTCCTTTCCTAAGATTTGGCATTCGTACAGATAGGCGAACAATTACTTTTCATTATTTGCTGCAGCTTCCGGGGAAAGTGATAAAGAAAGCAAAAGTCTGACCTTGATCTATTTATGGTATATTAAAGTTATTTTATAGAAATAGTAGCTGTTTGGTCGCGGCGCTGCTCGGGTTATTTTAAATAAAAATAATAAATTTAATACTGAAGAATTTAGTTAATTTCTTGACACCAGCTCTATCTACAGGGTCAACATTTTATAAGGAAACTTATTTTTGTTTAATAAATATACTTTGTAAATTTCCGCCAAATCGTACCATAAATTAATAAAAAAATAATTAATATCCCGACAAAAACGTCACAAATCGGGATCAAACTTAAGCAAAACCTGGCTCCTTATCAAAATAATTTATTGTCCAAGTTTGGTCACAATCGGTTTAGCGGTTCTTGTATTTTAAAGGCACATACACTGCACAAACGATTATATATATAAATAGATTGTAGTTTTGTTTTATTTTAGTTCTAGTTCAGTTTTAGTTAAACTTTAGTCTGAAATTCTGTTCTTTTTAGAGGTGTTCTAGTTCTGTTCTAGTTCTTTTCTACTTATATTCTGTTTCTGTTCTATTTCTTTTCTAGTAACTTTTTACTTCTGTTTTAGTTCTGCTCTAATAATATTCTAACAAGTTATGTTTCAGTCGTTTTTGAGCTCTGTTCTAGTTCTGTTCTTATTCTGTTCTAGTTCAGTTCTAGCTCTGTTCTAGTTCTGTTCTGTTCTGTTGTGTTCTAGTTCTGTTCTGTTCTGTTCTGTTCTGTTCTAGTTCTAGTTCTGTTCAAGTTCTGTTCTGTTCTGTTCTGCTCTGCTCTGCTCTGCTCTGTTCTGTTCTGTTCTGTTCTGTTCTGTTCTTGTTCTAGTTCTGTTCCAGTTCTGTTCTAGTTCTGTTCTAGTTCTCTTCTAGTTCTAGTTCTGTTCTAGTTCTGTTCTAGTTCTGTTCTAGTTATGTTCTAGTTCTGTTCTAGTTCTGTTCTAGTTCTGTTCTAGTTCTGTTCTAGTTCTGTTCTTGTTCTGTTCTAGTTCTGTTCTAGCTCTGTTCTGGCTCTGTTCTAGTTCTGTTCTAGCTATGTTCTAGTTCTGTTCTAGTTCTGTTCTAGTTCTGTTTTAGTTCTGTTCTGTTCTGTTCTAGTTCTGTTCTTGTTCTGTTCTAGTTCTGTTCTCGTTCTTTTCTGGTTCTGTTCTAGTTCTGTTCTAGTAATGTTCTAGTAATGTTCTAGTTCTGTTCTAGTTCTGTTTTAGTTCTGTTCTGTTCTAGTTCTGTTCTAGTTCTGTCCTAGTTCTGTTCAAGTACTGTCCTCGTTCTGTTCTAGTTCTGTTTTAGTAATGTTCTAGTTCCGTTCTAGTTCTGTTCTAGTTCTGTTGTAGTTCTGTTTTAGTTCTGTTCTAGTTTTGTTCTAGTTCTGTTCTAGTTCTGTTCTAGTTCTGTTTTAGTTCTGTTCTGTTCTAGTTCTGTTCTTGTTCTGTTCTATTTCTGTTCTAGTTCTGTTCTAGTTCTGTTCTAGTTCTGTTCTAGTTCTGTTCTAGTTCTGTTTTAGTTCTGTTCTAGTTCTGTTCTAGTTCTGTTCTAGTTCTGTTCTAGTTCTGTTCTAGTTCTGTTCTAGTTCTGTTCTAGTTCTGTTCTAGTTCTGTTCTAGTTCTGTTCTAGTTCTGTTCTAGTTATATTCTAGTTGTATTCTAGTTCTGTTTTAGTTATGTTCTAGTTCAGTTCTTGTTCTGTTTTAGCTATGTACTAGTTCTTTTCTAGTTATGATCTAGAACTGTTCTAGTTCTGTTCTAGATATAGTTCTGTTGTAGTTCTGTTGTAGTTCTGTTTTGTTCAAGTTCTGTTTTGTTCAAGTTCTGTTCTTGTTCTTGTTCTTTTCCGGTTCTATTTGAATTGTGATCTAGTTATTTTCCAGTTCCGTTATAGTTCTTCTTATATTATGGTTCTGATCCATTTAATATTCTAGATCTGTACTTGCTTTTACTTAGGTGCTTTTAACTTCTGTTTTGGTGCTCTTACAGTTTAATAGTAGTTCGTTTCTAGATCAGTTTTGTTTCTTTATATGCTTAAGTTTTGTTTCATTTGTGTGTTTTCTATTCTGTTCGCATGGACATTGTATTAATCACTTATCGAAAAGATGCCAGATTAAACAAAGCAAATATTTAATCTTGTTAAATTGACCTTGAGTGCATTCTTTAACCCATTTTTGTCCCAATAAATGTTTTTTATTACACAGAACAATATTGGAACACTTGTAAAAAATGGGTTAGCTGTAATTTAAAAACAAAAGGAAAAATCTCTTAAAATATTGGTTTTTTAACATTAAATTTTCTGTTATGTCAATCTGCCGGGTCGTTGCTTTTTAAAAATGCTTAAACTAACGAACTAAAATTAAAAAATAAATATTTGTCTGTTTGTCTACCTAAAAGTACTTTATTATTTTTTTTTCTTTTTTTTGCATTGGCTACTCAAATTTAATAACGGCGCCGTTTAGGCGCTTTAGCGTGGCATTTACAATATTTGCTGTTACATTTTCCTTTAATTTTTGTTTTATGATTTATTATTTCTATCACTGAGGAATTCTGTTTTGAATTTTTTGGTATTCAGTAAAGGTTTTTTTCCTTCTTATCTCAACATGTTTTGTCAATTTCTTTCTATAAGGAGCAAAAATTTGCCCCCGAATATTGTGTTGCCTTGACCCCAGAAATCATACAAGAACTTGGCAATGGAAAAATAAAACAAAAACAACAAATTAATTTAAAATGACAAATTGAATTGTGTGAATTAAATGAATAAAGAATCTCATAAATTTTATTATGTTTAAAATAATATTTATAGAATTGCGGTGGAGCTTGTGGGGACGGTTATTTTATTTAGTAGGGTGAGTGTTGAAAGCGAAGAATTTATTGTGAGATTGTGAGTGTTCAATTCAGCCCCTATTAGAAGGCTAAGATCATTGTAATGAATTTTTCGTTATCTTCTTGTTAGTGGTGGTAAGTGGTTTCCCAAAACTTGTTACTGAAATTGTTTGCTTATAATGTGTTTCACGGCATTAAAGTTATGTTTGCTTGATAAATATTTTCAAAACTATTATTTAATATTTAAGATTTTATCCCAAATAAATTTCTCTAGCTGAAAACATCGTAGTTTTTGTTATATGCTGCTTAATAGATTTTGTTTAGATCATTTCATGTTACGTAGATGACTTAATAAGTGGATGAATAACTATTCAATCCTTGTACTAATTACTCTTAGATTCATGTTTTTCTATAAAAATTGCTTAAAGATATGTAGAAAACTAAATTTATATCCCCTGTTATGCAGTGGCAATTAATAAAATAAACTTCAGATTCCTGATAGGAAATACATCAACGAATCCCTAAAAGAAAGACATAAAATGAGCAAAAACAAAGACCTTTTTAATACTTTAAGCAAAACCAAAAACAAAGAAAACTAAATACAGACTTATGAGGATAGAAAAAATAAATGAATGAATATCTGCTTAATTAATTTTTCCATCCTTTATTTTGTTTTAACACAAAATGCTGCATTTTATATCCAAAAAAAAAAAAAAAAAAATAATAGATAAAGACAAAACATCAAGCAAACAAACGACGTAAAACTATTCAAACATCAACATTTCACACAAACACAAAAAGCACATTCATACACTATAAATTGGAATAATTTGTGCAGATACTTTGACAAGCTATTACCCGAACGTGTATGTGTGTTTAAGTAAGTAAATGTTGATGCCTTAATACTACCTTAATCTTTATTAATTGCATACATATACATACCAAAAACTCTCAAACACACACACACACACACACACACACATCACTGTAGTACTAAATACACATATACTTACTCGTTCATATAGGGATATAAGCTTTTTGTTATTCATTACTTGGCTTGACTTAGGCACTTATATTATGCTGCATTGATTTTTCAACTTCATATCACTTTAACAAGAAAAAACAACAACAAAAAAATAAAAAAAACTTTTATAATATGTCAAATAACAACCAACACATACTAAAACATCCTTTCATGCATGCATGCCTGTTTATGTTAACACATGCATACACATATCCATATATCTCATTAAACCGGAAACAATATGGAGGGTAAACAATAGTTAAGCTGCTTGCAGTGGAAATAAAAATTATGATTATTTTTCCTTCGAAATGTCTTAAGAAAATGTTTTTTGTCTTTTCCTCTATTTTATAATGACGATGATTTTTCTGTTCTAAGTAGTTTGTAGTTTTAACAAAAACTCATTAAAAATTATCGTTGATTAATTTTTTTTTTTTTTTTTTTTTTTTGTCGTAATCATAAGTCAGAAAACACTGTGGTCCATGAACTAATAGCAAAAAATAATAAGAACTTAAAAAAAATATCTAAGATTAATTTTGCTAAAGCTATTTTTAATACTTATATTTTTAGTATTTTCATTTACTGATTGGCAGGCTTGGGAATGATCTATTTTTTACATTTTAACAGCTTTTCAGCAGTAAGTACCCAATAAAAAATGGAGCTTCCAACGAAGCAGGTTTGTTAGGGAGAAACATAAACGTTTCGCTAACCAAAGCGCTTACGGAAGACATGAATTTTATATGGCGAGTTCCCACTTTGAAGCAGCACCTTTTTGACACATAAAGCGCATTTTCAGCGCATATACAAATTGTTGGATGTAACGATCAGCCTTACACACTGAATGTTTTGATACAGTTATTTTTTAGTATTCTCCCTTACAAAGCTGCTTCGTCGTAAGGGAATGCCGTAGCACTTGAAATTTATTTTTTTTTTTTTTTATAAATGTTGTGGAGTGTTTTTTACTTACTTTACTGCATTTCTGTATGTCTTATTGCGTAGCGCATAATTGTGCGCTTATTTTTTAAAATGTACCATTATTTCTTCGCAAAGTGATAAAATTTTTTATTGGGTACTACTTGATTCTACCGGGTATTTACCCGATGTCTAGATAAATACCGGGAAATTGCAGGTATATTCCTTTTTATTTGCGTATTTATCAAAAACAATTACATAAGGCAATCATTTATTGACGATCAACAGAATGTACATCTTAAGTGAGTTTTTGCGTTTTTAAACCCTCTTCAGATATAAAAAAAGCTGGTTAAATTGGACTTAAACTAACTAAAGGCTGTTCTTTTAGCAGAATACAAACTTACATTAATTATCCAAGACAGAAATATTGTTTGACTGAAATATTTTTTATTATAATCATGGCATTTAATGAAAAAAGGTGCCCGCCGCCGCTTCGAGTGAAATGGTCCATTCGATCAGTCCAATTTTTTACTTCTATTTACAAAAAATCTGGCGGTATAGCGTTAATAGTGGCTTGAATATTGGCTTCCAGTGCTTTTAGAGTTGCGGATTTGTCATCCCAGACTGAGCAGACCATAAATAGTAATCCAGATTCGTTTAATTGCACGAACGAGAGGGCCAATGAAAAGGTTCCCTTCTAGAAACAACGTTTTCACTAAATAGATTTTGCAATAAATTGATTGTTAAGGGCGCTGTATGGCAAGTTCTTGAAAACAAATGCCGTTGATGTTTAGCTGATTGATTTTAGGAAACAAAAATTCAGCAGTGAATATTCACCGACTGCTCCATAACACTGCATCGATATCAGGGGCCTGATTCTGGCAGTCGTGATCGAGTACTTTCTTGATTCGAAAGCAATTTAATATCTAATTAGTTCAGTCAATACTTTCCGAATTGGCTTTTTTTTCAGTGTTGTAAAGCATTAATTTGAGTTTCACAATACTGAAAATATAGTTTTCGATTCGTTCAGTATCGATTGAAACAATTAGAAATTAATTGCTATCGAATCGAAAAAGTACTCGATTAATACTGCTAGAATTAGGCCCCTGGCAGGGATATTTACATTATTACCGATAGTCAAGCGGCCAGAAGATCCTTAGAGAGTGTGTTCATCACATCGAAATTGTCCGATAATGCCGGATGTCTCTAGAGGTGATAGCGAGACCCTAAATTGGGTCCCTGGACACAGTGGCGGGCATACATGAAACAGTTTGTCTGACTCGTGGGCACATGCAGGAACTACCTTAAGTCGTAGTGGTTCGATTTCTGTTATATCGGGTGATTTTTAAGCTATTCTTATCTTCAGGTTGGTCTATTATATAACCATGAATCGTCTTACAAACGAACAACGCTTGCAAATTATTGAATTTTACTATCAAAAAGCGTGCTCTGTTAAGAAAGCTCATCGCGCGCTTCTTGTGTTCAGCGACGAAGCTCATTTTTGGCTCAATGGGTACGTTAATAAGAAGAATTGTCGATTTTGGAGTGAAGATCAGCCAGAAGCATTGCAAGAGCTACCAATGCCTCCAGAAAAGGTCACAGTTTGGTACGGTTTATGGCCTGGGGGCATCATTGGACCGTACTTCTTCAAAGATGATGCGAATCGTTACGTAACTGTGAATGGTGAGCGCTACCGTGAGATAATATCCAACTTTTTTTGCCCAAAATGCAAGAGCTTGACTTGCATGACATGTGGTTTCAACAAGACGGTGCCACATGCCACACAGCACGCTTACGAATGAACTTATTCAGAGGCGAGTTTGGTGAACATTTTACTTCACGTTCGGGACCGGTCAATTGGCCGTCTAGATCGTGCGATTTAACGCCTTTAGACTATTTTTTGTGGGGCTATGTTAAAGCTCATGTCTATACACACATGCCCGCTTAAATTGACGCATTGGAAAACAACATTGAAGTATTTATTCATGAGATAATGGCCGAAATGTTGGAAAGAAAATGCCAAAATTGGACTAAGCGGATGGACCATTTGAGGCGCAGTCACGGTCAACATTTGCATGAAATAATCTTCAGACATTAAATTATATGGACCGTACTATCGATTCAAATAAAGATTTCATGAATTTTTCTGAATTTTATGTGCTTTTTTTAAATTTTCCTATAGCTCTTAAAAAATCACCCATTAGAAGTTTTGCTCCCAAGGAGTTACAAAAATTTCATCTCATTGTCAATCAGAGGTGGTTGTTCAATCTACATCTGGGGAAATCAGGAAAATCTGGCCCATCTTAGATAAAAAGAGGACACGGCGCGCATTAAGTCTGTCATAACTTCGCCTAAGAAACCTAATTGAGCTTATAACTGGCCCCTGACTCATTGGGAAACCTGCCCAAAAGTTTTGGCTATCTAACAATGACCCTTTTAGAAGTTGCGGCGACAAGGAGGAGTCAACGGAACATATTCTCTGTCATTACCAGGCATTCGGAGACCTCAGCCTCAAACTGATTGGTTAAAGAATCCTCAGTGACAAAACCTTTCCACCTAACATTGATTTGAATAGGATCCATGGCTTTATTGAATCAAGCGAATAGCTGGGCGAGAATGTCAACAGTCAGGTAACGTAGAACATTGGAAGAGGGTGTAACATGGTAACACAACGGGAACTAATTACTGGACCCCCGTGAGCTGTACTTAATTGGGGCTGCCAGTGCAACCTAACCTAATAGCGGATTCGCTTACGGCTAGAGGATGCTACTGAACAAGAACTGATCTTAAACTTAACTAGGAAGTAAACTGGAAGTTATCTTTATCTTGTTTCTAAATCCCATAGTGCTTCTACACTTTATTAAACTGAATTTCTTTTCCATCTTCACAATTTGCATTTCTTTATTCTGCTTCATCCCCTTTTGCGCTTTTCAATTTTGATTTCTTCAGAATAGAAAACGAAATATGTACTTAAAATGCAGAATAGTATAAGAAAACGTAAAAAAGAAAATTAAAAAAGAAATTTGCTTCTAGTAATTAAAAAAAAAAAAGAAAAAATTAATGAGCATTTTATGCCTTTTATTTTTCCACATAATTGCTATAAAACATCAAACTTTTTAACTGCCATCATCTTTGCAGTTTTATTATAATTTTTTTCTCCATTTTTTTTCTGCTGTACAAATACATGCTCATTTCAAACACATGAATTTCATCATGCACATGTGCTTTATTTCCTCTAATTTTATTATCACTGGAAATGCAGTGGAGATGTGTACGGTGGGCAAGATGAAAGGAGAGTTTATGTGAATAGTTTAGCTTGACTGCTAGAGCTGAAGGTTTGAAGTGGAGTTTTATTTTTTTTTTTTATTAAAATTAAACTATAGTTTTATGTTAGTTTTAACATTTTTACACGTTTTTTTTTTAGAAACATGCAACTCCGGGAAAAGTATAAAAAATTTCTTTATATTGAAAATGTTCCTGTTTTTTTCTATTTAAAGTAGGTTTTTCCTGTTTTAACTTGTTTTAACTTGTTTTTTTTAGTTTTACGTAAATGCTACGAAGTTTTAATAATGATGGTAATTTGTACTTGAAGGCATGTGTAAAATATTTCACACTTATTGTAATATTTTTTTTTATTTGTTTTTTTTTTAACTTTCAAACTCATATGTTGCAAATTTATTTAAACATTTTTATATAATCTTTTTGTAACGTGAAATGAATTATGATGAACATTTTTTTAGTAAATGGGATATGGAGTTGTAATAATAGTTATTATAAAAAAAATGGTTAAATCCTTCGCAATTTCTGAGAATATTATATGAATTAATCAACATTTATTTCCTTTTTTTTAGTTTATAAACTCATTTACTTTTAGCGTGTTTTAAAAATGAATTATTCCTGGAGAATTTATTAACAAAAGCTTTATTCTTATCTAAAAAAAAAAACACATAAAATATTTTTTTTTTTTTTTTTTTTCTCAATTCAATTCATTTATTATTATAATTATTATACATTTAAAAATCTTAATCTATTCCCGCGAAGCCATTCGGCTTGTCTGCAGGAAATTCAATAAGGTATTTAAATAATAAAAAATATGAAAATAGATATAGAGTATATTAAGTATTAGATTTTTCCTTGGGTGCCGATAAAATATTCCTTTAAATAAGTTTTTCTTTTGTATGGGTTGGTAATATTTAACAGTTGTATTGGTATACTGTTGAAGATATTTGGTAGCGTTGTTTTGAACGAATTTTTGCCATAATTGTTTCGATGTCGTTCCACATGATACCGTCCTTCTGCTCGTTGCCTGGTGTTGTAAGCGTGGTTTATTGGCTTTAAGTATCTGGGATCGTTATAAAACTCGTTGACAAGTGTATAGTAATATATACTTTTGATATTTAATACGTTTAGGTTGGTTGCAATGTTGTTTGAATTAGTGTTGTTTCCGTTATTATTATATCGTGAATTAATGTTGGTGTTTGCATTACTAAGTGTATATATGGTATTGCCAATGTTCCTGTTGTAGTTTACTCTATTGCTGCTTATGTTATTTGTGCTCTGTAGTTCATTTCGAGAGTTGTTGGTGTATGTGTTGGTTATATTGGTGTTTATGATATTTGGGTTAATTTGCATGTTGTTATTTATGTGCGTGTAGTTAATGAAATGTATGTTGTTGCTACTGTGTGTATTGCTGTTGGCGTTAGTATTTAAGATGTTGTAGATGCTTCTGTTGTTGTTGATATTGGTATTTCTATAGTTGTTTGTATTAGTAATCGAAATATTTTCAGTTGCATTATATGTGTTGTTTACGTGGATATTATTGTTGTGCATGTTGTTGTTAATATTTGTGTTATTGTTGACCTGAGTGTTGTTATTTGTATGTGAGTTATTGTAGTGATCGTTGTTCACGTGTGAGTTGTTGTTAATGTATGTGATGTTGTTTAAATGTGGGTTGTTGTTACCTTGGGTGTTGTTTACGAGTGTGTTGTTATTTGTACGTAAGTTATTGTTTTGATCGTTGTTAACGTATGTGTGGTAGTTCACGTGTGTGATGTTGTTTAAATGTGGGTTGTTGTTACCTTGGGTGCTGTTCAGGAGTGTGTTGTTATTTGTACGTGAGTTATTGTTTTGATTGTTGTTCACGTGTGAGTTGTTGTTAACGTGTGTGTGGTTGTTCACGTGTGTGACGTTGTTTAACTGTGGGCTGTTGTTATATTGGGTGTTGTTTACGAGCGTATTGTTGACTACGAGTGTGTCGTTGTTGACGTTTTGGTTGTCAGTTATGCTTGTGTATAATACATTTTGATTGTTGTGGTTAAGCGGGGGTACATTGTAGTACGATATATTTTGTGTGTTGCTCGTGTTAGTATAAACGTATTCTATTTGAAGTTGTTGGTTGTGGTGCTTGTTTTTAAGAAGTATTTTAAGTATTTGGTTTTGTGTTTGTTGAAGGGATCTGCAATATGTTGCATTTCCCCATGCAGTAATTCCATGTCTAATATAAGATTCTGCTAGTGAAAAGTATGCCTGTTTGAGAACATCAAACGTTGAACAGTTACTTAGATGATACAAGCTGTATGCTGATTTGCGCAGTTTCTTTGATAGATATTGAACGTGGGAGAGCCATTTAAAGTTGTCATCAACGTATACTCCTAGATATTTATAAGTTTTAACCAGTTCTATTGTGGTAGTGCAAGAATCTGTGTAGCTATTGTTGTTGTTGTTGTGAAGACACTGGTAATCATGAAAAATAATATTTTTATCTATTGAGTTGAGATGGGGTGGTTTAATGTGCATAACCTTTGTTTTTGCGGCATTTATAACAAGTCCATTATCATGGCACCATTTTGTGATTTGGTTTAGTTGATTTTGCATATTGACGTAAGCAATATCAATATTTTTGTTGGATACTATTATGGCTGTATCATCAGCGTAAGCAAACGCAGAACATTCTTCTAGGACTTTTAACATCTCATTGGCATAAATGAGATACAAAATTGGCCCAAGTTTGGAACCTTGGGGAACACCATTATTTGTATTAGTTTCATCACTAAGTGTTTGACAAATTTTAACTCGGAAGGTTCTAAAATTTAAGTAATCTTTAAACCAGTCCAGACATTTTCCTCTAACGCCATTTCGTTCTAGCATTCTTAATAAATTCGTATGAGAAAGAGTATCGAAAGCTTTACTAAAATCGATGAAAAGAGCCAAGCAGTGTACATGTTCACCTAAGCACGTATTAATGTGGTGTGAAAAATCACCTAACAATTTATTAATGTTTCTACCTTTTTGAAAGCCATACTGGTTAGGATCAATAATTTTAAATTTTGTTAGAAATTCATTTAACCTTGTTACTACTATCTCTTCCAGTACTTTCTCAATCACTGGTAATATCGAAATAGGTCTGTAATTATTAATGTCGTTTTTGGTTCCACTTTTATAAATTGGACGTATTAATGATGTTTTTAACATATTTGGTATGTTACTGTTTGTTAAACTTGAGTTTATGAAGGTTGTTATTACAGGTGTTAGAATAGAAGCGTTATATTTTAGATCTTTTGGCCTTATTCCATCAGCTCCAGCTCCTTTTTGTGTTTTTAGGTGTATTAAAACGTTAAATACCTCATCTTCAGTTGCGGCCAATATGTGGCCGGATTTCTGTGAATTATTTCTATAACTAAACAATTTAAATTCATTTTATATAAGAATTATATAATTAATTAAATAATCCAAATTTTTAATATTTTTAATTAGGCTTAAGTTCATGAAATTTAATTTTTATTAAATTATTTTTGTGAAGAAAGGAATTTTACAACATGAAAATTAATTAAAATTGTTATTGATAATCTTTCATTCTTGACGTGGCTCGGGCTCGAACCCTGGCCGGCAGGTTACCATGACATGTTACGATCGCAACCACTCGATCTCCTCAGATGGATTTGCCGTCTTACACTCGCAGCCATCGACGACTGCTGACGTCACTAGTCAAACATCAATCCTTAAACCAAATTGTATTTTAACATTTGGTAGATCGAAATTTGCTTTCCTGAATGATTATCCACTTTAATTGATTTTACATGTTTTTTCCTTTACTTCTGTTTTTTTCGTACTTTCGTCAAGAATTTTTCTTGAAGTCCAAGTACATTTTTTGTTTTTTCACTTTGTCTTTCTCTTTTCTGTTGACCTTTTTCAGCACAACTTGAAGGACAAATGTACACATAGAGCTCGTGCCTTAGCTTTAACAATAATTAGTATTGTGGTTATTTTGTTGAACTATTTATGGTTTTTAATCCAAATTTTTAATATTTTTAATTAGGCTTAAGTTCATGAAATTTAATTTTTATTAAATTATTTTTGTGAAGAAAGGAATTTTACAACATGAAAATTAATTAAAATTGTTATTGATAATCTTTCATTCTTGACGTGGCTCGGGCTCTTGAACTTAAGCCTAATTAAAAATATTAAAAATTTGGATTAAAAACCATAAATAGTTCAACAAAATAACCACAATACTAATTATTAATTAAATAATCTTTATTCTGGGTTTAAGCAAATGTCTCAACACGGAAATTAAACTTGTGTTTAATTATTTAAAATTAAATATTTTCCCTTTACCACAATCATTTATTGTTTAAATTCGTTTACACGCACACACACATGTGATTGAGTGTATAAATTCTCTTACAAACATTTACAAAACCAAATCACCCACACACACACACACACACACACACACACACACACACACACACACACACACATAAAAGACAAGTTTAATTGTCATTTGTAGCAAAAGGTGTTGAAGCATAAACCAAAATGAACTTAAACCGTTAAAACCATCATCAGCAGAAGAAGCAGCAGCAGCAGCGTCGGCACACATGTGTGAATGTTTGTCAAAATACATGATAAAATTAAACACCTTTTAAACGTGTTAAATATACTCGCATACAAATATTTATTAAACAAAAATTAATAAATATTTGTTAGGGAAACACTAAATAAACAGCTGGAAATAACATGACAAACGAAAACGGATATGAAGAAAATTTTACAAGTTTTAGAAAAGTTGATATTAAATTTAAAATAAATAAATGCAAATCTTACACAAGCACAAGTTAAGATAAAAAGAACGTGGGAATTATTTCTTTTTTTATTAATTAAGTTTTTATATTAAACATTTGCTCCGATGTGAAACGAATTTTCTATGAAAATTAATTTAATAATCATTTTATAAACTTGTTTTATTTTTTATGAATAAGGAGGTTAATATATACATGCATACTAGTTAATAAAACAAATTGTATAAAATTAAAAAAAAATCATTAGCTTGTTTGGAAAATAATAACGGAATTAAGCACGACAAACAAAATCTTGTAAATCTCTTACATATATAAAGTAGCATGTGTGTATGTATGTATGTATGTAACGTATGGACTCCAAAACGGCTGGGGCGATTTTGATGACATTTTTAGTAAATCTTCAGAATATGCAGGCGGTTTACACTGTGAAGTCTGATTTTTTATTTTCGGTCTGCGAGCGGAGGGGCGCACAGTGGTAATTTTTTGGCAAAAAGTCTATTTTTTTACAGTTATTTTTTAGAAATCTTATGATGCAATTCTGTAGAGAAATGTTTCATTAGAAGAAAACCATGATTTGTTTTCGAAAAAAATAAAATTTTGTATAAAAAAGAGTGTGGTAAAGTTATCTAAATATTATACAACGAAAACTGATGAAAATTTTACTACATTTCAGTTGGTTATACAATGAATATGGTTGAACTACGAATAGTTTTAGAGCATTCTTATTAAAATATAGTATTTTAAATTTAATAGGAAAGAAAAATTATTTAAACTAGTGTTTACCTAATGGTCAAAATTCGACCATTTGGCGAGGGACCATCCTCCGGTTCATATTGCAACTTCCACGTGAGTTAATTTCGTTTTACAATTTTAATATAATCAGGACATTGGATGTTTAATTATATTTAATTATATTATACCAAAAAGCTCCCCTCACATGTCCTTATTCCCCCAGGACCATGCATTTTTAATTTTATCTTTATAGGTCGAATATTAACAAAAATTCAAAACATACCAAAGGAAAAACAAAAAGTATATAGTCGAAATATTCGAAAACCGGTTTCTGAAAAATGTCGAATAATCGACAACCCTTTTTATTTTATTATTTTAAAATTGAAAAAAACAATTTTTTTGTGTTTGTATTAGTAGCAAATTTGAACGCTTATAACTCTGAAATTATTGAACAGATTTTAATAAAATATATATTGTGCACTTCTGTAAGAAAATATCTTTCAAATGGTGTATATTTTGTTCAAATCGGTTGACATACAGAGGAGGAAAGTGTTCTTAACTGTTTTGCCTTAGCCGATTTATATATAGATTACATATATAGTTTAAGAGATCTGAGCAAATCAAAATGACTCCAAAAAATTTAGCATTTGCAGTTTTCATTAGAAAAAAAATAAGTTAGCTCGGTTTACCTCCGTGTTAGTACTACTACTAAATTAAAGTTTGGAATGTTTTCTTTCATTTTATGTAAAAAAATTCTGCGACTTTTTGCGATCGCTGAACAAACTTATAAATTTTGTGATAAAACTCACGTGTTTTTTGTGAATATTTACAATAAATTGCAATGCATGTTTACAGTAAAAGGTTTTGTTTACTTATAGGCTTTACTTTTACTTTTTAATAACCGATTGACAGCAATATCGAAAAAGGGCATAACAAAAAAAGAAAAACAAAACCATATGAATATTTGAAATAAAAATATTTGCCAAAAAAAGTTTAAGAAAACTATTAAACCTAACTAATTTTTAAAATGGGTTCCTTTTGTGTTTCATATAGTGAATTGTGCAAGGAACTTATAAATTGCAATAATAATGTGGATTTATTAACTGATTTAATTTTGGGTTCTATGGGCGGTGGGTGGAGGGCGTGGCCAATTTTGATTAAACTTTATATTTTTCTTAATTGAGCTAAATAAAGGCTCAGAGCAAAATTTCAAAAACTTTGGTCCAAAAAAAAATTTTGGGTTCTATGGGCGGTGGGTGGAGGGCGTGGCCAATTTTGATGAAACTTTATTTTTTATTTAATTGAGCTAAATAAAGGCTCAGATCAAAATTTCAAAAACTTTGGGACAAAAAAATTTTTTGGGTGCTATGGGCGGTGGGTGGAGGGCATGGCGAATTCTGATGAAACTTTATATTTTTCTTAATTGAGCTAACCAAAGACCCAGAGCAACATTTCAACATTCTACGAGCACTCCTTATATTTTTTGCCAAACATTGTATGGACAAATCCCTCTGTGGGGCGTGTCAAAATCCAATTTTCATATTTCACCACCAATGACGTCTATATAATTGTGACGATTTTCTCTTTAAAATGATCGCGATGGTCCAACTTAGATTTTTACGAAAATTAAATTTTGCCCCGCCCACTTTTACGCCTACTTTTTTCGAATAACCTAAAATCAGAAAACGGCTCCATCGATTTGACAAATTTTTCTTTCAAATGTTCGTATTAATCCATTTTAAGTTTTCATCGAAAGAAAAATTTACCACGCCTACTTTAACCCCCACTTTATCTATTAAGCGCATAACTTGAGAAAGGCTTGACCGATTTGGACGATTTTTTCTTTAAAATCATCGCTGTGGTCCAACTTAGGTTTTTACGGAAAGAACATTTTGCCCCGCCCACTTTTTTCGATTTACCTAAAAAACGTTTCTATCGATTTGAATAATTTTTCTTTCAAATGTTCATAACTTTTTTACGGATTTTTAAAATCGAACGCAAACATTTTTCCTAATTTCGACAGGACAACGTCTGTCGGGTCAGCTAGTTAATAATAAGCAATAAAAACAGTCTGGGGAACTTTGACTAATGAATACAGGATAATGGTTAAACTTAGTTTATGAATACAGGCATAATAAGACTTTATGGTGAATTTATAAAGCATATACGATTTTTTTTTTTTTTTGGCGAATCTAACGATTATTATTTCTATATTTCAAATGAATTTTTTAAGAAAGTGGCAATTGTTTTTTGATATATTAAACAAGTTTGCCAGCAAACACAGAAATACACAAAAATTGACAAACGTATTGCCTGGATGAAAAATATTATTGCAGCAATAATCGATTTCGTATTGCGAAAAATACTTTGTTTGGGAAGAAACGTGTCTCGATGGCAATACTCTTGAGCAAAACGAAAGCGATTCTGCTAGATGATAAGCTAGCAATATAAGAAAATAAGAAGATATCGCCAAACTATCATTAGGACGATAAAAAGAAGATTTAGTATTTTGAAAAATATTCCAACTCTTTTAAAATTGGGTTTCTTTTGAGGGTTGAGTCATATCTTGATTGAACTGAAAAGGAAACAGAAAACCTTTGCCAACAAATATGCAAGTGGCAGCGCAAAAAAACTGAACTAGCAACAATGAAATAAAGTGATTGGTTTTTCCCTTACAACTACAATTAGAGTTGACAAAAAAGCAATCAATTGCAGTCGGGATTGTAAGAAAAGATAAACTCACTGCTTGTTGGTGCTGTTGATATTATTACGGGTAAGACTTTTCAGTATTTATAACAGTGTTCGAAAATAAACAGTACATTATTTAGCGTTCGGCTCACACACACCTAAAAACGATATCTATTTTTTTAGTGATAGTGTAGAAGAACACAAGCCTTAATACCGTTCGTAACTATTTTCAAGAAAGAGCCAAACATTATATATTGTTCTGCTCTTCGTTAGAAAACAAAACAATTGTAGTGATACTGTAGACAAACATTATTTTTTAATGTTCTTTAATGTTTCTTTTTTTTACATTTATAAAGAAATGAACAAACAAAAAATGTTTGTTTTGTTTGTGTGAAATTATTTTGCTGGCTTTTTGTTTTTTTTCGTATATGTATTTTGTTTTTGTAAAAAATGTTTGGTTTTTTTTTACCAGCCAAAAGGGACGCACATTAATGATCCGAACCGAACACAACGAAGTTTCTGGATTTAAAAAGAACCGAACGGAATTAAATGTTCTCATCTTTTGTTGAGTTTGACAAAAACAGGATTATTTTTGTGTTCGAAAGATGACTAACAGGGAAACGTTATATTTTTATGATTTTCTACAGAAACACTATTAGCGTTTTTTTGAAAATTTTCTAAACAATAAAACTTTTCATTTGATCAGGTTTGCTTTTTCGCAAAAGCAAATAAAATTGTTAAAGCAAACTGTTATGTTTAAAAAGAGTTTCATGCACTCGCAAAGAAACTCACAAGATTTCTATCAAACAAAGTATTATGAAATACGTAAGACTTGTGTGATAGTTTTACACTATAAGTGCTGGTTAAAACTTTTCAAGTTTTAGCCGTCAAGTCTTGAGTTTTTATGAGAGAAGGGAATGCTATTTCTTTTGTTATCTCTCCTGAAAACTCAAGAATTGACGGCTAAAACTTAAAAAGTGTGAACCAGCACTAATGCAAGTCTTAAGTATTTTGAAGAAAATCTAATTGTTTGAAAAGTTTTCAAAAAAACAATAACAGCTTATCACGGCAGGATTGTATTTTACTCAAAATACTTAAGACTTGTAGTATTGTGTGAAACTGCCTTAAATAACACATGCGAAAGGTTTGTGACTTGGCGTAGTAAGAGAAAATATAAGTTATTTCTTACTTAATCATTTGAAATTCTCTTTTATTGGGGACTGTTTTGTAAATGTTTATACAAACTTGTAACATTTTTAATTCTATTTAGAAAAGTAAATTTTGTTTATCTCATTTTTAGCGAACTTTTTTCTTTTATTTCATCTAACTTTTATCTAAACTTGAAGACAATACAAAAGTCCACTTTCTGTTAGTTCCAAACAAACTTTTTGTTCCAGCTCTGCTGTTTCTTCGTTTTTTGTTTTCTTCTTTCTTACTCTTCATTCCCCTGCGTGCATGCGGTTGGGACAAGATGAATTTTAATTGAAACTTTCCAAAAATCTTGTGGCTAAAAGTAAAACTAAATGTTTTAACTAAGGAAATGCTTTAATTCAGAACTTGTATGCGATGTGGTAAGCGTGAAGGCCAGGCATGGTTTTGTTTCATTCTGTTTGTGATTTTGTTTAAGACGAACAAAAAATCCCTTTTAAGTCTCGTTCGTTCGCATTAGTTTTTATTTAAAGTTTAAATTATTTATATACTTATATATTTGTATTTGTTGAACTTTTACAACAACCAAAAATTTGCAGCAAGTAAAACTAAAAAGCTAGAAATAGTTTTTTTTTCGAAAACTATTTGCTCAAGTTAACATTTTGTTTTGCTTGAAAACATCTTAAAACCAAAAATAGAAAAGATCACAAGGAACCGAAAATTGTTTTATTTAGTTTTTTTTTTTTTTTGTTTTGTTAACCAAACAAGAAAAATTTGCAAAAGTTGTATAAAAAATTAAGTCAAGGAAAAAAAGTTTTGTAGTTCAAAAAATAAAATTAAAAATTAAATTTGAGAAAGTTATTAATGACAAATTAATTTTTTTTAAATTAAAATTTTTACAAAAACGAGTAAAAATCCTTGAAAAAAGTTGTGTTTGTAGACAAAAAGTGTAAAAAGTCATGACTTTCTACACGCTCGACCCACGAAATTCAAGGTCATAGACTTTCCACAAGAAAACAATTTAAAAAAAGAGTTAATTTTTGCACCATCGATTATGCTTTCTTTGGCCAAAATTTGGAAGTTAACGTTTTTTCAAAAATAAAATTGCTTAAAAAAATCGCAAAAATCTTAAAATTTTCTCATAAAGACTTGAGTTTACCAGCTAACAAAATATCTAGAAAAAAACTCGTTTATAACAAAACACATCTATATACATATATAAAAATAAGTTGCATTGTGTTAGTAATTGATGTTCTCTGAAATGCGTTAAACGATTTTGTTTCTGTAAAGTTCACGTGGAAGGTGACGTCAATACCAAGGTTTTTATGTATCAACGTTCTTCAAATGTGTATTGGTTCATGACTGCTTTCATTCCGAAACATGTCTTTATATTCCCATACAATATCAACAAAATGCCCTCCATTTTGAACTTCTCCGAAACGGCTTGACCGATTTTTATGATGTTTTGAATATGTATTTTATATCGCTAGAGGGCGCAAAATATTGCAGTAGGGGTAAAAGCTCCCACTCCCCAATCTTCTAAACTTATCAACCGGTTTCCTTAAAATTTGGCATGTAGACAATGTAACATCTGAAAGATAATAGGGGGTGAAATAGGGTAAGAGGGCTAAAAGCTCCCCCTCCCTATATCTTCGTAACTAATCAACCGATTTTTTTGAAATTTTGCAGGCAAATAGTGTTACAGTTGGAAACAACTATAGCTTATAGTTTTTATTATTTAGGGCGTGAAATAGAGCAAGAGGGGTAAAAGCTCCCCCTCCCTCTATCTTCTTAACTAATCAACCGGTTTTCTTAAAATTTGGCATGCATACACTGTAACATCGGAAAGAGGACAGGGCATTGAACTAATCAATTAATTCTCTTGAAATCGGGCAGGCAAACAGTTTTAACATCTGGAAAGAACTATAGCCTCCAATTTTTTCTTTTAATTTGGCTAGCAGACACTGTTACATCTGAAAGAAATAAGTTATGTGGCTAAACAACGTTTGCCGGGCCAGATAGTAAATATATAAAACCGCATTTTATATATAATTTTTAAGAAACCGTTTAACGCGAAAAATGCACAAAATTTTAATTATTTTATTTGATAATACAAAAAAAAATTACAAGGTCCGGCCTATAAATTTTGATAGAGGAGACAAAACAAAAAAAGACACGTGTATCGGCGTTTTAAAAGTTTACATCTGAATTTCATTTGAGGGGGGGTTCCCTGCTCTGGCACATTCTTATTGTTATTCGGCATAAGAAACCATGTGACCCTTACATTTAAGGTATAAAATGTGTTCAGCAAATTTATGTAAAATGTTACGGAGAACATTTTTGTAGAATACTTTAAACCTCTAGCTCCTCAAGATATGGGTCTTTTTTGTTATTCTCTTAAATAAGAGCAAAAAACACCATTAAAACAGGCATTTAAGGGTTTAAAATGTTCCGCAAAAATGTTATATATAAAATTTTATTATAAGTCCCTGAATACACAAAAACGGAAAATGCAACCAGAAAGTCAGAAATAAGACAACAAAAGAGAGCTTCGCATTTATTAAGAATTTTATTTTAAAGTACCCCAAAAATTTAGCTTAAAAAAAAATGGTTCATATTTAACGAAAAATCACTTATATGTATCTCTATTATTTTACCTTCGATAGCAAATTTTGATAGGAGTAAGAGGGTTAACATATTCTACAAAAATGTTCTCCGTAACATTTTACATAAATTTGCTGAACACATTTTATACCTTAAATGTAAAGGTCACATGGTTTCTTATGCCGATTAACAACAAGAATGTGCCAAGGCTGCGAAACTTAAACCCCCTTCAAATGAAATTCAGATGTAAACTTTTAAAACGCCGATACACGTGTCTTTTTTTTGTCTTCTCTATCAAAATTTATAAGCCGGACCTTGTAATTTTGGAAAAAAAAATTGATTTTGTCGTACAGTGTAATTAATAATCGTTAATTATTTTTAAAGATACGAATTTTGTTAAAGGCTCTAATTCTCATAAATCCACATAGCTTTACAAAAAGTCGCTAATTTTTCCCGAATTTAAAATTTGTCTAAAAATAGATAATTCAAATAAAACCAAATAAAAAAATACAAAGTCACAAGAATTGTCCTAAATTTCGTTTCACCTGCAAAAGAATACGACATTCTAATTTTTGTTTTCTTTTTCTAACAAAATAAATCAAGAAACCAAAACACAGAAAATGCAAGTCTTTTTAATGGCACCCTGTGAATTGCGATGGCAAAAGCTTAAGCAAAAACAATCCAGCAGAGAGGGGGGAGAAAAATGAGAAACAAGTTTTCCCTCTTAACTTCACCTCCTACTACTGTTATTATGATATTTTTTAAGTTTCTTTGTTTGGTTTTATAACGAATGGTGTGATGATGTTGACGTTGATGATGACATTGTTGCATGCAAGTCAGCATGACAATGACAATGAGGACGAGAATGATGCGCATAATATTGTGATAATTTCAAGTCTTTTATTATACTCGTACTTCTTTATTTTTAAGCTGTTATTTATTTTTTTTTTTTTTTAACTGCAGTTACTATTAATGTTGCTTCATCTTGTTTTTTTTAATATTATGTTTTGATATCTCTTTTAGAAGCAGTGAAAAAAAAAAATATTGTTTTTTTATTTTCTAATCCCTCAAAACATGATAAGTCAGTCAGTCAGTCAAATATATGACAGTTTTAAACATGATTCAGTGTTTAATCTGAATGCAAGAAGAAATATTTTACAATGATTGTGGCAAAAATGGAAGACAAATTACAGCTTAATATGACTATTGTTAGAGCAAAATAAATTATATGTTTTGCTCCTTGTTTGTATTTTTATTTATTTTTTTTTTTTTTTGCTAAAAATAAAAGTGATTATCACAAGAGATCAAAATGGGAATAGAAAAATAATTTGCAAGCAACAGCGTGAGTTAAAAGAGGGGGGTCTTAAGAAAAAATGACTTTTTCAAATTTAAATGTTAAGAAGCCAAGAAGAATACTTATTTTATTCGCAAGGGTGGCAATTTTTTAAAGTTTTAATTCGCTCAGTAGTTCTTTTGAAATTTTGAAACGGATCTTATGACAAGTAAATATAAGGAGAACCAATAATTAGTATTGTGGTTATTTTGTTGAACTATTTATGGTTTTTAATCCAAATTTTTAATATTTTAATTAGGCTTAAGTTCATCAAATTTAATTTTCATTAAATTATTTTTATGAAGAAAGCAATTTTACAACATGAAAATTAATTAAAATTTACTGATAATTTTTCATTCTTGACTCAATCTGGGCTCGAACCCAGGCGTTTTTACGGACGGGTTACCCTGACATGTTTCGATTGCAACCACTCAATCTCCTCAGAGGGCTTGCCGTTTAACACTCGCAGCCATCGACGACTGCTGACGTCATTAGTCAAACATCAATCCTTAAACCAAATTGTATTTAACCTTTGGTAGATCGAAATTAGCTTTGAATGATAATCCATTTAAATTCATTTACATGTTCTTCCTTTAATTCTGTTTTTTCGTACTTTTGTCAAGAATTCTTCTTGAAGTTCAAAGTACATATTTTGTTTTGTTTTTTTTTTTCATTTTCTTGTCTTTCTTTTTGTTGCTGACCTTTTCAGCTTTAACAATAATTAGTATTGTGGTTATTTTGTTGAACTATTTATGGTTTTTAATCCAAATTTTTAATATTTTAATTAGGCTTAAGTTCATCAAATTTAATTTTCATTAAATTATTTTTATGAAGAAAGGAATTTTACAACATGAAAATTAATTAAGAACCATAAATTTTTTATTGAATGAGAAGTTTTTTTTTTAATAATTTTTCTCTTAGCGATTTTTTCAATAGCGTGTTTCTTTGTAAAATTAAATTTCTTTTAATAATTTGTACACTGAAAGAATTTTCTTCACAATACCAATGAATTTTGACATTAAGCCCATGAAAAATTGCAGCGCTTCGTTGGATCAATAAAACCTGTTTCATTAACCAATTAGAGGTCACTGTACTCAAATGAGAATTTTGATTCGTTGTACCGTTATTTATTTACGATTTCAAGCCTACCAAAATAAAACCTGGTACTGTTGAAATTTTCGTAAATCTTGAATTCATTGACAACGACGTCAGTGACGATAGTGATGATGAACCGTTGGCACCAAAGAAAATTTGGCAAGACTTCGCAAAGCTAATAAATCCTCAGCAGCAGTCTGCAGCTTGGGAAAGATTGAATAGTGTACGTGAAAAAATATTTGAAAAATCTTTGATTACATTGTCTTTGAGCTTAACGCCTCCAACTCTTGAAGTCGAATCGACCTGACATTCTGCGAATGAAATGCTTAGCAGGATGGTGGCCAAAATATTCCTGGTAAAACATTTTGCCTACCATCCCGTTAGTTCGAGGAAATCCAGTGCGATTCGGCTTAAAAGACTGGGTAGCGGCTATGCTGCCAGTCAGATTTGGACTCCATAAAATCTCATGTGGAATCTTCTGACCCATTTGTTTCACGTGTTGTTAACATTTGTTGGAGTAGTTGAACTGTACTGCACGAAATTATCGTGTGTTTAAAACTTTTTTTAGATACAAACTTTAAGTTGATCGTAGAAATTTAAAGCAACGTCTGGGTCAATATTTGCAGATTAATCTTAAGATGGGGCTGGACACTATCCTACTAAACTACAAAATCATCCACGGTCCATTTTTTACCATATAAGAGCTCGTTGGCAGTATAAGAACTGCCTAAAACACTTTGCATTGAAAAACAATGTTCTAAAAATTTGCATACACAAGAGGTCAGTGTACTCACTTGAGTACACCCCAAAAACTCAGTTAAAAAAAGTTTTTTTTTTAATCAATAAATAAAGCTGAACTTTAAAAATTGTGGCCATTTTTTGTTTGACCTCTAATGGGTTAAAATGTATTTAATGAAACATTATATAAGATCTATGAATATTATTCATTGGATGAATACTTTCAATTATGTAAAAATTTTTTTTATGAACAATTTTGATTTTAGTTGAACTGTTAATTTTTAATTTTTGATATTCTTTAATTAGGCTTGAGCTCATCAAATTTAATTTTCATTAATTTTTTTTCACTGAGGGAAGAAATTTTTACAACTTGGAATTTTTATTAAAATTTATTGATAATTTTTCTTGGCTGAGCTGGGATTCGAACCGGGTTAATCTTTACATGTTTCAAGAATCACCACATAAAAATAAAAAATAAAAATTCCACGTTGTAAAAATTCCTTCCCTCAGTGAAAATAATTAAATAAAAATTAAATTTGATGAACTCAAGCCTAATTAAAGAATATCAAAAATTAATTTTTTTATATTAATTTTTTTTTTTTTAAATTAATTCTCTAAACTAATCCCGCGAAGCTTTACGCTTCGATTTTAACAAAAATACTTCATTATAACTATGAAATTCCATTTAGTCAATGAAAATTTTTATTTAACCAATGAAAATTTTTTTATGAAAATGATTCATTAAATATATGAAGCATTTTTCTTTCAGTGTATTGACGTTATTTTTTTATTTTTGTTTTTATGTTTTTAATCAAAATTTTCATATTTTAATGAGGCTAAGGCTCATTAAATTTTATTTTCATTAAAACAATTTTATGAAGAAAGGAATTTGACAACATAAAAAGAATTAAAATTAAATTTTTATTTTTTCTTCTTTACACACCGGGGAATTGAACCTACGTTCATCGACAGATTGATTTGACATGTCTGGATAGTAGCCACACTATCTTCTCAGAAATGTTTGCAATTTAACACTCACAGCCATTGACGACGGCTGGCAGTCAAACATCAATCTTAAAACCAAATGGTATTTTTTTAATTGGTGTATCGAAATTTGTCGTTGTAAACAATTAACTATTTTAATTGATTCACATTTTCTTCCTTACTTCTGTTTTGTCGTACTTTTTGTCAAGAATTCTTCTTGAAGTCCAAATAACATGTACCTGTTTTTAATTTACCATCAATTACAACTGGCAAAAACAGCTGATTTAACAATGTCCGTCTGTCTGTCCGTATGAATGTTGAAATGGGTTTTTCGAAAATCCCAGACATGATGGGGACTATGTTTTTATATATTTATATCATACATAGTCCGAAATAATTTGCTATTAAAAATTAGCTAGACGGTTCTACCAAAAGGCGGAGATAGAAGCAAGAATCCACAACAGTCTCTAACTTTTACTTATAAGCCTTAACTTTTCCGAGTCCTTGAATTATCAATAAACATTATGTTTTCGTTTTCCCTGAAATAAACTTAGTAGAATGCTAGAAGTAAATATTAACAAAATCAATTTATAAATGAATCATTAAAAAATAAATAACTACCTGTTGCTTTCCAAAATAAAGATTTAAGCACAACCCGTTAAACGTTTTGGTACTTCGCAGGGCAGTGAAGTCGGAGTGGCGTTGTTTTTACCAGAGTCAGAGTTGTATTCGGAGTACCTACAAAAACTCTGGACCTGGACTCCAAATTTATTCAGTACTACACGTGTATATCAGGACTGGTGCAGTAGTACGTAGGTCACTCCACGATCGGTGAGCTTCGTCTCCCTTTTAAATGAATGCTGCCGCAGTTGCAGAGAACCTAGAACTGAGGAGACAGTATCTCATCTCCTATATGATTACCCGGCTTTTGATTCAACACGACATGGACTATTTGGGAATTATCTTTTACAAGGGCACTCTGAGATTTCGTGGGTGCAACTCCGAAATTTGGTGAAATATCTCGACGTAACGGACTGAATCTAGCCACCACAGTATTGCCCTTGGCCACGCTTGATTCGAGGTAGATTTCACTTTGCTGCAGCGAAAAGAAGAAATGAAGAAATAGTTGTTTTATGTCAAAACGGAGTCACTGTCGACTCTACCTGCGGCGCGTCTAGCTTTGGGTGTGCTATCACGTTAAGTAACCAACTAACAGGTGCATTAAAAATTCACAAAAATGTTAAAATATTTTGCAAAATTTAAATAGTTTGAAATGGACGACGTAACATTTTACAGTTCATTCTGAATAAGTAAACTTTAATTTATTATAAGAAAGTAATTTTGAGTATATGGTCATCGCTCCTGCGACGAAGCGCATACTTGAGTTCAATTTTCTTTATTTTTTAGGCAAAGAGGTCTGATGATTCCACCAGCAGCATGCAAGCCGCACCAAACGGTGTATTTTTCCGAAAATAATGGTGTCTTAAGGATTCGTTATGGTTTAATTTCACTCCATATGGGCCACTTTTGTTTATTAACAAACCCGTTAAGCTAAACCAGTAGTTTTGCGCCAAAATTACGAAGTTATCTTTAAGTTGCGCGAGTCGATTTTCAAAGTAAATTTTTTATCTTGAAATTGTTTGCAATAATTTTCCAAAGTACACTGATCATAAAAGGCAAAAAGTAAGCGCTGCGTGACAGTTTGTTTGCCAGCTAACCCTTTCATAGATAATTTCTGTCCTGCCTAAAAAAATACCATTTATTTTAAAAGACTTTAAATAAAAACTTTTGCTAAAGGCTTATTATACCCATTAATGCTTCTTTAAAGTACTGCTTTTCTTGTTTTTTCTCTTTGAAAACCATATTTTCTTGATATCACAATTGCATACACAAAACAAACTTTCTACTCTTTTTCGATCCATTAAAAACTTCTTTAAGAATTCTTCAACAACAAACAACAAAAAAGTTGAAAAGCCTTTAATGAAAATATTGTTGACTTTCTTAGAACATCAACGACGCATTGGATCTTTTACTTCATCTAAAAATGTTTATATTTACGTATGTACAATATGTTTATATGTATGTATGTGCATGTACAATATGTATAATGTATGTATGTATGCATGTGTTTTTTTATATTTTTCTTCACTAGAGTACATCCTCACTATCTGCATTAAAGATCTCTCCCTTAGATTTTCACTTTCTTTACAATGCTGCTTAATATTATGTTTTCTATATATTTCATTTTGCTGCAGCAAAAAGAGGAAATGAAGAAATTCATCTAAAAAACAAATAAAAAACTTCATCATGTTGGCCAAACAAAACAGGGAAAAAATAAATTACTCTTTCGACACAAGCACTCACACACACTCACACACTAGCCCAATACACAATGATTGTTTTTGTTTTTTCTTTTTCTTTTGCTGGACTGTTTAAAGCAAATGAAACAAGAGTAGATGAAGAAAAATAAAAACAAGCTGTAAACATTCGAATTGCATATAAATTTATGTGTTTTATGCGTTCGTATGTGTGTGAGTGTGTTGTGCATTTCTATGCTTGAATGTGTTTGAGTATCCGTTTCCGTTACATGTGCCGCTCTCTAAACATCAAGCTGGCAAAACCTGGCAGAATGCAACTTTGTAGCATGCTGAATTACACATTTCAAACACATGCACACACACACACAACACGAAAACACACTTTCAGTCAATAGCCCTTTTCTGCAATATTTTAGTTGTTGTTGTTGGTTTTTGTGCTGCAGTTTTTGTTTTTCTGTTTCTGTATTTTGTGAATAAAAACTTTTTTATAAGCATTTTGTTGTTGCTATTTTGAGTGAGTTTTTTTTTTATTATTTTATCCCTTCTGTTACTCTTCAACGATTTTACAAGTGCCAAGACATTAATTTTGTTGGCCGGTGTGTGTGTGTTTGTGCATATTTCCGTGTGTTTGCATAAATGTATTCGTGTCGGTGTATTGCTCGTTGTACTGTATTCATTATACGGCCAAATTTAACAATATATACGAGGATGAAATGTAAAGTTAGTTAAAATAAGTTTTAATAAACAATTCTTAATTTTACGGAACTGTATGAAAGTCCATTTCAGATTGGCCTCTGAGGAGCGAGTGTCTGACTTTTTTTAATGAATTCTCTTTCAGTGTTTTTTGTTTTTCCTTTAATCCCTGGTGTTTTTTTTCAACCATTTTTGTTTTTAGGTGTTGGTGGCTGTGTTTAAAGTCTAAAGTTCTTTTACTTTATTCTTTTTTTCAACATTTATTTTTTCTCATTTTGTTGCCGCTTTGTTTGTTTATTTGTTTGTTTATTTTGTGTATACATTTTTGTATGAGTGTATGTATGTTTGAGTTTCATGCCGGTGAGCCAAAGTGCAATTTAGTGTGTGGCCAATTTTCTGTATGCCCCCAAGTGTAAGTTGGTTGGTTGCTTTTGTTATTCTCTAGTCTACCCAATGTAAAGCTTACGGGCAATTGTTTATAACATTTTTTTTTTTTTTTAAGTAAAAAAAATAGTACTACAAAAAAAATGTAATAAATACATTCCATTTCGAAGGGAGAAACAGCAACACTGAAAAAGGAAACGCCAGAAAAATCAGTGATTTTCTGAAAAAGACTTTACTACTCTCCTATCCCTGAATGTTTATGCTTGAATTAATTTGAAATATATTGTATTTGAAAAAAAAAAAAACGAATAAGATTTGGAAGGTTATTTAAAAATTTTAAGTTCAAAATAATTTGAATTTTGAATTTATATTTTTTTTATTTTATTTATCATAAACTTTGCTTTAATCCGTTTTCCTTTTAATGAATTACAAAGACAAGCAACTTATTTTTTAATATGAAGCTTTCCGTTTTTTGTTGAAGTTAATATTTTTTTTTAAAAAAAAACCACAACAAATTAACAGCCATTTGCACGTAATCATTAACTTAAACTTTTCTACATAACAACAATATACAAACTCCAAATACACACAGACAATAACTCCATTGAAACCAGGAGCGGATCTAAAAGGGGAGGAAAGGAAAAATGAAATTCAGAAAATTAGGCATGGGATACAGAGAAAGGAAAAAACTCGTACTAAATCTAAGTTTTTCCACATACTTTTTGTACGAATCGTACTAAAAAATGTAAGTACGAATAACAGCAAAAATGACTTAAAAGAAACCAAAATGGGATTGCTTTCGTTAACCATTGCATTCTATATGCGTGCATTCGCGTGTGTTTGTAAAAGTGTGTTATAATAAGAATTGTGGTTATTTTGTTGAACTATTTATGGTTTTTAATCCAAATTTTAATATTTTAATTAGGCTAAAGTTCACCAAATTTAATTTTCATTAAATTATTTTTACGAGGAAAGGAATTTTACAACATGAAAATCAATTAAAGTTGTTATTGATAATTTTTCATTCTTGACTGCAGCTGGGGCTCGAACCCAGGCTTTTAGGGACAGGTTACTCTTACATGTTTCGTTTGCAACCACTCAATCCCTACAAAAACAACACCGCAAAAGTAGGTAACGATTTACTTTTTTCGAAACAACAACAACACTACATGAAGAAAATTACACGTACATTATTTTCTTGTTTAAAAAGTAACATTTGAAGCAAAAATTCCCGAATGCTATTTTTTAGAATACATAATATTTTTAAAGTAAAATGATAAAGAAAACCACGTCGGACATGCTGCTGGTGTCTAACGTTTAAAAGGGTTAGTATATAATAATATTCGCTCCCTCCCTCTGGTTCTCTAGGGTAAGTGTTTAGGTTAGAATCAAAGCAAGCACAGTTGAAGCACAGCCGCGAATAACGTTTTAAGTAACAAAATAATAATTTTTCAGGAGAGCAAAAAAACCTTTTTTGACAGACATCATTATTTGTATTAAAAACTTTTTTTTTCTATTATTAAAAATAATGATAATAAAAACTTTTATGCAAAAGGCTTTTAAAACATTATTCCGTCCTGGAAACCCATTTCGGTTTCATCATTTTGTTAGTAACTTGCAATTTCTTCTACTGACTGACACTTTGTATGCCATTTTGAAGGCGTTAAGGTGCATAGTTTTGGTTGATTTGATGTTTAAACTATGTAAGAGAGTATGGTTAACGGTTATCTGCTAAAAAAACAGTATTTGCAAAATGTGGCGTTTACAACGTTATTAGCGGCGGTGCTTGAGTTGTTTATTTAATTTTATCTCACTTTAACTTAAGTTAATCCCATGTTCGAGTTGTTTTAAGTTCTGGGCACTTAAATAATGCGTACTTGAGTCAAACATTCTGTACTCATTTCAGAAAATCCGTTCTTACTATATTTTTGACACCGCTTCGGTTTGATTTAAGTACAGATGGATTCATGTTTCTTTTCGGTGTAGTTTTTGATACCCCTTACCTCTCACAAGTATTCCGAAGTATGTAGTTTATTGCAAATATAAGGAATCGTTTAATTTTTTTTTTGGACCATTGTATTTGTTATTGAATAAGAACATAATTATTGACATTTGGTAAGTTTCATAGTTATGCCTATAAAGATTTTAAAACGTCGAAGAGAATTCAGTCAAAAATTGCTAAGATTTGTTTTGGACCTTCTCAGTTAATTCATTGTACTGAATTTTGCACAAAAACCTAAGACTTTAATTTAACAACGGATTTTAAAAACGCTTGAAATCTGTCTCTTTTATAAGCGATCATTCAGAAATCGATCGATTTCATCACATATTTAAATATCAATTATTTCTGCGAAAAAATCAATTAATTAAAAAGCATGAAAACGATAAAAATACTGTTTATGACTTGATTCTATTCTTTAGAAACTCGCAAATAAAACTTATTTACGGCTCCTGAAAATAAGAATAGCTTTGTGATCAGCCGTGATAAGTCTTGAAGAATTTAAAGAAATAATATTTTTGAAATTTTTCCTCCTTCTTACGTTGTAAGGAACTCGTTCCCAAAAGCTTATGTTTATACACAAATGTTTGAAATTGCTTGTTTCGTAAATATTAGTGGCATTCACAAGGTAGTCATAAAGTCTTATGTCTTAAAATAGTAACAAGAAATAAAATCTGAGTACCGTGAGCAACCCCATATAATTTAGATTTCTATTATGTAGTTATCACAAAACAATAAACACAGCATAAAAAGTCTTATTTATTTATTTATTTATTTAACGTATTAGGCTTATAATAAACCCATTAGATCCCAAGCTTCTTTTAAATAAAAAGTTCACACGTTCTTCTATTAAACCGAGCTTATAAGAGTTCAGTTAAGGAAAAAAAATTTAAAAAATTTAAAAAAAAATTTTGAAGAGTGTTTTTTGACCTGTACTCGTACGAGTACAATGGGACAATGGGGTGTATAATAAATTAGATCTAAAAGAACACAACATTTTTGACAGCGGTCTAATTTTCACTATTCTATCACTCAAATCCAATCGAGAGTTATCAGCAAGATGTAAGTAGCGTTTAATTTCCTGGAAACGATTTCTGGACATGTTATTGGAAATAAATGGTAAGTGCGTATCCTCGTCTAACTGCAAATACATGCGCTCTCTTGGTAAGAAGTGATAACCGCTGAAGGAAAGAATGCCAATAAATACCTTTAGTGTTTTACTCTAGCATCTCGGCATCTCGATAGTTGGTTCCTGCTTACGACAATATAGTCTATTATAGACTTTTCGTTTCTCGAGGGTTCCTCTCTTGTATATCTATGGATATTTTTATGTGGGAACATTGTATTAGCTACAACAAGGTTGTTCGCAATGCAAAGTTGCAGCAGACGAGTACCGTTGTTATTTAATTCATTTTCTCCATATCTGCCAATAACGTTTTCAAATTTTTCGGGATTGTTGCCGACTCTTCCGTTGAGATCTCCTAGCAGTATTATGTCGGACACTTGCAAATTTATTATCAGTTATTTTTGGGAATGCATAATTTTTTATTAATAAGATTTTGTTTGTTGTGCTCCAAACTCCAAGGGATTTTTAACTTGCTCAAAACTTATAACAATGACATGAATGGAATGGTTAAAAACCAGTTAAAATGTTATGCATTAACTGCCTCTTACCATTTCCAACGTTAACGCTCGCTTGGAATTTCATATGGAAAATATTTTGAAAACTAGAAATTAACGTTTGAATTTGTAAAACTCGCAGTAAAACTTTTCCAATTACTAGAACTGGAATTGAAACTGATATTTTTTTTTTATTTTTAAGACAATACTTTAAAATAACAAGTATTTATTTCTTTTATTTTATAAAAAATCATAATCATTTAAATTTTTTTATTTTTAAAATTATTTTTAACAAATTTATTTCTTATCTTCTCATTTTAGGTATGTTCCCGTTTTATCGTATTAATTTTTTTTTTGTGTTTGGAATATTGCATTTAAGGTATGAACATTTTTAACAAAATTATATTAAACAAGTAAGATTCGGATATCCCGAATCTTATATAGCCTTCATCATGGTGCGATAATAACAGAACGTTCTATAAAACCCGTTCTTTAGATACAAGAAAATCTATTTTTTGTCGAATGCAGTGTATTGATAACCAAGACTATTGAACCAATTTTTTAAACCCTGGCTCTTGCCGTTCTCCAGATATGCAGAATATGTACTATAATGTCTTTGTACGGGACGTACCACGCCAAATTATCCAACCGCGGCGATATTTTCAAAGAGGTTGTGTATTGTTAACCCAGCTATATGTTCCAAATAGTTCATATTCAACATTTGTAATATTTCTACAAACATGCTTCAAATGTTTGCCCAAAGAGCAAATACCCCAATTAACTACACAAAACATTTGTGCAAACGTAAAATTAAGACATGTGTGCCGAGCCGTTTGTTTGGTTTATTAAGCCCAAGGCGAGTTCATACAGGTGACCGCATCATGAGATAGACTTATTGTTTGTTGAAAAAATAAAAAAAAGGAAATTTTTTGTTTATAAAATATACACAATGGGTTAAGAAGGTAAATCTATTTCCTGTATTGCAAATTTATTGCGGCTCTACTTATTGCTTACGCCTTTTTAAATCCTTGTGCTTATATTTTATGTTCACTTTTTTTTTGTTTTATAAAATTGAAATAACTTTTTTTTTCAAGTACATATTTCGATTTTCATTAAAATTAAAATTTTAACAAATTTTTTCACAAAATGTAAACAAAGCTTGACATCATATACACACAAAAAAAAAACAATAAACAGATGACTCTAAAATGTCCTCTGTATGAATTCGCCTTGATTAAGCCCTTATGCTGGGTACACATGCAACCTTAAAATATCAAAGCGTTTTGATGTTGATGCAATCTGGAATGAATGAAAATGAATTTAATTCACTAGATTGCGTAAATGCGTTGCATCGTGTGTACCCAGCATTAAGTTCGGCAATCACAATAATTACAAACACAAAGTTTTAGACTTGCCAGACATAAATTTTGATGTTTCGAGTTTTCAATGTTGTCACCTGCTTTATACTGTTAGTGTTCGTATTGAGATACAACTTGTCAAAAATAAATAACTAAAGTGCTAGTTATGCCATAGAATAATTTTGAGACAGTACACAGTGTGCTGTGTGGTTTGTGGTACCGTCCTATTTAAACCACATGTCGTCCAAGTCCATGTTTTCCAATTCGGGCCCAAATTAATCAGTAATCATGACGCTATAACGATCGCCATTCACAATAACGATTATTTTCGACGAAAAAATATGACCCAATGACGCCGCCGGTATGCAAACCGTACCAAACAGCTATTTTTTGTGTGTAATTCATAAAGCACATGTAGATTTTCTCTTAACCAATAACGCATATTTTGCTTATTGACGAACCCATTGAGCCAAAAATGGGTTTCGTCACTAAAGATGATTTTGAAATTTATCAGTAGATCAAGAACTGACTATAAGACCCACATGGTGCCCTTCTCGAAATCATATTTAAACTAATAAATCTCATGCAACGGTTATACATCAAATTTCTATAATTTCTATAATATTAATCTTACACCCTATAAAATATGTAGTTAGCTAAAATCAAAAAGGCATAACGAATAAAAATATAAATATTTTAAAGGAGAAGCTATACAAAATGAAAAAAAAACTATAAACATGCCAAAAAACATGCATTGATAAGTCATCCATGTAATTCTTCAAACAATTTTTAAAGGAAACCATTTCATTATATTTTGTTAGAAAAAAATGGGTTATTGCGTATTTTGCATTTATAAAATAAACACTCTTGTAGTTTGAAGATTGTAGATTGAAGAAGTGTACAATTTTGTCAAGACATGTAGTTCAATGGCATTCATAATAACCAATCGATTTCGATTTTTTTGTCTTATTGCATTTTAGCTAACGATATGTATATGTTCTGAGTTCTAATGAGTAGCGAAGACCGTCTGTCGGTGTGTATATGATGGGGACTTGGTTGTTATATATTTATATCACATAATCTCCGTTATAGTGTGCTATTTAAATCCAGCCAGATCGGTCGGTTGTGTTGTGAGGCGTATTTCATAGTTCGATTAGATGCACAACATCATTATCAACAACTGTTTCAAAAACGTCTACAGGAGATTTGCATTCAAGTGCAGTGTTCATATTCCTCCTAAAAGTTTCAAAAGAGCTCGGTATATCTATATGCATGGGTCTCTTCCTCCATTTTATTGCCGATGGCCCTAACATCGATTTCCTTAACGCTGAGAGTGGAACATCATTATCATCACTGTCGCTATCTCCAAGCAATTCTAACTCCCCTGGAATGTGGAAAATCGTTACGTACTGAATTTCCTTCGTCAATTTCTTCTTCATCTGTTTCGTGATCGGCATTTGGAGGAATTATGGTAAAGACAAAATTCGTGTGACTTTCAGCATAATCAAATGCAGCAGCAATATTTTAAAATTTTTTACCATAAAACATGTTAACGTTCATCGCAAAACAACTACAATTATTATATGAAAATTATAACATGTATTATCCCATTGTACTCATACGAGTACAGCAATAATAATGCTTACCAAAAAACACTTTTAACCACTTTTTCAACAAATTTTAATAATTGTACTTAAATTTAGTTAGATAAGCTTTAAATTTCAAGCGATCTTCTCCGCGTCAAGCTCAACACTACACAGAAAAAATTATTGGCGAATTATTTTCAAACAAACGCTTGTTTGAAAATTTCTTTAATTTCTATAAATTTTTTTACTGATTCAAACAATATTTTTGTTTGATTTTTATTTAACCAACAAAAATGTGCACAACTCTTCAAAAATATAATAAACGCGTTATTGGTGTCAAATTTTCATAATTTTATATGAAATATTTAACGCTCTTTAATGTTGTCGTCTTTTTGCATTTTTTTATTTGATCGTAAGCAACACTTCTTTATGTGAAATATAAGAACAACAACAAAAAACACACACAGTCTATTTTTGGACGCTTTAAAAAAGTGCAACTATAAGAAAAACAATAGCAGAAACAACATTATAAGAAACAAAATCCCGTATTCAATTTTTTAAAACTGTTTTGTTAAATACATCAAATACAAAAATAGAATGATGACGAAAAAAGTATCGAGTCGGTCTGCTGCCGTTTTTGGTTACATTTCATCTTCATTAGCAAAGGAAAGGTTGCAGCAACAGAGAGTGATAAAGAAAAACATTGTGACTTCGTTCAAAAATTATTCCAACAAAAAAAATGTGTCTCAAAGCCAGCCGGCGGCTCTGCTCTCTCTGCTTTCATCTTCTCATACAGTGCTGACAATATTTGCGCGTCATTGCTTGTAGAAATTTTTTTTTTTTTATTTTGAAATTTAGTATATGAATTTCAGTAAACTTTTTGCTTGATTCAGTTAAATTATTTGTTTGAAAAAATCAGTGTTTTTTTCAATAAACAAAATGCAAATAAATTGTTTGAATATGCGAATTTGTTTATAGGACCGATTTCAGACAAAAAATTGTTTGAGTCTACAAAATTTTTGTTTGAATTGGAAAAATAATTTTTTCTGTGTAGCAAAATATAAAAAAATAGCTATGACAAGTGCAAAATACTGAAAAACGGGGAATCACCTTTTTAAGAATATTAGAATATTAGTTCACTCTTACACATGTTTAGTTTCTTTTGATACAGATTTACTCTCTACACTCTAAAGTAATATTTTAAGCAAACAGCTCTCCAAAGAAGATAATAACGATATTGTTACATGGGGCATAAAATTTGGTTATTTTCTGTACTCAAGCGAGTACAGTGGGATCTAATGGGTTAAAATTATCAGCTAATAATAATTATGGCAATGGCAGCGAAGGCCTTCAGCTCAATGTTTGTACACATTTGTCTTAAAATTATATCTTAATTATTTTGAATAATAATTAGTATTGTGGTTATTTTGTTGAACTATTTATGGTTTTTAATCCAAATTTTTAATATTTTTAATTAGGCTTAAGTTCATGAAATTTAATTTTCATTAAATTATTTTTATGAAGAAAGGAATTTTACAACATGAAAATTAATTAAAATTGTTATTGATAATCTTTCATTCTTGACGTGGCTCGGGCTCGAACCCTGGCCGGCAGGTTACCATGACATGTTTCGATCGCAACCACTCGATCTCCTCAGATGGATTTGCCGTCTTACACTCGCAGCCATCGACGACTGTACACATAGAGCTCGTGCCTTAGCTTTAACAATAATTAGTATTGTGGTTATTTTGTTGAACTATTTATGGTTTTAATTATTTTGTTTAAATTTTTTTTTTTTTTTTATATATATTTATATTAAGTTCAGATATCCTTATAAAGATTAGGAATTTTATAATTAGTGTTATGCTTTCTTTTACCGGATTGGACAATAGGTTAATGGGATCTGTGCATCTGAATAATGTTTCTCTGGAATTTCTAGATTTTGGACATTCATGTAGGTAGTGATAGGGTGTTGTTGGGAATAATATGTAACAGTTGCAGAAAGGAGTAAAACTATTATTAAATGATGTTCCGTGGGTAAGTCTGGTATGGCCCAAGCGGAGTCGCTGGAATTTGATACGGTCTAATCTACTCACGTTTCGGTCATTGTCTACGACCAAATTTTCTATCGTGTTCTGCAAAACATTGGTTCTCCTGTACCAGGAAGAACTACAACTAAAAATGTGATTCTTATTTTGTTGGGTATAGATGTTATCTATAAATTTATCTATATCTTTACGATTATAATTGTGTGTCAATAATAGTGGTTGTCTTGCAGCCTCTTTGGCAGCATGGTCTGCAAATTCATTACCCCGTATTAGACAGTGTCCAGGAACCCATACCAGGATAATATCGCGATATTTGTTAGCCAAGATATCCCAAATTTTAATTGCGTAATAGTCATTATTTGATATGTTCAGAATAGATTGTAGTTAGGAAAGGGAATCTGAACACATGATTAACTTGCCAAACTTTCCCTTAACATAACTTATAGCATCGTGTATTGCAATTAGTTCTGCGGAGTATAAAGAGCTGTGGGGTGGCAAAATAGAAGTTTTGATAATGCGATTTTCCGTAGTTATTCTAAAGGTAGTATTAAAATCAGTTTTGGAACCATCGGTGTAAATAAATTGGTAGTTTTTAAACTAATCTTTTATCATTGAGAACATGATTCTGAATTCTAATGCATTGGAGTTAGATTTTGTGAGTTCATGAAGTGTGGATTCGCTAGGGAGGAACCAGGGTGGGAGTGGCATTGATTTATGACTTGGGGGTATATCCAGTTTCTTGCAGGAATCATCAATTCTATGGGTTGTTGAGGAAACCCTGGGAACTTTTTTTTGATAATTTTACCTTCTTAAAAATTTGTTTTATTGGAACATTTGTACTATAAAGAATGTTTTTAAAAAGTTTTGTTACTAAATATTCCGTTTTCACATGAATAGGCATAACGTTAGCTTCGAATAGCATGTTATTGACGGGAGTTGAACGCAAGGCGCCCAGTGATGTTGTAATGGCCGAGTTAACTATAGTGGCAAGTTTCTTAAGCTGGGATTTGGGAGCGTTTCCGAAAAGAGGTAGACCTTAGCTAATTTTCGAAAGTATTAAGGCCCTGGTGGCCGAGATGAGAGTGTTTGTGCTACAGTTCAGTTTCGGATTTGAAAGGCATTTAATAATGTTAAGTCTTTGCATTAAGGTAGATGATAGGTGTTCTATATGATCAGTCCATTTATAATATTTGCTAACAATTATGCCAAGAATTCTTAAAGAATCGACTTTAGATAATCTCACATTGGATGAGCGAATGTCGCAGGTACAATTCTTAAGTCTGCAAATATGGATGAATTTACATTTAGTTTTGGAGAGAGTGGCTCTAGAATATTCACACCAAGTAATGATACTATCAAAAATATGATCAAGGTTTAGCATTAGTGTTCTTTCCCTGCCTGAACGGATTATAAAGTTGAAGTCATCAGCATATGCACAGAAATTAATTTCCTTATAATGATTTATTATTTTGTTTAGTTTGTTGTATGCAGTAACGAAGAGGATAACTGATAGTGGGGACCCCTGTGGTATACCATTCGAGAGTGGGAAAGAAGAATAGTAGCAATTTTGGGCACTCACTGTTATTTTTCTATTGGTCATGAAACCTATAACATATTTTATAATTTTTCGTCCAACTTTCCATTCATTCAATTGTTCGACTATTGAGTGGATGCCAACATTGTCAAACGCACGTTCAAAATCTAGCGATACTATTGTCGCATGCTTCCGTGACGAGAGGCACTTTGCAATTTGGTAGTCAACATAGAGTAGACTATCAATTGTCGATATAGGACTTTTTTAATTAATATGTTCAAGCGATTGTAAAATTTTAAAATATTATGACAATATGACTTGATATCACACCTTTTGAATCCCCCAGATATGAATTATATTGTCATCATATATTAAATACTTAATTAATTTATATTTTATACCATATTTAAATAAGCTTTTATTAGCAAAATTATACTTTTTGTTTAAATAAATTTTTAAAAAGTCCCCTCCCCCAGCTGGTTGCGTGCCTGATTGGCACTCTAGTTATTTGCAATACCTTTCCCCCCAACTTTATGTCGAAATTGTTTCCCAAGCATACTTTCTGTGTTCTCAGTTTTAATTCATAAAAATTTTAAGTACAACACACGTGTAGATGTTCACACAATTAATAACCGCCAAAGTCAGAACAAAATTGTACTCCTGTGTATTGTGTGGATGTGCATGAGTGTAAGAGAGGGAATGTTTGGCAGGAGTGCCTGTGTAAGTGTAGTAGACAAATATGACGAAAAGTTGGGAAACAAAGCGGAAAATGTGTACAACTTAAAGCATAATTAATAAAAAAATTAAAAAGATTTATAATGAAAATTTTAAATCGGAAAGGCCTAGCAGATAAATCGGTGCAAATTTCATAACAAAAAAGTGAATGCGTTAACAACTAGTGTTTAAAAAAATATTAATTGTGAAATCTTAAAGAAAATATTTAGAAAATTTTACAATAAAAAATATATTTTGTTTAGACGTCTAAACTGGTTCCTCTAAAAAAGGGTCAACTCAAAAGTAACAAAATTTCAGTAGAGGCAAAAAACTGTTGTTTTTTTTTTTTTTTTTAATATTTACAGTAAAAGTTGAAAGCAATTATGGCATTACAAAAAAATACGTGTAAGAAACATACCACGGTAGCTGTTTTTTCAGGATTATCGAAATATAACAAGTTTTTTGAGTTGTGCCCCTTTATGTGAAATATCTTCAATTATTTATTTATTTATTAATTTATTTATTTGTCTATGGAAGATTATCCTTACAGACATTTTAAATTTAATATTCTTAATTTAGTGTACATTAAACATAAAATACAATACAAAATATATAAAATGATTATTTAAAACAATAAAAAATAAAAACTATGAATTTAATGAAATAATAATTTTATTCTTAATGACATTTGAACTTGAAGAAAAATCAATAAAACTATAGAATTTGTTAAATTCATTGCATATTCTAATAAGAGGATCAGCATTAGCATAATTAGCTCTAAAACATCGAACTGATAATGGGATAAAATGACGTGATGGGCGTTGAGGAACATTAAACGAAATATTGTGTATTAGAAATCCAGAGCATACTTCACCAGTAATTATGTTGAAAATAAACGATATGTTTAACATTGTCCTATGACTTTTCAGGGTGGGCAGCTTTATAAGAGAGAGTCTAGAAGTATACGAAGGCAAGTTTACTGGATTAAAGTTTAGTCCACGAAGACAAAAGAGCAAGAATTGCTTTTGGACGGATTCAATAGCATCGGAATGTGTGTTATATATAGGGTCCCATATTATAGATCCATACTCTAGAATGGGTCTTACAAGTGCAGTATACAAAGTTTTTGTGACATATGGATCATTAAACTCTTTAGCCCAGCGCTTGACAACACCAAGTACACCCCTAGCTTTATTTACTATCATAGTGATATGCGAAATAAAATTAAGTTTCGGATCAAACAGAATTCCAAGGTCTAAGAAATTGACGGCCAATTCCAGCTGACTACCACCAAGATGATATTTTGCAGGTATCGGATTCTTTCTGACAAATCGCATATATTTACATTTATTAAGATTTAACTCCATAAGATTTATTAAGTTGGTCAGGAACTTGACAATAACTTAGAAAAACTTTTACATCATCAGCAAACATTAAAATATTTGAAGATTGAATAGCGGCAGGCAAGTCGTTAATGAACAGTGAAAAAAGAAGCGGACCAAGGTGGCTTCCCTGTGGTACTCCAGAAAGAACATCAATTCGTCTGGAACAGGTGTTTTTAAAAAGAACGGTTTGTTTTGTATTAGTTAAATATGAATAAATCTATTTAATACTAAGGTCTGTGAACCCCAAAAAATATAATTTCCTTTTGATGAGCAAATGGTTAACTTTATCGAAAGCTTTACTGAAGTCAGTGTATATAACATCAGTTTGTTCTTGTTCCAAAAATCCACGATTTATAACGGTAGTGAGTTGAAGAAGGTTTGTCGTAGTAGAGCACCTTTTTTGAAATCCATGCTGATAAGGGGATATTAAATTTGACACCCGATAGGATAAATATTCAGTGATGATTTTTTCAAATAATTAAGGTATAATACTAAGTTTAGCTATTCCACGGTAGTTTTCCACTTCAGACTTTTTTCCTGATTTATACAAAGGAACTATGAAAGAATTTTTCCAAACGTCTGGAAAATAACCATATTTTATTGATGCATTGAATATAATTTCTAAAGGGATGGCAATAGCATCGGCACATTTAATTAAAATATTGCTTGGAATTTTATCCGGTCCATAGTTGTACGAAAATGTAAGGTTTTTTAGTTCCACAGATATTGTAGAAATATCAAGAGAAGGTATATTTATTGTTTGCTTTGCTGTTATTTTGAATGGATAATTAACAGAATCATCATAAGTAGAATCTGAATATGTTGTTGAGAAAAAATCCGCAAATAAGTTGCTTATAGTTGCATGATCACTGGATTCATTCTGTCTAAACTTCATAGAAGAAGGGTATCCTGTTGCTCTTTTCTTAGAATTAACAAACTTGTAAAACGATTTTGGATTACGTTTTAAATTATATTTCATTGTATTAATATAGCTATCATAAAATGATTTATTTAGTGATGTGTATTCAGCTCGGCTAATAGAATACATCCGATAGTCAACAGCAGATCCAGACAGTTTAAATTTTTTATAACATTTTTTTTTTATCAATTATTAGTATTGTGGTTATTTTATTGAACTATTTATGGTTTTTAATCCAAATTTTTAATATTTTTAATTAGGCTTAAGTTCATTAAATTTAATTTTCATTAAATTATTTTTATGAAGAAAGGAATTTTACAACATGAAAATCAATTAAAATTTACTGATAATTTTTCATTCTTGACTCAATCTGGGCTCGAACCCAGGTGTTTACGGACAGGTTACCCTGACATGTTTCGATTGCAACCACTCAATCTCCTCAGAGGGCTTGCCGTTTAACACTCGCAGCCATCGACGACTGCTGACGTCATTAGTCAAACATCAATCCTTAAACCAAATTGTATTTAACCTTTGGTAGATCGAAATTTGCTTTGAATGATTATCTATTTTAATTTACTTTAACAGATTGAGTCAAGAATGAAAAATTATCAGTAAATTTTAATTGATTTTCATGTTGTAAAATTCCTTTCTTCATAAAAATAATTTAATGAAAATTAAATTTAATGAACTTAAGCCTAATTAAAAATATTAAAAATTTGGATTAAAAACCATAAATAGTTCAATAAAATAACCACAATACTAATAATTGTTAAAAAAGCTAAGGCACGAGCTCTATGTTTGCATTTGTCCTTCAAGTTGTGCTGAAAAGGTCAACAAGAAAAAGAAAGACAAAAAAATGAAAAAACAAAAAATATGTACTTTGAACTTCAAGAAGAATTCTTGACAAAAGTACGAAAAAACAGAAGTAAAGGAACAACATGTTAAAGTAAATTAAAATAGATAATCATTCAAAGCAAATTTCGATCTACCAAAGGTTAAATACAATTTGGTTTAAGGATTGATGTTTGACTAATGACGTCAGCAGTCGTCGATGGCTGCGAGTGTTAAACGGCAAGCCCTCTGAGGAGATTGAGTGGTTGCAATCGAAACATGTCAGGGTAACCTGTCCGTAAACACCTGGGTTCGAGCCCAGATTGAGTCAAGAATGAAAAATTATCAGTAAATTTTAATTGATTTTCATGTTGTAAAATTCCTTTCTTCATAAAAATAATTTAATGAAAATTAAATTTAATGAACTTAAGCCTAATTAAAAATATTAAAAATTTGGATTTTTTTTTTATTTTTTTTTTTTTTTTATTTTTTATTCTTGGCATGAGTTAACTGTTTATTACTCCATGGTCGACCAGACAATGGTTTAGATATTTTTCTCGGAATACTTAAATTCAAAAAAGAATAAACTTTATCGTAAAATACTTTACACATTTGATTTACGTCCGCATAGCACGATAATAAAGCGTACCAATTCGTGGTGTCATTTCATAAATATAGAAACAAAACGAAATATAACAGTTCAATAAACTTATCAATTACTACGTTTATACGTAGACTATTCGCAAATAAAAATTATTTGCGATTAACTAACTTACGGTTTATATGTCAAGTTTCTTACTGAAAATTCTTATTTTTATGTGATACCCGATGGAAAATTTATGCATTTGGTAGCACAACTGTATGTAAATAAACTTTTTATTATTTTTTTTTTAATAAAAAATGGAAAAATTACAAATTGTGTATTTGTGAATTTTTTTTCCACAATATCAAATTAATTCGAATTAAAAACGTAAAACGGTTAAAAGCGTGGCAATGCTTTAAATCTTATTTGCAAATAGTGTCGTTAATCAGGAATTGTTTTCGTGAGTTAGCTATTCGCAAATAAAAATTTGATTCACTGTTTATGCCGCAATTTTCTCTGCTTGCAATATATTTATTTGCGATTAAATGGTGCGTATAATCGTAGTATATAACAACTTAAAAGAGACAACACAAAATAGAACATCATCAAAGTAAACCGTTGTGACATAAACAGTAGCACATCTTAAAATATTTCTCTTTAGTTGAAGCAAAACTGATATGAATTCAGCTAACATTTAGGCAGAGTTGCCAATTTAGCGCCTTTGGCGCTAGATTTAGCGCTTTTTAACTGTCGAAAAGGCGCATATTTTTCCCTTAGCGCTTTTTTTTTAAAAGAGCGCTAAATAAGCGCTTTTATTGATACCGAACATTTTTGAACTTTTCTTTGCATACATTTAAATCAAGACACATTAAACCAACATTTGTTTCCGTTTTGTAAATACATACTACTTTACTCTGAAAAGCATTCTATACAAGGAAAGAAGTTTATTTTCTAAAGAAATCCATTTCGTTTCTTAAAACAAGAAAATCCAAAAATAAATAACTGATTTTAACTTGTTTTGTTCGTATTAAGTAAAAGTTTCTTAAATAAAGAAACATTTTCTCATGATAAAAAAATTCACGTTTTTGGTCTATGATCAAAAATTTCAAGAAGCACTTATGATTTTTTAATAGAATCAAGAATCAAGAAGCAAATGCTAGCGATTTCTTTAAGTTTTTCAGAAAATACTCAAGAAAACTTGGTTTGATTCAATTAATTTTTATTTGGATCGACATGTTAACAAATCAATCAAAAGGTTCTTATTTTATATTAAGTTTTTTTTTTTTTTAACTACCCAGCAAAAACTTGGTAATGACTTGCCATTACTGAACAACTTACTTTTCAATGACTACTTCATACCATCTGCATTACATAGAAGTAGTTTGGTAATGGCTGACATATAATCTGATACCTAAGTACTTGTGTATGAGTTGATTAACGAAATTTATAATTCATTCGTAATAAAATGCATCTACGGTTGAAGTTTTTTCAAATCTAATACAAATTGATTTAAAATATTTGTTCTTACAATTTGTTTTTTTTTTTTATTATAAATAAAAAACAATTTGTAATAAATTTGATTATGAAAAATTATGCTCTACGGAAATTTTATAGTCATGACATGTTAGTTGTAATTTTGATGACATCGGAGTAATAAGTTATTTAAGTCCCTATTTGTAAGCGAATGTGGTAATGACTTATTTAACTCCCTATTTGTAAGCGAATGTGGTAATGACTTATTTAACTCCCTATTTGTAAGCGAGGGTGGTAAGTAGTTGCCTCCAATAATTTAATCTCATATTTACGCTCTTAATTGAGTGAAAAACATCGTTTTTTTATACAAAAACTACATTGCCCCGGTAGACTAGCTGGTAGTGAGCTAGTCTATCAGCACCGAGGTTGCGCGACCGAATCCCGCCAGAGACAGAAAAAAATAAAAAATAAAACAAAGTAAAATAAAACAAGGAAAAATAGAAAAAAAACATAAAGTAAAGTAAAATAAAATAAGAAAAAAATAACAAAAAAAAATTTTTTTAAAGTCATGACATGTTAGTTGTAATTTTGGTGACATCGGAGTAATACCTTATTTAAGTCCCTATTTGTAAGCGAATGTGGTAATGACTTATTTAACTCCCTATTTGTAAGCGAGGGTGGTAACTACTTGCCTCCAATGACATCACCGTGTTTAAATAATGAGTTAAAATGCCAATGTATAAGTTGTGAAGAGTCGTTATATGCTTTTTAACTCATTACTTTGCAATGTAAATTTTTGCTGGGTAACTAGTGCTAAACGTTATTATGGAAAAAATTTAGGCTTTTCTTCTGATTTTGTAAAATAAAAAGCAACGAAAACTTGATTTAAGTAACTATAGAATAAAAACAAATTTAGTTTGATTTGAGTCATAACTTTTTGCTTAAACCAGGCAAACACATGTTTATATACAATAAAACATTTTTGGCTTGGACGAGAATAGTGCAAAATTTTCGTGGTTCAAGACATATTTTCTGGTGATTTAGTAAATAATTCGTTCCGTGTATATTTGAAATTATATTACTTTAATTTTCCTGAAGTATTAGAAAAGGCTTTTTAAAAATATTTATGTTTTATTAACACTGTTCGGCAAAAAACAAAAAAAAAGTCGATCAAGAGAACTTGATTATGTAATTTTAATTCACTTTAGCGTGCTGAATCCAAATAGTTTATTCAATCACGTCTAGTTAACATTTTGTTTACTGATTTCTTGTCTTATTTTATTCATAATATACCTGGATTTCTGATAAATGATAAAACTACTAATTTGCATGGAAAAAAAGAAATAATTTTGAAAATTTCAAAGGATTTTGTTATTCGTGCTTAATTCCCAGTTTTTATTCTTGACAAAAACATTTGAAATTTATTGTTGATGGGATAAGCTATTCCTATGCGCATTTCACTGGTTGCTTAGGCCAGATCATCAGGAAACTTCATCCATAAAGATTTTAGAAAAACTTAAGATATTAAACCAAATAAAACTGTTAAACGTATAAGAATTATAGCAACAGTTCTACTTGTAACAATATCAAAGTTTAAACAAAACACATCAACAATAAACAACAGTGGGTTTATCTCATCTTACATTTCCCAAATTATATTTGTAAAAGATCAATATCGTTCACAAGTAATGATAAAATGTATGTAGCATAAATGCCTGATTTCGGTCAAAATATAATTCTTACCCATACAAAAACAAGACATGATAGAAAAAACTGAAAACGGATTTGAATTTGGGGCAGTAGTATCTTTGTTTTTCATATATTTTTATTTAAAACGATTTTTTTTTGACGGCCAGTGTAATTAATATAACTAGGTTCTTAAACATTTCATTAAGTTTTTTATATAAATTTTATTTAGCGCTTTTTAGCGCTTTTTGATTGGGGACACGGCGCTTTTTGATTAGAAATAGTTCAAAACACTGCATTTAGGGATAACACAAAATAGTTCTCTTTAGTTGACTCGAGAGAAGCTTTTTTATATCAGCAAGAGAGAAACAACTGTTTTCTTTTTTTTTTTTGGCGAATGTGACTGTGCAATATATATATAACAAACGTGTACAAAACTCCAAGTATGGATACTTTTATAAGGCTAGGTCCATTTATTTGATACGGTGGCAGCAAATCTACAAAAAACACAAAACCCCCAGAGATTTTTGTTGTTGTAAGCAATTTGTTTTTTGTATTGCATTGTTGGATTTTTTTCTTCTGTATAAAATATCAACCATAAAAAATTTAAAATAAATAATATAAACAAAATATGTTTGCTGTCTGAACTATCCAAATCAGCTGTATTCCTACCATCGCCTTATAAGTTAATGTGTCTTGTAGCGCAGCTTATCAGCTTCAAAGATCAATATAACACTTTACTAACACTTTTTGGGAAGTCATTTAAGAATTAAAAGTTTATTTAAGGAGCGTATAGACGACATGTCAAATTTCCCACTGCAAAACACATACATGTCGTGTGTTACCTTTTTAACTTTGCTTCTGTTAAAGTCAGACGCAAAGTCATCTGACAAAATTTCAATTAGAGCGTGCTCTATTTTCTTCTGACAAACCATCTGACATCAGAAATCTATGCCGAGAAGAAACTGGCAGCGGCGTCAATTATTGACGGAATCATTAGCCGGCTGAAGTTAATATTTTACAATACCAAGATATGTATGCTCATCTCACCATTGAATATAATTTATGTAAATATATACATAAAAACCGTTTCATTTTAAAATTCTAAATTATTATCTTTATCATAAAAGAAAAAAATGTTAAGATGGCTAAATTATTTTACGGCGCAAATAAATATTTTCGTGGCGGCAGCAAGCTATTTTGAAACCGAGAACTACTTTGGTTTCTGCAATAACAATGCGAAAAAAAACAGAGACAATGTCAGAAGCAAATTACATGTACGTTTGTGACCGAATATTATAAACCTTATGTAAAACAGCAATTTTGACAGACATGAACAATTACATGTGACTTGAAAATTTGACATGTCAGATGACAAATACATGTCGTGTACGGGCGCCTTTAGATTCCTAGATGTTCGTAACATATTTTTAATGTGTTAAAGAAAAATTTTTTTGCAAAAATATATTTAAATTTTTAGGCAAACAGTAAAGAGAACTGAGGTGTTATTTGTCAACTTCTTTCAAGTCACAGCCAAATATGCTCTTGAAAAATATGAACTTAATTAAATGTGAACATACAAATTGGTTGTTCTTAAAAATTTGTTATTTTCGTTGTTTTGCTTCTTCGAGTAAGGCTGAAGCCACACAAGCAAAAGAAACAAAATAGTTTTTTTTTTGACCAACAACAGAACATTAGTTCCTATGAGACAATTCAGACCAAGCAAAATAGTATTTTTTGACCCAGAAAATACATCTAGTTTGATACAGCATACACACACGGAGTACGCTAACACAGACTTAAATGAATCTCGTCGCACATAATTGCGTGCTGGCTTGCCACACCAATTAAGACAAGTAAAAAAAAAAGAAACGAAAAAGACAAAAAAACACTGTCGCATTGCTGCCAGATTTCCGGTTGTCTTTTAAGAGAAAAGCTTGATAAGACGTTTTTTTATATGATTTAGCATTAAACAAGTGTCTTTGACTTAAAAGACAAAAACGTTGTGTCTTTTGTTAGTGTGGTTTCCCCCTAAGTGATAATGTCTTGCCACTACGTGAGTACTACTCGAACACAAGTATATCTATGCAGACCTCTAGTGGCAACCCTTGTTTCAGATATTCTTTAATATAAAATGTTCTTCTGCAAAACAATAGCTATTCATATAGTTAATTCGTTGAGTGATCAACAGGTCAGCACATGACTCTAACAATGTCTCTAAGAATTCCTAATTATGTAGTTGGTCCCATTTTCTAAAGGAAAATTAGTGCTACCAGCTGTTTATTAGCACGAATGTTAAACCTTGTGTTTATTTTGCAACCATGTGTGTGTGTGTGTGTGTGTGTGTGTTAGTTACAAGGAACAACTGATAACAAAATATCCTGCAGCGCGTACAACACACAACATAATAAAGCAATTAAAGTTTGGTGGGGCTGCTGTTGATTTCTGCTAAGACACACACACACATGCACACTGACACATACAAGCAAGCATATATGCTTGCAATGAGTAAAACAAACACATATCAAAAATAAAAAAAGGCCACAAAGAAAATCAGCAATATTATAAAGAAGAGTGGGCAGAGGGGGAAAAAGATAAAAACAAGGAGTTAAATTTTGTAACATACCTCAGCTAACAAACTTATTGTATATACCCAATTCCAACGCACTAAAAACGTTTTAATGTTTCACGGTGTGCTATCTTATAAAAGTTTGTTGTACAGGTGTTTCTGTGTGTGTGTGCGCGCTATATTTAAATTGTCTCACATACATATTTATGTACACATACCAGTATTATGTTCATTTTACAAATTTCCTTGTATATGTAGATTTTCTTCGTTACGCTCTTTTAGTGTCACCCAACAAAAAAAAATTAAAGAAGAAATTACAACTTGTCATTCTATTTTGTTGCTTTTCATACAGAAAATGTGGAGTAAAATTTCTTCATTTCCTATTAAAATTTTGTTCTTTTACTGATACTTATCAGAAGGCATACATACGAATGAATGTATATGAATATACTCGTATATATAATATTTCTTGGAGGTGTGTGAGTGTGTATGTTTGTGTACCTACAATTAGGTTACCTACATATACACTTTAAATACTGTAGGCAAAATTTATGGTTGTTGTTGTTGGTCGTGGTGGTGGTGGTAGTTTTGGCATCTCTTCCAAAGATAAAAAAAGTAATTTCTATCTATGAATGTAAGAACACTCACGGTAAACGTATAAATATATCGCTATAAGAACAAAGATATCGGTAATAGTATCATCTTTAAAGCGATAATATATGCGAGGGTTAGTTAGTTTAAGTCAAGAGAAGGCTTTGAACTAAGTAATTTTCTGTTGAAAGAAAAAAAAATAACCTTTAATGCCAAAGAAGTGGAGAAAAATATTTGCAGAAAATCTCTATAATTAAAAACAAAACTTTTTTTTATTTCAAAAATCACCAGGATTAATATGGCTATTTCCAAAAAAACGTCAACCACAAAAAATGGAAAAAAAAAATTTTTCTTTTCAAGATTTATTTAGAGAATTGCTTATATTTTTTTAATACAGTCGAACTTCCTTATAGTAAACTTCTATACAATGAAGTTCTCCTTATTATGAACTTAAATCAAGAACACAACCTTTTCGTTCCACTTTCAATGTATTTTGATCTCCGTATAATGAATTTCCATAAAGTGAGTTTTTCTTTACAATGAACAAAATTTTGGAAACAAAAATACATTTTACGCGTGTTTTTGTCTCCATATAGTGAACTATTTTTTGCAGCTTTATTTTACACTTGTAAGCAACACAATTTATTAACAAAATAAGAAATGTACCGTAAATGAAAACAAAAAAGTTAATCATTTGACTTTTAACATCAGTTGACCGAGTTCGTATAATGAATTTCCATACAGTGAATTTTTTTTTTTACAATGAACAAAATTTTGCCACCAAAAATACATTTCACGTGTGTTTTTGTCTCCATATAGTGAACTATTTTTGCAGCTTTATTTTAAACTTGTCCACATATATTATTGTTAGCAAATATTGATCAAACGTCACCTACATTAGAACACGTTTCCTCTTCACTTGATGTACTACGAAATTTTTTGGAGATGGAGAGCAACGTTTCGACAAATGTATTTAAATGTCTTAATGTAATTGAAGCTTTTATTGATAAAGAAAAATGGAAAAATGTAGTTGAAACAAAAATACCTGATTATTTTAAAAAAATAAAAAACAAAAAAAAATTTCTTTATAATGAAGTTTCTATATAGTGAAATAATTGTCTGTCCCCGTGGAGACAGAAAAAAAGATGAATGGTAAACGAAGTACTACAACTTTTAGCACATACTTGTGTATATTAGAAAATATGCATTTGGAACAACAATACTCTAATCTAAGGCATATTAATGATCTGAAAAACATTTTTTATTAAGTTTCTTATATAAAGGATTATAAATAGCAACATAAAAAAATTTTAAATCATGGTTTACAATGTCCCGTTTACAATTTCTTTAACAATTTATTTAAAAAAATGTAATTCATATTTTATTTTGAAATCGAAACCATTTTTAGGGCACATTAGTACGCAACATTTTAAAATTAATCCCAATAAAATATTGTGTCAGGTTTTGCAGAAATCACTGTTTAAACGGTTACCCCTTAAAACCCACTTCCGTTTTCGTCCCGTTTACAATCACTGGTTTTTTGCAATTATCTCGGAAACCACGACAGTAAGCGAAAAATTTCATTTGCGGAAATTAAAGAGCTAATTGAGAGTTAAAAGAATCATTAATTTAAAAAATGAAAATCAGGTTGTTTTTTACAGTTTTGTCAATATAAACGTGTGCGAATGTCCCGTTTACAATCTTGGAAGTGCCCACATGCTTTTCTACAAAATAAAATTTCCCAAGTTAGAAGAAATGGCTTTAATATAAACAATACAATACGAAAAAGTGGAATGTGGGAATTATTTCTTTTTCATGATTTTATTTAAGTCAAGTTTCAATTTCTATTCTGGTAGTGTATAGAATTATTCCTAAGTTAATGTACATATCTATAGATTTGATGTTGACCTAAGGTTGGCTTACGCAAAAAGAATGTGAAATAATGAAAGGGAATAGGACTATTGTAAGAAAGCTTCATAAATTTGACTTAGAGAGAAAAAGTTTAAAATATTTATAAGGAAAAAAAACGTCTAAAATCTAAAATTTACCAAAATCTTTCAAATTTAAGAACTTGTCCTTACGAGGGACCCATCGCTAATTATAAAATATTTTAACTTTTTTTTCATTTGAAACGATTTTTTGACTTTAAGTTTTAACTCTACTGTTATTTGGTACTAAAGGTTATTTTTTCAGACGTATAGAGCTTCCGATAGGAATATCTATCAAACTAGCTGTCATACGAATTAAGTGTGCTCGTTTAATTTATTTCAATATACTTTGCCAAAATATCCATTCAAAGACTAACACTAGAACCACGTTTACAAAACATGAAAATTTATTTCTAGAAATCGCACTCTGCCAAATGTATAGACACTTCGTCAAGTTCACAGTGCGTATTATCGTCCATCTGAGGAGCTAATACGCAGTACTATAAATCGATTCATGACCACACTTAACTGCATGGCCGACTATGCCGGACGTGAGTCTGAGTTCATAAGGCTAATGTCTTATTGACAAGATTCTTCCTTTTTCTTCTTTGAACATGAATTGGCGTTCAAATGATTCATGTCATGTTGACGACATGTTTTTTATTTGGTATAGTTGTGCGTATGCATGTGTGCTTTTTTGATATTGAAAACAATAACAAAATTAAACAACGAATGAAAAAGCAAAACGTAAAGACAGTGCATGCATCTGTGTACCCGTTTCTTTTCCCCTCGTCCCGCTCGCCTATAAAGTAGCAATCATGTCAATAAGACATGAGCCGTATGAACACAGACCAAGCCATTAGTGATTGGTTTCCAAGCCCTAATAGTGTGCAGAAACCGCTCAAATAGTTTTGAAAATCGCAAATGAAGTACATTAATCAGTGTCCAAAAATAAAAACACTAAATATCGCTACTTAGTGTTCGGTTCGGTAGATTTGTGGAAAACACAAACGCTATTAGTGTTTGTGTAGAAAATCATTAAAAAAATAACGTTTCCCTGTTTGTCATCTTTCGAACAAAAAAATAATACTGTTGTGTTCATCTACACAAAAAAAATAGATATCGTTCCTGGCTGTGTGACCCGAACGCTTAAAAATGTTCTGTTTATTTTCAAACAGTGACATTAAATGATAAAAGTGTAATAGTTTTTATAAAAGCAGCGAGTTTTTTTTAAGCTGCTTTTACACTCAGAATAATTATGGGTAACATTAAAAATTTTTACTTGTTTATATTGTAACATATTTTTCTCAGAAAAGAAATCTCCATTAGTTAGCGATGCTGGTTATGCAGAGATGATTTGGTTAGCGATTCAAGATTTTGTAATTGGGGATTTCGGAATTCGGGAGTTTTAGTTTTAGTCATATGACCCCAACCCAAATAAGAATTTATGATTAAAACAACGTTGTTATATGGTGATTTTTTTTGCCATTTTTGGATACAATTTCCAGTTATATTTTTCTGGGCATTTTTCTTTAAGTTTGGGTGATTTTTCGTTTGGGCAATTTTTCAAACTTTGCTTGAGGTAATTTTGTTTACCGCCCTCTACCTCTAGTTAATTTTTTGTTTATGACATAACCTGGTTTCATTGGACATAAAAGCCGTTTGCTATTAACACAGCGTTTACATTTGACAGTACTTGCAAGACAGTAAGAAAATAAATATTTGTTGCCAAAAACACTACTAACTGTCTTCGTGACGTAGGCGTTCAGACAGTAGTAAAGACAGTTCACTTTTTAAAATATGTCAAACGTGAATATTGCAGAGCAAGTCCAGCTTAGCGTATTTTGTATAAACTAAACAAATTAAATAAAAAGCTTAAAATTACTATATTGTGCGATCTATATATATAAAAATGTGTGTATGTTTGTTTGTTGGCTTATAGACTCCTAAACTACTAAACCGATTTTCCTGAAATTTACAGTAACACCACGTGAGCCCTGAGAATAAAATCGGCTACTTATTTTTTCAATAGGGGCATGGGAATTGGTACCCCCATGGGATGCTAATATTAAATATCGCATATCTTAAGAGCCGCTGCACGCATTTTGTTGAACTTTTGGTAGTAGAGTCTTTTGAGCCCCAAAATTGAAATAAAATAGCAGCGGGGGAAGTGGTTCCCCCCATAGGACGCCAATATTTAATATCGCTTATCTTAAGAACTGTTATAGTGAGAATGTTTAAACGTTGTAGAAGTCACTCTTATGGTATACTACACTATTGAAAATATAAATAAAGTGGGTAGGCGCAGGGGGGAAATACCTCCCATAGGATGCATATATTAAACATCGCTCAACTGAAGAACTATTAAAGGCAGAGTCTTCAAACGTGATTAAAGCTACTGTTATGGTAAACTATAAATTTCAATATAAAAATGGGCGGGGTTGACAGAGGAGGAGCAGTACCCCTCATAGATAGAAATATAATTAAGAGCCGCTGGACGCATTTTGTTAAACTTTTGGTAGTAGGATCTTCTGAGCCCCAAAATTTAAATAAAATAGCAGCGGGGGAATTGTTTCCTCCCATAGGACGCCAATGTTTAATATCGCATATCTTAAGAACTGTTTTAGTAAGAATGTTCAGACTTTGTAGAAATCACTTTTATGGTATACTACACTTTTGAAAATAAAAATAAAGCGGGTAGCCGCAGGGGGGAATACCTCCCATAGGATGCATATATTAAATATCTCTCAACTGAAAAAGTGGTTAAAGCAGTGTAGCGAAGCGCACGGGTTAAGCAAGTTAAATATAAAACTTAACTAAAATATAAAAAATCAAAGGAAAATATGTTTATTTGTTTTTCATTTTGATTTTTTCCCCTTTTGCTAACAAAACTTTAGATTTCTGTTAGCAAATGTCAAATCATGTCCAATTTAACTGTCTAGACAGTAGACAAGACAGTTGGATAAGTGTGCATGTATTAGTAAAAAGGTTTGCTTGTATTGCTACTGTCTTGCCAGTACTGGCAAATGTAAACGCCAGGTAAATATACGTCGATGATTTTATCATTGATGAGTAATACAGAAACATACCAATTGACTTATGTTTGCATTACTCTTCGTAACAGACGAACTTAAAGATATAAATGTAAAACGTTGTAAGTAAAAAAATTCGCTTTTAGGGTTTTATTTGTATAATATTGTTGGCTTTTCTAAAATCTTTGGAAAAGGTTTCCTGATGATCTGGCCTAATCAACCAGTGAAATGCGCATAGAAGCTAGCTTTTCCTCAACAATAAATATCAGTCTATTTATCGAATATGAAAAATTGGGAACTTAGCAGGTCATACAGAAATCGTATTAATAGTAAATTTTGTATTCCCAAAAATAACTGTGAAAAAAATAAATGTTCTTGTTTTTATCGCGACAATTCTGCTCCACTAAGAAGTGATTTTATTTTATCTACTTCTACCCTCGTATAGTGCAATATATACATGCGTTGATATAAATGTATATGCTTAAGCTTTAAGTGTGTGTAGTATAACAGTTATAGCGTGTAAAAATATTACTACGATGTACTCGCACATACATTTATTTATAATATTTTATTTTTTCACATATTCCCGTTCCTGTATAAATTTCTACATCTGTGTAACTGCTACAAGTAGCTAGAAAAAAAACATCACTAATAGTAGCTGTGTGCCAAATGTCAACTCATGCAGGCGTAAAGGAATTTTCTGAGGTAAACTCTTGTTTGAATGTGGATTTAAATTTTTTTTTTTTTAGTTTGTTTTGCAGAAATGTTTCCAACTCTTTTTCTATTTTTTATTTTTTTTTTTTTTTTTTGTTAATTTTTGATGGTAAAACAACTCAACACTACAACAATTGTAGCAAAAGCAAAGTACACATACAGACATATATTTATTTATATACATATACATTTTTAGATGATGTACATATGTATGTATCTAGAACATGTAAAATTTTAAAAGGATGCATGTATATGAAATTAAGCCATAAAACTTTTAACTGTGACATGTAAAACAATTAAAAAGCGGGGGAGAAAAATTAGTTTACAGCCATCCGGGAGGCTAAAAGAGCACACGAAGTTGAGTTAATCAAATTTAAATTTTACACTAAAAAAATATGTTGGAGTTTTATAGAGAGCGTGTTAGAAAATGGATACGATTTATGCAATTACGAATTGAAATTTAATTTATTTCTTTTTTTTTGATAAAAAATGGTTTAAATTTTATTTTTATTTGTACAAAAATAGTTTTTTCTAGTAAATTTTAAATAAATTAGATCTAAAATTTTTTGCAGGAGTATAGACGTTCAAGCCTGCCCACATGACACCCTACGCCACATGATTTAGAGACAAATTTCGAGAGGAAACACGCTATTTGCGACCAATGGGCAATCATGGGCCCTCTAAAAAAAAATTATGTTATGAAGCTATTCTTTTATAAAAGTTCTTTGTTTTGAATTTTATATAAATAATAAGCCAGGGAACAGTGAATTTTTGCTAAATTTTTTTTATATTGTTTTGTTTTTTCAGTAAAGTATAGCAATGTTTACGATTGAGAAGCGAGTAAAAATGTTTTAGTTTTATTTTACCAGTCAAAATTCAATAATTAAAAACAATAGAAAATTTCGAAATTATTCTTTTAACACCAGAGTAATCAGGAGCAGCTAATGACTCACCTGGGATTGGACAACCGCCTGAAGCACGTGGCAAAAATAATATCGAAAAAGATCGGGAGAACGAAAATTTGAACCCTCGACTCGTAAACGTGCCACCCAGCTTCCAATTGCCAGAACTTCAGTGCGGAGAATAATTGAAAAAAAAATTTACAAGATTTCTCTGCATGCAGAGAAAAAACCTGTTTAAAAATGGTCACCTCCAACAAAAATATTTTTAAAGAAAATTTTAAGCATATTATGTTTAATTTATCCATATTATTGTTACCCACAACCATATTATGGTTAAACTAGTTAAAGAGTCCACAACCATATTATGGTTGCCTCAAAACATGTTATGGTTAAATATGACAATTTTTGGTTTGCAAATTAACAATTGTATGTCCTCTTTTCCAAGAGCAACATGCTATGGTTGAAAAACAACCAAGCTATTTTAAATGTTAAACATATTTTAGTTATTATTAACCATAACATGTTCGAAGGAAGCCATTATATGGTTGTAGCTCCTTAATAAACAAATAATTTATCGGGAAAAATTGGCATCTATACTTTGCGCCAAGGTTTGCATGGATAGCCAGCCAGCCGGATGGACGAACATCGTTAGATCGATTCAAATCGGTCGATTCGATCGGCGTACTAAAAGATGGGTCCAGTAGCTTTATTTTTCTCCCATATTTTTGTGTGTTTATAATAATACTAATATTAAAATCAGTTATAAGTGTTCAAACAGAACTGCGTCGAGACCACATTTTCCATATAATTTGACATAAAAATTTTTCGTAAAAAGCCTCGTGAAATATAATCTTTTTTTATTTGAGAGCGTTTTTTCTAATGCTCTCATATATAGGCACTGCTTCTCCCAACAATGCTACCATATTTTTGTAATTTGTAAGCAGAAAATGAAAAATGAAAACAATAAAATGAGAGAGAATTTCAAGTAACTGCCGACGTTTTAACTTCTAACCACTCAAAAAGTATCATTTTTACACAAAAGTAATAATATATTCAACATTTTTTATTTTTTCGAATTTATTCTATGAGCTAAATTTCAGTTATGTATTTTATAAAGCTTTTTTGTAATAGTTCTATTCGAAAAAAAAAAAATTTGAATATTATATAAAGTAACCTTCGGAAGGAAATAATTCCCAGTTTCCAAAAGTAATAATTTTTACAAAAAATTGTTGATGTACACTAAAGAAACTTCTTGGCTTTCTTGGCAATATCAATTAAGTACTGAAAATACTTTTTTAATAAAAACAAGTATAAAGTATAGTCGGTCAAGCCCGACCATATGATACCCTACACCACAGTATGAAAAAACACATCATGCTTATATGTCCATATAAATATGTATTTATCCATGTTTATAAACTTAATTTAAATCGGTTTGAAAGTTTGTGAGAGGCAGAAATTGCCCCCTACCTACCCTGGTGGTCCTATTTTGTATGATATGGATCTATCTATATTTTAAATTTCAATAAAATCGGTTTGAGAGGGAGAAATTGCCCATATCCCCCTCGTGGTCCTACTTTTTTAACAAATGCATACCTTTTGTGTCCATATAGAAATGGTTTTATATATGTTTTAAATTTCATCAAAATCGGTTTGATAGTTTCTGAGAGGAAGAAATTTCCCCCTAAATTCTTTCATGGTCCTACGATTTGGACCATTTTCAATTGGCTTGGTCGTTGTGCCAATAAGAACCTATGACCCAAATTTTATCAAATTATCTCCAAAATTGCGACATGTACTTTGCGCACAAGGTTACATGGACAGACAGCTAGCCTGCCAGCCAGCCGGACGGACATCGTTAGTTCGACTCAGAAAGTGATTCTGAGTCGATCGGTATACTTTAAGTTAGGTCTAGGACCCATATTTTAAGGCGTCATCACAAATGCATCAGCACAAATGCATAATACCCTCTCCACTATTGTGGTGTGGGTATAAAAATATGTTTTAGTAAGAAAATATTCCAGAACTTACGTAAGTTACCCTCGTGTGTGGTTTTCCACACATATGTAGTTTCTATGCAATTTGACCTAGAGACAACATTTTCGGTCAGCAAGTGTGAATATTTTTGATATGGTTGCGAACTGAATGGAATGTATGTTTTATAAAGTGAGTGCTTATATAAAGTACATGGAAAGAATTGTATGGTTTGCTGTTGATCAGTAACACATATGTGTCAAAAACCACACACGTGGTTAACTTACCTAAGTTTTTTTTAAGGGTTTATTATGGGCTTTAGGATTTTTTTCCTGAAGTTTAATTCTCGGTTCTGTTTGAACACTTAAGATTACAAAGTAATGAGTTTTTCTACTGTTTAACAGAAATCTTACAAAAATTATAGAAACTTTTAAGCGCTAACAGTCTCTTTAATAGAAAGATAATGCAGAAAGCAACAATTCACTGACCTGGCCTAAGCTTTTTGCCTTGCCTATTAAATTCTGAATATTTAATATTCAAAAATTTCAATGCTTTGAAAACAATTTATGAATACTTATACATAATTTTGAACAGAATACATGTTTTTCGTAAACACTCTTTAAAAATACCAAAAAAGGAAAAATAACACAAATATCCATACATTTTTGTCAGCCATGCGTTCCGGCAGACGCAGCATGCAAACGAGCAGAGAGAGATAGAGTGAAAGAGACTAACAAGTTTTACTTATATTCTTAACTTATGACAAATGTTGCACAGATAATCGCAGTCAGACAGAACACATAATTTTTCATGTCCTTTTTTATTTTTTCTTTTCATTCCTTTTGTTTTGTAACGATGCGTGCTGGCTTAATTTTTCTTTTACACTTACGATCTTAAATATTAAAAATATGTATTTATGATTCTTGTAAAATAAATTTCCTTGGAAAATTTCATTAATAACTGGCCATGAAAGACAGCTTCTTCAGTTACATTTACACAAATCAAATACATATGTATACATATTTTATATGCATATATGTATATAGTATATGCATGTTATTTGTTCAAGGACCTTCATAAAGACAATATTTAATATAATGTTTCTTTTCTTTTTGCAAAAGTAAAAACTTTTTTGTGATTGCTTCAAATTTTGTGCAGAAAATTCAACACTCTATAAAAGATTTTTGTTGTTAAAAGCACCTGGCGTTAAGAGTTGCAAAATAAAATAGCAATTCAGTAAATAAAAAGTTTGGTGTTTTTTTTTTTTTTTTTTGATAATAGGAATTTTAACAATTTAATGAATTTAATATAAGAAAGCAAAAAAGATAATTTAAAAATACAGTGCCGGAAAAAAATTATACGCACATGAAGTAGAAATTTTTGTATTGAGTTTTTATTGATGAAACTTACTGTAAAATATTTTCATAGAGCCCTTCTGGGGAATAAAAAAAATATATAGAATTGGACAAACAAGCAGGTACGTGGCAAGAGGTTGGCACTCAATTCCCCCGGAGACCTGGGCCAATCTCGTTAATTTAATGAAGTGGAGATGTGAAGAAGTAAATAAAATTAAAAGATCGTTTACCAAATATTAAAATCTATATTAAAAATAAGGAAGATTTAAATGTCCCTATAATTTTTTTCAGACATTTTTTTAATTACATTAATTTTTCGAATATAGATGGAATGTTACATTTTTTTATATCTTTATACCCACACCACAATAGTGGAGAGGGTATTATGCATTTGTGCTGATGTATGTTACGCCTTAAAAGATTGGTCCTAGACCCACCTTAAAGTATACCGATCGACTCAGAATCACTTTCTGAGTCGAACTAACGATGTCCGTCCGGCCTGCAGGCTGGCTGGCTGGCTGGTGATGTGTTTTTTAATACTGTGGTGTAGGGTATCATATGGCCGGGCTTGACCGACTATACTTTCTTACTTGTTTTTTATGAAAAACTGAATAAAAAGCCAAAAACCAATTTTTTTTTGTGTCCCTATTACTTTTTCCGACACTGTATATATAGACCCTTTGGAAATTCTTAGATTTACCCATTAAAAAGTCAATTAACTTTTGGATGTCATACAAATGAAGTGTGTTGGACTTTTTCCCAGAAGTTTCTACTAAATTTTGTATGAGCATGAGCGTTTTTGACAGATAGAAAAAACTTGGCACACTAAAGGGCAAAATAAACCACACAAACTGCTTGGCAAATATGACAAAATTTTGCGTTTGTACAAATATGTTGTGGTGTTTGCTATTTGAACAAACATTTGAGGCTTGTCTGTAGATTTATTAAAAATTTCCCTAAGTAAAATGGATTGGATTATAACACAGCGTTTACATTTGCCAGTACTGGCAAGACAGTAAGCATATACATATTAGTTGGCAAAACAATGCAAAAACAAAATAGCTGTAAAAGTGTTTTTGTATTAGTGAAAAAGTTTGAATGAATTGCTACTGTCTTGCCAGTACTGGCAAATGTAAACGCTATGTAAAAGAAAATCGTTATGAGTTTTTTAACTTCAACTATTGACAATGATGAACTATTCAAACAGAAATTGTTTGTATGCTCAAAGCAATAAATAAATAAACCAAATAACATCTACTTAAACAAATAAGAATTCCAATTAATTTTAGTCTTAATTGAGAATAGATTTTAATAATTGAAGATATCATAAAAAGCTAACGAAAATGGTTCGTCGTACTAACAACCCAGTAAAAACGTCGCTTACTTTTTCAAAGTGAATAGCTTCTTTCCCTCATTATTTAGTAGCTTTCTTCTATAGTTACTTCTATAACAACTTCTATATCTACTTTTTTCTGGACGTGACTTACCTTTGAATGCGTTCATTTTGGGACATCCCTTGTAAAATTCAGTGGTTCTTTCAGTAGAATTGTAAGTAGTGCCTTCATGTTTTTCTCACTACTCAACACATTATTTTGTCGGCGAAGTTTTTACTCGGAAATTCACTATCAAAAAGTTTTAAAAGGCTAACAGAACTAACAAAAAAAAAATTGTTCTCTTTAACCACACCGAAAAAATTCTCCAAAATTGTTTACCAATTAAAGCAGTAATAAAAAGTTAAATAAGTTTTGATTAAAAATTTATCAAGTTAATTAAACGCTTGTTTAAGGGATAATAAAATTCAATAATTTGCAAGCGTTGTTCGTTTGTAAGACGATTCATGGTTTAATTATAGACCAAACTGAAGATGTTTGACAGTGAAACAAAACACGAAACGTGCGTCAGCCGTTTAAACCAGTGTTGCCAAAAAGATAATAGCTAAAAAATCACCCATTACAATGTTCCTTGGAAAAATTGTTTTCACAAAATCAATTATGTATCATAATGATCATTTAATTACTTTTAACATACATACAAAATTTCTTAAACGAGAAATGTTTGCTTTTTAAGCTGGTGAATTTAAAAAGTTTGCATTCTGCTTATTCTTTTAATTTTACTTAATTACTCGACCTGATACCTCGAGTTCAGTTTACGCTAAATAAATTATAAACTTTATCGATTCTATCTTTAATTTACCAAAAAATCATAAGGCAAACAAAACTTTATCGAAACATTACAAATGTTTAAGACAAAACCAACAAGAACGTAACACAAGAAACGTACAAGAAATTTTAAATATTTATGTATGAATTTCAATACATGTACTTGTAGATATGGATGAATGAATGTGGGAGCATGTGTATAATAATATTGCTGTGTGTGATCCATATTCTATCTACCAAGAAGCTAAAATTTTCTGAGAAAATAAATACTAAAAGTATGCTATACTTGTATGACTGTAGGTGTATGTTTGTAGGGTTGTGTGAGTGTTATTCATAAGATAAGCAAATATGGCACAGCTGCTGCCTTTACGCGGTTATACACTCAAGGAACTAAAACTTCAAAACCCTCCTAATTTTCTTCCTTTTTTTCGTTGTTGTCTTTTTTTCGAACAAAAAAAAAAGCATATAGCAAATATCGGGTGTTTTTTTTTAAGGCGAAAAATGAAAATAGAAAACACGCTTTCAAAATTGACTTTGTTAATAAGTTAGATTTATACATTATTGTTGGAACACGATCTTAAGCATTTGGCTTACGTGGCTAGAGCGGACCAAAAGAAACCCTGAGGTCCAATTTTCACATACCGTTTGCAGGTAGTCAGGCTGTATTTCGGCAATAACTCATCAAATATTCACTGCTTTTCTCGTTTTTCTTCATAGACCTTTTTTTATATACTTTAATAAACCATTTTATATCTCCAGAGAAAAAAATCTAATGGCATTACATCACAGAGAGAAGGTGGCCAGCTAACACTTGCATTTTGAGAAATTTTTTGTACGCCAAATTTTACGCTCAGATTATTGATTGTATCACGCGATGTGTAAAACACGTACGCAGAAAAAATTCTCCAAAATTTTTCACCAATAAAAGCATTAAGCAAAAATAAAAACTGTTTTAACCCTTAAATGCCCAAGGACACCGATTTTGATATAAAAAATATATGATGTGTAAAATGGTCGACAAAAATCAACTGCGTACCAATTTTGTCGAAAAAAAAATTTTTTTAAAAGTTATTTAGAAAATAGTGGTTGTATCTTAGAAGATACACTGGGCACTCCCCCGTAAGTATTATTCATACGAAAGTACTAATATAAACCAAAGAAAACATGAGCTAGCATCTTTGAAATTACTTTATTTTAATTAAAAAACAAGTAAGAAAGTATAATCGGTCAAGCCCGACCATATGATACCCTACACCACAGTATTTAAATACACATGTTCGAGACTGCTCCCTATTCGGGACCCATGAAGAATCATGCTTATATGTCCATATAATCATGAAAGCACATATGTTTTAAGGTTCATTAATAACGGTTTGAAACTTTGTGAGAGGCAGAATTTGCCACCTTCCTCCCCTCTTGGTCCTATTTTTAAAAAACTGCATAGCTTATGTGTCCACATAAATATGTTTCTATTTATGTTTTTAATATCATTAAAATCGGTTTGATAGTTTCTGGGAAGCAGAAACTGCACCCTATCTTGTTTCGTGGTCATACTATTTGGCTATTCAATAGGCTTGGTCTTTGTGTCAATACGAGCCTATGCAATTGAGACCTGTACTTTGCGCACAAGGTTACATGGACAGCCAGCCAGCATGATGAACATCATCAGATCAACACAGAAAGTGATTCTGAAGCGATCGATATACTTTAAGGTGGGCCAGGACCCATATTTTAAGGTGTTACACACGTAATTTTTTCCGCGGTAGAACCCTTAAATTCTTTGAACAGAACATTCTTGTTTGTTCAGAGCAATTTGGTAGCTTTCAACTTCCCTTTTTATTCTTCGGCGGCGCTGGTTTATTATAAGCGGACCCAGTGTACGCGAATATACTAACAAGAGTATTGTTTTACAAAAATTGTCGAAGCATACGATATAGTTTTTAAATCTGGGCACTTTGTGAACACAATGACACAATACACAAGTTTCAGCTGAGCCATTATATACTTCAAATTTGTTATCATATCCCATTGTATCGCTAAGTATAAAAAGTTTAAAGCCCCATTTTGTTGGCTTATTCGGCAAGTGCTGCTTCAAATAGCTTCCTACTTTACTGGAGTAAATTTGTTCGTCTACACATAGCCTTTTCAACTTTGTAACGGAGGCAAAAGTTGTATTGAGAGTTTAAATAAGAGGTCGTGATAGATAAAGCCTGCCAGTATTAGGATTATATTGAAAAGGCTTTTCAGTTGTAACCTTAAAATGAACTACTTTAAGAATTTTATTAAAACCTCTTCCGCTTATTTGTATTTTTATGATAGTACAGCAGCGATGATTTTTTTTCAAACCAATAGTCCCGAGAATTGGGAAGCTTTTAATAACTCATATAGAAAAAAATTCCGATACATTAACGAAACTCCGTTACGCTTAAATTAATTTGATCTATTTTAGAATATTTAATGGATTCTCTAACCATATGTTCCTCTAAGTAAATTTGTTATATCTTGGAGATTACCTTTGTTCCAGAAAACTCTACCAAACTCAGAAAATTTGGGATTTACTTTTATCACTCTTAACATAGAAGATCATGAATTTCAATGTGTGTCAGAAGTTTCTGAAAAAGAAATGTTAAATGTTGCATAATCTGGCCATAACCTCTATCAGGAGGAAGTTCTTGATCTGCATTTTTCGTGTTGATAAAAAGTCATGTACGAATGCATCAAGGTCAATTTCATCGTCAGTGCAAGCATCGAAAACATCATTAACAATTAGATGCTTCCTGACTCCCAGTTTTTACTCTAACTGCCTCTCGTAACGAATTCTCTATCTGCAAGCTTCAACATAAAACTAAACAAACAGCAGTACATAAGTAAACAAAAACGAATTTTTTATTTGCTGGTAAATGCACATTGTATCTTTAAAGATACAACCATTGGATAAAGCTTGACGACGTGTTCCCGGAACCTTTTTTTTTTAATTACTGCTAATAGCGTCTGGACATATATTCGAACCACCTTATATTTTTTCTGGACCTCAATTTCCGCTCGGATATGGGATTTAACGTTGCAAATAAACCTTTTGATTCAGATTTTTAAAAATATAATTTTTTAAGTTTACGGCTATTTAAACATAAAAATCTAAAATTTTTTTAATAAAAATAAATTTTAGATGATTTTCTAAAGATTTCTAAACATACTTTTGTTTTTTAATTTTTATTTTTATTTAAAATGAGCCCGTGGGAATTTTTTTGATGGTTGTATCTTTAAAGATACAGTGGGCATTTAAGGGTTAAGCAAAAATTTAATCAAGTGAATTAAGCGTTTAATCAAATGAATTAAACGTTTTATCAAGTGAATTAAAAGTTTAATTGATATTATAAATTGGTTTACTGGTGTAAATTTTATTACTTTTTAATTAATAATTCGTAGGGTATTCAATTAATCGATGTTTTCATTTAATCGATTAATCGCGCGAATAATTATTCGAGGTAAAAAGTTAATCGAATCATAATCGAACAATTTTATATTTTTCAGTTAAACAAATAATTTTAATTTTGCATGTTTTCATTTAATCTATTAATCGCGCGAATAATTATTCGAAGTAAAAATTTAATCGAATAATAATCGAACAATTTTATATTTTTCAGTTAAACGAATAATTTTAATTTTGTATACTTTAACCCCCTTATTCATAAATCATATTTCAGTTTTATTAAAGGTTAATTAAACAAATTTTCATATAAAATTCGTCTTATAAACCTGTTATAAGCTACATATTTATAAATATGAATAAGGCCTTAAAAGTTTAAAAATAAGACCAAAAATCATATTTTTTGGCATAAAAATTTTATTAAAAATGGAACAACATTTTAACAAAAGGTACTTCATGTTATAAAAGAGGAAAACTTTTTAAATAAAAATATCATAAAAATTAAAGCTAATCTTCTAAAATAATCTTTCAAAAAGTGCTTAAAAGTTTATGCTTCACCCGATTTCTCTAGTATGTTTTGATGAAACTTGATTTAGAAAAGTTTATTTCACTAATTGATGACGTTGGAGTGGTTGAAAGTTAAACGGTTTAAAGCATATCCAACTTCTCTGTTCTTTTTCTCGTCTCTTCTAACATCTTACCACTTGAATCTCTTATTGATTTTTTAACAATTTTCATAGTCTTGTTAAGGTCTCTGGGGGTCTAGTTCTGTAAGTGGTGATCGAATACTTTTTCGATTCGAATGCAATTTTATTCTTAATTTTATCAGCCGGTACTGAACGAATCGAAATTACTTATTGAGTGTTGTGTAAACTTAAATAAATGCTTTACAACTCTAAAAAAATAATTGCAATTCGTTCAGTATAGGCTGACAGAATTGGAAATAAGATTGCTTTCAAATTGAAAAAGTATTCGATCACGACTGCTAGAATTAGCCACTTTGGTAGAAGGTTGTTTCCATTCGTCACAAAAAAAACCTCTTCTTTATCTGAATCATTGTGGAAAAAGTCTGTACTTAACATTTTTAAAAATATATTATTCCTAATTCTTTAATTTAAGTCTTCGTACTATATGTTTTAAAATTGGAACTCGAAGGAAATGCTCCTGAGTTAAGAAACAATAAAAGAGTATTTTAAGCGTAACGGCTTGTTTTTTCCATAAAAGAAAAAAACTAATACTGTGAAAAAACAATTTTTCGATAAATTGACATAGATTATTCGCATTATTCGTTGACCGAAAATAAGCAATTTTGTATTATTCAAACCCAAATTCAAGCCCAAAATTATTCGATTAATCGAGCGACTGTTAATCGTTTGAATATCGTCATAAATTAGTAATAATATCACACATTTTGTTAATCGAAATTAATTTTTGTAGTTTTCTGTGTAAAGAAATCGCTCTTTTTCTCGAAATGGTCATCTCCAACAAAACTATTTTGAACGAAAAACAATGTCAGTGGCACCCATAATATGGTTGTGGCTCTTGATGGAGTACTATTTTTACCATAATATGGTGATCGGTGACTAGTATGGTTAAATTAACTATAATATTCCTGCGGGAAATCAGTGTCAATTGGTCCAACAGACTGGTCCTGGGATTTGTGAAAATAGAACAAGTACCAAAAGAAAGAACTCATGACCAGTGAAAGGAGAACCAATCATGTAACTGGTTTATGAAGAACAAAAAGGTAGAAAAAATAATGAATTACAGTACAGTCTTCGCAGATAGTTTGACACATTTTTTGGGACTTTCTAAAATTTGGTTCTTGAATTTAATTCTAGGACTTGTTTTATTGAAATAATATTACATTGTAGTAACTTTCACTAAACACGTCCATTGAGAATAGATGTGTGACTGGTCGAATGGTGTCAATTGACCCCCTCCAATGACAACCCCATGTAAAAGTGATAGGTCTTATTCATATAAAGTGTTACAACTAAAACCGTTCCATACCACCAAGACCTATCACGAAACTACTTTGGTGTCAGTTCGCTTCCCTCTAGGGATGATTAAAAATGTTTGTTTACAATATTTTTGTTGAAAAATGCTTGTCTCTGAGTGTTCCAATTGGGACATTAATCAGCTTGTGAGCAATGATTCCACGGGCCTATTAAACGTACGTAAAAATTGGTGGCATGTCATAACGTTCAGTTTCATAGTGTCCGTGGACACTATGATCAAAGATAGCCATTAGATAAATTTATTTAATTAAAAAAGCCAATTAAGTTTGTCGAATTTAACCATGATTTTTATTAATATAATTTCAAATAATTTTCTTGAGTCTATTTGTCGATGGATAGACCATCCAATGAGCTGTTAAAGATATCAGTGCTTACAATTTTTCTGTTCTTCTCTTTAAAAAAACACCCGATAGAAATGAGGATACAAAGATATATAAAACCTTTCACTACGGGTTCACAAAATTATACGGAATATGGTTACAAAAAAAACAAAAAACGAAAAGAAAACGGAAGTTTTATAAAAGTAGCAAAAATAACAACGAAGAGTCAAGAAACGGTTGTGCTCGTAAGTAGGAAAGAAAAGTTTGCTTTAAAAGTTAAGCTTATTTGCTGCATATGTGTTGTGGTATAGTTTTTATTATTTTCTCCTGTTAAACCGAAATAACTATACAAGCATACAAATTTAAATAGTTAAAAAAATAAATAGTTTTTTAAGTTTACTTCTTGCCAACATCTGTTAAGAAAAATAGGAAAACTAAAAAAAAAGGAATGGTGGAGTCAGTCATTAATACTTAATAAAACATAAAGAGCATGTGTTATAATTTAAGGAGACTTTCTCTGAAAATTTTTATCTTTTCTCTAAAAATATGTCTTTAGCTTATTTTTATTAACTCCAAGATAAAATTTAATCTTTTTTATTTGGTATAAATTTAAATTTCTCTTTTTTTTATTAAAACAAAAATATTTAAGAAAAAATTCCAAGTTTGTTGTACGAAATAAATAAAGAAAAAAACCCTAAAATAAATAAATAAACGTCCTACTTATCTTTAATGCTGCCTTTAAATACCTGTCTTGCATATAAAATTGTTTTGTTTGTATAAATCGCCCAAAAGTATACACTAAAACTTAAGCTGCAAAATCCTTAAGATGTTTGAAAATTTTGATCACGTTTTTTTTACTTTGACTTAAATACCCCCGGTGTTTTATGTTTTAGGACTTTTAATAGGACTTTAAATACCTTTCAAGAAGAAAAAAAAACAAGTAAATAAACAAACGGAAACAAAGGCAAATAACAAATACATAAAAATAGAATAAATATAATAAGAGATATGTATATTCCGGTATATATTGAAGTATAACCTATAATTTGTTGGGATAGTAGTTGTAGGGAAAAGGAAGAATTGATTTATGTTGATCAAGGAATATTTTTTTATTTATTTAAGCACCAAAATGTACTTAAGAGTCACGACTTAATTTCAGTTTTTGCGACGTAATAGGCTTTTCAACAAATTTTCTTTATCTTATATCCACAATATATTTTGCGAAAAGTACTTTATAAAAAAAAACCTGCAAGCAAATATAATCGAGCCAGTCTGACCACAGAATTCCCTTCACCAGTTTCAAGTATAGACAAAAGGATTTGGAAGAGGGAAATCTATGTGACACTTTAAGGCACTTAGGACCATTTTCACAACTTATCGATAGCTAAATGTAGGGTTTAATCGGCCGTATAAAAAGTGTTACATTATTACAACTTTACAGGTAGGATGAACCTTAATTAACTTTACTGCTCACTTTAGGTTAAAGTAAAGTTTTAATAATGGAACAGGCCGGTTAAAGTCTAATTTTAGCTATCAATAAGTTGTGAAAACGGGCCTTAAATAAGCTTATTAACTGAATATTTAATTTCGATACCAGTATTTCAAAGATATTTATGGGTATAACCCGCCGTCTTATACATATTTGGATTTTCTATACAAAACACATTGAAAAAAGGTCCTGTCAGACTCATGTGTCCAGTATCGATACCAGTATTTCAAAGATATTTATGGGTATAACCCGCCGGCTTATACATATTTGAATTTTCTATACAAAACACATTGAAAAAAGGTCCAGTCAGACTCATGTGTACCACGAAGTGATAAAAGAGTTATTCAGGAGTGGTCTATATGCAGAAGTAAAAGACAAACCGATCCTCAAATTTAATTGTTTTATAAAATGTTACACATATGTAGTAACGTTAACATTCAGCCCGCTGCTCTAAGGAAAAAAAGTAGGCGAAAAATAAAACGGGATGTTACAAACATAATACACGGTGTTTACTGTGAATCACAGCTTAACGTCAAGTTTTCTGCCAACTTAATTTGGCATTTCTTTGTTTCAGTATTTGACAAATTCTACCATGGAGAGGTATACAATTGAGCAGCCCATTGAGATTGTTGAAGCCTTTTACGAAAATAAGCGTTCATATCAAAATGCATTTCGTGCTTTCATCTTCAGTAACGTGGCACACTTTCACCCCAGTGGATTTGTTAACAAGCAGAATCCATGAATCCATGGGCAAATGAGAATCCACGAATGATTGTTGAAAAGCTGATGCATCCACAGACTGTTTGGTGCGGTTTATGGGCTGGCGGCGTCATTGGACCATACTTTTTGGAAAATGAGGTCGGCCAAGCAGTTACTGTGAATGGTGTTTGCTATTGCGAGATGATAACTGACTTCTGGTGGCCACAAATTGAGGATATAGACCTGGACGATATGTGGTGGAATAGGATGTTGCCACTTGCCACACAGCTAACGAAACAATGGCTCTTTTGCGCGAGAAATTCAATGGTCGTATTATCTCAGGTCGCGGAGATGTTAATTGGCCGCCACGATCATTTGATTTGACACCGTTGGACTTCTTTCTTTGGGGATATTTAAAAGAAAAAGTGTATTTCAATAAGCCAAGAACACTTCAAGAGCTAAGGAATAGGATAATTCTTCACATTTACGACATTAAACCTCAATTATGTCTCCCAGCCATTGAAATTATGAAAGTATGCCACCGAGGTCGTGGCGAGCATTTGGCCGATATTAAGTTTCACACATAATTGTCATGGATTTTTCTGTCAGTAGTACTAAATAACACGGTTGCAAAAAAATTCAATTTATATCTTATTATTGACTAAGTAAAATCCTAATACAAAAATTCATTTTCATATTTTCAAAAATCAAATTTCCTTGTATGTACTTACATTCTATTAAAATAATGAACAATAATTTATAAAGGCTTCGATCAAATGTCGGTCTCATGACTTCATAACTTCCAATTATTTTTGTGTTTAATAGATGACAGGTTTTCTTTCAAGGTTGCTGTTATTTTCCTTAAGACAAGTAGAAAAATATAATTTGTAATTGTAATCCAAATTTAAAAGTTGGCACTAGTAGGAGAGTTTAGAGGATGATTTAGAAGATGAAGAGATTAGAGTAGCTGAAAGATAGAAAAGAAGGAAAACTTGTTACAAAAATATAATAAAGAATTAAACTATTGATACATATAAAAATAAGCAACAAAACTGTTGTAAACATAGATTGCAAATATTATTCTTCTTCTTATCGTATCAAATTCCTTAATGGAACTTTTCTTTTCTGAATAAATCATAATAATAACATAAATGTAGTGAACCCTGCTAAAGAGCATTTCACTTTAAGTGTAAAGTATTACAATACAAATTGTACTTTTCGTAGTAGTTTTCACAAAAAATAAAAAAAAAATAAAAATAGCCTCATAAACAGAAACAAATTCAAAATGAGTCTTTGACTGGAAAAACGAATGAAAGAATGAGTGAATAAAAGTGCATGTGTATAAGTGTATAAATGTTTAGAATTTGGAAAACAATGCAGCAACAAATATTATTTTGTGCTCTTTCCCAGCACTGGGAAAGAGCTATTGTAGTGTTTTTTATTTTTTTTTTGCATTTTTTTTTTTTTTTTTTTTTTTTGTTTTAGTTTTTAAAGCATGAAAAATGTTTAAACGTCAAGCAGCCTACTTTTTTACTTTAACAAGCAACTGCCTAAAAATAGGCATTACATAAAATGACTATGCTTGTCTGCGTTTGACATATTGTATGTTTTACACATAAACAAGTACACACACAGACAAGTTATTATTCAAAAACATTCATTCACTTGCATTCACAAAATGTTGAATACAGTCACAAATGCAAATAAAACTTAACACTCACACACACACAGTTGTGTATGGATATGTAAGTATGTACGTTTGTGTGGTCTGAGCCACATGGTTAATGTCTCGTCTACAAGTTGGTTGTGGCAAATTCAGGTCAAACCCCTCTTACATGCAACAGCAGCATTAAAGAAATGTTGTTGGCAACAAAAAAAATCAAAAAAAAAATTTTACAACAAACGACATAACATAAAAGCTTAAGCTAAAATATGATGTCAATGAAAATGTCGGTGACTTATAGTATGCGTGGTGGCAAAATATTAATTAAACGAAAGTTGCAAATTCGTTTTCTCGTTTGAAAAAGGGGTGACTCTTTTTAAGATTCAAGGGGAAAAAGGGAAAGTATTTTGAATTGGTGAAAATATTTATCATAAATTTAAATAAATGTTTGTATTCTGAGATCCAAGTTTCATTTTGTATCATCAAAGTTATTTTCGAGAATACAAAGTTTATTATTAATACGATATCCGTATGACGTGCTAAATTCCCAATGTTTCATATTTGATAAATACATTGAAATTTATTGTTGAGGGAAAGCCAGCTTCTATGGGCATTTCACTGGTTGCTTAGGCCAGATCATCAGGAAACCTTTTCCAAAAATTTTAGAAAAGCCAAAAATATTAAACAAATAAAACCCTAAAGCGAATAAGAATTATAAACACTCCTAAGTCTTACTTGTAACAATATCAAAGCTTTAACAAAACACCAACAATAAACAGTGAGCTTATCCTTGCTTACATCCCCCTAAAATTGGTTGGGTTCTTTCCGACTCGAATTGTAGTTGTAAGTGGGTTAAAAGAAAAAACAATATTAAAAAACAACAAGAAAACAACAAAAAAAAAAAAAAAACTAATCATGTATCATTCTATCAAAAAGACATACAAATTTTTTATAATAATATCGATTTTAGGTTAAAATATAGATTTCCAGTTTGAATACTATAATTCTATGATTTTGTTTAAATTTTAACGAAAAAAAAAAAATATTTCCAAAAACCAACTTTTATTTTTTGTAAAATATAAGTTTTTGTTGAAAATATTTACTTCCAGTAACTGTATAAATTTTCGCTAAAAATAACGATTTTCGGTAAAAAAAAAAAAACTGGACTTTCAGTTAATAACTCAACTTGTAATGAAAATATTAAATGTCCGTAAAAATATCGGTTCTGAGAAAAAGTGTAGATCTTTAGAAAAAATACTTATTTCGGGTATAATATAAATTTAAATTTAAAATACCGATTGTCTACTTTTTTTTGTAAAGTATTCGTTTTTGTGAAGTTCGGTATTTGTGAATTTTCTGGTGAAAATATTTATTTTCGGCATAAATATCGACTTGCGGAAAATATATCGACTTTCACTGAAACTATCTATTTTTAATACAAATAATTTAAATTTCAGTGAAAATATCGCTACTGAATAAAAATATAGATTTTTGGTAAAAATATTTATTTCGGCTAAAATACCAATTTTTATTTAATATAACGATTGTCAATGAAAAAGTCGATTTTTTATACATATATCGGTTTTTTGTGAATTATCGGCAAAAATATTTTTTTGGTAAATATACTTAATTTTAATGCAAATATAAATTTTCGATGAAAAAAATAGATTTTTAGTAAATAATCGGTATTCCGTTGAAATTATAACTTGTTGTGAAAACTAAAATTTCAGTGAAAATATCGGTCCTGAAGATAAAAATATATCAGTTTTTTGTGATTTTCGGTAAAAATATCGATTTTTTTTGGAAAATGTAATATTTGGTGAAAATTTCGATTTTTAGAAAAAATATTGATTTTTGTTGATAATTATTTTTTTTAATATCTGTTTTTGGCAAAAATATTTTTTTTTCGATAAAAATATTTATTTTCATTAAAAATATACCGATTTCGGTAAAAGAATATTATCTTTCAGTAAAAATTTCCACTCTTAATGAAAATATAAAATCTCAGTGAAAATATCGGTTCTGAATAAAAATATCGATTTTTAAGTAAAAATATTAACTTCGGTCAGAACATTGAATTTAATCAAAATATCTATTTTCGATAAAAAAATCGATTTTGGTAAAATTATCGGTATTTCGTGAAAATGTCGACTTTTAATAAAAACTAAAAAAAAGATTAGTTTTTTGTGAATTTCGATAAATATATCGATTTTATAGCGATAATTTTAATTTTCGGTGAATATTTCGATTCTTAGTAAAAATATTTATTTCGTATAAAACTTTTTTTTTATGAAAATATCAATTGATGATAAAAAAAAGTAATTTTTTTGATAAAATATCGGTGTTTGTTAAAAATATTTATTTACGATAAAAGATTTTATTTTCAGTAAAAATATAACGACTTCAAAAAAAGAGAATATTGTCTTTTAATAAAAATTTCAACTTTTAATGGATATATAAAATCTCAGTGAAAATATCGGTTCTGAATAAAAACATCGATTTTTAAGTAAATATATTTACTTACTTACATTGAATTTTAATCACAATATCAATTTTCGATAAAAAAAAATCGATTTTGATAAAATTATCGGTATTTCTTGAAAATGTCGACTTTTAATAAAAATTATAAATTTTTGTGAAAATATCGGTTCTGAAAAAAATAAAATAACGTTTTGTCAATTTCGATAAATTCATATATCGATTTAAAACCGAAAATTTTAACTTTCGGGGAAAATTTCGATTTTTATTTATTTTTTTTAATTAAATATCGGTTTTTTTTAAAAATATTTATTTTCGATAAAATTATCAATTTTCCGTAAAAATAACGTTTTCTCTAAAAAAATATTGTCTTTCAGTAAAACTAACAATTTTTAATGAAAATATTAAATTTCAGTGTAAATATCGGTTCTGACTATAAATATAGATTTTTAAGTAAAATTTTTTATTTTGTTCCAAATACTGACTTTTAATGAAAAGAAATATTTTCTATGAAAAAATCGATTTTTGGTATATAGTGAATATTCCGTGAAAATGTCGACTTTTAGAGAAAACTAAAATTTCAATGAAAATATAGGCTCTGAATTTTTTGTGGTAAAAATTTAAATTTTTGGGGAAAAAGTTAACTTTTGCTAAAAGTATCGATTTTTGATTGAAATTTCGGCTTTTGAAATGTATCGATTTTAGGTTAAAATATTGATTATTAGCGTACATATAAATTTTTTTTAAATAAAAATAAAATCGATATATTTTATCTGAGCCGATTTTTTAAGGAAAATTCAAATTTTTTAGGAAAATAAAGATTCTTAAAGAAAATGTCGATTTATAAAACCAGTTTTCGTTAAAAACAAAGAATTTTTTAAATCCTTTTAACATCAATATTCGACATTCTTTGCCAAATAGCAAAGCCACTTGTTGTTTATTTTTTAAACAAGCACAATTGTCGTTTATAAAAACAAAAGCATACTTTTGGGAATTGTCAAATAATTCTAATATTTATTATTTTAATGGTTACTGCTTACTGCTTACTTAAGCTTACCTCAGGTAAAACTAGTTATAATGCTTAAATTCTTATCAACTTAATTTATACTTCCTTTCGTCTCACTAATCAAAGTCCATTCCACATCTTTAATTAATTCCTTTAGGGCAAACTTAAACTTACTTAAATTATTTCATGAACCTAAGAGTAACAATAGCTCTAAATTACTTATTTACAATACTTTTTTACTTAAGGACTTACCCTTAATTTTTGTCTTTCCTTTAACTTACGGTCTTACGGCTTGTGTCAGATACACAAAACTAAGAATATAATTGCTACTACAAACACAATGACCAATACCACTACATACACTCACTTTATTGGGGTTTGCAGGAAGCTTTTAGGTTTAGGGAAAACCAGGAATAATAGTGTATAGAATAGTCATCAAAATGAAAACTAAACTTGGATTTAATTCATGTTCCACTTGATTGTCTGCTTGTGGGCAAAAAAAAAAAATGAAATTATCTCATAGAAATTCTGTTGGTCAATTGTGTGTCTGTGTCTGTAGAGTAAAACTGTACTTTAGTTTAAGGGGTCAGTGATAAGTTCATTTATCTGTGCCCTTAATCTTACTGAGAGACTAGATACCTGTAGAAGAATAATCCAAAAGAAACAAATATTCGCTTATAAGATTACCCTACTGCCTTCAAGAACTATTTATACTCTAGCAAAAACACAAATTTGTGGAAAAATTAAGAAAAATTTTGAAAAACTTTAATGATTTTAAGGACAAGTGACAGACATAAAATTATGGGAAATGAAAAACAGCTAATCGAAAAGTCACAGCATTTTTCATCAAATTTTCTAACCGACCACAATTTTGTACTTTAACCCCTTTTCGCTTATGCTACACCTTTTTTACTAAAATACTCCCTAAAGTATACTTTAGTTATATTAAGTATTTCGACTACAAAAGCGGCCTTATATTATTGTTAGTATTGGTTTTGTTATAACAGGATCTAAGCATAAATATTTCAAACGTTTTTCCACTTAAGACCAAAAAAAAGAAGAGATTTAACTCAATAAAGAACATCCCTTTCTATAAATATTTAACAAATGAAGCAGATAAATGCAATTTATAGGATTATAATAAAAAAAACAACAACAACAAAACCACCAATATACAATTTATTTTAGCAAATTTTAACACCCTCAAATTACAATCAATAGCATAAATCCAATGGAAAAGAAAAAAATTATTCCGGAATGTTGTTCTGGTGATAACAACTAAAGCCAGTAAATAATAATTGAGATGAAAAAGGGTTACTAAGCCAGCTGTTGTTTGCTTAAAAAAAAGACAGGATTATTATTAATATTTAATAAAAAAGGAAAGTAGTATTTTCGAAATACTTATATTTCCTTTACAATTTTTTTTCCTTTTAAGGCACTTGGTAACTTGAACTAAAAAAAAAATACATTTATTATAGATAAATATATTCAGATAAATATATTTACTTATTAATATATATTTTCTTTTCTAATTTCTATCTCTTCTTTTCTTCCTTTCGCTTCTTGTGTCGCCACAAAGCGGAAGTCTGGCATATTTCCTTGGAAATTTATGAGAGCACAACAGACATTCTATAGAAATGTGAAAAGTTTCAAAATAAGTAAAAAAGGAAGAAGACAATTGTAGCCTTAGCAACACTTGAACTTTGTTCAGTTATGATATTATTTTACTGCATACTTTAAGGTTAGCAAATTTAAGACAAAACTTACAAAATAACATAGAAATTATTTTCTTAAAATCTTGGATTAGAAACTGGGGTCTAATTACCACATACGATATCGAGCAAAATTGATCGAAATTTTTTATTTTGGTATTATGACTCTCGATATCAAATAAAATGTATCGTATTTATCGTAATTTGAGATGATAGCATTCGATATCGAGTAACCAAAGTCATTACTTCTCTCTAGTTTTCATTCGATACGTCAGTGTCTATCGTATGCACAAAAATACGATAGTCTACTCGATACGATAGCTTACACGATATCGAATGCGGTAATTAGGCCCCAGGAAAATACGATAGTTTACTCGATATCGAATGCGGTAATTAGGCCCCTGAATTTTTAATATAATTCAAAATACATGTTGCTGTTTTGTGAAAATATAAAATTTTTTTTAGAAATTAACTTTCTGTTTTTTTTTTTCGAAATAAATTAAAAATTTTCAATGAGAAATTTATATTGAAAACAAAACAAAATCTGAATTTTGTTATGGTTGTTTTAATAAAAATTCTTAAGCGAGATTTTTTCAATGAAATTTAAGTTTTTTTTTTGTAACAAAGTAACGATATTTTTTTTGGAAAATTGATTCGGTGTAAAACCCGATTAAAGGGAAATATGTTTTTGGTTGAAAAAGTGATTTTTGAATAAAGTAAAACAAGTGTTTTCGTTGAAAAAAAAATATTTTCAATGAAAATTACGATTTTTGTTAAAAAAAAAAAAAAATAAATATAGTCCTTTCAGACCTAACTGAATCGATTGTGCGGTCTGCCTTTGTTTGCCTCAAATTACATGAAATAAATTTTTTTGTCTATTAACCGGCAAGCAATGATTGTGAGTTCTTGTTTCTGTTTAAAAAAAATAAAAAGAAAAAAACTAACCAGCAGAAATAAAAAACTACAGCTTATGTTTTATTGTGTCTTTCCACAAGTGTAAACATGCGTTCACAAGTAAAGTGTTTTTGTAAAAAAATATTGAAATACATTTTTAGTTTTAGTAGTGGTAACTGTATAATGAGTATTTGCAACAATTAGGCTCTTTATTGTTGATATTGTGCATAGTAACAAGGAGTCAGCGCTCAAGAAAATACAGATAGCACAATTGTGATGATCAGACACAACATGACAATTTGTTTTATGCTCACGTTTGTGCTACCTAATAATTTTACAGGGGAATTATGATGTTGGGGCAGTTTTAAAAATTTTTTAACGATTCTGATGCTGACATCAGTGTTGATGATTATGTTACTAATGAAACATGGATCCCTTGGAATGTAAATACTGATGCACAAGAAAGTTATGAAGCTCATGTAATCCAAACCCTTTCCCTAACATGATTGACCAAACAAGTACACCAGTTAAGCAATCATCATCAGTTTTTAGATCCAAAATACCAAACAGGCACGTTATATTGAAAAGTTTATCATTTCCGATAACTCTCACAACACCATTACAATATTTTGAAAGCTTATTTCCAGAAATATACCGAGGATGTTGTGAAACAAACTAAAATGTATGTATGTGTTGAGTAAACTGGTCATGGCGTGACGTACCAGCAGATATAAAAAGATTTGACTGGTGCGCGATCATGATGGGGTGTCTCAATTTTACCCTGCGATAAGAATGTACTGGGCGAGTGGAAGCAAAATTACTGCCGTTTATAACTCCATGTCCCGCGATAAGTTTTTACAGCTCCGTTCATATGCACATTTTGAAGATAACTCCACACCACACTCGACAAATAAGTTTTGGAGAGTTCAACCAAAATATGGTGTTATGATTTGGCAACAGAAATCTCGGATTACTTAATTGATGGGCAGATTATATTTTTTTTGGGAAGATATCTTGTACTTGAAGTAATTAAGCCAAACCACAATCCGTTGGGCTGAGAAATCTTGTCTGTGCTACTACAAGAGTTGGCTTAGTGAACTTTTAAATATTGTAGATTAAAGATTGGGGTATTGATCATGGACCGTTTATATCCATTAATATATATTTCGGACCGACTTTTTACACAAATACTACTGTTTGAAGCATTACACCAGATGGGTTGGTAGCAACAGGTACAAGTATGGCAAATATAGTGTAAAATTCTCTTTGGACAAAGAAATGAGTCGGGGCGAATATCCCAATTTACCAATATCGAAATTGAAGCTGTTTTGAAATGGAAGGACACATAGGCAGTGATAGTCAGTAAAATTGCTAGTAGTGAGATATGATATCAGTGCGGGGGTTGCGATTTAAATTCCCGCCGGAGACTGGTCTCCTGCAGACAAGCGTAGAGCTCCTCGGGATTAGCATAGGGGGAAAAAGTAAATGTGGAAAGGATCCTGTAAGAAAAATTAGTAGATAGAACAAAAACTTGAAACTCCTTTGATTAAATTCTTTATTTCTTATAAGGTAGTAAAGTATCTGCATTTTTTAAGTTTAATAACCGCTAGAAAAGTTCCAAGCTATGTTTTATCATTTCGAAGATTCTTTGCAGATATTGACCTAGACCGCACAATTGTGCGATGTCCTGTTTGCCAAAAAGGACCCTGTAGGAATATTTTATGGGTCTATCTTATACAAAATACAAAAATATTTTGTTTGATTTTTATGATTAAGGGTAATTTGAAAGCAATTTAAAGCTTGGGTCTGAAAGGGATAAAACCGATATTGAGCATAACAAAATTTACGAATACGTACCACCCTCAAAAATTTTTTTTTTTTTAGATTATATCACTTAAAAAAATATGAATTTTGTAAGAAAGGTATTTGCGGTTTTCATAATACAAGTAACATTTGTTTATAAATGCTCGGCCCAACGTTATTAACTTTGCCAATATGTTGATGTATGCTGATTATGTAAAAATTTTCGATTTTTTAAATCAGATTTCGAAAATAAACAGTACTTAACTTAGCGTTCGGCTCATACACCCAAGAACGATACCTATTTTCTAGTAACTGTGAAGACGAACAAAACCCTTAATACCGTTCGTAACTATTTTCAAGAAAGAGCCGAACATTTTATAGTGTTCGGTTCCTCGTTAAAAAGTAGAACAATTGTGGTGATACTGTAGACAAACATTATACTTTAATGTTCCATAATGTTTCTTTTTTTACATTGATAAATAAATGAAAAAACAAAAAATTTTAGCAACGACCGCAGCACGAACAGCTTGTGTCTGTATTGTGTATGTGTATTTGGTTTTTGTAAAAAATTTTTGTTTTTTTTGTTTTGGTTTGGTTCGAACACAACGAAGCTTGTGGTTATTTTAAAAAACACGAACGGAATTAAATGTTCTTGTCTTTTGTTGAGTTGGATAATAGGAGTATTATTTTTGTGTTCGAAAGATGACAAACAGGCAAACGTTATTTTTTAATAATTTTTCTGCACAAACAGTATTAGTGTTTGTGTTTCCCACAAAACTACACTGATTTGGGGTCTAACTGCTCAACGCCGGGAATGTTGAGATAATTATACCATACTGGAAGGGCTATTAATGGGTGATTTTTTAAGAGCTATAGGAAAGTTTAAAAAACACATACAATTCAGAAAAATGCATGAAATGTTTATTTGAATCGATAGTACGGTCCATATAATTTAATCTTTGAAGATTATTTCATGCAAATGTTGACCGCGACTGCGCCTCAAATGGTCCATTCGCTTAGTCCAATTTTGGCATACTCTTTTCAACATTTCGGCCGGTATCTCATAAATAAATGCTTCAATGTTGTCTTCCAATGCGTCAATTGAAGCGGGCATGTGTGTATAGACATGAGCTTTAACATAGTCCCACGAAAAATAGTCTAAAGGCGTTAAATCGCACGATCTAGGCGGCCAATTGACCGGTCCCGAACGTGAAATAAAATGTTCACCGAACTCGCCTCTCAATAAGTCCATTGTAAAGCGTGTTGTGTGGCATGTGGCACCGTCTTGTTGAAACCACATGTCATGCTAGTCAAGCTCTTGCATTTTGGGCAAAAAAAAGTTGGATTTCTTGTCACGGTAGCGCTCACCATTCACAGTTACGTTACGATTCGCATCATCTTTGAAGAAGTACGGTCCAATGATGCCACCAGTCCATAAACCGCACCAAACTTTGACTTTTTCTGGATGCATTTATTTATTGATTTATTTATTTAATACATTTAGGTCTATGGATAAATCCTTACAGCCTAATACAAATAAGTATTTAACTTAAGTATAATATTACGTTTCACAATACTTACATCTAAAGCAAAATCAACAAATTCAAACATTTCATTAAGGCAACAACACAGTTTTCTAAATGGGTCTGCCATAGCATAATTAGTTCGGAAAGTTTTTATAAATAAGGGATTATAGTACCGTACCGTACGTCGTGGAATGTTAAATGATTAACTACTTAATACAAAATTCGAGCATACTTTTCCATTTATTAAGTTAATTACAAATGCGACATTTAGCATAACTCTGCGACTTTTCAGTGTTGGCAAACGTATTAAAGATAATCTAGTAGAATATGAGGGGAGATTATCATATCCTCGATATGTATCTCTCAGGCAAAAAAGCAAGAATTGTTTTTGAATGGATTCAATATGATCACTATAAACCATATAATGTGGATCCCATACAATCGAACCGTATTCCAAGATTGGTCTAACGAGAGATGTGTAAAGTTGTTTAGTGACGAAAGGATCATTGAATTCTTTCGCCCAACGTTTAATAAAAGCCACAAAACAACGATCCCTGTTGACAGTCATTGTTACATATGTGTTGAATAAAATCCAAATTTACATCCAGTAAGATGCCAAGATCCATAATTGTGTCAACTATCTCGATTTTATAGTCACCGAGTTTATAGTTATTTAAAATACTACGTACATTGGTGGCTCTTGCAATGCTTGCTAGCTCTTGCAATGCTTCTGGCTGATCTTCACTCCAAAATCGACAGTTCTGCTTATTAACGTACCTACCCATTGAGCGAAAATTGAGCTTCGTCGCTGAACACAAGAAGCGCGCGATAAACTTTCTTAACAGAGCACGCATTTTGATAATAAAATTCAATAATTTGCAAGCGTTGCTCGTTTGTAAGACGTTCATGGTTAAATTATAGACCAAACTGAAGACGTTTGACAGTGAAACAAAACACGAAACGTGAGTCAGCTGTTTAAACCAGTGTTGCCACAAAGATAATAGCTAAAACATCACCCGATATAACTAAAATCACAATATAACGCAAATTGTACGAAAACACAAGAAAAATTTATTAAAAAAAAGTCTTGCTTGCATAAAAAAGTACTTTACGCAGATGCAAAAAAGGGTATTATCTCAAATAAAACTGCGGGTAAGAAATGGCACAAATTTGACATTTATTGTTGCAACATGTTTAGAAAGGAAAACGACAACTTCTCACATTTTTGCATATATTTTAAGAATAGAACAAAAACCCGCGAGAATGGTAGCATACATGGAACATTTTTGTCAGAAAATAAAACACCATTAAAATAATTACAAGAAATATATATGACTGCTTTGGGCATCCGCTTATATGTAATTTAGATTTCTACTGTACAGTTATCATGAATCAATGAACACAGCATTACAATTTTTATTTTGTTTGAAAATCAAAAATATTTTTTTAAACAATTGTAAAATATTATTTAGGATATTATGACGTTATGACTTGATAGCACACCTTGTGAATCCCCCATATAAGGAAGTAAGTTATAAATAATTAACATTTGCTGATTACAGCTGCCACATGGGAACTAGACCTGATAAAATTCAAATTTAGTCGATTTTCTAAAAAGCAGAGTCGCGATTTTTTTAAACTGGTACGCGCTTTTCCAGTTATAAAATTTTGATGAACAGTGTGACCCTTAAAAACAAAAATTCTTTATCAAAAAATATATCGTTTCGGAAAAAAGTTACTGCCTGTTTTTAGAAATCAAACACAAATTTTTGTATTTTATTGGTGTCTTTTTATTAGTTATTTTTTTATTATTCTCACACGAAATTTTGTTTTAATTTTATAAAAACCGGCAGTCAACTTTTGATGAAAATACAGCAAAATTTAAAGATTCTGTGAAATTATGCGATTTTTAATTAAAAAAAAAAAAAAAAACATGAGTTTGCTTAAATTAATATATTATGTAGTTAAATTCAAACGAAAATTCATTTTAAACAAATTAAAATTCATTTAGAAAACGGATCATTTACATTTCATTTAAAACAAATGATTTTTACATTCATTTTTAAATTTTTTATTTATTGAACAGCATATTCGTTAAAATTGAATAGTTTTTACTTTTAAAAAATATATTTTAACCCACAAAAATCAAACTACATAAAAAAATAAAAACGAAAAAACATTATTTTTTGGTAGTTTGTTTTTTGAATAACAAACATAAATGTTAAAAAATAAAATTATTCGTAAAATAACTATATTTTTAGTCAATTTTAACAGTACGGAAAACGAATTTATTAACCCACAATCAGTTACTGTAATAATTTTATGAGTGCATTTTTTTATGCATGAATTCTTTATGGAAAATACAAATTTTCTAGCACTTTAAGTGGCGCCTTTTAGCAAACAGCAATTTTTCCATTTTCTCTTTACTTTTTTGCCTTTGAAACCTTTGAAAATTATAAACTTATTTTAAATATTTATTTAGATCTTTTCGTAATTTTGTTATACTTTTTCACAACAACTTTAAGCATCTTAAAGTTTTAAACAAGTACATATATAAATATCAAATAACAAATTTCTAAAGAAGTCCCATTTCGACACAATGATGTATTTTGTAAAACAACTTTAAACCTCTGTCAATATTATAACAAACTCATATGACAAACTAGTACACAATGGAGACAATATAAAGATAGACAGACAGACAGACAGACAGACAGACAAACAGAACAGGCAACCACGCAGAAATTGTTATCAACATACCAATTTTTAAACAAAAACTCACACACACACACATTGCAAACGAAAATTGTTATATAATGAGAATAGATATGCATACCCTGCAAATAATAGGACCAAACACGCGTGTAAAGAGTAGTCCACAAGGGACCAGGACTAATCCAAAAGTAACCCAAACGTATGGAAAAAACCTGGTCTATTTAACATTACGATGTCCTAGGAGAGGACCATCTGACCCACCTTTGGACCGCTAAGGAGTAGTTTTTAAACTACTGCATGGTATACACAAAAGGACTAGTTTTGAAGTCGTTTAAAAACGAAAGCATGTCGTTAAAAAACGAAGACATGTCGTCGCACTACAAACACTTTTTAACAATGACATGGTCCATGCTTGCATTACATCGGACTAGTCCATGGAGTAGTCCAGATTATCAAAATGGATCAGGTGGTCCAATTTTATTTGCAGGGTATATACACACACACTCATACACACACACACACAACCATGTGTGATATGTAAACTGACCCAAATCCCCAAAGAAAACAATATAAGAGAGTCGAGTATAGAAGAGCAGTGAACATAACAGATCATATGCATAACAAACTATAACACTAATATTGTTGCAGCATGCATGTACCCAGCGGGAAAAAGAAGCAGTACGGAGGCCTTCCAGAAGGCCTCTGTACCCCTTCTTTTGGATAAACAAGGCCTTCTCGCTCCATTCCATACTCATATCTTTTTTACACGCGTTGTCATTGCGGAGAAGGCCTTCCGCTTTCCTTTCTTTCCCAGAGCTTCTTAAAGGCCTTCAAATAAATTGCTCTTAGAAGGCTTTCCAGAGAATGACTGTCAAAAGGCCTTAGCAAAAAGGTTATCTTGTTATTTAACTTTTTATATATGTACCTTTACCTTTTTTACAAACGTATGTTTATATACATATTTTATTAAACTTATTGTAGTTTAATAAAACATGTGATACCTATTTTTTTATTGAAATAATCAAATTTGCTAAATATTGTAAAATAGATTGCAAATAAAAGTTTATAATAAAATAAAACTTTTAAGCACAAGTACCTATCTTCCTTAATGGACAAAACTCAACTAAAATGATTAACATTATTATTTTTATTTTGTATTTTAATATGCACCTACTTTGTTACTTTGTTTTTATAATGGGATCTGAATTCTTTCGCTTTGGCGAAAAAAACAAAACAAAAAATTTTACTCTTTCTCTTTTCCACTTCAACTAAAATGATTTACAACATATGTTACTTTGTTTTTGTAAAGGGATCTGAACTCTTTTGCTTTTACTTGTGCAAAAAAAGAAACAAAAAATGTTACTCCTTCTTTTCTCGCTTCTCATACCAAAGAGCCGAGGCCTTCTATGCGGCATTCTTTAGCAGTTACGTAAGAATAGTAATTAAATCAAAAAATTTGTTTAACAGGCCTTTAAAAAGGCCTGAAGTAAGAAGGTCTTCTGAGTTTTCCCGCTGGGTAGATGTGTGTTGGGTGTGTATGTGTGTCTCTGTATAGGCTTAGTTTCGCTGGCTTTTGAATAGATTGAAATGACACACATTATTGACATTATGCATGATGTACAAGTATGAGTGTATGCGTAGTGTGGTTTCCAAACATGTTAATGCAAACACAATTCTAGTTTTTAGAATAATATACACAAAATGATAATAATTTAAAATAAAGAGAAAAAAATTGTTGCCTGATGGCATTAAAGTAGACACAAAATCTAAATGTTGGCCACAGATTATTATTTTTTATTTAAGTGATTATTAACTTTATATTGTAAGAAAAAAAGAAAACTTTGCAACAAAAGTCCCTAAACGTATACTTTGTACCACAGGTTTTAAAAAAAAGGACATGTACTTTCAGGCAGTTTAAAATAAAGAAAATGTGATAGAAGTTTTTTTTTCTACTTTAAAAATGTGCTGTATTTTTTTATTAAAAAAAGCCCTACTGAAAATATTTTTTTATTTTTGTACCCTCCACCACAATTAGTTGTGAAGAGGGTATATTAAGTTTGTTATTCCGTGTGAAACTTTTTTATTATTCATCTCAGACCCGATAAAGTATATATATTCTGGGTCCTTGAGTAATTCTAAGTCGATTTAGCCATGTCCGTCTGTCTGTCCGTCTGTTGAAAACACGCTCACTTTCGAACAACTCAAAAGAAATTAACAAACTTGGTGCCAAATTGCTTGTAGTTATCCTAAGCAGTTTGGGATTGAAATCCAGCAAAATCGGCTCAGTAGGACCAAAGCTATGAATCAAAATGTGGAACCACCACCTAAAAAAATTGATAATTTTGTTACAAAAAATAACATAAATGCTGGAACAAGGCACGGAATGAGATAAGATTTTGCAAAAATTTGTTTTATTTGACTGGAAATCACGCTGTTAAATTTCGTGAAGATCCGTCCATAATTTACCCTAAACCCCATATAAACACTACTCCCGGAAAACAGTTTAGTACGCCAAAAACCGTAAAAAATAACGCTAGAGTAACAAAAATTTGGTACGTCACAGTTTTATAGGACTATAAATGACACTGTGAAATTTCGTGATGATCGGTCTATAATTTACCCTAGGCCCCATATAAACCCTACTACCGGAAAACAGTTTAGTCGCCTAAAACATAACATTATGCAGATATTACTCCTTAAACATTCGAACTGTCGGTGGAGGGTATCAAAGATTCGGCACAGCCGAATATAGCACTCTAACTTGTTTTATTTTATAAATGGTTTCTTAAAATGTACTATGTGTGTATAAGTATATATATATATTACCACCCTTAAGCTATGCTTTATTATTTACTAAATATAAAAGTTACTAAACATGAAAACTGAAATTGTTCAACATTCTTAAGATTTCCTTAAAAACAAGGAATACTTTTAGGGAACAAATAAAAGTTTTAAAGAAAATTTCTTTTTCCTTCAAATAGTACCTAAAAGTATGCTTTATTTTATGTTTTATTTTCTTAAAAGTAAGCAATGTTTATTGCCTACTTTTATGTCAAATCATTTAACTTTTTTAAATCACCTTTCATTTCTGTTTTGAAATAAAACATATTTTATGTTTTTCCATAAAATATGTAACTTATGTAAGTTTTTACATTTAGAAACATTTACACTTTAACCTTTACATATTTGCAATTTAATACCATCCTTAAAACACACATACCACCGCACATTTACATTGTTTTCGCGCAAAAAAGTTTTTTGTTTAAAATTATCGCTTTTATTTTCAAAAATTTGCCTCGTTTTAGGTGTTTTGTTAAACATTTTTACAAACGACGTTGCACACACTCCCGAAAATAATGTTAAATTTAATACTTAATTATACAGCTTTTGGGGGCGTCAAGACAAAAAAGAATTTTTTATTTTATGTTCAATTGTAAACAATAAATAAATTTCAAATATTTTTAGAACAATTTAGGCATTCGGGCAATAATATTTTGTAATTTATTTAAAATATTTTCGAGAGTGATTCAATTTAAAATATTGGGGCATTTCCGTCATGTCGCACGTGACCAACGTATATATTTAAATTGAAAAAAAAAATTAAAGTAAAACGGATTTTTATTTTGACAACAAATTTAACTTGTAGATCTTAATTAGCCCTTTATTAGTGCTATTGTTTAGTTTGATCGATTTTTTCGTTTTACAAACACATTCGCACGTGAAAAAAACCGGAAGTGGTTTTCGCGGCCACCAATTCAAACGATGATTTCAGCTAAACCTGAGGCAATATTTTAATGCGACAAACTTTAGAATGTTATGCACTAATGTCGCTTAAAAATGGTTTTTAATTTAAACATAAATGATTTATATATTTTATTTTAAGTTAGTTTAAATCAGTGTCGCATATGAGATGTCAAACGTGACATGTTAAGCCATCATTATATTTATGTTGTTTCTGTTCCTATTTTTACAAAATTATATATGTATAAACGAGCTTAGTTAAAACTTTTTAAATGAAGAGAAGTACTCAGTGTAGTACGTTCGCCCGGCGGCCGAATTTCGACCACTTGACAGTTACTATATACGTACATATTCTTTCTTTAAATTAGGGCTACTAAAATTTATAAAAAAAAAATAACAAATGACTGTTCATATACAAATCCTTTGATTCGGTGCTTTCCCTTCGCTATAAAATCTTATAAATTGTAATTCTTCAAGTATTTTTAAAAATTTTAAATTGTTAATTTTCCCTGAAGAAGTCACACAAGGAGTTGCGAAATATCGGATAAAATAAAAGAAATAATCTTACAAAAGTTAACAGACATCAAGCTGAAGAAATGAATATTCATTTAAAAATCAAACAAATGAATACAACCAAGGACTCCACTGCAACAAAACAATATACAATTTCGAAAGAACCCGTATGTTTATAGAGCTGTGCACTAATGTGTATACAAGTAAATGTATGTATTTACATAAACAAATCATTTATAAACAAAATAATTTTCCAATTTTTAATTTTCACACTTACCATGACGAACGTGACCAACTTAATATAAGGAAGAAGATCACAAATCTTCTTTTGTTCAGAAAAGTTTCTTGTATTTTATAAAAAAATTCTGTTTGTTTTCAATATTTCATTAGCTTTCTGCATTAACTTTCGACGCCATGATAGAAAATGTTGTTTTCTAATGTCGAACGTGACATCGTAATTTGAGAGAACACAAAGAAACAAATTACAGTTATTTAGAATCTCATGTATTCATTTTTGACTCTTTGCAACCTCCCAAAGATTTTGGATAGAAAAAGTCAATGCATAATGTCTCTCTTAAAAAACTTTAAGAAAACGTGCAATTGAAATATTTAAATGAAAAAAGTTGCACTTGTTCGAGTTTGTATTCGTAAATCTTGAAAAAGGTTATACATTAATTTAACAAATTTGTACATTAATTAAATTTGATTGTTTCCCTGTGAAATATGCTAAAACTAAAGGCCCAACTAGAATATGCATAAGCTGGCTTAAGCTTCTGTTAACAAAAAGCCTTTTTAAAATAAAATCAAAAAAATAGTTTATTCCGTACGGAAAAAGCAATCTGTTTCGCACTTTGCTCAAGCAAATGCCAGTTTCATAAAATTAGCCAATAAGTTTTCTTAACTTGAATATGGTCCGATACATATGAATCACATGTATTCGCACAATTGCTTAAGACAACTTAAGTATATTATAGTTGGGCCTAAAGGCTTTCCAATAACTTATAAATTTTTTTGGTTCAGTGGAACTATCGATGGAAGTGTCCATATTGATTTGTAATGACATTGCGACACGAAAATAAATGTGAAACCATTTGAAACATTGAAAATTTATTTTTAAAAAATGTATAGTATACATCTTGGGATACGGAAAATGTTACATAATTTAAGTCTAAAAGCCATTTAATTGAAGAAAATTTCTTACAAAAAATTTATTTATAAAATTTAGTGCCCGTTTATATAGTTTCAAGCGTAAAAACTGACTTTAAAACATTTTTTTTCCGAAGTTAAGCGAAAAAAGTCTTCTTTCGAAATCTATGAAAACGTTAAAAATATTTTTTAACCTTAAAGAATTACAGCAATTAAAGTGGAAATGTTGGCGCTAAAGGGTCATATTTTCGTAGGCACAAGACGAAAAATCCCGAATTCAAAGTACCGAATTTAAAAATTCTAAATTGCAAAATCCTGAATTTAGTGCTTTGGGGCAGTGTTCGAAAGTAAACAGTACACTATTTAGCGTTCGGCTCTCATACCCAAGAACGATATCTATTTTTTTAGTTACGAACACAAACCTTTGTACCGTTCGTAACTATTTTCAAGAAAGAACCGAACATTATATAGTGTTGTGTTCTTCGTTAAAAACAGAACCATTGTAGTGATACTGTAGACCAGTGATAACCAAGCCCCGAACGTACGCACACAAAGATATTATGTGCTTGTGTGCGGTCGCAGAGACTGATGATAGTCTGATGTTTTGAATCGAACAAAGTTGTTGTATACATGTGAATTGCCGACCGTGTCCGTGTGAAAAATACGATTATTGACTGACTCGCGAGCCTATGGAGTGGCTATCACTGCTGTAGACTAATGTTTGTATACAGTATTTTAATGTTCTATAATGTTTCTTTTTCATTTTACATTATTTTGCTGTCTTTTTGTTTTTATTTTCGTATGTGTATCTTCTGTTTGTTAAAAACGACGAACATTAATTAACCAAACCAAACACAATGAAGTTTGGGGTTTAAAAAAAACGAACGAAATTAAATGGTCTCATCTTTTGTTGAGTTGGATAAAAACAGTATTATTTTTATGTTCGGAAGACGACAAACAGGGAAACATTATTTTTTAATGAATTTCTACACAAACACTACTAGCGTTTGTGTTTCCCACAAAACTAACGAACCGAACACTAAGTAGCGATATATTGTGTTTATTTTCGAACACTGCTTTGGGGTCTAACTGCTCAACGCCAGGAATGTTGAAATAATCATACCACACTGGAAAGACTATTATATACTTTTGCGCTGATGTGTGGAAGACTAAAAAATATACGTCCTACTGGAACTTTTAGTATACTGATCGACTCAGAAACACTTTTTTAATTGATTTTACGATGTCCGACCGTCCAGCTAGCTGGCAGGCTGTCCAGTAAGTAAACCTTGTGCGCAAAGTTAAAGGCGCTATTTAAGAGATAATTTATAAATTTGTATTGTCGAAAATGGTGACAATTGGTACAAAATTTAACATTGCGGGAAACAAACTTCTACCTGGAGTAGAGTCCTTGTGTCCATTAACCATTTCTTATTTTTGTGTTTAGAACCAATTCGCTCCATATATTTTTTATAAATCTAAATCATCTTAAAAAATTAATTTGGCATCGGTCCATATTTGACCATAGCTCCTATGCAAACACAACTCTTTAAATAATTTTTAATGCCATAACTGCCTTATAAATGTTGATATTGACATTTGCCGAAAAATATGTTACAATATCTACTATATGATGCCCAGAAGTTCTGCTGGAAGGCTCATATTTGAACAAAGCTTTTTAATTAGCCCCCGGCCTTAAATCGCATAAAGGCAAATAATTTCATGTATTTATCTACATAATATTCAACGAAAAGAGCTCTTATATGAATCTAAAGCCCATGAGATCAGCGTTAAAAAAACTGCAGTCAAAGTACAAAATCTGTCATTTCTTCCACTTCTTCATTTGTCATTGGACAGAAAAAACTGTTGCTTTTACTTCTTTAATATAAACAGTCGCTGTGAAACTAACTCAAAAAGTTGTACCCAAATTTACGTTTTTTGTTCGATAGTTTTTGGTTTCGACTGCAGTTTTTTAAACCCTGCATTAGATAGCTTTTTTCAGGCGGGTCTACGTTTGCCCATGGGTCCTAAACAGGGTTAGTTCTCGAATATTCGCCTCAGAATACTGTGATGCAAGGCTATCATATGATCGGTTTTGACCGACTATAATATTTTACTTATTCTCACTTATGGAAAATAATTTAATAAGAATGTCTTTTATAGTTTTTTAACTAAAATAATAAATAAATCTTGCTTTATAAATCTAATAAAATCTGGCAAGAGCTTTGAACAAACTATTTAAGTTAAACTTCACCAAGAACCAAAAAAGAAAACAAATATTTTTTAATGTAATAAAATCAAAATCTATCAGACAAGAAATTTATAAAAGCACACACATTTACCAAATCACCTGCATTTGTATATGTAGGCCAGACACGCAAACCTTTTTTACCGGAAATCAAAAGTTACAAAGTTTTTTTTTTCTCCTTTCATTTCTTTCGTGGCCAAACTGAAAAGCCACAAAATTTATCTTTAGAAAACCAAAAAAAAAAAAAAGAAGCAAAATCCAATAAAAAGGGTTTGCGTGTTGGAAGAAAATTCAAAAATCTGTATGTTTTACAAGAAGTACACAAACAAAATCAAAACAACATAAAAAAACAACCTGTAACAAATGAAAAAAAAGGAAAGAAGTTGTTCAGAGATAACGATAAATACATTAAACATTTATAACATGCCAAAGTCAATGAATAAATGATAAAAGGCAAGAAGCACAAACAAACAACAGAAGAATGAAAGGAAAAAACATAGAAATAAAATACAACAACATCAATCAATAGATTTCGAAAAAGAGCAACTTTAAATCGTGAATTAAGTGATTAAATAAAGCTGCTTTATATATTTTTTTTCTCTGATTAACGAAAACTTCTAAATTATGTCTAATCAAGGAAATATTCACTTTTAAGTTCTAAGATAGGCCATGTCTTTAATAAATTGAAAACTTAACCCTTGAGTAGACACCTAATTTTTGTGTGGCACAAACTGGCACCTAAGCATGGCTAGGACCACTTGTAATTTGTTTGGAGTTTTTTTTGTGGATATCGCAAAGACTCACACTAGTGAACTTCAGGGCCTGGCTGGCAACAATTTATGGTTATAGCCAAAACATTATGTTGTAAACTGGAATAATCTTCGAAATAAAAGAAAAGAAAGAATTCTTGCTTTTGACACGTTTCGGTTTGATTTTACTTACTACACTACATACATTTTAGAGCAGGGTCAGGTCCAGGTTAATACAATATGCACAAGATTTTTATTAGGACAATTGTCACGCCCATGGAGCATAAATTAACACTTTTTTCTCGTTTTCTTGTAAAAAAAACAATTTTATCGAGAAAAAAGGACTGGCCAGGCCCAGGTATTCACTTATAGCCTTTTCGCACTGATCTAACATCTACCATCAATTTGCAACAATTTTCGAAGAATTTAACAGCTTTCCATAAGAAATACATAAGGCCTTAAACCAACATCTTTAAAATATGTTCCTATTTCAATTTATTCTATTCTACATCTTTCGATTATTTTAGTGTCATCACTAGAAAAGTGGCAATAAGTTATTTTATTATTGTGGCATCACTGACAAAACGAAGTTTGTTTTGAAAGCAGCGTTACCACTTGTCAAGTTTTCTTTTTTACTGCAGTGTTTTTTTCTGTTTAGTTTTTTTTTTAATTCTTTTAAAAAATTTAACTTCAAATAAATTTTTGTGTTTTCTTTTTAAATTTTGGCACTTTTGTAGAAAAAAAATTTTTTATTTTACAAACATTTTTTTTTTCAAAAATGGTGACACTTATGTTTGATGGTAGGAGTAAGATGTGAGAGATGTGTGTAAACGAGTGTTTCACATTTTCTACATCTTTGATCAGTGTAAAAAGCCTATTAAGAGTTAATGTATCCTATAAGTATGCTTCAGTTTTTTTAAATATTTCCTTATGGTGTTTTCTTTTCTACAAAAAAGGTTGACATTTTATTTAAAAAAATGCAATTTGGTGTCTGTTTCATAAAAATGTTGCTTCCAAAAAAGGGTGAGTTTTTTAGAATAAAACAAGCCACCCTTTTCGGGAGCAAAATGTTGAAGAAACAGACCCCAAATTGCATTTTTTTAAATAAAATGTCACATTTTTTTTAGAAAAGAAAACACCATTAGTTATTTACCACATGCTTTTAAGGCTTTTATTATCCAAGTTTCTAGTGAAAATGTTTGCTTTTTGTTTGTTGTTTATTTAGTAATAATTTCCAAATGTGTTACTTTTATAACAAAAATAAAGTTTTCCTAGAAATATGTCTGATTTGTTTGTTCATTTGAATTTTAATGTTTAGTGTTAACATAAAACTGTTTGCAAAATACTTATTAATCGTTCCGAGATCTATGATTTATGTAAAGTTTTCTTAAAATATACAACATTTTTAATTTGTCAACTTTGAGCCCAGTAGTGCGATTCACTAACTTTTATAACGATAATCGAATCGTTAAAATAAATATTACGAAAATTTATCGAACATGCTAATCAGTAAAATTTTAAACGATATTCGCTGCCGTTTAAAGTCAGCTGTTACTTTAAGCAATTTTTTTGTCGTTATTTTAGCGACAATAATTTACTTAGTGTTTATTTTATCGATAAAATGCATTTTGTGTTTAACATAGCTTACATATGTATAACATATGTACATATGTTATGTATGAACAAAAACAAAATCCTAAATTTACTAAAAAAGCAAAAACAAAATTCTAAATGTAAAATTCACAAAAAAAAATTTAAAAACTATCGTTAAAAAAAGTTACAGAATCACACTATCGTAACTTCAAGCGTATAAATATATATCGATAAATATAACGATTGTCGGTTCGTTAAAAGTAAGTGAATCGCACCACAGGAATGAAAATGAATATAGAATGCCTGCTTTTAAACTAGATAAAAATGTTCGTCTAGAAATTTATATTAAAAACCAAAATTAAGTTACGTTTTTTTTTATTGTTGTTTCAATATAAATTCCGATAGTATTTATTTTATTTTGAAAAACTGAAATAGAGTTGTCTTTACTCGCCATAATAATAATAATAATAATAATATTAATGAATATTCTCTATAAAATTTCCTAAAAGTATGCAATATTTTGTTTATCAATTGTAAAACGAGACATATTAGCTTAATTTTTAAGGTTATAATTTAAAACAAAAAAAAGATGTTTAAAGCACAGTTTATTTGAAAGTTTATAACAATTTTATTTGTCGATTTTGTTTAAGTCTTAATTTCGTTTTACTCATTCTGCAAATATGCAATATTTTTTATTTTTGGAAAGGAATTCATAGTTTTTAGAAACAGTTACAGCCTGTTCATCGATTTCGAACGGTAACGTTCGCATAGAAAATTACATTTAAAACAAAAACAAATTTTAGAATTTTGTTTTTGTTTTACATATAATTTTCTATGCGAACGATAACGTTCGAAATCGTTAAACAGGCAGTTAATTTTATAAAAAACAACAAAAAAATTGTGATGAATTCTTAGGAAAAATTTTAACATGTGTAGCCCTAAAATATGCAATATTTGTTATATATATTTTAAAAAAAAGTAAATTAATCTTAAAAAACTTCCTTCTTTTACAAATTTCCTAAAACTATGCTAACATTTTTATTTTTCTGTTCTATGCCCTGCGACAAACAACGTCTTAAATTTTGTAAATCTAGAGTTTTCTTTTTATCTTCAAAAAATATCTCCTTAAGATATTTTTGCACTTCTTTATCCACAAAACAATTGGTCTAAAATCTCACAAATTTTGTTTTCTGTCTCATTAAATTATGCCTAAAAACATACCACAACAACAACAACAACAACAAAAAAAGCCAAAGGTAAAAGGAACAACACAGGAAACTACAGACATCACCAGAAGTATCGGTAATTTTTCTTTTCAAATAAAAATCCTCATTTTATTAACAAGAAATCACAACTTTATGATTATTTTCTCACCTCAATTCAATGGCAACTGCAAACATTTATTTCTTTTTACACAAAATTAACTACATTACTAATGGCCAGCGGCAGCAGCCGAACAAACAAAAAAATAAATTCAAAGAAAATATAGAAATGCTGCAAAACGAAAAAAAAAAAAAAATTGCTGGAAAAATGTAATGGGAAGTTAGAAAAACTCACAGTCGTTTTTGGGAAAACATTTTGATAAATTTACTACACAAATTGTGAACTTCATTTAGAACATTTTACCAACAAAACGGTGGGTGTTTTATCATTTAATTTTTGTAGTATTCTGGCAAACTTTTCTTTTTTATACTTTTGGTAAAATAATGAGGTTGTTTTTGGTTGTTTCTCCGTTTCTTTTCAATACTTTGCAACATTTAAGTAAAAAAGTCAAATGAAAAATACAATAAAATTATAAAGAAAACGTGCAGTGTTCAGTTTTATTTTGAATCCAGTTTTATACTCTACAATATGGCGTTTTTTCTTTGCATGTTAATGGCAATAACAACAATATCAACCAACCAGCATTTGCTCTTTCAGTTTTGCCATCTTCATGATACTTGAACCATTTTTTTTTTGTTCCATCTTTTCCATTTTAATGTGTGCATGTGTGTTATTGTGTGTGTGTGTGCTAAGCAGTCAAAATCTAAGAATGGCAGGGTATTTTTATACTTAATCTCAAGAGGCTAATTTATGATGATCATTTGTTTAGTTAAAAGCATTGGCAAGAAATAGAAACAAAAACATCAGCAACAACACACAAGCATTAATATCAGCAAGAGCAGCAGAGTAGCAGTAAAAACATCAAAAAATAGTCGCTATTCTTGACCATTGACGTGCTTGATTTTTTTCCCAAAAAGAGCAACGAGACATACAAATTTTAAACAACAAATATTTGCTGAAAGTCTAACAAATTTTTTATATTAAAAATTAAGTTTTACAAAAGAATAAAACGTTGAATAGCGAGCAGCATAATAAGTTTCATAAAAAGTTCTAAAACATCTAAAGAAAACAAATTTTCCATGACAAATTTTTACATAAAATTTCGTTCTGCCAAGCGATAGCAACAAATTTGCTCTAAAGATCGATAGCTACACATTTTTAAAAAAAATTTTATGCTATAAAAATAACAGCATATTTTCTAAAGAAATGTTGTTCTTAAGAGCGATAACAACACGTTTTTTAAGAAAATTAAATACCATGAATATTTAACAATAAATTTTCTAAAGAAATTTTGTTCTAAAGAGCGATAGCAACAAATTTACTAAAGAAGTTTGGTTCTATAGAGCGATAGCAACTCATTTTTGTAAAAAAATTCAATACCATGGAGGGTTAACAACAAATTTTCTTACGAAACGCAACAAATTTACTAAAGAAATTTGGCTCTATAGAGCAATAGCAACACATTTTTTTTGAGAATTAAATACCACGGAGGGTTAACAACAAATTGTCTTAAGAAATTTTGTCCTATAGAGTGATAGCAACACATTTTTTTAGAAAATTGAATACCATAGAGGGCTTACAACAAATTTACTAAATAAACTTGGCTTTATAGAGCGATAGCAACAAATTTACTAACGGAATTTGGCTCTATAGAGCGATAGCAACACTTTTTTTAAGCAAATTAAATACCATGGAGGATTAACAGCAAATTTTCTAAAGAAATTTTGTTCTTCTAAAAAAATTTTGTTCTATAGAGCGATAGCAACACATTTTTTTAGAAAATTTAATAACATAGAGGGCTTACAACAAATTTACTAAATAAATTTGGCTCTATAGAGCGATAGCAACAAATTTACTTAACAAATTTTGTTCTATAGAACAATAGCAACACTTTTTTTAAGAAAATTAAATACCATGGATGATTAAGAACAAATTTTCTATAGAAATTTTGTTCTATAGAGCGATAGCAACAAATTTACTAACGCAATTTGGCTCTTTAGAGCGATAGCAACACATTTTTTAAGAAAATTAAATACCATGGAGGATTAACAACAAATTTTCTAAAGAAATTTTGTTCTATACATCGATAGCAACAAACCTTCTAAAGAAATTTGGCTCTAAAGAGCGATAGCAACACATTTTCTAAGAAAATTAAATACCATGGAGGGTCAACAAAAAATTTTCTAAAGAAATTTTGTTTTATAGAGCGATAGCAACAAATTAACTGAAGAAATTTGGCTCTATAGATCGTTAGCAACACATTTTTTAAAATGACAACACATTTTCTAAAGAAATTAAGTTCTATAGAGACATTTTTTTCAATAGAGCGATTGCAAAAATTTTATTAAGGAAATTTAATGCTATTAACCAGTAGCAACAAATTTACTGAGGAAATTTCTTGCCTTCAAGCAATAAGAACACATTTTCTTAAGAAATTAAATGCTACCGAGCAATAGCAAAACATTTTTAAGGGAAATTGAATACTTAAGAGCGATAGCAACGTATTTCCGAAAAAAGTTTTTTGCTCTTAAGCGATGGCAACAAAATTTTCCAAGAAAAATATTCGTGTTGTTGAGCGTTAGCAAGCAACTTACTAACAGCTACCGATAGCAAAAACTTTTCTTTGAGTATCCTTGACTAGCTTTAAATTAATTACACGACTTAAAGCTTTTCTGTAAAAACGAATATCAGAAAATACAGGGTGGTTTATAAGTAACGTAATGATCGCCAATAAAAAAGCTTTAGTTGGACGAGCTGTGACTCCAACTAGTTGAAACCACAATTCTAGATTGTTGTTTACCTCGGGCCTTAAAAATGTTTCCATCATTGGCCAGTAATGAATGCCATTTACATCAACCGCAACTTGTTCTTCGTTTTCTGGAAAAAAATATAGTGCAATGATATATTCTTAAGTGATTCTTGCAGTGTACAAACAGAGGTGAAAAAAGTTGCGTGTGAAAAAGGCCCGAATCATTTGCGAATTCAGCTTTCGAAGAAAGAGACAGAAAGCGTTTTATGGTAGTGAAGTGACAATGTGAAAAGACAGGCAGCTACAATCAACACCAATCTCGTCATCAGTACAAAAATAGCACGCTACAAATCACGTTAAATAATAGGAATAGTTCAACAAACTTTTTGTTTTGGGCAAACTAATTTCTTTAGTAAATATACTTTTGTCTTGTAATGTTTATTTCTTACTTTAATATAATTTAATTAAGTTGTGGTAAACTTATAGTTAAAATTTGCAACAGTTTTGCAAATAAATCTCAATTAAAGAAGTGTGTGTTCATTGTTTTGTGGCATACGTGATGTTGCAAAGAGAAATGCAAAAAGGGCAGCTTTCGATGAGATAGAAAAAAACACAATATCTTTTATCTCGTGTCACCTCTGGTGTACTCTATGGTTATTCCAATCCATGTATTCTTGGATTTTAAAGGCCCTTTATTTTTATTAACCTTTAAATCACTTGTGTGAAAACCACACTAGGTACACTAAATAAACTTCTTGACCTAGTTAGCAATATCAATTCAGTATTGAAAACAAATTTTTTGATTAAAAAATATTTTTTAGAAACGAAATATTTCAGAACTTACGTAAGTTACCCTCGTGTGTGGTTTTCCACACATATGTAGTTTCAGCAGGCAGGTGTGAATACATTTGATATTGTTGCGAACTGCATGCAATGTATGTTTTTTAAAGTGAGTGGTTATAAAAAATACACAAAAGCTTTGTAGGGTTTGTTATTGATCTCCAATGGGATAAATACATCATTAAAGTTACGAAAATCATGACTTTGATTAAAAACGAACTGTAGCGCCCCCGCAAAGTGTTATTTGAGGGTTAAGGTTAAAATGTTCGTCATAGCTCATTATTCGTTATGATCTTTGTTTCTGAATAATCGAATGCTGGCTTTTAAAATAAAATTGAATAACTTTGAGTATTTGTTTTAAAAAATAAATTTTGAAAAAAAAACAAAAATGAAATTAAAATATGCGCCACCCTGTCGAAAGCCAACAATATTAAATCGAAATAGGACTAAGTCAAACTACACATTTGAAGAGAAAGAGACATAGAGAAAGCTAGAGTTAAGTATATATACAAAATAATAGAATATATTCAGTTTTCTTTACGGTTTTGAAAACAAAAACAAAAAAATTGCTCAAGAAAATTGAAGAAAAATATAAGTTTTGAAGAAAATGTATAAAAAAACAAAATTATACAGAAAAATAATAGACGAAAGTAAAACTGAATTCGTAATATCCACCCACAATGCATAAAAGAGCTTGTATCAATTACAAGTTCCTTTTTGTTATCAAAAACACACAAACACACGTATACACTTGAATCACATTCTACTTCTGCATGAACATGAATTTTGTGGTGTGTGTGAGCAAATGTCTGTGTTTGTTTTTAATAGATAACTAAAGTAATTTATTTTGGTATGGAGGTCATGGAAATATATAAACGAAAACATTTCATTCTTATTTTATATCCTTAAACATGTATGTGTGTGAGCAATATAAACTTTTATGTATGTGAAAATTGTTCATATGTGTGTGTTGGTTAGTCTTATTTTATACTCTACATATCACTTACGCATCATGGTCTTTTATTTATTTATTTTTTATTTGTCGTTGTTGTTCTTGGTGCTGTTGGTGTTTACTCCTAAAAGAAGGCAATCTTTATTTGATATTGTGCATATAAAATTGCTAAAATTACGTGTATGTTGTTGGCCATATTTTCTTTAGTTTATGTGTCTCATACAAGAAAATTGTCTTTTTCTAATGGACTTTTAGGTGTATCTGTATTTATCTGTGTGTGTGTGTGTGTGTTATGTGTTTGTAAAATATCTCTAAGGGGTTTTTTTTTGTTTATTTCCTGGTAATTTTATACCTTCATGTTTTCTTATTTTGCTTTCTTGGTTTGCTACTTTGCTTTTGCAAGGAGTTGGAGAATCTTAAAACTGATTTCATTTCATTTAAGAAAATTACTATAATTTAAGAAAGTTTATAAAACAAATTATTTATATAGATTCAATTAGCTTAAGGAAAATGGAAAATGGCAAAAAGGTTCCTAAAACAATTTTAATAAGCAACGATTTTTTTCTATTTTCGTTAACAGGAAATTGTGGTTTGCTGTCGTGTCGTGGTGATTTGTATGAAAGAAAATTTATTTTTCGTAAAATATTAAACAATTTTGTTCAGTAATAAGAAATTTTAATTTAATTTAAAAAAATATTTGCTTTAGTAAGAGACAGTATTAGATTTTAAACATTAAATTTATATTTTTCCTAAAAGTATGCCACAGATTCCTTAATATTATTTACCCTTCACCTCAGGTGGAAAGTGTATATATAAGTTTATCATTCCTTTAGCAATTCCTTCAATATCGACCTTAGACCCTATAAAGTAGATATACTCTGGATTCTTATGATTGGCGAAGTTGACAATGTCCGTCAGTATGTTGAAATGTGTTTTCTTCCAAGGACCCCAGATAAGTTGTGGGCTAAGTTGTCATATATTTATATCGTGTTAAATCCAGAATAGTTTCCTATTTAATCTTAGCCACATCATTGTAGAAGTGGCTAAGCTATAAACATAAAACCAAGAACAAAAAGTTTTCTAAAAACAATAATTAGTATTGTGGTTATTTTGTTGAACTATTTATGGTTTTTAATCCAAATTTTTAATATTTTTAATTAGGCTTAAGTTCATGAAATTTAATTTTTATTAAATTATTTTTATGAAGAAAGGAATTTTACAACATGAAAATCAATTAAAATTGTTACTGACAATCTTTCATTCTTGACGTGGCTCGGGCTCGAACCCTGGCCGGCAGGTTACCATGACATGTTTCGATCGCAACCACTCGATCTCCTCAGATGGATTTGCCGTCTTACACTCGCAGCCATCGACGACTGCTGACTGCTTTCTAAAAACTAAATAAATATATTCTCCAATCCTGCCCATATTTTGTCGGATATTGTGTATTGATAACTAAGATGCTTGTACAGAATTTGGAAACTTTGGCTCTTGCCATTTGCCAGATCAATAGAAATATGTTCGAGAGGTGCCATGCCCACTTCTCTAATCATGCTTAAATTATTAGCGAAGTTGTATATTGATAACCCAGCTATGTGCACCAAATTTGACAAGTTTGCTTTCACCGTTTCTTAGATATATATATATATTGTGCCACGCCTACTTCTTCAATCCTGCCTACATTTTGTCGGATGTTGTCTATTGATAACCTTTTGAGACTTTGGCTAGTGCCATTCCCCAGATAAACAAAAATAAACAAGAAGGAATTTATGGTTGAAATTATAGGCTGTCTTGATTTTTTGCTTATATCTCAGCCATTTTTGTACCGATCAGGCTTAAATTCAATAGAAAAAAAAAAAAATCTGGAGCATATGTGACAGAAATGTATACCAGCCAAGTCCCCATCGTATCTGGGATTTTTGGAAAATCCATTTCAACAGACCGACGCACATAGGGGTTTTTTGCCAATCTAGCCGGACATTAAGCAAAAAATTTTTTTTAAGAAATGGAAAAATTTAAGTACGCAGCTCGACAGACAACAAAGTTCTGCATCGTATAGTGAATTTTCAAGTCTTTTGCTTGAGATTTGTGGTTTTGGGACACTGTTAAAACCAGGAAAGTTGATTAAATTGCATGCGTGTTCATTGACTTTTTACGGTTTTGGGAGGTTTACAATATATTTTTTTGTAGATAAACGAATAAAGATTTTACATTGAATTTTTTTTTCTGTGAAAGACTATATAAACAGCTAATTATGAAAATTTTTAGAAAAATTTTATTTGAATTTTTTATGATAAAAAAATTAGTACGAAATTAAAAAAAACGATTTTTTTGTTCACTTTTTTGTAAAAAAAAAAAATTTAAAAGGTTTTTGAAGGTGAGTTCCGCTGAGTTCTTAAAAATTTTATATATCACGATAAAATTTGAAATCTCTACTTTTAAATTCAAAAAAAAAACGTTGCGCGTTGTTGCGCCATTTTTTTTTATGATTTTTTGAAAATTTCACCTTTTTTCTGTTTTTGCTCATCTTGCATAGGTACATATGATAGAAACCCTTTCGTCAGTCATAAAATGTTTTGGTTGTACGTAGATGGTTTTTATTTAAATTATTACATATAAGCCTAATATTACCTGTGTAAAAAAAGGGATGTGCGAAACAGTAAGTAACGGGTTTTAACCACCTGTGCGGCCGCTAAAGGACGTTATTTAATAGAGCAAAATAAATGTACCTGTTTTCCATAACTTTTAAAATCATTAACAACAAAAATAATATATAATAAAAAATCAAATCTGGGCTCTAGGTACTTAGTTTTTTTAAATATATATTGTGGTTTTTGCATAAAATTGTTATCAGAACCATTTTGAAGCTTCGAGAGTAAAATGGAAAAAGTGTATACGAATTTAGAGTTATTCCAAATTATACAAGAATGTAGTTCTAAACTCGTTGAAGAGAAATTACAATTTTTAGTTAGAAAATTGTGCGAAATTTCAAAATGTCAGGGAGATAGTGACATATCAGTAGTAAATCAATGCTTAAAGAAATTCAAATATTTTTTTAAAATATTTTGGCATTCAGCACAAAGAAAAAAGGATCGATTTGTAAGCATGCATGCCAAATGGCTGGAAGGAACAGTGACAATACCTTTTTTTGGGAGTTCATCTTCAAAACGACTACAAAAGCCGTTTGTTGAATTGACCGAAAGAAGTAAGAGAAGAAAAACTGAAATCTTGCGAACTCAAACCGATGCTGATTTATTGATGCACGCTACCCAAACACAACTACAAACGTCTGGAAAAAAAGATGCCTCAGGTCTGCTTAAAGAAATTGTGTCTTCTCCGGCAAGAGCTACAAAAATAAAGCATACAAAGCTGTACAAGAGGATAAAGTAAAACAGCTAACCCCTCTAAAGGCTCTTTCTATATTTGTAGAAGCTGATCTTTCTCGAAAACAATATGAAATAATCCGAAGTGCCGCTAAGAAGGTTTATCCTAGCTACAAAATTCTGCAGAGAGAGAAAAGTGAATGCTATCCTCCAAAAGAATCATTTGAAGTAACGGAAACATGTGCTCAAATAAATCTTCAGGATTTGCTTAATCATACTGCAAGTAGATTACTTACATATTTAAAAGATGTTTTATGTGATTCACAAATAGAAGAATGCAACTCCCTCGAACTAATAAGCAAATGGGGCTGCGATGGATCACACCAGGCACAATTTAAGCAAAAGATGAAAAATGATGCTTCTGATTCTCATATTTTTCAGAGTAGTTTCGTACCGCTTCGACTAATATATGGTGCAAAAAAGGAGAAAATATTATGGCAAAATCCAACTCCTTCATCACCGCGATATTGTAGACCTATTCGCATCAGATTTGTTAAAGAAACTGTAGATGTAATCCAAGAAGAAATTAATTATGTACAAGATGCCATTACTACATTACAAAACACTAATTTTTTAATGGAAGGAAAGTTATATTCCATAAAACATACAATGGTATTTACAATGATAGATGCAAAAGTATGTAATGCCGCAACACAAACTACGTCCACAATGAAGTGCTATATTTGTGGGGCTACTTCAAAAGAATTTAACAATTTGAAAATCAAAAGGGATATAGACGTAGATGCACTTTCTTTCGGATTATCTACTTTGCACGCCAGAATTCGTCTATTTGAGAGCATATTACACCTATCGTATAAACTCACAGTAAAAAAGTGGCAATTAAGATCGGATGAGGACAAAACTATTGTTAATGAGAGGAAAAAAACTATCCAAGAAAAATTTAGAAGTGAATTAGGGCTAATAGTGGATGTACCGAAGACTGGATTTGGAAACAGCAACGATGGTAACACCAGCAGACGATTTTTTTCCAATCCTGAATTAGCTGCAGAAATAACTGGAATTGCATTGGATTTCATCTACCGGATCAAAGTTATTATTGAAGTAATTACAAGTGGTCACAAAATCCATTTGCACGAGTTTGCCAATTATTGCTTAGACACTGCAAAACTTTACGTTACTCTATATCCCTGGCATCCTATGACACCTACAATGCACAAGATTTTAGTACATGGCGCAACTGTAATGAGTGAGGCATTGTTGCCTATCGGGCTTGGAATATTTTAGAAAAATATTATTCGAATAATAGAGCTACTACCTCAATTTATTTTAAATCTATTCTTGACGCTCCTTCAGTAAAGTTTAATTCTAAAAGTGTGGGAAATTTTATAGATATAATAAACGAAAGTTTGCAAGCATTAAATGTAGTGAAAATTGATCCAGCGGAAATGTATCAATCCTTAATCTGTTTTATATTGCAAAGAAAATTGGATTATCAAATGAGAATCCAATTTGAGCAATTTTTGGGTGCATCTAGAGAATTGCCAAAGGTAGACCAATTGATTGAATTTTTGCAACAAATTCAATATTCTCTAGATGCATGTCAGCAGTTTACAAAATGGGATCATGAAACAAATAATTTTCGGGAAAATAACAGAAAAGAATTTCAATATTCTAGAAAGCAAGAAGAACAGAAAGAGGATTTTGGGTCAAGTAACATGAAATGCTTATTGGGATGCTCTATAAATCATAATTTATTTAGATGTTCCAAATTTAGAAGTTTATCTGTTAAAGATAGATTGGAGAAGGTAAAAGATTTTAAAGTATGTCACAAATGTCTTTCCTCAGGTCATTTTACAAAAAAATGCCCTACTAACTTCAATTGCAGAATATGCAAACATGACCATAACACTCTTCTCCATGAAGAAAAATTCCAGCAGAAAACGGTATTGGTAAACAGTGATAATGAAGATAATAATAATGATTACGTCTTCTTATCTACAGCAATTGTTCAAGTTAAAACTGGAGATAATAAATGGATAGACTGTCGAGTATTATTAGATAATGGTTCTCAGCTAAATATAATAACAAAAGAATTTAAAAACAAATTAAAATTACCTGATATTATTAAGATAAATAAAAAAATAGAGGGATTACAAATGAAAAAATCATCGGTACAGGAACAAATAGGCATAAACATTAAATCAAAGGTATCTGAATATAAAACTTTCTTAAATGCTGTGGTAATGAATAAGATTGTGTCTGATGTACCAAGTTCTAAGATGTTAGCAGGAAATTTTCCTGCCAATACTAAGTTAGCAGATCCTCAATACAATATACCAAGAGGAGTTGATTTACTTCTATCAAACGAATTTGTATTTGATCTCATATGCAATGGGAAAATACAAGATAAAACAACAAAAACAAAATTACAGAACACAAAATTGGGTTGGGTAGCCTACAGTATGACAAAGTTAGATGGTATTAGTGAAAATACTAAAGTTACGGTAAACACAACATGCGAAGGTATATTGGAAAAATTTTGGGAACTAGAAGAAGTACCAAAAATAAATCATTTAACAGCCATGGAAGAGAAGTGCGAAAAATTATTTGATCAGAATATTAAGAGATTGGCAGATGGAAAATTTCAAGTAGCAATACCTTTTAAAGACCATATTAGCAAATTGGGCAATTCTGACTTTGTAGCTAAAAGAAGATTTTTTTCTCTAGAAAGAAAATTAAGCAAAAATCCGGAAATAGGTCAACAATATAAGGAGTTTATGTTACAATATTTGGAAATGGGGCATATGAAATTAATAAACATTAAAAATTTAAGAAATAATGTGTATTATGTACCACATCATTGTGTTATTAGACCTGAAAGTACAACTACAAAGTTGAGAGTTGTGTTTGATGCATCATGCAAAACTACAACAAATATATCATTGAACGATATTATGCACACGGGTCCTAAACTTCAGGAAAACCTTTTTAATATTCTACTAAGATTTAGAAAACATCGATTTGTTTTTTCAGCCGACATAGAAAAAATGTACAGGCAGATTTGGGTATCAGAGAATGATTTAAAATATCAGTTAATATTCTGGCGTTTTAACCCAACAGAGCAATTAAAAACATACGCCCTCAAAACTGTAACTTATGGTACGACATCAGCCCCATATTTAGCAGTTAAATGCCTGCAAAAAATTGCAGATTGGAAAACAAATCAATTTCCGGAAGAATCCGCAATCATAAAAAATGATTTTTATATGGATGATTTAATGACCGGAGGAGATTCATTAGAAAAGGTTACAATACTTAGAAAAAATTTAAACAAAATTTTGCTAGAGTTTGGTATGCCTTTAAGAAAATGGTGTGCAAATGATATGTCTTTATTAAATGGAGTAAATGAAAACCATATAGTAGAAAGTCTTAATATTAAATCAGAAGGTTCAAATTTTATTAAAACTCTAGGTGTTATATGGAATCCAAACGCAGACGAACTAAGCCTAAACTGTAAATGGGAGGCTGGCGAAACCATTTCAAAAAGAACCATACTGTCAGAAATTTCTAGATTATTTGATCCGCTAGGATTAGTTGGACCTGTCGTGGTGAGTACAAAAATACTGATGCAAGAATTATGGAAATTAAAAATAAATTGGGATGAAAAAGTACCAAAAGAAATTAGTCACAAATGGGAAAAGATAAAAAATAATTTTAAATATTTAAATGAAATAACAATACCTAGACATTTTATTAGTGTAAAACCAACACTTGTAGAATTACATGGCTTTAGTGATGCTTCAATGAAAGCATATGGTGCAGCAATTTATATAAGGTCAATAGACAGCTATGGAAATGTACATTCAAATTTGGTAGCATCAAAATCAAGAGTTGCTCCAATTAAATTGATTACACTTCCACGGTTGGAATTATGTGCCAGTGTATTACTAACAGAGTTGATGAAAGTAGTAATAGAGAGTCTTAAAATTGAGTTTAAAAACTTTTTCTTTTACACTGATTCTTCCATTGTATTAAGCTGGTTAAAGTTGGATCCGGCAAATTTGCAATTGTTTGTATCTAACAGAATTAATTTCATACAATCTAATACTAATATAGAATATTGGAGACATGTAAGGTCGGAAGAAAATCCAGCGGACCTTATATCTAGAGGACTAATGGCAAAAGAATTAATTCAAAATGAATTTTGGTTTAAAGGTCCAAAATTTTTACAGAAAACCGAGCCGTATTACTCTTCATTTATTTTGGAACCAAAAATTCCAGAACAAAAAAGAAGAGTTAATGTTTTGCTGGTAAAAAAGGTCGACTCTTTATATAACACAATTAATCATAGGAACAAATTTAACTTTCTTCAAAATAGTATAGCATATATTTTAAAGTTCATTCATTTAAGTAAAAGACAAAAATCTAAACCATTTTTATTTTTCAGAAAAGAAGCATTAAAATTTATTTTAAAAAATATTCAAAAGGAACACTTTGGAGAAGAATTAACCATATTAAAACGTAAAAAGATGCTTCCAAAATCATCAAAACTTACAACATTATGCCCTTTTTTGGACAACCAGGAACTGATTAGAGTGGGAGGTAGGTTAGAAAATAGTTCCTTAACTTTTGAGGCTAAACATCCAATTGTTCTACCTTACAAAGATGATATTGTTAGATTGTTAATAGAACAAATACATAAAGAACATCTACATATAGGCCCTCAAGGATTATTAACAATAACTAGACAACGTTTTTGGCCATTGAATGGTAGACAGTTGACAAAGGGAATTGTTAGCAAATGTTATAGATGTTTTAGAAAAGGACCAAGACAGTTGCATCAGTTGATGGGAAACTTACCGAAAGATCGGGTTATAAGGACTCGTCCATTTTTAAATGTAGGAATAGATTTTCTGGGTCCCATTACAATTCATTATAAAATTAGAGGAAAAAAGACAGACAAGTCATATGTATGTGTATTTGTTTGTTTTTCTACAAAAGCCGTGCATTTGGAAGTAGTTTCAGATTTAACCTCAGCAGCATTTATAGGGGCCTTAAAAAGGTTTGTAGCTAGGAGAGGTTGTCCACAGAAAATTTTTTCGGACAATGCAACGAACTTTGTAGGGGCTGCTAACAGTTTAAATAGAATTTATCAACTTTTTTCTGAATCCAATCACAAGAGGAATTTAAATATTTTCTGTGAAAATAATAGCATTGAATGGCTAACCATACCAGCAAGGTCACCTCATGTAGGAGGATTATGGGAAGCCGTCGTAAAGTCAGTGAAAAAACATTTTTATACAGTAACAGAGGGCACAATGACGTACGAGGAATTATATACTCTTATGACACAAATAGAAGCAATTTTAAATTCACGACCGTTGACTCCTTTGTCCGATGATCCTAATGACTTGCATGTCTTAACTCCAGGACACTTTCTAATTGGTGAGTCATTGACCACTTTTAATGATTCATTAAATAATCAGTGCTATCATAATGTACGAGAGCATTGGAAATCAGTGCAATCCAATATGGAAGAATTCTGGAGTCGATGGTCATTAGAATACTTATCCGAATTACAAAAAAGGTACAAATGGAAAAAACCTATAGAAAATCTTAAGCCGGGAACATTAGTTCTACTAAAAGAGGACAACATTCCTCCAATGAGCTGGAGGCGGGGGAGGATCATCCGAACCATATTAGGATCGGATGGTTTATGTAGAATGGTGGATGTAAGGACAAGCAATGGGGAGACCAAAAGGTCAATTCACAATGTTTGTCCTTTTCCCGCTGATGATGTCGAAGACGACATTAAAAAAGTGACTACGTTAATAAATAAAGAAGAAAATGCAAAGTATTCACATTTAGGTAATAATGCTAAGAGCAAAACTGAAAGAAGTTGTAGTAATAATGATATTAATTATAATACCCGTAGCAATAACGTCACTAAAAGATTGAAAAATAAAAATATGTTATTGGTTTTGTTATCATTACTATCCATACTTAATCCGATTAATGCCCAATTTGATATAAAAGAATTTAGTAATAAGACAGGTATATTTTTTGAAAAGGTAGAAACGGTAGGGTTATCAACAAGCTCGTGGAATATTTTAGTACATGTCAACATATCGGATTATATAGAAGCCAAATCATTCCTAGATGAAGCGAAAAGTACACTTGACAATTTAAGAAAAACGAAGCAAATATTTTCATCATCAGCAGAACAAAACCTATATACTATGTATGATCGGGTGTTGAACAGGCATGAATTAATAATGTCTTCAGTTCCAAGACGTAAAACACGATCTCTTTTGCCATTCGTGGGAAGTATACAGCATGCATTATTCGGTTTGATGGATGAAGAACATGCCGATAGAATATCACGAAAATTGAAACAAGGCTCTGAAGATAATCTGAAGATGCTGAACGTCATTCAAAATATTTCATCTGTTCAAGATATGACATTGGATGTGATTAAAAAAGAAAATAAGGTTGTTTTTAAAAATATTGTAAAGCTGAGCGAGTCCATAAAGTCATTGGAGACCGAAATACATGTGACGAAAGATGAAGCAGCACGAATCAGAGCAATAACAAACATTTTGATATCGGTGGAAATATTTGAGCAAGTACAAGAAGACATAATTGAAGTTCTTTTTAATTTGAAAGGCAACTTCATTCACCGAATACTGCCTGTAAAGAAATTTAAGCAACAAATTGAAATGATCAAGACAAAGATAAGTCGGAACTTGCGTCTTCCTTCAGAAAATCCTATTGAAATGGAAAGAGTGGCTCAGGTATCAACAAGAACAACGACAGATTTCATCCTGTTTAATATACGTCTTCCTTTAATCAACAAGGAGATTCTTCAAGCGTATGAAATTTATACGTATCCCATTCTACACGACGGATTATCTATAAAAATTTATACAACCGACAGATATATTCTTGTCAATGAACGAAAGAATTCATACTACAAGTTAGACAATAATGAATTTGGTCATTGTCAAAAAATGAATCAGCTGATGTTATGCAACCAAATTCATCCAATGTTTAAGATGAGAGGTACAACTAGTTGCGAGATGGAACTCTTCTTAAAGACGAATAATATTCCTAATAGTTGCGAAATAGAAATAAAAAGATTCAAGAACTATTGGCAACAGATGCACACTGCAAACTCTTGGGTATTTTCTGTTAAGGAAGATACGTCAGCAGATGTAATATGTAACGATAAAATCCATCCGATCATAATAAAAGGTGCTGGTATATTAAAATTGTATGCTGAATGTCAACTCGATTCAGCTGAAGTAAATCTTTGGGCTTACGATGTATATGATTCAGAAGTAAGCTATGTTTTCCCAACAATTAACATCTCGAAATTCATACCAGCGATTGCTCACGTTAAGATTGCTGGTGAAATGGAAATATACAAAATTCCGGACATCCCAACAGCAACCAGTTTATTTGGATTAACTACACAACTCAACGTTCATCATCTGACACATTATGGTATCAGCATTACAACAATAATAATAATCTGTGTTATTATATTTGCAGTTGTTTACATATTTAGGAAGCTGTGCATTATATCTTCAAACTATTTACCCGCAACCGTTGCTCTACCTAGATTAATGTAATTATATTGTAAAAGGTATTAATTCTTTATTATTTAACTAGATTAATGTAACTATAATGTTAAGACTAAAAGATGTATACGTATAAAATATTAACGAGATAACAATTTGTTAAAAGACTACAATCTTTCAAGCTATATCAAAATTTTCTTCTCTGGAGGGTAATTTTGCTATTTTCTTTATTGCCTCACCAGTTAATTTTGATTTTAATACACACATCTTTTGTGTTTTTGAAATTGGTTGATTCATTATTAATTGTTCAAACAATTCTTTAAATGTATCCCATTCCGTAGTTTTTCCATCAAATTGTGGTAGGTCAATTGATGGCAATGTAAATGGAAGGGATTTAAAACTTATTCCAATATTTGAAATCTCCTGATATGAATCACGCAATGAGTAGAATACCTCAGTCAACTCATCATCAGGAAATTCTCCAATATATTGAAAGAACACTTTTTCTGCAATTTCAAACTTGTCTTTTACAGCATCAATTGTTATCTTTTTACATTTGAAATTGTCTATATTTACTTCTACCTCATCTAAAATATACTGAAATTGCCGTTTCAAACCAGCATGTTTTTCCCTTTCATACTCTAGCTTCACAGCAAATTTTTTCATTTCACTTTCTTCCTGAGGTAAACATTTTTTAGCCTGTATATTAGAAATAGAAGCTTGTTGCCGCATTTCTTGCTGCTCTATTCTGTCTTTTACATTTTGATACAATTTTTCAAAATTTTCTGAAATTTCCTGCACCTTCTTCACAAAGTCTGTTTTAAAATAATTATTCTTTTCCATTGTTGCGGAAGGTGGTCGGAGCTCTTTATCATTTTTATTAAATTCTTCAACTGAATTTTTAAACGATTCTCTTGTTTTTTTTACTTCAATTTTTAATCCCTGCTCATTAACATTGCCCTGAGCTAAAGCACTCAGAGCATTGTAAAGGCCTGAAATTTTCTGCCCTAACTTCTCCTGGTATTGGATAATATCGATAGGATTCATTATTTTTATTTTTATTTTTACTTACTTGAAATTGTTATTACTTTTTTCAATTATCACGTCGGGGTCACCAAAATGTTAATTTCCGCAGGAATTGAATACACACTTACTCGTTTAACTTTAAAATAGAACATTAATCTAGTTAAATAATAAAGAATTAATACCTTTTACAATATAATTGCATTATATCTTCAAACTATTTACCCGCAACCGTTGCTCTACCTAGATTAATGTAATTATATTGTAAAAGGTATTAATTCTTTATTATTTAACTAGATTAATGTAACTATAATGTTAAGACTAAAAGATGTATACGTATAAAATATTAACGAGATAACAATTTGTTAAAAGACTACAATCTTTCAAGGCCGCCAGAATGTTGAGTTTGAAATAACATCTGGTGTACACACATCATAAACAGATTACAATCTTTCAAGGCCGCCAGAATGTTATTTTAAACTCAACACGTGGTACACACATATAATATGTAATACATACATGCATGTGAGCGATCCTTTATTTTCTAATAAACACTAATGCGTTTATAACGATCGTTTTATCTTTTGTTTATTTAGGGTGCATGTATGTATTATTGTAATTTATAAGATCTAGTAGGTAGGAATATTGTTACTGTTTTAGTGATAAGAATTTAGTATTTAAGTGAAATAATAATATGTAAATAAATGAGTTCTATTTTAAAGTTAAACGAGTAAGTGTGTATTCAATTCCTGCGGAAATTAACAGGGCTATTATCAGAAGAAGCGTCTGAGGCACGAAATAAACATTTTCGGCTTTACAGGCAGAATTTTGCTAGAAAGTTTTCGAGGGTTCAGTGTAACAAAGATGTTATAAATAGACTTTTGCTCAGTTCTGACCCACTGATTACTAGTATAAGACCAACTCCAAAAAAAAAGTCACTACCCTTTACGAAAGAAGCAATTTCTTTTATGCTTCCACCTGTACTTGGCTCTGAAGAGAATTCAGATTCAGAAGAGGATTTTGAAGAAGCAGACGAAGAAGAACCATGGCACTCATCATCATCTTAGTGCAAAAGAGAAGTTATTTTAAATAAATTAGTTGTTATTATTTTAAATAAAATTTGCTGTTACTATTATAAATAAGTTATTATTACGAATATATTAATTATTTTCAGATAAATTAAATACTATAAAATATATAAAAGTCACATAAAATCTTAAAAATTAATATGTTTTGGAAATTAGCAAAAAAAAAAAAAATTTTACAGGGTCGTTCCGGGGGGGGGGGGGTGTTTGGAGGGATATCTCCCCCTACCCATTAAAGTTCAAAAATTTAATTTTTATAGTATTAAGGCGTTAGTAATCTATTTCTTTTAATATTTACATTTTTTTTAAATATTATTTTATGTAACCGCCCTCAAAAGGGGGCGGGGGGCGAAAAGTGTAATTTTACGATCTCATGGGTCTTATTTTAGGTTTTTTAACTTTCGCCGACGTTAAAAGTTGCATTTGCCAAACAAAAGTATGGGAAAAGTTTAAAAAAAATTGCATTTTTCAGAGGTTGGATTAGTTCTTCTAGGGGGAACATTTTCCTCCTTGGTCCGATTTTATTTATTTTTTAGGTTTACCTGCCTATGACAATATCACATATTTCTGCCAAGTTTCATCGATCTAGGGGCACTCAATAACTTTTAAGAAGCAATATAAGCTAAAACAAAAAGTAATGTCCGGCTAGATTGGCAAAAAACCCCTATGTGCGACGGACAGGTGGATATCGTTAAACAAACTTCGCTTCTCATAAGAGCCTAGGATATACATATATATTAGAGCGACTCACCAAAAAAAGTGCTCGATGTACCCTCCTAAAAATTAACCTTGGACTTTTTTAAGATGACATTTTAAATATTTCGGCTCCAGCTGTGACCACTCGTGAGCTGGACAAGTTTAAAAAAAGGGTCTATTTTTTCATGTTTTGTTAATTTGAGAATCTGTTTCCATACCAACATATACCAATTGGATATCATAAGAAAGGTTTTTTTTAAGGCGCGTCCAACTGTATATACAATTTGTCCAAGGACGATCATCCATGTCCTTTTTTTAAGGATTTTCTGTAAAAAAAACGGTTTTTGAATTTTTTGTTCGGGGTTGTTTGTAATAAAAGTGCCAAATTAACACAGTCTAATCTTTAGTTGATTTAATTAAATACGTGTTTCAGCTTTTTTTGAAATTCGTGCTAGTTCGCGTTTTGACAAAAATGCAATGGGGTGGTAGCCCTTCGTTTTAAATAGGGCAATATGGGTATCAAATTTTTCTTTTGCCAACTACATCATCTTTGTATGTAAATAATATAGATTTTTGCAAATTAGATGCATTTTACACGGTACTCTGGAATATATATTTTTTTAAAGAAAATCCTTAAAAAGGACATGGATGATCGTCCTTGGACAAATTGTATATACAGTTGGACGCGCTTTAAAAAAACCTTTCTTATGATACCCAATTGGTATATGTTGGTATGGAAACAGATTCTCAAATTAACAAAACATGAAAAAATAGACCCTTTTTCAAATTGGTCCAGCTCACGAGAGGTCAAAGCTGGAACCGAAATATTTCAAATGTTATCTTAAAAAAGTCCAAGGTTCATTTTTAGGAGGGTACATCGAGCACGAATTTTGCTTCCATACAACTTGAGTCGCTCTAATATATATACATACTTGATATGGTCTAAGACCAATATTGTAGAAATTACAAACGGAATGACAAACTTATATAAACCCTTTTAGGTTCGGTGAATGGAATTACTAAATCAGAGTTGCGCCTAAAAACACACCTCATTTGCATACTGCCAAATTCTCTTAAGTAATAAAACATAAACACCCAATATTTAAAGAAACAAAAAATTCAATGCCTTTATTTACACTGTGCAATAAAATTTAGACATTTTGTTTCTTAACTATAGTAAAGTTCGATATATACGAACATTTCAGCAAGCATTACATTTTATGCCAATGCCTACTTTTATAACATTGAATAATCGAAGGAAACAAGTAAGAATAGAGAAAACAGAAGAAAACTGCATATATTATCATATCTAATCATCGAATATACTACGTGTATGGTAATTCCATTGAATTTTATTGCATACTTTACTTTATTTCTTGATTTTCTTTCATTGAGTGTTGTTTTCTTTTTTTCTTTTTTGTCTCTTATTTTTAGCTGTTTTTGTATTTTTAACCAGCCTTCATTCATACTTTTGTACTTAGTTAACACAATGATCTATTTACATAATCTTAATCTAAAGCCATTCGTTTACTTTGTATAGTAATCCTATTAAGAGCGCCAACAGCAGCAAAATACATAACATATATACAAACTCTCCTCTTAAATATATACAAAAATGTTGCATATTTCTCGGCTGGTTAGAGAAATAACTAAAGTTGGTAGTTGGGTTTTATTGTAGTATTTTACCACTTAAACTTAAAATGTTGAGTGGAAATCAAAAAAAAAATTTGTTTCAGTTCTTTTGTTTATTTGTTTAACTGGCCTTTGCTGGCGTAATTCTTACCATTTACACAAAACCTTAAAAAAAAGAATAAAAGCGTTAAAACCCCTAAAAGTAGCTACAGAAAAACATTGTGATTTTTATAGCTTTTAATACAATTTATTTTAATTTCTTATTTTTCTTTTAAACATTTTTCTACTATTTCCTGCTTCTTTCGCTGTTTTAAGTTTTACTGGTATTGGGGAATTAAATAGACGAATAAAGAATGAGGGTTAGGGATGAAAAGTTAAGTATAACTGGAAGGAAAAATAGTCAAGGGAATAAAAAAAAAAAAAAACTGGTATTGTATTATGTATTTAGGAAAAATTAGCAATTAAATTTTGTTTTATATAAATTCTGAGTTTCATTTATATCTCAACATAATTCTTCGTTTTAATTTATGTGCTCTTAAAAATGAAGATGGGATTTTTAAAAAGAAAGCATTTTCGAGAAAGAATTTAAAAAATTTTGGAATTGTTGAAATCGTTTGTATGATAAAGATCATATCACAGACTGTTGCAGTAATTTCATTACCTCATTTCCTATGAAATCCTAAAAGTAGGCAACAGTTTTTTTAATTGTATTTAAAAAGCCCTTAGAAAGAAAAAAAAACGTAAACATAATTAATCGAAGATAAAATAAAATAAGCTCGAATGAAAGTTTAAGGTCTTTTTGTAATTTAATTCAGAATGAAGTAACAAATGTTTTTATTAATATTTTCAAATATATTTTTTTTTACTCAACAACTTATTCAAATAAATAAAATTTGTATAAATCCCCAACTCTGCTCCATTTCATGGTCATGGATTTATTTGTATATATTTTTTAAATTGGTTTTGCTTGTGACGTAAATTTAACATCAAATCAATTACAATTGACAGTTCTCTCTCTCTCTCTCTCTCTCTCTCTTTCTCTCGTTTAAAATAACCATTCTAAAATTTACAAAATCGTCATGAAAACACCAAATGACACATTAAATTAAAAGCAGAACACCAAAATCAAATGAAAACGGGGTAGTGGCAACAAAGCCATAACTTTTTAGTGATGTATTTTACGGTCTTCCTTTTCTTCGCTTATTTTATTTCTGGCCATATTTCGTTTTAATATTACATTGGTTTCATGACATTTGCCAAAAGCTATCAGCAGCAACATTTATATTCGTTTATTTCTTAAACATTTTCGTTTTTCTTTTCAAAACCAGCCCACAGTGGGAGATTTTGTAAAAAATAAATAAAAAAAAAAATCTAGATCTCGTAAATGGTTGGTCGGACTGGAATAAATTTTCAGATCACAATTAAGGACTTGTAATCGAGTTTGAGTCTTAGACTTGGTATATATAGAATATAGACATGTCAAGATGACCGCCATATGTTCCCAAAGTGGGGCACCTTGTGTACTACAAATTCTTAAAACGGGCTACAATTTAGAATTCTAAATCGTCTTTAATATTTTTTGGTGCTCTACTATTAAAATCTATCTGGAAATTAATAAACCCCAAACATAAAACTTCAACTTCAATACAAGTCCTTAATTGCCACCTGAAATTTCATTCCAATCACACTTACCGTTTTCAATACCCGAGCTATCTCCATTTTTTCGAACATCTCCCACTGTGCAGCCCAGCAAGACCATCTTACCACCCATTTAGTCGGTTCCAGCCCTTTGTTTTTCTTTTTCTGGCAACAAAAAGCGTTATTTTGTAAGTAAAAATTAAGGAGTTTCCCATTTTTATTTTTCGTTGTAAGATAAAATGAATTGCGTTTTATTACATTTTTAAAAGCTTAAAAGAATTTAGCAGCAGCTCTTAATAACCTGAGTCTACTTCGTCTTGTGAACGGCTGGCTGCTAGCTGACTCCTTTTCAGTTAAGCAGGTTTCCGTAAATTGCAAGTATTTTTTAGTTGTTTTATCCCTCTTACAATTTATTTAAGCAAAATGTTCCTCAGTGGCTGCCTTACGTTTTGTTGTATTTATTTTTTTTTTTTTTTTTAATTTAACAGCCTTGACTACTCGGTAAAGGATTGCAATGAGTTAGTTTGGGTTTATTCGTGTTGAATACGATTTTCTTATGACAGACTAGATGGTTTTGTTAAAGAGGTAATTAAACATTCAGTGCAGTCTTTTTGTTTGTTTAAGCAACGTATTTTTATTAAAACAATGTGTTTTCGTTAAAACAACGGTTTTACGTAAAAGTAACGAATTACGTTACAACAATTTATATTCTTTAAAACAAGGCTGTTTCCATTTAATCAGGTACACATAATCGTAGTGACAACTTTTTTGAGCTCAACTCTGCGGTTTTATATTAAACCGATGGATTTTCGTTGAAACTACGTTGGTTTTTTTATAATCAGATTTCGAAAACATAACTGTACGCAATAGTAGTGTATTTTTCAGAAAACACATTCTATAGAACTTCTTCTTGTAATTGTAAATTTGTACACAAACAAAATACGGTACACAACGATTTTCAGCTGAGGAACAGATATACTTAAATAACGTACTAATCTTGTTTTATTGTACATATAATGTTTTTTAACGTACGCGTTCTGTATTTTTAGTGAACTCGTAGTGAACTTTTAATTTACATGCATACATTTGCTGCATTTGGGTGTTTTCATGCATCAAACTGCATGCAAAGCGAGGTTGCAGCAAAATACAGAACGCGCATGCTAAAAGAACACTTCGCGTACGTTAAAACAAGACCGTACTTTATCTTAATATTTAATGATTTTTCTTAAGAAAACTCTTTTAACGATTTTTCAATTCAGCATTTTGTTTACATTTTTCAACAAAAATTTTATCAGGCCGCTGTTTTTAAAATTTCCTTTTTAATAAAATACTTGTTTTGCGATTAGAACGCGCTTTCGTTAAAAGTACGTATTTTGTTAGGAAAGAAGTTGATTTCGTTAGAAAAGAAATTTGCCTTAAAAATACGTGTTTACGTTTAAAGCACGTGTTTCTTTGGAAAAGTATGTGTTTTCCTTAAAAAATATGCTTTTCCGTTAAAAATACGTGTTACTAGAACAGCACGTGTTTTCGTAATAAAAACGTGCTTTTCCGTTAAAAATACGTGTTACTAGAACAGCACGTGTTATCGTAATAAAAACGTGCTTGTGTTTTTTTTTTCATTCAATTCAGTTTTATTGAGTTAAAAGTACGTATTTTGTTGTAAAAGGAGCTAGTTTCATTAAAAATACGTGATAACGTTAAAGGTACGTGTTTCTTTAGAATAGTTATCGTAAGAAAAATACGTGTTAACGTTAAATTAATTTTTATTAGAGAAGCTCGTGTCTTCGTAATATATACCTGCTTACGTTAAAAGTTCTTATTTCGTTAAAAAAGTAGCAGATTTTATTAAAAATACGTGTTTACGTTAAAAGTACTTGTTTCTGAAGAAAAGTAATTGTTTTCGATAGAAAAATACTTGTTTACTATTAATGTACATGTTGTTAGAACATCACGTTTTTTTATTATAAATACGTGCTTACGTTTTTTTCAATTCAATTCAGTTTTATTGAGTTAAAAGTACGCTTTTTGTTAGAAGGGAGCGGATTTCATTTAAAATGTTGTTCATTAAGTGTTTTCGTTAAAGATACGTATCTACGTTAAAAGTACGTATTTTAGAACGTGCTGTTAGATAAGCACGTGTTTTCCTTATAAACACGTGCCTACGTATTTTTTCTTTTGAAAAGAAGCTGATTTCATTAAAAATACGCGTTTATGTTTAAATAGCGTGTTTCTTTACAAAAGTTCGTAATTTCATTTGAATAATACGTGTTTACGTTAGAAATACGTGTTGTTAAAAAAGTACGCGTTGTCGTAAGCCAAATAAATACTTATTTTCGTTAGAAAAATGCGTATATTGAGTAAAAATACGAGTTTTTGTTGCAAATACGTATTTAAAAGAGTTTTATTTTTAACAGTTCGTAATTTCGTTACGATAATGTTTTTTTGTTGTTGTCCGTTTTTACGTCAAAATTGGTGTTTTGTCAAACGTCAAATTGGAGTTTGATGCGAACGTTTCTTTCTTTTGCGTTTTGAAAGCGGAAAAGCATTTAAAAGACCAAATATTTTTTTTTAGAAAATGCATTTTTATGAGTGTTTTGTTTTTTGAAAATTTGAGTACGAAAACTTAGTTTTTCGCTTATGGCGTTTTCTTTTGTAAAAAAAAAGTGTTGCATAAGTGTTACATGTGACTTGGCAACATTTTTAAATGCTCCCCTAATTTTTAAGAAGTGTTTCATATTTTACGTTTACAAAAGAACACAAATTTCGGCATTAAACAATAAAGTACAATTAGCGGAAGGTAAATTTAATTACAGGTAGTGGGAAGACTACAACAATTCAAAACCAACAGAAATAACAGATTTTTTTGTATTGCATTGTTAGTGTTTACAGCTCAAAACTTGCCACCACCTTGTACTGAATTCGATTTGATCTAGTGCTGCACTCATGCCCCTGTAATTAAAATGAGTGTTGAACATGTAGCATTTTTTTTAATGTTAAAGGGAACATCATCAGAAAAGAACGCTTTACCCTTTAAAAATAACACATGTTTTTCAGAAAAGAACATAAAAAAAATGTAAAAGGCGGAATAAATGCAGAATTTTACTCTGAAAAGAAAATGCCATTAGTGTCGTATTTTTTTTTTTCTAAACGAATCGAATGCTAAATACAATTTGCCTTATCTCTTTCTTCTTTTGACATCTTCTATTGTATCTTGTCAATTTGGCGGGTATTTTGTTGGGTTTGTATGTAGGTCTATCGGGCATTTTGTTTTCTTATTTTTTCGTTCTTTATCGCTTTTATTACACCAACAAAGTATATTTTTGGGTGTTTCATCTATAGCGTTGGAGTTGTATATTGTTTTTTTATGTTTATCATCTGGAGATGTATGAGTTTAAGAGAGAGTCTAGTACAAGAATGTGTGTGCATTTTTTTTACAACTGTTGTAAAACTTTTGCTGGTTTGTTGTTGTGTTGTGTTGTATTATGTTTTGTTTTCATTTCATTTCCTTACATTGTTTATCTTTTACAACCGATTCTTGTTCAGCACTCTTTTTTTTTTTGCTGTTTATAACAAATATAAAATGCATGTGTTTGTTTCAATGTGTGTGTGTGTTTAAGAGAGTAATTTAATTTTTTTTATAAGTTTGTATGGGTTGGTTATTCGCTTTGCATTATATAAAAATTAAATATTTCTTCTTGTAGCCGTTATTTCTTAACTTGACATGATTGCAGAACGTATGGCTTGTTGTTGATTAAGCTTATTTGTTGCCAAATATGTGTGTGTGTGTGTTAGTGCATGTATATGTTTTTTGATGAAGTATTAAGAGGGGATTTTAATGCATAAATTAAAGGCCTTCTTTCTTTATTTTAGGTGTATAATCGCAGATATACTCATATGTTTATAGTGAAATATTTTGAATATTTTCATACAGACTGAGTGGATATTTAATGGATAATTTAAGGCTTTTAATATCAGTTTATATATATTTAAGTAGCTGTTGGTAAGTGTATATGTGTAAAAAGTGTATCTGACAGCCTAAAAATTGGCAATGATATGTGTTTGTTTTTTTTACAAGAGTATGTGTTTTGGTTTGAACTGTTTACATATATTTTAAACATTTCGTTTTTAAATTTTTTTTTTTTTTTTTAATTCACTTAAGTACTTTGTCAAAGAGACTTTTTAACTAGAAATCTTCCATATTTGTGGTAAGAAATTGTTTTAGTTAGAAATCAAGTCTTGTGCAAGAGCATCGGTTATAAATAAAAAAGTTTATCAAAATTTTAAATTCAAAGTAAAAAAAAATAAAAAATAGAAACTGGGAATTATATCCTTCCGAAGGTTACTTTATATTATATTCAACATTTTTCATTTTTCATCCGCTTTTTATTATTTATTTCTTTTTAAAATGAAGAGAAAGAAATGTTAAAAATACAATTAGCCATGTAACAGAGTACATTTCCGTTTGGAAACGGAATTCATTCCGTATTTTGGTGCTCCAGAAAAGGACGAAAAACTTTTGTTTTTATGAACGGAACGGGAGTTTTTTGTATCTGAAAGGCCAAAAAACTATCAAAATACACTTTTTATCAATAACGAATGGAATCATTCCGCACGGAATTGTACTCTGCGACATGGCTGAATATTTAGATATTTTTTACAAAAATTTTGCAACAAGTTATTCTAGTATATTTCTAAATATTTCCTGATGTCAACTCAGAATCACAATGTCCATCCGATCGGCTGTTTGTTTAGTTGTCTGCTCATATAAACTTTGTGCGCAAAGTACAAATTTGATGGAATTTTTTAGGTATGTTTTAATTGTTATACTGTCGAAACCTTTTAAAAATGCTGAGAATTGTTTCATTAGTCTGGGGTCTCACTAAATCATCTTACCAAATTGGAATCGGTCCATATTTGACAACAGCTCTCATATAAAATGTACTCCAGAAAAAAAGTTTTTAATACCATTATTTCCCTTTAATTGTTGGTAGTGGTATACATAATTGAAATGACCATATAAATCACATAATAATTTTAAGTTGAAGATGATACAGATATGGGAATATGGGATAGGAAGAAAGCGTTTAGGGTGTCACCATCAAGATATATGCAAATACCCAAAAAACATAGAAATACAAAATTTTGGGCGAATAAAATAAGATTTAGAGGTGTCACAAAGCGACTGAAATCCTTAGCCCCCTTTCACACTCGGCAAGTTACTTGCGCAAGTTACTTGCCGACAACAACAAAGTCTGTTCAAATTTTTTTTAAATTTGTTTTTTCCTTACAGACTTTGTTGTTGTCGGCAAGTAACTTGCCGAGTGTGAAAGGGGGCTAAATAGTGGAAACAAGGCAACAAAAAAAAATCAATTTTATTCTTGTAAAATTTTTATTCAAGATAAGAGTTTTATTTAAGATGATAAATAAGTCGAAATGTGGAAACAATTATGTTTTCAAAAAGGTATCAAATCACCAAATCGGTTTAGAACCAGCCCAGTAATAAATAATGCCCGAGACCACAAATTTGCCAATTATTACTTCACCGAGAAATTCAAGCACAACCCTTGAAGATTTTTGAAATTGATTTCTGGTATATAATTTTTTCATTCAAAAAACTGGGATTTGGAAAAAGCTTTTGTTTTGGATGGCCTTAGGTGATGTCAAGAATGGATAAAATTTTAAGGGTGTGTTTAAGATCTCCAATTCGGGAAACTTACAGAAAATGTTCAATCCTGGTATGTGTCTTACAGTGGACACTGCCTATTCAAATATTCTCCAAAAACCAGCTACATGTGTTCCCTACCCCACGTCTCCATGCGCTTTCGATTAGAACATGACATGACCATAACGCCGGCAGAGCAACGGTATTAATTTGTTCATGTTCTTGTATGTGGCGAATACGTGTTGATGTTCATGTTATAATTGACCACAATTTTTGTTGTTGTGCGTTTGGTTGTTTACAGAAAATACATTGTATGGCCAACATCATGGCGCACATGGATGCTAAGACGAATGTTTAGGCAACGATGGCAGCACATGAACGAAACATGAACACGAACAGTCTACACGAGTATAATTCATGTGCGACATGCTGTTCTTACCAAGCTTATGGATGGTGGAGACGGGTAGCTACATGTATATTTTGGTAAAGATAGAAACTGCAAGCAAGAAAAGGATCAAGGGTGTCGCGTCTTTTTGGATCTAGGGTCTGAAAGAGCATAACATTACCTGTGATAATTTTTTTTACTTCTTAGCAATTGATTATTGAGCTGCTCAAGCAAAATATATCAAGGGTTGTTACCGTATTTTTACCTTCCAACATTTTGCGTCTCAAGAACAAACCAGAAAACTGTTCACACTTTCTCTTCGACAATGAAAATAGGACTACTAAAGTCGGATGTCTACCTTAAAAATAACAATTTTTTTTTTGCTTAGTACTTTACACTACAGCAAAGAAATAAGAGCTGATACAAAAAAGCCTGATATAATTCACTTCTAGAACGACATCGGGAGTTGTTGCATAAGATTAATTAATAAGGACATACACCGCAAGCGAAGCTCCAATCGATTGGCATACAATGCAAACTTGAGTTTTTCAAGTATAAATGTGAACTGGAATCGAAATTAAATGTACAAGCTATGTTTTGTTTGGAAGAGTTGGGTATGAACCTAAAAAATGGGGAAATATGTTGCAGAACGATTCTGTCAGCAAACATTCGTGCCAAAGAGGCGTTTAAAGCAACCAAAGGTAAAAAGTTTAAAGACGTAATGCTCTTTATCCCAGTCTCTTAAAAACCACAAAATATTCAATCAAATGTACAGCATATAATAAATTTATTTGTAATAATCATTCCGTTACTTGCATTACATGCATTGTGTAAAAAAAAATAAACAGAATTAACATAATTGACCCACAAATACAGGGTGACTGATAAAAACACTTCTACCAAAAAGAAACTTGATCTGAACGACAACGTAAACAAACAAGATTGTCGCATTTGGACTGGTTTAAACCTAGAAATATTCAATGAGGGAGAATTGCAGCAAATTCGCGTCATAGCGTGGTGTGCAGTTTCTTCACGCTGTATTGTCGGGCCAAATACCCAGAGAAAAAACAAGTTTAAATATGGTCACCTCCAACAAAACTATTTTTAAAGAGAATTTTAATCATATTATGTTTAATTTTACAGTATTATTGACAGCGACAACCATATTATGGTTAAATAAGTCCTTAATAAAGACGCCACAACAATATTTTGGTTGCCACAGAACATGTTGTGGTTAATCATAACTAAAATATGTCTAAAACTTATAATTGCACTTGGAAAAGAGAAAAATGCTATTGTTAGTTTAAAAGCAAATTATTGTCATATTTAACCATAACATGTTTAGAGGCAACCATTATATGGTTGTGACTTCTTGATGTAGGATTAATTAAACCATAATATGGTTGTCTGTGACAATAATATGGTTAAATTAAAAATAATATGTTTAAAATTTTCTTTAAAAATAGTTTTGTTGGAGGATGACTTTGAACAAAACGAACGCAGCATTATGGTTACTGCATACCGTTTCTTGAGAATTTTTCTATCCGAAATTACGCCGAAAGAGAATTCCGTTTAGCTTTGTGTTGTTTCAACAAGAAGGTGCAACTGCCACACATAGCTCAGCCGGTTATGGCCGAATTGCGCAGAAAATTTCCTAACAGACCCATTTCTAGAAACTCAACCTTCCGTTGGCTACCCAGTTGTCCTGACCTAAGAGCGGGCATTTAAACTCATTAATCTTTAACCCACAAATACCTGAAATTTAAATATGAAGCTTTCAATTTCTTTGTGTTTTCGCATCAAAGTTCTGACTAAAATGATTTCTTCTTCCACACTATCTCAATTATTCAATTCAATTGGTTCCGTTATGCTGAGAATTGTTTTGGGTGTTTAAGGGTTAAGACTAGTTTTGACTATTTTTAATACTTTTTAATAATGAGCTTTCAAATGAAAAAAGATTTGAATAAATTTCATGCATTACAAAAAAAGTTACTCCAGTTTCTTAATGTAACAAAATTCATCAGCCACCCTGTGTGGTACAGGGGTTTTATTATTTTAGTACAGGATAAGGGTTAAAGACATCACTATCAAAAATAAAACATCCAAAATTGTTCAGTAACCGTTTGTATATTAGAAAAACTGAACCTGATCTAAGTTCTTTTAGTTCTAGTTAAAAATTTCGATATAAGCAACTGCAAAAGAGAGAAATGGACCGATATATTTTTATTGAAACGAATCGACTCAAAAGCCATTCTTTAGTTAAAAACGGCTGCCAGACTGCGCAATATGCAAATTTATGCAAAATTGTACAACACAAATGATTTTTTGGGGAAAAATATGCAAAAGCAAATAGAAAAATTGCCCTGCTCATTATATAATTTTGTTTTGATGAATCGATAGAAGCCCATGGTTGCCTATTAGGATGCACTCTCTATACATGTTTTTTTTTATCAGAAATTTTTACCATAAATTGTTTTTAACAAATGTTTTTTTTACAGATTTCCGTTTAAATTAAAGTAAAAATATTTTAAAGGTTTTTTCCTTCACTTATTACTTTATCCATTCGCATTTGTTTAAAGAAAAGAAAAATATCACTTAAAAAATTATAAAATAGAAATATCCTCTGCCAGTTGCTTCACTATTTTTGCTTGCAAGTGCATAAATAATTTTATGTATTCAAATTTCAGGTTATTTCTTAAACTTTACACTTGCTAAAACAAAAATAATGAAATTGTTTTAAATTCTTATACGAACAACATTTCAATACACAGCAGAGAAAGAAGGAACAACATGCTTTTATTCGAAAAACAATCTGTATACAATAATTTTTTTATTTTTTAGTTTTAGTTTGTTTTTTTTTTTTTTGCATATTTCTTAACAAATTCATATAACTTAACATGATTTTTGTTGCATACATTTAATCTTCATACACTCCTTCTCGCACATGCACAAACCAACACTTGCACCAACAAATATACAGGGAATGTAACAAATACACATGTAAACATATGTGTGCATGTATAAATATTCATGTACAAGCATTAGTTAGTAAAGTAAATACTCTCCGTATTCATATAGAAACTATAATTTTAGAATTTTTGCTTATTTTGTTTTTGTAGATTTTGCTTTTTTTGTTTTTTTTTTTTTTTTTTTTGCAAATCTAACAAGCAAAAAAAGCATTCAATTTGAGAGAAAAAAAAAAGTTTTCAGGTTTATGTAAAAGGGGTGTATGTGTAAATTTTAGTTTATTTTTTCTTGTAAAAAATAGTTTATAAAATTATAATGATTTCTATAGAGACTTTAAACTTTTGCTCATTTTTAAGTTTTACTACTTCTTTTATACGCACTTACTTTTCTGGGATATTTTTTTAATTTTTTTTTTTTTTTTTGTTCTGTTTCATAGAATATTCATACTCGAACGTTGCTAAGTTAACTTGAGCACATCAGAATACACAACGTGCCAAGATTAACATTTAATTTTTTTTCCAGGAAAAAATACTTCATGCTGCTTAAGTAAGTTGTAGTAGTAAAACGCATCCATTTTGGCAGGGGCAGGAGATGAGAGTAAAGCAAGGAATCAAGGAAGCATTTTAAAATACTCTACACCACTAAAGCTGAAGAGCGTAGGCATCTTACGTTTGTACTGAGGTTCGAAGCAATTCAGCATTTGAGCTCACTAACCCAATACAAATGTCTCATTAGGACGATATACCAATGACAAACAGGTTGTTAAGCTTTTGCACAAAGCACATGCAGCAATTAGATAAAGAGTGATGCAAATTTAAAGTAAAAACCTTGAGCACAAGGTTGTCACCAAAAATGTTTGTGTGGGACAAACCCGATTTACTCCTAAAAATAAGATACCGATGAAAGTTTTACTTCATTATAATGATTGGACCCTGCTACTACGTACGAAATTTGTCATTTTAATCGGCGTTTAAAAACTGCAGTCAAAGTAGTAAAACTGCCATTTCTTTCACTTCTTCATTTGTCATTAGCCAAAGAAAAACTGTTGCTTTTACTTCAGATTCATTAAATATAAACAGTCCCTGTCAAACCAACTCAAAAAGCGAAAAGTTGTACACAAATTTTCGTTTTTTGTTCGACAGTTTTTGGTTTCGACTGTAGTTTTTTAATCCCTGATTTTAATGAACGCTTCTAGATTGGTTGCAGCAGCCGATCCTGTTGAGATAGTTTTTGACCTCTTTTCGCACATTTCAGGCGGTTTCCCTGGGATAACTTGACGAATATTGGTTTTCGAATGTTCCAGCGTTAGGGGATTATCCGCGTAGGTTTCGGGCTTATAAATGTCCAACGGCGCTAAACCGCTTGACCTTGGTGGCCAATTGAGACCCCAAACATAAAATGATGCGTTCCAAAAACTTTCCAGGCTATAAAGCCAAAATCGTTCGCATTATGTAGCTCTTGCCACCGTCTTGCTAACCACATATCGTTGAGTTCGTAATCCGTTATGATACGGATAAATCTCTCCAAATTGGCGGTAACCGTTCTTGACTTCATCAAATAGCAGAAGCAATATTATTTGCAGTGCGCACATTACGCCAACGCTTAGGCCTGGCCAAATCTGTAACGCTTCCAAACTCTTAAAATTTCTTTATAATCTTACCAATTCCTTCCACAGTAGGTCGACTATGACGACCATAGTCACCCTGTAATGCTCGAAAATTGGCCAGTTTTAAACCACCACTTTTCTAGTAGGTTTTGTACGGGTTCTTCGGATCCATGTTCATAATTTAATTAGAATTTTATTAGGCGCTTAGATTAGATCGGCGGAGTTAAAACTACTAGATGGATAACCCTGTACTACAATGTAAGTTTTTTAATATAAATTAACAGTTTAAAGAAAAATAATGTGAGAATTTTAAGCAAATTAAGCAAGTGATTAACTGAAAAGCATTGAACTATTTTGACGCGTTCTTCTGTTGTTAAACTATCGTAAATGTCAGACTTTCCACTAAATAAATGACCCTTCAGATAACGAATATTAAACAACTAATAGTCTTGGCAGACCGGCTGTTTTAAAACCACGAACGGAATATCCCTGTTTGTCTGATTTGTTATTTTTGGTTTAATTTTTTCTTTAGCTTTAAAGTACATCCATCCATCCATGTGCTGTTTGACTTAAAGTTTTGTAATTTTAACCCAGCAAAAATTTACTTAACATAAAATATTTTTTGGGTTATAAAATCGATAGCTAAATTCAAAAACTTGAATTTTGTGAATTTTTCAGGAGAAGCTCTTAAAGTTAACGGGCGATACAACATTCAGTTTTATGCTACGTTACTTTTGGATAAACCGATCAACACCAACATTTTAAAGAATTTAACTTGAACAATATTCAAATTAAAAAAGTAAAAAAATAAAAAACATGCTAAGCCGACTTAGCATGCTTTGAAACTGAGCGGTCGAAATAATATTATGAAAATGAAAAGCAAATGATTTCAGATATTGAAATGCATAGTTAGCGAAACAGCCTGATAATTACAGTTGTAAATTTTTTTCTGCTAAAGTGAAACATGTAACAGGAAGATACAAGATATTCTGGTAGTGTACAAAATTATTCATATGATACCCTACACCACAGTATTTAAAAACACATCATGCTTATGTGTCCATGTAAATATGGATTTATCTGTGTTTATAAATTTCATGAAAATCGGCTTGAAAGTTTGTGAGAGGCAGAAATTGCCCCCTGCCTCCCCTTGTGGTCCTATTTTTTAAAAACTGTATAGCTAATGTGTCCCTAAAGATATGGATCTATCTATGTTTTAAATTTCATTTAAATCGGTTTGAGAGGCAGAAATTGCCCCTATCTCCCCCCGTGGTCCGTTTTTTTTTTAAATTTATACATTTTGTGTTCATATAGATATGGTTCTATCTATGTTTTAAATTTTATTAAAATCGGTTTGATAGTTTCTGAGAGGAAGAAATTTCTCCCTATCTTCCCTCGTGGTCCTACGATTCGGCCTATTTTCAATAGGCTTGGTCCTTGTGCCAATAAGAACCTATGACCCAAATTTCATCAAATTATCTCCATAATTCCGCACAAGGTTACATGGACAGCCAGCCAGCCTGCCAGCCAGCCGGACGGACATCGTTTGTTCGACTCAGAAAGTGATTCTGAGTAGATCGGTATACTTTAAGGTGGGTCTAGGACCACTATTTTAAGGCGTTACACACATCAGCACAAATCCATAATACCCTCTCCACTATTGTGGTGTGGGTATAAAAACTAATAATTTACTGTTCATATTTGAAAATGTTGTGATTAAAAACACAATAACATTTTTGAATTTTCTTCAACAATACTTAATGAATTTCCCGTGACAATATTTTTTCTCTCGTCTAATGTAAGTGGGATTAAAATGCAGTATATTTTGCAGAGTCACCGTGTCTCAAACGAGTGTTCGAAAATAAACATTAACTGCCGTATTCATAAAAAATAAAATAAGTTTAAAATGTGTTTTAAGGCAACATTTTTATAGAAATTTTTCTTAAAATGTTTTTTTTATTTTTGTTTTTCTTTTTTTAAATCCATAAACGTCTTTGTATTCGGCTCGGCTCATTAATGTTCTTCCCTTTTGGCTGATAAGAAAACCAAACATTTTTTACAAAAACAAAATACACATACAAAAAAAAAACAAAAAGCCAGCAAATAATTTTACGAAAACAAAACATATACACAATACTCACACAAGCTGTTGGTGGTGCAGTCGTTGCTTTTTGTTTGATCATTTCTTTATCAATGTAAAAAAAAAACAATAGAACATTAAAATATAATGTTTGTCTACAGTATCACTACAATTGTTCTGCTTTTCAACGAAGAACAGAACAATATACAGTGTTCGGTTCTTTCTTGAAAATAGTTACAAACGGAATTAAGGGTTGTGTTCGTCTACACAATCACTAAAAAAATATAAATCGTTCTTGTATGTTCTAAATAATGTACTGTTTATTTTCGAACACTGTCTCAAACAAAAGCCTCTGACTACATTTTCAACAGTCAAGAAACAGTTTCAAGAAGTCAATTCATATGTGTTTGACTTGCTGAATAGTTAGACACCTTAAGTCCTCAATCCGGAAAATCAGAATGTAGTTTCAACTGTCTTTTAGTTGAAATCATAGTAAACTATTGCCTAGAGCTCTTGTAAGTCCAATTTTAAAGTGTTTTTACGAAATATATAAGCCTGCACGGATCGACGAAGCTCATTTACTTTTTATCATATAACTTTTTTATGGGTGTTTCAATAACGCCCTTTTTGCCAACAACGTTAGCTGATGCCAAAAGCTTGAAGTAAGTAGACGTACCCTGGATCATGATTTTTTTAAAGCTGAAATTCAGAGGCATGTACTCGTCACATCGACGAAGAGTAAGTTTAGTGTAAGTTTTTGAGTCTATTTTTTGGACTTTTAAATATTGCATTTGTCATAATGTTCACCGAACTCGCCTCTCAATAAGTCCATTGTTAAGCGTGCTGTGTGGCATGTGGCATCGTCTTGTTGAAACCACATGTCATGCAAGTCAAGCTCTTGCATTTTGGGCAAAAAAAAGTTAAAAGATATCATCTCACTTTGTTGAGTAACAGAGGCCCAATTGCGGCGAACGGCGACGAATCGTTAATTAATGGTCATCATTAACACTGGCCGATACAGCTGCGATATTTTCTTCACTTCGCACTCTACGCAAGCTTGTTGGTGGTTTAATGTCCAACAATGTAAATTTGGTGCAAAATTAAGTCACAATAGCCCAAATAGCCGCATCAGTGGGGGGTCAATTAAACTGGCCATAAAATGGAAGAAGCGCGCAATGAACTTTCTTAACAGAGCACAGCACGCACTTTAATAATAAAATTCAATAATTTGCAAGCGTTGTTCGTTTGTAAGACGATTCATGGTTAAATTATAGACCAAACTGAAGATGTTTGACAGTGAAACAAAACACGAAACGTGCGTCAGCTGTTTAAGGCCATTGTTGCCAAAAAGATAATAGCAAAAAATCACCCGATACTTTTTATATTAATAAACTTTTAGCCTTTTCACACTTGTAGCAATAACTAACATCTACTAACAATTTGAGAAGAAGTTGAAATTATCACATATGAAATACTCTAAAAATCAACATCTTTATAGGATGTTTCATCTCATTGTATTCTATTCTAAACAGAAAAGAATTAAAATTGATTTAAATTAAAAAATTTGTTTCATTTGAATTATTTTCACTGAGTTGGTTTATAGATTGATGTTTGAATATTGACTGCCAGCAGTCGTGAATGGCTTTGAATGTTAAACGGCAAAATCCTCTGAATAGATTGAGTGGTTGCAATTAAAGCATGGAAGGGTAATCAGTCCTGGGTTCGATTCCCGCGGCAGTCGAGAATGAAAAAGTATCAATAAATTTTAATTAATTTCATGTTGTAAAATTTATTTCTTCATAAAAATATTTTAATGGAAATTAAATTTTATGAACTTTAGCCAAATTAAAAATTCAAAATTTATTAAAAACTTAATTAAATTTGCACCAGTGAACAAAAAGTCTCAACAAAATATTTTTTGATATTTACAAAATATTACGACAAATTGTCTGCGCCCCATGGTATATACGTAATGATATTATCCACAGAGATCTCAACGTCCCCACTATCCAGGAGGAAATTAAAAAATATTCAATAAGCTACATCGACAAACTAATGGTTCACCCTAACTACCTCGCTCGGGGTTTGCTTCAGTTCGAAGGTCACCAGAGGCTAAAAAGAACCGATACTTTGAGCCTTACTAGAAGACAGTCTTAAAAATTTGAATACAGCAGTTAGTGGTTACACAGGTAACAACTAATAAACAACAAGTAGAATTAAGATTTGAATACATATTGTAAATTTCGATAAGAAAGATTCAATAATAAAAATAAATTATTATTAAAAAAAAAAAAAAAAAAAAAAAAAAAAAAATATTTACAAAATTTTCTGCAGTAGTGTTATTGATATGAGTAAACGTTTAATTCACTTGATTAAATTTTTAATTAAAGCTGATTATAATTTTGATTAATGGTTTCATTGAAAAAAATTGGCGAGAATTTTTGCTGTATACATATTTCGTTTATTTAAGTGTCATCGTTAGAAAAGTGGCAATAACTTCTATTATTATTGTGGCAACACTGACAAAACGGCATTTGTTCTGAAAGCAGCGTTACCATTTTTCAAGTTTTTTCTTTTTTGCAATACTTTTTTGTCTAATTTTCTTTTTATATTATAAAACAAAATTAATTCGAAATACATTTTGGTGTTTTTTTTTTTAATTTTGGCACATTTGTGGAAAGAAAGAATTAAAAAAAATTATTTTTCAGAAATGGTAACATTTTTGATTGATAGCAGATGTTGCAAATGTGAATACATGTTTGACTTTTTCAACATCTTTATTGCGTTCCTCCGAAATGTATGCAAGTTATCAACGGTTATTTACAGTTAACAGAATTGCAAGAAGAAGTTCCATAATTCCTAGTAAATTTATTAAGATTAACTTGCACGGTACGTTCTTCTACACAACTCGCATACAAAAATTCAAAGTTTTGTATCTCTAAGAAAAAAAAATCCTAAACAAGAAGCTAAATTTCCAGTTTTCTTATCTCATACTTTTTTAGAATAATTCAAAAAAATTCATTATCTCTCATCTAAAATTAATTTAAAATGTTTATTGGGATAATATTACTCCTCGTGTTTTTTTTTCTTTTACTCTTTGAAAGTTTATATAAGTTGCTATAATAGTTATACATAGTTTCCATTTCTTTGCAGTTTGAACTTTTTAACAACATGTATGTATAACTACTTATTGATTTTTTTTTAATCCAAATGGATGTGTGTACTCTTTTCAACATACACACACACACATTCACATCTTTCTTGCATAAGGCCAGCAATACAATTTTTTTTTGTCTTCTTTAGTTTAGAAAATTGAGAGTTAAAGAATATTAAACAGAAAAAAATCTAGATTAATCATGTTTATCCTGAAAATATGCTTTAGAAAGTATAAAGTACACACACACACATTTATAACTTTTGGTTATATGTGGGTAAACAGAGATGAACAAATTATTGAAGAGCAGTTAAGAAAGCAATTGTTTTAAGATATTTTAAGGATTTAAGCCCAAAAGTAGGCTATAGTTATGTAACTACTTAAGAAACTAAGAGGACAAAACATATCTTAAGGAAAGGAATTACAAGGGGAAAAAGGATTAAAATAAATAATTTTAAATATTAATATAATATTTAAATATTTGTGAAACAAATTTTGTTCAATTTCTTCTCTTAAACAAGTTTTTTTTTATTATTTTGCAGAAATTATATACATACATATATACCTGCGATCGGCAACCTATACTATTACATTTTGCGATTGTATGCGTTGTATGAATTTTACATATGTTGTTGTTAATATTGTAAAATTCTCTTCAATGAGTGTGCACTAGGGTGGTTACAAGAAATCAGTGTTGGATTTTCCATCGGCGCAACCCCCTAATATGTGCCAATTAAGGACAAAGAAATACAAATTTTAGTGGAAAATCATATTTCTTTGTCCTTATTTAATGCTAAATATCTCTTTATCTATTGGTATAAGGAACAAAACTATTAAAATCAAAATTAATAAGAATAAAATTTCCTACAAAACTAAACTCGACTTACAGCCATACCTAAACAAGAGCGGAAAGCGTGGCGCGGCGTCAACGCTTTACAATTGAAAAATCCGATTTTGATAGCGCGTTTAATAGTGAAGTTGGCCGCTTGTTAATAAATAATGGCAATTTAGCTTTTTTTTGTCAATCTAGCGGTTTTTTTCTTCTATTTATTTCTAATATATGGGTTTTATTAAACAAGAAAGTTAGCACTACTGTTTTTGGCACAACGTTGACGCTCTTGTTTATGTATGGCATATCAGCGTAAAAGCTAAGCGGAAGAAAACGTTCCGCCTTCCGCTCTTGTTTAGGTACGCCTGTTAGGTTCCTAGATTGAATGGTTTCGGTTATAAAGATAAAAAAATACGAATTTTAGTGAAAAATCGCTGTTTTTCTTAATTAATGCTCAATGAGACACATGTTAGCGTTATCCGATTGGGCTGAAGCTTCATCAATCGCATTTTCATGCTATTGTCACATATTAGGGGGTTGCGCCGATGGAAAATCCAACATTGATTGCTTGTAACAACCCTAGTGTGCACACGTACGTAATAAAAGAGTATAGAAGAGAATAATAGAGAAAACGCGGCGCGCTGATTTTGCCGATCGCAGATATATACACACTTCATCTCAATACACATAGTCTTAGACTAAGAGTCTAAACACAATGTTTGCGGTGCGGTTCCATTTCTCGTTGCGGGAGAGAAAAATAAACATAATACAACGAAAGACGGCGACGGAAATAGTTGTCATTATTTGTTTAAATTTCTATTAATTTATTTGTGCACACATTTTTATCATGTTGTTTGTTTTCAATAATGTTGTGAACATAGCCAATTATTCAAAAACTAACATCAGAAAGAGAACGAGTATCAAAAATTGAGAGACAAGGCGAATTAAATTCGCTTGGCTGAGAGAGAAAGAAAGTCCGCAATGAAAATAAAATAGATTTTAATTTTATGCCGTTCCGCACTGCGGGTTTTTACTTCAAAATCGTATGAAAAACCGCACCGCAATAAATATTCGTTATATTGTGTTCATACTCTAACAAGTAATATTTTTCTGTGTAATAAAAAAATTCATGCAATAACAGACACCAGATCTTGTGGCTTAGTTCTCTTCAGTCTCCTTGAGTAGATTTCATCGTTACATAATATGGCTGCTTCTGGATTAACATGACTCTGAAGTCTATTTGCGTGATTAGCTGCAAATTTCTGTATTACTTCTGAGAGACTTTCATTACTCCAAGATCTCTGTGTAGATCATTTATTCTAATGTAGTAGGCATTGAATAACGTTGAATAACATTAATTTGGTTTTCAGCGGCGCAACCCCATATTTGAACTCCGTAGGTCCATACTGGTTTTAGCATTTGATTGTAGATAAGCAGTTTGTTTTGAATTGAAACTGGAGAGTTTCTTCCAATAATCCATTTAAGTTTGTTGAATTTTATATTCAGTTCTGTCTCTTTTATTTTTATATGTTCTTTACATTTTAGTTTCGCATCAAGCGTCATTCCAAGATACTTAGCATGGTTAGCATATGGGACTATTGAGTTCGATATTTTTATGGCTTTGTATCTTATTGATTTGTGAGGGCCGAGTATACTACCTTGTGGTACCCCTGCTCCAATTGCTTTAAGTTCTGAGTATTCTTTCCTCTGTTTGACTCTAAAAAGACGAGCTTCCATGTACGATTTTAGTATGTTAGTATATTGTACAGGTAGTTTTGTTCTTAGTTTGTGCTGTATACTTTTGTGCCATACCTTGTCGAAGGCCTGTGCAACATCCAAGAATATAGCTGAACATACTATCTTTCTTATTTTCCAGAGCTTCTTCTATTGTGTGGGCAATTCGATGCACTTGGTCTATCGTAGAATGCCTTTTTCTAAAGCCGAATTGATGGGGTGGTATTAATTTCTTAGTTGAAATTATTTGTTTAAGGCCCGTTTTCACAACTTACCGATAGCTTAAAGTATACTTTAAATGGCCTTATAAAAAGTGTTCTATTATTAAAACTTTACTTTAACCTTAAGTGAACGATAAAGTAGATTAAGGTTAATCCTACCTGGTAGGTTAAAGTAAAGTTGTAATAATGTAACACTTTTTATATGGCCGATAAAATCTTACCTTTAGCTATCGGTAAGTTGTGAAAACGGGCCTTAGTCTATTAGAGAAAAGTTTTTCGAACAGTTTTCCCATTACGGGTAGCAAAGAAATCGGCCGATAGGATGAAACTTCATATGCACTTTTACCAGGTTGATGTATCATTATTACGTCAGAAACTTTCCAAGCTAACGGAAAATATCTGTGGCTTAAACATGTACAGAAAAAATTCTCCAAAATTTTTCACTAATTAAAGCATTAATCAAAAATAAAATCAGTTTTATTAAAAATTTAATCAAGTAAACTAAACGTTTAATTAATACTATTAACTGGTTTAATTGATACTATTAATTTGTTTACTGCTGCAAATTTAATTAATTTTTTAATTAATATCACAAAATTTTTAATTGAAATCAATTTTTATTTTTTCTGTGTCCATTCATTATGGCGTTTTTACTAAGGAGGGCTTAATGTGGTAGATTTTTAAGGACTTCAGCAGTAAAAGGGTTGAATCTAGGACTTTTTATTTTGACTTCAAATTTGATATATCTTGAAGCATTTCTGTTATTGAAATTGGTTGAATATCCCCAGACTTTTGGATTATAGTGGACACATTGAAATCTCTCATATTATAAACAAGTGTAACATTTGTTTAAGGTATTTTAAAAGATTTCTCTTCTTAAGAAACACTGTTTACAAATATAATGTTAAATGCCTAAATGTGCACTTTGTCTTAAAGTTACAACAAAAAAAAAAAAAAAAAATACAGCAGTAAAGAATGGTGTTCATTCAGCAGCAAGTGTATGCCTGCCTAAGCATGCATGCACTTTTAAAAGTGTCTTTATTGCTGAGTTTTTTTTTTCTCACTCTTAAAAACAAACAAAGAAATTAACACAAAACAAATGTTAAGTGCGAAATTTTGTTCTTTTTCGTACTTGAGGTGTTAAGTAAGGAAAATCCTTTTACACTCTTAGTACTACTATAAATAGTGTTAATATGTAAGACAAGCAGCCTGAAAGTAGTCAGCATTACATTTTATTATTATTTTTTTTTTTTTCTTTTAACAAACAAAAGGCCTTCTTCTCTGCCTGTTCTATGTGTGCATGGCAGGCAAGAGTTCAACAAACGTTAAACATATAAAAATAAAAGAAAGGAGAAAAATATACAGAGGAAAAATTATAGAATATAATAAAAGTTTAAATAAAACAATATCTACTTAAAATAAATCTGTAGGTAAATTATGACTCAAAAAAAAAACGATTAAAATCAAATTATTTTAATGTGCAGCCTACTCTCAGGCTGTAAGAAGTTGTAAAACTATTGTAAATCTTATAAATAACACTGCCAGAAGTAAGAAAATATTATCGAAAGTTTTAATTGCTATTACGAACTTTTGCTAGGACATTGGAGCTTCTAAATGCTTTAACATACAACTTATTTTAAAACAAAACATTTGGAAATTTATTTAACGTAATGATTTATTACAATCTAATTTAAAACAACTGTTACAGCCAAACTTAAACTTTTGCTGATGAAACAGCTTTTCTAAGCGTACACGAAAAACATCATTAAGCATCTCGTTATTTACAGGACCATACTTTTCAGTTGGAAATATAGTTAAAACAATAGACATAACATTCATCATGCCCATCTTAGTAACCAAATATGACCACAATACACGCATGTAAAATATATCGGTATACATCTATAAAATATATCGGTATTTGAAGTGCCACATATAGGCAAAATAAGGCTTAAACTAAAACCAGTTTAAATTAATTGGCGTTTTGGAAGAAATTCTTTCCTTAGTCTCGCTTGCACACTTCTACTCTAAAGCCCCATCTTAAAACAAATCTGCCGCTTAGGTGTTCAGTTATGAAGCACTACCTCTGTCTCCTATATTGAACAAAAATCAAAGGCGCCAAAATAATCTTCTTCGAATGATCACAGCCCCCCACCCCTGGTATATCCAAAATCGAATATTGACAAGGAGTTTTTAATGAGTCATAAGTAAAAAGAGTTTTAATTTATCATTAGTAAAAAATGACTGCCCTATGATCCTTGCAGGAGTAAAAGGTCAATCGGAAGGACATACATAAAAACGTTTGTGGCGTGCATGTATGCTCCTAAAACTCAAGAACCGCTGGACCGATTGACACCAAACTTGGACAGTAAATTTTTTTTGTCGGAAGCCAAGTTGCTCTTAAGTTTAATCCCGATAGGTGGCGCTGTTGTCGTGATATTACGTTATTTCTTAAATTCATTACACATTCTAATAAGAGGATCCGCATTAGCATAATTAGCTCTAAAACATCAAACTGAAAATGAAATAAAATGACGTCATGGGCGTTGAGGACATTAAACCAAAAATTATGTTGAAAATAAACGATATGTTTAACAAAGTTTTACGACTTTTCAGGGTGGGCAGCTTTATAAGAGAGAGTCTAGCAGAATACGAAGGCAAATTTATTGGAATAAAGTTTAGTCTACGAAGACAAAAAAAGCAGGAATTGCTTTTGGACAGATTCGATAGCATCGGATTGTTTTTTTTTTAATTGGGTCCCATGTTATAGATACATATTCAAGAATAGGTCTTACAAGCACAGTAAACAAAGTTTTTGTAAGTTTTTGGATCATCAAACTCTACCGCGAAATATGCAAAGTGATGGTGGCCATAACAGCCTAAACAAAAGAGATATCGCAGAACTTATCCAAAGAGAAAAGCGCTAAACATCTACATATATGAACAAGAACAGCGATGGGAACATTTTCACCCGGCACTGGCAGGACATAAAATAAACAATTAGAATAATATTTACACTGGTCGAAACAAAAACAAGAGCGTGAACTTTGTTATGTAATTGGAATCTTTTAACATTGTTTGGAACTAAGAAAATTGGTTATGGGAAGGAGTATAGAGGGAGTAGTATATGTATGTTGACACATTGAAAATTAAAGGGAAGACTTCAGCAGGAACGTTGTTCCACATACGAGGCCAATAAATGAATTGCATCATGTACTGGCCAATCGACCATAAAAGGATGGGCTCTTGTGATTAAAATTGACTAAAGCGTGCTGAATCAAGATCTGTTGATTCTATCGTGTCTAGTTTATTTCTACGGGCCTGGCTAATATTTCGCCCGCAACAAATCGGTTATGCTAATACATTTTATCATAGATTCAAAACGATTTGTACAATCAAAATGCTTACAAATGACTGAAACTAAAATTTCCTTAAAGTCATACAAATAAATTCTTTTTTTGTATTTTCAACTGTTTCATATTTCCATTTGTTCATGCAAAAATAGTACTATTTTTTGTTGTAAAAAATGTATGAAAATCTAATTTATCATTTTCCAATCAGCCAGGTACATAGTGAATAAATTAAGCCTTAAACCATGAAAATCGGTTGACAAATGTTGATTTTATACACAACTAGCTGACCCGGCAAACGTTGTTTTGCCACATAACTTATTTTTTTCAGATGTAACAGTGTCTGCTAGCCAAATTTTAAGAACAAATTATAGGCTATAGTTATTTCCAGATGTTACACTATTTGCCTACCCAATTTCAAGAAAATTAATTGATTAGTTAAGAAGATATAGGGAGGTGGAGCTTTTACCCCTCTTGCCCTATTAAATGCCCTGTCCTCTTTCCGATGTTACAGTGTATGCATGCTAAATTTTAAGAAAACCGGTTGATTAGTTAAGAAGATAGAGGGAGGGGGAGCTTTTACCGCTCTTGCTCAATTTCACGCCCTAAATATTAAAAACTTTTGGATATAATTCTTTCCAACTGTGTTCTAAACTAATCAACCGGTTTTCTTAAAATTTGGCATGCAGACAATGTTTCATCTGAAAGGGAATAGGGTGTGGAAAAGGGTAAGAGGGCTAAAAGCTCCCCCTCCCCATATCTTCGTAACTAATCAACACTATTTGCCTGCAAAATTTCAAACAAATCGGTTGATTAGTTACGAAGATATGGGGAGGGGGAGCTTTTAGCCCTCTTACCCTTTTTCACACCCTATTCCCTTTCAGATGAAACATTGTCTGCATGCCAAATTTTAAGAAAACCGGTTGATTAGTTAAGAAGATTGGGGAGTGGGGAGTGGAAGTTTTTATCCCTATTGCAATATTTTGCGCCCTCTAGCGATATAAAATATACTCTACGACCTATTCCCATACCTAACAAATACACATGCAAAATTTCATAAAAATCGGTCAAGCCGTTTCGGAGGAGTTCATTTGTATGGGAATATAAATACATGTTTCGGAATGAATGCAGTGTTCTCTAAAATGGCTATAACTCATGAGCCAATACACATTTGAAGACGGTTGATACATACAAACCTTGGTATTGACGTCACCTTCCACGTGAACTTTACAGAAACAAAATCGGTTCACGTATTTCAGAGAACATCAATTACTTACACAATGCAACTTATTTTTATATATATAGTTAGTATTGTGGTTATTTTGTTGAACTATTTATGGTTTTTAATCCAAATTTTTAATATTTTTTAATTAGGCTTAAGTTCATGAAATTTAATTTTTATTAAATTATTTTTGTGAAGAAAGGAATTTTACAACATGAAAATTAATTAAAGTTGTTATTGATAATCTTTCATTCTTGACGTGGCTCGGGCTCGAACCCTGGCCGGCAGGTTACCATGACATGTTTCGATCGCAACCACTCGATCTCCTCAGATGGATTTGCCGTCTTACACTCGCAGCCATCGACGACTGCTGACGTCACTAGTCAAACATCAATCCTTAAACCAAATTGTATTTTAACATTTTGGTAGATCGAAATTTTGCTTTCCTGAATGATTATCCATCTTTAATTGATTTTACATGTTTTTTCCCTTTACTTCTGTTTTTTCGTACTTTCGTCAAGAATTTTTCTTGCAGTCCAAGTACATTTTTTTTTTTTTTTTTTTTTTTTGTTTTTTTCACTTTGTCTTTCTCTTTTCTGTTGACCTTTTTCAGCACAACTTGAAGGACAAATGTACACATAGAGCTCGTGCCTTAGCTTTAACATAATTAGTATTGTGGTTATTTTGTTGAACTATTTATGGTTTTTAATCCAAATTTTTAATATTTTTTAATTAGGCTTAAGTTCATGAAATTTAATTTTTATTAAATTATTTTTGTGAAGAAAGGAATTTTACAACATGAAAATTAATTAAAGTTGTTATTGATAATCTTTCATTCTTGACGTGGCTCGGGCTCGAACCCTGGCCGGCAGGTTACCATGACATGTTTCGATCGCAACCACTCGATCTCCTCAGATGGATTTGCCGTCTTACACTCGCAGCCATCGACGACTGCTGACGTCACTAGTCAAACATCAATCCTTAAACCAAATTGTATTTTAACATTTTGGTAGATCGAAATTTTGCTTTCCTGAATGATTATCCATCTTTAATTGATTTTACATGTTTTTTCCCTTTACTTCTGTTTTTTCGTACTTTCGTCAAGAATTTTTCTTGCAGTCCAAGTACATTTTTTTTTTTTTTTTTTTTTTTTGTTTTTTTCACTTTGTCTTTCTCTTTTCTGTTGACCTTTTTCAGCACAACTTGAAGGACAAATGTACACATAGAGCTCGTGCCTTAGCTTTAACATAATTAGTATTGTGGTTATTTTGTTGAACTATTTATGGTTTTTAATCCAAATTTTTAATATTTTTTAATTAGGCTTAAGTTCATGAAATTTAATTTTTATTAAATTATTTTTGTGAAGAAAGGAATTTTACAACATGAAAATTAATTCAAGTTGTTATTGATAATCTTTCATTCTTGACGTGGCTCGGGCTCGAACCCTGGCCGGCAGGTTACCATGACATGTTTCGATCGCAACCACTCGATCTCCTCAGATGGATTTGCCGTCTTACACTCGCAGCCATCGACGACTGCTGACGTCACTAGTCAAACATCAATCCTTAAACCAAATTGTATTTTAACATTTTGGTAGATCGAAATTTTGCTTTCCTGAATGATTATCCATCTTTAATTGATTTTACATGTTTTTTCCCTTTACTTCTGTTTTTTCGTACTTTCGTCAAGAATTTTTCTTGCAGTCCAAGTACATTTTTTTTTTTTTTTTTTTGTTTTTTTTCACTTTGTCTTTCTCTTTTCTGTTGACCTTTTTCAGCACAACTTGAAGGACAAATGTACACATAGAGCTCGTGCCTTAGCTTTAACATAATTAGTATTGTGGTTATTTTGTTGAACTATTTATGGTTTTTAATCCAAATTTTTAATATTTTTTAATTAGGCTTAAGTTCATGAAATTTAATTTTTATTAAATTATTTTTGTGAAGAAAGGAATTTTACAACATGAAAATTAATTAAAGTTGTTATTGATAATCTTTCATTCTTGACGTGGCTCGGGCTCGAACCCTGGCCGGCAGGTTACCATGACATGTTTCGATCGCAACCACTCGATCTCCTCAGATGGATTTGCCGTCTTACACTCGCAGCCATCGACGACTGCTGACGTCACTAGTCAAACATCAATCCTTAAACCAAATTGTATTTTAACATTTTGGTAGATCGAAATTTTGCTTTCCTGAATGATTATCCATCTTTAATTGATTTTACATGTTTTTTCCCTTTACTTCTGTTTTTTCGTACTTTCGTCAAGAATTTTTCTTGCAGTCCAAGTACATTTTTTTTTTTTTGTTTTTTTCCCTTTGTCTTTCTCTTTTCTGTTGACCTTTTTCAGCACAACTTGAAGGACAAATGTACACATAGAGCTCGTGCCTTAGCTTTAACATAATTAGTATTGTGGTTATTTTGTTGAACTATTTATGGTTTTTAATCCAAATTTTTAATATTTTTTAATTAGGCTTAAGTTCATGAAATTTAATTTTTATTAAATTATTTTTGTGAAGAAAGGAATTTTACAACATGAAAATTAATTAAAGTTGTTATTGATAATCTTTCATTCTTGACGTGGCTCGGGCTCGAACCCTGGCCGGCAGGTTACCATGACATGTTTCGATCGCAACCACTCGATCTCCTCAGATGGATTTGCCGTCTTACACTCGCAGCCATCGACGACTGCTGACGTCACTAGTCAAACATCAATCCTTAAACCAAATTGTATTTTAACATTTTGGTAGATCGAAATTTTGCTTTCCTGAATGATTATCCATCTTTAATTGATTTTACATGTTTTTTCCCTTTACTTCTGTTTTTTCGTACTTTCGTCAAGAATTTTTCTTGCAGTCCAAGTACATTTTTTTTTTTTTTTTTTTGTTTTTTTCACTTTGTCTTTCTCTTTTCTGTTGACCTTTTTCAGCACAACTTGAAGGACAAATGTACACATAGAGCTCGTGCCTTAGCTTTAACATAATTAGTATTGTGGTTATTTTGTTGAACTATTTATGGTTTTTAATCCAAATTTTTATATATATAGAATTAAGGCAGGTATATAATAAAAAAAATTGTGGTCTTATTTTGTTTTAAATTCTCTAAACAATTTTGCTATCGCCTAAAAACAAGCTTTGAAGTATGTCTTAAAGACACAAATCTTAGGAGTGCACAAAAAAAATCATTTAGAGTTCTTTTAGCATCTAAAAAATCAAAAAAGAGAAATTCTCTTAAATCGTCAAATTTTCTTTTTTGTTTTTGGTCAAAAGAATTCTTAACGGCCTAAAAACGTTTTATCTGTAATTTTTTTCTTCTTGTTTTTTTGTTCTTGTGTTTTTTAGTTTTTAATGTCATGACTGTTTGGTATGTAAAACAACAAAAAAATTGTCATATAATTTAAAGCGGATTTTTAAAAGAAAAAAATGTCATATAATTTTAAGCAGCTTTTCAAATGAAACTATAAAAAAAAATCTCAATATGCATAGAAAAGTATTTTGCATACAATTTGACAAAAGATTTTTATAACAGTTCTATTTTCTCTGTGTGTGTGTGTTTGCGTATTGTTATTAAACTATTTGTTGGTTTAGCTGCTGTTTGTTTAATAAAAATCTTGTTAAAGAATAAATTAATTTTTATAAATTTTTGCTTTTGATGATGATTATTAAACATTCTTTTTTTCTGTAGTATTTTATTCTGCTGTGATTTTAATCAAAGCCATTCAAAGCGTGCTATAAAAAAAGTTCAAGGTTGCCTTGTTAATGCAAATGAAATAGTTTTGTATAACAAAAACCAAGCCTTGAAAAGTTTATTAATGAGTATCTAAAAAGAAAAGAAATATTGCATACTTTTTAGGTAAAACAAATATTTGCATACTTTTAGACTTCTTTGTGGAGTGTTGATTTTTATAAAATAAATGAGTAATTACTATTCATTTAATAAATATTCAATAAACTTTCTTTCGATTAATAATTTATTTCAAGTTCTCTTCTTGCATTACAAAAACCTTTGGAACGAAAAATGAAGGATTCAAGCAAAAAACATGAATTTTTTTTAACAAGTGTTGTAGATGTTGTTAAAATGAAAAAAAAAAAAATATTTCTCTTTTGTTTTGAAAAATTAATGTATATAAACCAAATCACATTTTTCACTTTTATTCAGTAATAATATATTTAATCAAGGTGATAATGCAATCAAGGATGGCTGATGAAACGCGCTGCTAAAAAAGAATGTAATACATTTTTTTCAAAACAAATTATCAGTTATTTTTTATTTAAATCTTAGATCGTTATATAGATTTAGTAAAAATACAAAACTAGGGTAATGAAGTACATATTTGGATTGTGCACCGCTTTCACGCACTTGACTCAATAACCAGCTTCTAACAGAAGGACAATCATGAGGCCGTTAACTCTTTCGCCGAGTATTGGACAGAAATTCCTTAGTTAGGATACAATAAACAATTGCCTCTATAGCAGCTGCCAAACAGGCCACACTAAGCGTTTCTAGAAGAAATATATCTGTTTAGATGGGTATCAGTTAACAGTCCCTGCAGACAATTCTGTACAAGGATTTAAATTTGTTGTGCTAAAAGGTTCAAATCACAAGAAACTTAAACTTAAACCTTGAAATTATGCCAGAGGATTCTATGAATGGTAAAAGAGGATGCTAGTTTAACCATATCTTAATATCAGTTGTGGCCCATTTCGAATTCAACGGTTTTGTTAATAAGCATAAATGTCGACTGCAGAGTGACTTTTGTTCAAGTATTTTTCACAGAAAGAAGAGAATTACACTTAGCTCAAGTTACGATATGGTTTGCAGTTTCATCAAGCTGCATTGTCATGCTAACTTTTTAAGAAAATTTACGAACTTTACTTGAATAAACACAGATATTATTCTTTTCTAAACTACGCCGAAGGATAATCAACGCTTATTCGACGGAAGTTAAACGATAATTGTATTTTCTTAGTCATCATTGACAACAATCGATTGCTACTGAAAGCCACTTGGTATTTTCTACGGCGCTTTCAGTTAAGGCGACTTTGAGTATAATGGACTCTTTTTTAGACGAAAGAAAATTTTGCGATGACTCAAATGAAATTTAAAGAAATTTTAGTTATGAAATAAACATATTTATTAAATACGAAAAACACACAAAATTATAATTTCTTCATATTTCATATTTAATTTGAATAAAAAATTGACTTAAAATTCACGTTGACATCGATCGACAAAGAGTTACAGAAAGGGATGAAATTATTTAAATTTTGTGTGGTTTTAACAAAAATGGGTTATGTTTACACAAAGCTAGGCCCGTTATGTCAGAATAACACCGAAAATTTCCACATAAAATTGTTTCAAAAAACTCAATATTTCAATGGCCTTAACCGGTCCTCAGATCTAACTGCAAAAAAGTTGTTCCTTAGACCTCCCGGCCACTAACAGACATTAACAAAAAAGCTTGAAATCGGGTTCACAGTGACAGTAATAAATTCCGCTAATTGCTGTGTGTTTGACGGTCGACTGACGCAAATTAGCGACCACGCTAACGAGCAAGCTAAAATTTTAGCGAAACTCTCCTTTATGTTCGTTAAGAGTTAAGAAAAACTCGACTTATTTCTTTTTAATCATCCTAATTTAAGGCCCGTTTTCAGGACTTACCGATAGCTAAATGTAGGAAGTTATCGAACAGATAATAAATTTTTAATTATCACAAGTTCCCTTTAATCTAAAAGTGAAGGATAAGGTAAAGAGAGGAACGTTCTACCTTTAACTTTCGTCGTAAGGTTTAGATTTCAGATTGCCATATTTTATTCACACATTTTTTTTATATCGCTCCAAGTATCCAAGTATACGTTTATTCTGTCAATATTTAACAAACTCGTATTTGGCAAATAAAATTTACAAAATGTTAAATTCGCGTGTACGCGGTATTCCATTCATATTTGCCATTATTAAAAAATATTTGTGCACACAAAAATCGGTATTAACTTTAGTATTGCCACATTTTTAAAAATGTAAAGTTTATTTTATACAGAAGTTGTGAAAACGAAAAATAGTTGAAGGTAATTTTATTCCTCATTAGTGCTAAAGTTAACATTAAGTATTTCGATCTTTAAAGGTAAGTCGTGAAAACGGGCCTAAGTGTTGGTTCATTAAAAATTCAATTTTAAATTAAAATCTTATAAAATCACTAACAAGTAGCCTGTATCTATAAGTTTAATCAAAATTCCCTGAACGGTTTTTGATTTTAAAAATGATCTGCTGAGCACTTGCCTAAATCGAGTTAAGTTGTTATAGTTTAGTGGCACTGATATAACAATCTAGTCCTCATCATTTCTGGGGTCTTCGAAAACCTTATTTAAACATACACATAGACAGATGCACAGACGTACATCGTTTAATCTACTTCGCTGCTCATAAGAACCCAGAAAATATATACTTTAGAGGCTCTTAGATTGATATTGTAGAAATAACAAACGGAATGATCAACTCATGAATATATCGTTTATTTGCTGCAACAACGTCATAAATAAAAAATCGCAATTTTGATTTAATATCACTAATGCAAAGTTAATCAGCTGCCGTATTCTGTAATTCGCTAAACCTTAATCCTGTCGCTCAAAATCTATAGAGTTAAATTAGCGATTTTGGCTACGAATGCAATTCTGTAATGTGCATTGCTAAATTTGGCAATGCCATAAATATTTAACTCGTCGATATTTTAGCTTTTTATGTCATCGATAAAATTTGTAAATTTTGTATTCTCTAATACATTTTTGCGATCGAGATTTAGCTTTAGCTAAGCGAATTACAGAATATGGCTGATAGAAGAATAAAATTTTCATTTCCATTGTGTTGTGCGTCATTTTAAAACTTTAAAGTCGTTTTCCGAACAACATATATTTTTGAGTTAAGACGATTTTGCAGCAAATGAGTGATATACGCTTTTACCTTCGGTAATGTGTATTAAAAGGTAAAAAAAACCGTAATTTATCAACAAAGAAACTAAATAAAATTTGAAAGTAACTTGAAAGGCTAATGCTAAGTTCACACTTGGGTTTTAAAACGCGTTTAAGCAAAATGTTGATTTAGCTAATCAAAGCCGTTCACATTACATTTAAGATGATTAAGATGACAGATGATTAAGAAAAAAACACACAACAAACACACGAAAAAAATCAAACAAATTTATATTTCTTTAAAGTATTAAAAATGGATAAAAACACTTTTATAAAGTTATCAGAAGATTATTTTAATCATTTTAATGATGAATTGTGAAAATTTATGAATTATTTAAGGAAAAAAATAAAAACATTAAGCAGAAATCATGGCCGGTTGTACACGGCATGTTGGCGATTCTACATTATTAGGTATGTTCAGTGGATTCTATGTGGTTTATGAAGTGATTTAGTTGTAATCATGTCGATTTGAAGTGATTAACAAATCACTTCAATGTATGGGTAATCATCTCGATTTTGAAGTGATTAGAGCTTAATCACGTTCGAGCTGCTTAAACGCGTTTAAGAACTCAAGTGTGAACGTAGTATAGTTGTCGGTATTTTCCTTAAATCGAAATTGATATAAATTCTGTTTATGTCTGAAACGAAGGCAGCGGGTTTCCCATCCCTTGTGTCAATTTTTTTTTTTGGCTTGTAACTTAAGTCGAATCGTTGTTTTGAAAGCCATATTGGACGGCTGTATTTTAAATCGGTTTAAAATAACTATATTGTTTTTGTGATTCAATAAATCCCGAAGCCACCTTATACACTCCATAAATCCAGAAACGCAATCGGCGTTCTCTCGGGGAATATCAGCAAGGTGTTTGGATCCTTGGCAGGTATTCTGGAGCTGTAGCCCAAATCCACCCCTAATTACAGTCCACACTCTACGAAACGTATCGGCGTTTCGTTCGGACCACAATAAGACGTAAACGACGTTCTTAAATTCAATATTTTGAATTCATAAAAAGGGCTAGAATTTCGTTTATTTTGAAATTTTAATTTTGGTATTACAAACTCTACTTGCAAGTTAATATTTATTATACACTATATTTAGTATTGTGGTTCAGTTTTATGGTTTTTGATCCAAATTTTAATATTTAAACCAGGCTAAAGTTCATCAAATTTAGTTTTCACTAAATTATTTTTATGAAGAAAGGAATTTTACAACATGAAATTAATTAAAATTTATTAATAATTTTTCATTCTTGACTGCCGCGGGACTCGAACACAGTCTTTCACGGACAGGTGTCACTTACATGTTTCAATTGCCACAACTCAATCTCTTCGGAGGGTTTTGTCGTTTAACACTCACAGCCATTGACGACTGCTGACACCAATCTTTAAACCAAATTGTATTTAACCTTTGGTAGATCGAAATTTGCTTTGAATGATTATCTATTTTAATTGTTTTATATGTTTTTCCTTAATTCTGTTCTTTCGTAATGAAAATTAAATTTGATGAGCTTTAGCCTGATTGAAATATCAAATTTGGATTAAAAATTTTTTTAATATACTTTTGCGAATAAATAAAATTTTTATTGGTCTAATTCAGTGATAACCACTCCATAAATTAAAAACTTAAACCTTTTTATAAGAATTTTAAAAAATAATCAGTATTGTGGTTATTTTATTGAGCTGTTTAATGGTTTGTAATCTAAATGTTAATACTTTAATCAGGCTAAAGTTCACTGAATTTAATTTTCATTAAATTAATTCTATGAAGAAAGGAATTTAACAAAATGAAAGGGGGATGTAAGAAAAGTTAAACTCACTCTTTATTGTTGGTGTTTTGTTTAAGCTTTGATATTGTTACAAGTAAGAATTAGAGTGCTTAAAATTCTTATTCGCTTCAGGGTTTTTTTTGTTTAATATTTTTGGCTTTTCTAAAATCTTTGGAAAAGGTTTCCTTATGCGCATAGCAGCCAGCTTTTCCTCAATAACAAATTTCAATGTATTTATCAAATATGAAAAATTGGGAATTTAGCACGTCATGCGGAAACCGTTTTAATAATAAACTTTGTATTCCCGAAATTAATACAAAATTATTGAAATTTTTCATTCTTGACTGAACCGGGAATCCAACACGGAATTGTTATCCTTACATGTTTAAACCACTGTTTAAAAGAACTAGACTAAAAGCAGCAGTCTCAAGTTAAATTTACTTAAAAATCAAGTCAAGATCAAGTTAAATTTACTTAAAAATCAAATCAAGAAAAAACTAACTGAACTTGAAGCCACATTTTTTCTATCTCTACCGCTACCTTCACAGTTTCTTAGCACTAATTGTAGTCGCAACACAATTTCTAAATATTTTAGAAAAAAAAACTTGGACCTTCATTACGGAATATATTTGCAAAAAGTTAAATAAGAAGTAAAAGCAAAAACACTCGAATAAATTTATGTTTTTAGTTGCATATGACAAAGTTTCATTCATAGAAATCTGTCAATATTTCCACAAGTTACAAGCTTTACAAAGTTTACCTAAGTTGAAAAGTTTATTTTAAAAAATTATTTTTCTCTCTAAAATTCGATTTTTTATTTTTCAAATAATTTAACTTTTTAAAACAACAAAAACTAAAACTAACTCAACCTTTTAATATTATCAGTCAAATAACTAAAACAAAAGAAAAAAATATTTAGTTATTAGCCTTATTTGACGCATAAGACACAAAATTCAATATTATGTTCACAACAGATGCTTTTCTTGCTTTAGGGACAGAGGTGACAAGTTTTACGCTATTCCCACCAGGCGCGGATTCAGGGGGGAGGAAATAAGGAAATTTCCCCCCCGTTAAATATAAAAATATATTTTGTTAACTTCGATAATACAAGAATTCCCAATAATAATATTTTTTTTAATGTACAACATTTTATGGAAATCCCAGCAAGGTTTTTTTTTGTTTTTTTTTAAATCTCTAACGATTTTCAATAAGTATCCATATCTGAATCCTAATAGTTATTTATTAGATATTTTCCATGAAACATCAAGTTTACTGTATTCAAATACTTATTATTCTACATTCAATCCCAGCAGGTGCCATCTATATCCAAAGACTAAACGTTTGACTTGATAATGTGTGCGGTTGAATTATTAAAAAGCCTTAGTATTTGCAATATTAATGTATTTATGTGTTATATGAATCAAAATTCTATTCGATAATTTTTGACGAAAGCACGGATTTGTCGGGGAAAAGCCAGATTTCCTTATCTTTAAGATATTTCAACATACAACAAAAAGGTTTTAGGGAAGAATTTATTGGCTTTGTTGTAAACGCATTTGAAGAGGCTTCAAAAGATATTGATGACTTTGATGTGTCAATTAATGCGAAGGCACTATCATCAATAGTTCTTAAAGCTTTGACAAATTTTGGTATTGACCTTAAAAATTGTGTAGGCATGGAACAGATGGGTATCCTCTGATGTCAGCAGAAAATGGAACTGTTAAAAAACTCTGGAAACTGCGACAAATGCGAAACAAACGCCTTGCTATTCCCATAAATCAAGCAACTCAATTTCTAAAAGCAATAAAGTGCCATTAATACAAAAAGTTGTATCATTTGTTACAGAAACGACAAAATTTTTTAATATAATTATCCCAAACGAAGCGCAGTTTTAGCAAAGTATTTGGGAGCCAAACTCTCTTCATTATGCGTCTTTGAAACAAGCGTACATCATATAGTAGAAGCTTTGGAAAAAATATCTGAGTGGAAAGGTGGTATCTCAACCTTTATATTAAGGAACTCACTAAGAACTTTTAAATTTATTTACGGAATAATCATATTAAGTGCGATACTTATTGTAACACAGCCACTTAGTATCATTTTACAAAAGCAAGATATAGATCTTCAAAAAGGATCAAGTCTTATCAAAACTTTAATCATGAGTCTTGAAGGGAACAGAAATAAAACAAAAGAATATTTCAAAGCGATTTTTTAAAAAGTTTAAGTTATTTGCGTTCAAATCGAGGTTCCAATCAAAAAGACAAGATTTGAACGAAATAATCACATCCAAACTGTTGAAGATTACTACCGAATTGTAGGTTACATTCCTCTTATTGAATTTATTTTAGAAGACCTCATAACAACTTTCCCAATAGATATCCCAAATGTATTGAACATTCCTAAACTTCTACCTCAAAGTGGTATCAAGTGATATACAGATACAACACTGTTAAAACCACAACTAGCTGATGAGCTGATTATATTTGATAAAAGAGATAACACCTACTAAGATCTAAACTTGAGCCTGATCTATCAGATAACGTTGTAGATGCTTTAATAAACTGTGATGAAGATATCTACCCAAATCTAAGAAAATGTTTCAAATTTTCATTTCAATGCTCGTCAGTAATGCTACGAGCGGCAGGTCATTTCCTACCCCTCGTCGAATAAAAACATGGCTCAGATCAAAAGTGACAGAAGATAGACTGTACTGTCTAAATTTGCCTGACAAGGAAATCATTACTTGCTTATTTAAAAAGATTAATGTATATTGAACTGATATTATATTTTATTTAACCTTTTTGATGAGTTTTTTTAATTAGGGCGATGGGCAATTTAGTATTGATAATGAAAATAATTTTTTTATGTCATTTTGGCCAAAAAAGTGTCCGCACCAAATGCAATTTCTAAAGCTCCTCAAAAAAATTTATTTTTTTTAATTTCCATACACATTATATATGGAACATTTATTGTTTAATATGCTATATATTTTAGCCCCCATATTCATAAATGATTATAAAATTTAATAAACGTTTATTAAGGAAAATTTTCATAGAAAATTTGGTTTTCAAACTTGATTAAATTTCGAATATTTTTCTTAGTACAGGCATAAATACATAAAAGAAGCAAAATGTAAAGCTTTTTTTTTGGGTTTAATGAAATAAATTTTAAGTTTAAAGTGCGAATTGATTTACATAATGGAAAAATATCTTGTGCAACTTTAATAGCTCGTTTCGCGCATATATTACTACGCTGCTGAAAAGTATCACTGTTTCATTAATTCGCCAAACAACATCTAGCATTTGCCATTAAAATTAAGTTTATAAAATTAAAATTGAAAATTAAAATAGAAATAAAACAAGCCTATAAATAGCTTGATTTTAAAACTACTGCTCTATTGGTTTTTTATTTTTTTACATTAATGCTCCACTTTAAATCTCTCCTTTTATTTTATTTTTTAACATTTAGCAATAGTCATACAGCCGTATTCATAAAAACTTAATAATGATTAATTAACCATATTTAAGGACAAATTGCTAAAGTTGTATTCATAAACGAAAAATAGTCTACTAAACCTTTAATAAACCATTCATAAAGCAGTGTTCGAAAATAAACACTAAATATCGTTTCTTAATGTTCGGTGCGGTAGATTTGTGGAAAACACAAACGCTAATAGTGTTTGTGTAGAAAATCATTAAAAAAAATAACGTTTCCCTGTTAGCCATCTTTCGAACACAAAAATATTACTGTTTTTATCAAACTCAACAAAAGATGTGAACATTTAATTCCGTTCGGTTTTTTTTTTTTGGAAATCCATAAACTTCAATGTGTTCGGTTCGGCTCGTTAATGTTCGTCCCTTTTGGCTGGTAAAAAAACCAAACATTTTTTACAAAAACAAAATACACACACGAAAAAAACATTAAAGAACATTAAAATATAGTGTTTGTCTACAGTATCACTACAATTGTTTTGTTTTTTAACGAAGAACCGAACATTATATAATTTTCGCTTCTTTCTTGAAAATAGTTACGAACGGTATTAAGGGTGGTGTATGTCTACACAATCACTAAAAATCGTTCTTGGGTGTGTGAGCCGAACGTTAAATAATGTACTGTTTATTTTCGAACACAGCCATAAAGTAAGAAAATTTATTGTTGGATTTACCCTTCTTTAAACCAAAAATAAAATTACATTTTGATAAATATTTGCATTTTATGATATAATTTTTGTGAAATGTGTTTTAAAATAATGGAAAAAACGTTAGAATATCATGTTAACCGAATAGAAGTTTCGTGCATCACTAGCAAGTAAATGGCAGCAAAACGTAAAAGAAGTTGCTATACTTAAACATCAAATCGCTGCAAACAGTTAATAGTTAAAAAGCTGTTACTGTACGTTTATGAATAACCATTTTTATAAGAGGTTTATAATACATAAAGCGTTTTATAGTTATTTCATACTTTAAACTTAAAATTAGAATTGTATATGAATATGGCTGATTATATTTAAACCCATTAGAGGTTACTGTTCTCAAACGAGTACAGATACTATTTTACAAGCTTCCAAGCAAAAACAAAGAATTTTTAATCGTTGTACCGTTATTTATGTTAACAACAATAATACTGGCAGTAGCTAAAAAAGAATTTGTGTTTCTTTTTTATTTTTCGGGTACAAAAGTATAAGTCTGATTTGTGTAACGAAAACAGTGTGAAGGTATGAACATTATTTTGATAATAATGAAAACAATATTGAATTTTTTTTTAATAATTTTTAATTTTTATAATTTAAATCGTATCAGAAAAACGGCGCTGCGAAATATGGCCCCAGGAAATATGGCCCCAAAAAATAAATGAAAATTGACCCCAAATTTGGGGCTATTTTTCATAATGCAATATGGCCCCATTTTTTTAATGAAAAATTACCCCAAAAAAATGAAAAATAACCCTAAAAATAAAATGAAATATGACCCTAAATTTGGGGCTACTCTTCATTATGAAAAATCACCTCAAAATTTATAATGAATTTTAACCCCAAAAAAGAACACAAAGAAAGTGACATTTAACATTCTCGGTGGAGTTCATATGCCCAAAACTAAAAATCCCAAATTTAGAATCCCGATTTCAAAATCCGGATAATTATACAGTTTTGGTTTTAAAAATCGTACGATTGATAGCACGGTTGGGCTTTCGGCCATGCACAAGGATTTTTTTCTCTATGGTATAACGAACACTGGCTTTGCTTACTAAAGCCCTACGTTATAGCCGGCGTTCGGCCGGGCGCAAGGATTTTTTTTCTCTATGGTATAACGAACACTGGCTTCGCTAACTAAAGCTTCTCTGTATAGCCGGCCTTCGGCCGGGTGAAAGGATTTTCTTCTCTTTGGTATAACGAACACTGGCTTCGCTTACTAAAGCTTCAATACATAGCCGGCCTTCGGCCGGTCGCAAGGATTTTCTTTTCTATGGTATAACGAACTCTTCTCGTAATAGCCGGCCTTCGGCCGGGCTCAAGGATTTTTTCCTCTATGGTATAACAAACACCGGCTTCGCTAACTAAAGCATCTCTTCATAACTGGCAAGGATTTTCTCTACTATGGTATAAGAATTTGGGTTTTTTATGTTATCCCTAGAAACTTTTACATAGAATTTTATAAAAATTTGTGTAAAAATGTTTGGGGTGATTTTTCATTTCTTTAAACTTGCATTTTTTATTAGTAGATGAAAAATAGCCCCAAAGTAAAAATGGTGATTTTATTTGGGGCCATTTTTCATTCCTTGATATTGGGGTCATTTTTCATTCCACTTAAAATGCAAAAACACCCTAACGAAAAAATGAAAAATAACCCCAAAAAAAACAAAAAAATTGCGCCAAAATTGCGTGTTGTTGTGTCTCATGTAAAATTTTGGGCCGTTTTTCATTTTCCTTTTGGGGCCATATTTCCTGGGGTCATTTTGCGCACCGCCCAGAAAAACTAACAGACAAAAAAAATTACTTACATAAAAAATAATAAAAGTAGAACAGTATAAAATTGACTGTACTCGTTTGAGTACACTGACAACATGCATTGGTAAAAAATAAGTTTTCTTTTGTTAGATTGCAACTATGAGTGGAAAACATGTAACGGCCCAAAAGTAATTTAAAAGCTTTCAAGAGGTGTTTAGGGGCATATAACAGTTTCAAGCCTACCAAAAGACAAACCTGGTACTGTTAAAGTTTTCGTTAATCTGGAAATCATTGACAACGACGTCAGTGACGATAGTGGTGATGAGCCGTTGGCATCAAAGTTAACTCGGCAAGACTTCGAAAGGCATATAAATCTTATTTGGAAATGCTTTGCATCGCAGAGCTCAACCCCTCAGCAGAGCTCTGAAGTTTGGAAAAGATTTAATAGTGTACGTGAAGAAATATTTGAAAAATTTTTGATTTCATTGTCTTTGACCTTATAGCCTCCAATTCTTGAAGTCGAATCGACCTGCCTTTCTTCGAATGAATTGCTTAGCGGGATGGTGGCCAAAATGTTCCTAAAGATAAGTCAATGGTACAACATTTTGACTACCATCCCAATAAAAAATTTTATCATATTGCGAAGCACTAATGGTACATTTAAAAAAATAAGCGCAGAATTATGCGCTACGCAATAAGACATACAGAAATGCAGTAAAGTAAGTGAAAAAACTCTAAACAAATTTTATAAAAAAAAATAACATTTCAAATGCTACGGCATTCCCTTACTACGAAGCAGGTTTGTAAGGGAGAATACTAAAAAATAACTGTATCAAAACATTCAGTGTGTAAAGCTGATCGTTACATCCAACAGTTTTTTTATGCGCTGAATAATGCGCTTCATGTGTCAAAAATGTATTGCTTCAAAGTGGGAACTCGCCATATAAAATTCATGTCTTCCGTATGCGCAATGTTTCTCCCTTACAAACCTGCTTCGTTGGAAGCTCCATTTTTTACTGGGATACCGCTCAGCAATTCATTCGAGGAAATCCAGTTCGATTCGGCTTCAAAAACTGGGTAGCGGCTATTGCTGCCATTTAGATTTGTACTCCAAAAAATGTGGAAACTTCTGATCCATTTGTTTCACGTATTCTTAAAAATTTGTTGGAGTAGTTGAGCTGTACTGCAAGAATTTATCGTGTGTTTTTTTAAACTTTTTTTAGTTGCAATCTTTATGTTGATCGTAGAAATTTAGAGTAACGTCTGGGTAAATGTTTGCAGATTAATCTCAAGATGGAGCTGGACACTATCCTACTAAACTACAAAACCATCTGCGGTCCATTTTTTGCCATAATAGAGCTCGTTGGCAATATAAGAAGTGCTTAAAACCCTTTGCATTGAAAAACAATGTTCTGAAAATTTTCATACATAAGAGGTCAGTGTACTCAGTTGAGTACACCCCAAAAACTCCGTTAAAAAAATTTTTGTTTTAATTTTTTTGATTTTATGCTTTTTTTAATACTTATTTTAATCAATAAATAAATAATTTCTGAAAGCAATAGTTATAAGAATATTAACTAAATTTGTAGAAATAGTAGCATCTTTAACCCTGGTTAGAATTACTTCAACAAACTTAAATATTATTAACTGGCTTAAATATTTCTTTATGTATACATCTTACCTTTTAGGGATAGTTTTAAAGATACTGTTAGATTTGTAGTTTGAAATGTGAAATTAAAGTAGAGTAGTAATAGTAGTTGAAGCAAATGTATTTGCATTTGTTTAGGATTTGTTATTTTTCTAATTTAATTCCAATTATTTTTTTCCGTTAGCAAATATTTTCATTTAAAATTACTAAAAATTTCATTTGACTTTATTCGACTAGCACAAAGTGTTGTTTGCCATTTGCGCAAATTTGAAAGAACAACATTGATTTTATTTTAATACGAATTTATTTTGTTTAATTTTTTTTTTTTTTAATTGCTATTTGTAAAGCACTAACAAACTTTTAACATGGACTGCACTACAATTTCAACAAATATTTTGATAAAGACTTTTTTTAAATTTTATTTAATTTAATTTTTATTTTACGCCTTTTTTGTGAATTTGTATGAAAGAGGATTGAAATCCAATGCAAATACTCAAAATATTTTATTTTATTTTATACACACAAACAAACACATTAACGCACACGGATACAGATACAGATACTTGAAAAGCAATTAATTTTTTTTTGTTGTTGCTGCCAATTTGGTTTAACTATTTAAATGATATTTTCTTTCTTATTTATTCTGAATTTTGTTGGCGTTTGAAAAGCTTTTATTGTTGCTGTTGATTTAAACGATAATGATTTTATTTATTTATTTGTTTGTTTGTAAAATGTTACGTATTTAATTTAATTTGTCAAGCGTTTTAATTTATAATTTGTTTTTCCCCATTCAATTTGTTGTTGGGGAGTGTTGGATAAATGGATGCAATTGGAAAAATTGCTTGGCATTGGTTTTGTTTTCTGCCACAGCTTTTGTTTTGTTTTTAAATAAATAAAATTAATGTTGAAAAGGTATATTTGCTTTTAAAACACTACAGAGATACACAAAAAAAAAAACTGTTGTGCATACACTGACAGCTTTAAAACAGTTTTTATTATTGTGTTTTTTTTGTAGTTTATTTTCAGGCTGTTTGTTTATTAATTCAAATTTCGCGTAATTGAGAATTTTTGTAACGGGTTTTAATTTGTTTTTAACACTTGTTTTTTACTCCCTATGGTAGACTTTAGTTTCTGTTTATAATTTTTGGTTTGTTTTTATAGCCTGCCATCGCCAGTTGTATTTTCCATAACAAGTTTCTCTCCCTCTATTTGGTATTTTTTTGTAAGAAAAGAATTTCCTGTTTCCTTGTTTCTAAACTTTCTATTAAATGAATAGCAGCAGCGCCTTAAAGCATGCTTCAATTTTATTCTAACATTTTACTCTATAGGGAGTCCTTTTGTAAAGTAATGTACACACTTTAACACATACACACTTAAAGGTTTTCCTAGAAAAACACAGCACAGCATCAGTTCTTTGACGCCAAACAGCACACAACACCAAAAGTCACCCAAATCTGTTATTTTCCTCTGAACTCAAGTTTTCTTTACAATATACCAAAATACACACTCATATACAGAGAGAAAAAAACACAAGCAAGAAATGAAAACACAGACATTAATGTGTTATTTTTGTTATTGCTGTTGGAGTTTATACGTATAAAAATTTTTCCTTTTTTTGAGAATTGTGTTTTGTTTTTGGGTTGTGTCGTCGCCCAACGGAAAATTGAAAAATTACTTCCGTTTAAAGGCTATTTTTGTTGGTTTGAAAAAAACCTTTTTAATTTTAAAAAAGTATATTAATTTCTTTATTTTTGTAAATCGTTTAGCTTAATTTTATAACAATATTCTTGACAATTTTGCAAAATAACGTTTTATTGATTTCTCTAGTTGCAAAAATCCTTGTGTTTATTTTGTTATTTTGCCAAGTTTTCATGCACTCACATACACACAGTCTCTGTTTTAACATTTGAAAATAAAAAGTCTTAAAAAATTTTTACACGCCTCGTTTTTTGTAGCATGGAAAAATTTAAACGTTTAAAGAGTTTCGCGCCCGTATAATGAACATCCGTTTTAAACGACAACCGCTAGTAAACTGTTCGATTGCAAGGAAAATAAACTCCAACATGTATTCGTTTGTTGAAAGAAAAAAAAAACCCCCATCGCATAGACAATAATCTACTCGTTACAATTCACTTTGGCTGCCCATAAAACGAAAAATGTATAGAAATAAAAGAACAAATACAACAACGGCCATAATTTAGACACTGACACTGCCACACAAACACTTAAGAGCGCTGCTGCCACTGCTTGTGATGAGGATGATGAGTTCAATGTTTTGATATCACACACAACATAAAAATTGTTCGTGAATGATAAGCATCCCTTACGCATCAACACTTGGATATTTCCACATTCTACACACCAGTCACAATAACAAACAGATTTTACTCTCCCTCTCAAATATCACACGATTTCCATCACTCTCCCTCTCTTTTTGCTTTCTCTCTCAATTATTTTCTATTATTTTCGGCTTGCGCTTTAAACAACAAATATACTTTTCAACGAGTTGCTGTACACAAACTCGTTGATTTTTTTTAACACGTTATTTACAAAGTTAAAGAGCATATCGAATCGTAAAGACTATAACTTTTCTGAGAGTATTTCAAGTGTTATACAGTTATATTTGTTTATTTTTCTTGAGCTATTATTGCTGACCTTTGTTTTCGTGACTTTATGTGCGTGTTTATTTGTTTAATTCGTGTGCCTCTTTATTTCTCTTTATTTATTGTTCCTTTTTAACCGGCTTCAAAATTAATCCAAAATTCTTTTGAGAATTATTTTGGTTGTTGTTATTGTTTGCTATTGTTTTGCTATGTAAACAAGACTTCCAGTGGCAAAACTTTTAACTGAACAGCGTCAATAGTATAAATAAATGTTAAGGAAAATGTTAACAGCAGTAATTTTAAAGTTTGCTTAAAGTTTACATTCTGTCAAAAGGGAAGAATGCCCTAATGATATTTAAATATAGAAGATAAAAAATATCTTTATACAAAAAAAAAAGAAATTAAAAAAAATTTAAAGTAATATCTATAGGTTTTATTTTTATTGATACCCTTCATCGAAGGTTAAGGGGTATATATAAATTGTATCATCCCGCTTATAATTTTTAAAATTTTGGCGTTAGACTCTATAAAGAATATATATCCTTATGAGTAACGAAGTTGGTTTACCGATGTCCGTCTGTCTGTTGAAATGGGCTTTCCGAGGACCCCAGATATGATGGGGACTTAATTGTAATTTATTTCTCACACATCTGCTCCGGTAAATTTTGCTATTAATATTCAGCCAGATCGCTCAAAAAATGGCTGCGATATAAGCAAAAAACCACGAACGCCCCTAATTATTTTCATAACATCCCATGTGGATTTTTTATACCCATCACCAAATGCTACGAGGTTTATGTCTCTTATAAGTTTTTTTAATGTCTAGACAAATACATACATGTATAGCGCAGTTTATTTAACGATGTCCGTCTGTCCATCTGTCCGTCTGTCCGCATGTTTTTCTGTATAACTTGGGAACGGCATGAGCCAGAGTGTCCAAATTGTGTAGGTACAAGCATCTTGGGTATCAATACACAACATCCGACCAAATATGGGCGGTATTGCAGAAGTAGGCGTGGCAGAAAATAGATTTATTTATATCTTAAGAACGGTATTTATATAACTTTCTGTTGTTTTTGCAATATGGGGACGGGTATACAAAGCTCGGCATAGCCGAATATCTGATTATTTGTTTTAATTAAGAAAGCACAGCAATGAGAAGTGCTGCTCCCAGGAAGGAGCTTCTGGCAATAGATTTTAGAAAATCTATATTGAATAATATTGAATTCATAAATTAACGTAAGATTCTCTTAGAAGAATATTGTTGGTGAGTATGTTTTAAGGAACCTTGCGGTATATTATCCGCGGTATATTGTCATTTTTATGACGATTTATGATATATTATTTGCTTACCGGATTCCTCACAGGTTGCGTATAGGGGTACGTCAGCGGTTACAAGGGGAGAGTCTCGGAGGGTCTTTTGAACTCCCCCTAAATCCCGAGTTTGCCTGTGATCCTTGTAACGTCGTGGCAAGCAATTGATCATGGACGGTATAACCCTATAAGTCGCATGGACAAAATCCCTGCGCAACTGCACGCCTGGATTCGATGTTGGCAGCCCATTCGTCTTAACTGAAACCTGATTTACGAAACCATAACAACAAGACATGGAACAAATATGAATGTTTTAAGGGAACGTGTTCACAAAAGCTCTCTATATAATCTTGTCTAGCGCAATGTGACGCGTTTTTTGCCATGTAAAAAACTGTAGGCTGGTTCTACTGTTGGCTGGTCTTGGCTATCTCTGAGATGTATGTTCGAAACATGTGCCCCATCCATATCGATTAACGATGGCGAGTATCATGGGAAATGGGGGCTGGGGTACTGTATGACAACAGGACGGCGTTTGAGATGTGGTTGGGTAAAACTATTTTATTAATTTTGCGAAGACATTTATTTACAAACACTTGAAGTTTGGACAATATTAACAACCGTATTCATAATTAAAATTTGGCATTAAGTTAGCAAAAAGTTTATTCACAAAACACTAACCAAACTCTGGCTAACGATTTGCTAAACTCTTGTTAACGAGCTGCCAAACGTTTGCCAACTTGTGAAAAACAGCCGTTTAATGTCAAACAACTTTGTTGGTTTTTTTTAAATAACTGTTGTTTTTTAATTAACTGTCTTTTCTTAATTTAATTTATTTTAATTTTAAAAACTTTTTAAAATTTTTATATGTGAAGGGTAAAAGAAAAAAAATGACAAATTCAGCGATGATTAATTCAAAACGTGTTGCATTTTTGATTATTACAATGTGGCATCATAAAAATTCAGAGTTGATTTAATGAAAGTTGGCAGATGGAGAAAAATTCGTTATGAATTAACTCTGTGCCAACAAGCTGCCTTTTGTTTGCCTCTTTGATATTCGTGAATAGTTCCACACTTATCCCAATGTAGTAAATGCGCTTCGTGAATGGTTTTTTTTTTCTTAATAAGTATTTACTATATAGTCCAACTTTAAGTAGCCTGTCCTAAAAATTAAATTCATCGATTTGTTATTAATAAAAAAAATTAAGAAAAAATAAATCTAGAGTTACAGCTGAATTTCTAATTTCTTCTTCTGTACAATTATTTTAAGAATTTCAAATGGAAACATACAACAAAATAGAGAACCAAATTCCACTCACACTCAACTTTCAAATGTAATCAAATTAAAAATAGAATAAAATAATTTGAAGATACACAGAAATGTTCTACTAATGATCTATTAAATTTGCATCATAAACATTTCAACACCTACTTTCTAAATTTACAAGAACTTAAAAATAGGCTGGCACACTTATCATTAATGGAATGTAAAAAATTTATTGTTTTCTTGAAAAAAAATTATACGAATTAAAATCTTACTAAAAATGTATTTTAAGATTTCAAAATTTAATCAAAATGTATAAAGTTAACAAAATAGATATAGAAACAAAATCTAATAAATCACTAGAGATTTTCGTTAATAAAACCCTTAATTTAGAAATATAGTTTTTTTTTTCGAATATATTATTATAATCACACACATAAATCAACTACATTAGCCCTGATTTAATTTTTATTTACAGGGTTTCCTTTCTATCTATTTTTTTTTTTTTGTTTTTTTTTTTTTTGTTCGTTAAACCAAGAAAAATTTACATAAATTCATACATGAAATACTTACGAAATACTCTCGAAAAAATAGGAAGGGAAATACAAAACAATTTAAACGGAAGGAAGGACAGACAGACGGACATACATTAAATAACCCACAAAGAGCAAGAACATTTTGACACAACCATAAATAGCATTTAAAACTAAAACCAATTAACAGAAAAATACACTACAACAACAATTACAGCTACAGAAGTATTTTTATAATAATATAAAAGGCAAAAGAATAAAAGTACCAAGATGTAATACGAGTGCTAAACATTTAAATACATGCATATATAAAGGACGGGATATACACAGGAACACACTTATGCACTCTCTCTCTCTCTCTCTCTCTCTCTCTCTCTCTCTCTCGCTCTCTCTCGTTCCCTATAGCACACTTATTAAAGCCAAAGGGACACATTGCGAACACAAAACAAAAACACAAAAAGGGAAACATCAAGGGCAAAAATAATAACTGAGCAAAAAAGAAGTACAAAAACAACTAAATAGAAACGATATGAATGCAAAGGCAACAACAACGACAACAACTAAACGAATAGTAGTGTCAATTGTTCTAGTGATTACTTGTCATTGCAATAAACCCCGTAACACTAGATTCAAGCAAAGAAGAAAAAAAATAATCAACAACAATAATAACGGTAACAATTCAAGTAAACAGCACATACCATTTAGACCATGCAATCCTAGCACTGGAGAGCAAAATGAGAGCAACATTTTATTATGATCTGACACGCAGTCAATTGTAGATTTAATCAGGTAAGAGCAAGATTTGTCTAGCTTTAACTACATGGACAACTATCAGTCCAAGTATGACTATAATTGAAAAAATGTAAAACGATGCTCAAAGTTATTTTCGGCAAAACATAATTTTTCATTAACAAACTTTTGTTTGTTGTGCTAAATTCCCAATACGCTTATATTTATTGTGGAGTTCCTATGCGCATTTCGCTGGTGGCTTAGGCCGGATCATCTGAAAACCTTTTTCCAAAAACTTTGGAAAAACTAAAGATATTAAACAAATAAAACTGTAAAGTGTATGAGAATTAAAAACACTCAAGTCTTATTTGCAACGATATCAAAGCTATTAAAAAGTGGACAAGAGTTGTAAAAATGCTGTTTTTACTTTGATTCAAATATGAAGAAATATTTAATTATTTCATTATTAAACATGTGTTTTTTTGCGAAATGAAATTGTGTGTAATCAAAAAGCTTGTTGAACATAAATTTTATTTTTAGCAAACTGTATTGTTAAAAATTTTTCTTGAGATGTTTTTTCTATGCACCATAGCCAAACTTTGACTATTTAGTCTATAAATAACACTGTGCAACAAAAAATAAAACCAGCCTCAATACTTGCAACGCGAAATGATAGTAGACTACATGTAGAGCAAATCTGCCAAAGGGTATTTGGTATATTTTTTTAATTGTACTAAACGCATTTTCAAGAAATTCAAAACTGTCAATGACCGAAATTTTGGAAATCCGCTTTACATACCTTGCACGAACTTTTGGTCTTAAAAGACCCCTAGTGAAATTTGATGCAGAAAATATTCGTGGAACATTTAATCCCTCTAAAGCGCCGTTTTAGTATTCTTTTGTGGTGAAGTTAAAAAAGGACAAAAATTACCCCTTAAAATGTGTGTCAGACGATTAATTTATTCAAAGAAAAGAATCGCCATACGATTCTACTGAAGACATCTGAATCTATTTTTTTAGCTCAGAAGTACATTTATTATATTATTTTTGACTAATACCAAACGCCTTTTCAAAAAATTCAAAAACTTTAGGGGCCCATATTTCGGGAAACCGAGCTAACTTTTCAAAACCCTTTGGCAGATTTGCTCTACTAGTAGTCTACTTTCATTTCGCGTTGCAAGTGTTTAGGCTGGCGGTGATGACCCGAATTTTCTTGCACAGTGTAATCAGTCCTTAGCCAATTAGAGTCGGTCGTAGACTAGGTCTACCCGCTTTGTTTCAAGTCATAATCAAATTAATTAGATTGTTACCATTTGTGTACCTAAAATTGTAAACTTAACTGTTCATATAAATATAACGAAATGCAATGCTCGTACGTAAGGAATGTAATGTGAGCAGCAATTGCGTTTAACTGTAAAAAAAAAAAAATTTTTTTTGCTTACTACTTCACATACACTTACCCATACATATCACGTTTTTTTTTTATGTATTCACTCCCGTTCACCCAACTCGCTAACTCAGTGACTACTGACTGGCTCATGCAACAACAAAATGCATGGCATACTTTTGGTGGTGGTTACGTTAGTAAAAAGGTATTCATTCGGTGACACTTTCTTTTTTTGTAATTTCTTTCTTTTTTTGCATTGTAGTTGTCTTGTCGTAATTTTTGTGTAACCGTTTTGAAGCCAACATATATACATACACCCAGAGAAAAAACATGTTTAAATATTGTCACCTCCAACTAAACTATTTTTAAAAAACATTTTAAACATATTTTGTGTTGAGTTTTTAAAGTAAGATCTGGTGTACACACATTATAAATAAGATTACAATCTTGCAAGGTCGCCAGAATGTTACTTTAAACTCAACATGTGGTGCGCACATTTAAATAATAATAAATACATACATATGATCATACGATACATACGATCCTTTTCCTTGGCTGTTGTAAACAACAGAGTTTTTTCTCCTATTGGTGTAATAAACAGTAATGTATTTATAACGATAGTTTAATCTTGTGTTTATTTAGGCTGCATGTATGTATGTATTATTGTAATTTATAAAATCTAGTAGGTAGGAATATTGTTATTGTTTTAGTAATAAGAATTTTAGTATTTAAGGAAAAAATATTAGTAAATAAATTGAGTTCTATTTTATACTTCAACGAAGAGTGTGTGTACAAATTATATTCCTGCGGAACTTAACATTTTTGTGACCCCGACGTGATGGTTTTTATTATTGTCAGCGGTAACCATATTATGGTTAAATTAGGCCTCCATCAAGAAGCCTCAACCATATTATTGTGGTCTCCAAACATGTTATGATCAATAATAACTAAAATTTGTTAAAACTAACAATAGCATGGTTGGTTTTCAACCATAGTATGTTGCTCTTGAAAAAGAGGAAAATACTATTGTAAATTTAAAAACAAATTATTGTCATATTTAAACAAAACATTTTTAGAGGCAACCATTATATGGTTGTGGGTTCTTGATGGAGGACTAATTTAACCCTCCGATGAGTGACAGTTCTGAACTTCACGGCCGTGTGAAAAGGTCCCTACGGACTTTTTTGTAAATCATGTTTTTTTCATATAAAAAATTTTTTTTTTGTTTTTATTGTTTATAACTAAATTCTACATACAAAAATAAGTTTCTCAATTTTTGTAATTTTTTTATACTAATTTTATACTACTAGCAATAAACCAGTTCTTAGAATTTTTTGTTCTTAGTATTTTGTTCTTAGTATTTTTTGTTCTTAGTATTTTTGTTCTTAGAATTTTTTGTTTTTATCATCATCCCTAATGTCTTTGAGTTTAGGTCTTTGTGTTCAGAACAAGTAAATTATGTGTTGAAACAATAAAAAAATTATAATGATGCCCAAAAACATGCATTTATTAGTGAAATTCAGTACAAGGTCCATACGGACCTATTCACACGTCCGCGTACTATTCTCACTAAAACCTCAATAACTCTTTTTATCCAAAAGAGGCGCAACAAAATACTCTTGGAATACAGAGTAACTTTGGGGGGGTGGTTGTAGTGGCCGAAGTAGGAGTAATTTCAGTTTGAAAAGGCAAAAAGGTCCCTAGGGACCTTCTCAATCATCGGAGGGTTAACCATAATATGGTTGTCGCTGACAATTATATGGTTATATTAACCATAATATGTTTAAAATTTTCTTTAAAAATATTTTGGTTGCAGGTGACCATATTTAAACATGGTTTTTTCTCTACGTGTACTAATAAGTATTTACATATGTATGTACATATGTATGGTTGTGTGTGGAAGTGAATTAGAACGTGTGGGGACCAAATAAAATGAGCACAGTGTAAGAAAAAAAGAAAAACAAAAGAAATTGCGATGATGCTGCAATTTTTACAATTGCATTTACTTTTTTTTCGTTTCCTCTGGTTTGAAACCAAAACTTGCTGATTTTATTGTAAAAAATAAATTGTAAGAGGGTGTTTTTATTTTGGTTTGTTGTAATATTCTTAATATACCATTCATTGTTGTCGCAGTTGTTGTTGTGACTGATGTAATTGTGGCTTCGTTTATGTTGTTGTTGTTGTTGGATTTTTGGTCGAATCTTATATTTTTTGAACTCTATTAGTTTTTCAAAAACAAAGGGAGTCTACACTGTGTGGCGTTGATGATTTTTCTGCTGATATCGTCTACAATTGCAATTGTTATAATTCTTAACTAGATCCTTTTATTTTAAGGATTTTGATAATGAAATACCCTTGGAAATAAACACACAACATACATAATAATATACGAAATATAAAAGAATAAAACAAAAACTCCAGCAAATAGAAAAATTATATTATCAGCAGTTTGTTTAGATTACTTGGGGGATTATAAATAAATATTTCCTTTAGTTTTTTTTTTTTATTTTTGCAGGATTAAATAAATGTAACAATTTTCTGATAGTAAAAAACAAAAAAAATACATTTACAGACTTTGGAAAATAGGCAATACAAAATGAACAAACTTTTAAGTGACCTTTTGAATTGAAGTCAAATAAGTTTTTAAGGTCAAAAATAAAATTTTTCAAAACTAAAAATAGCAAATGTAATAATAAGTTAAGAGAATAATTGGATATTCTTATTCAAAACAATGTTAAATTTAATGTAAAAGTTCTTGGTGCCGATTCTTATTAAGAAATCCTTTTCTACATAGGATTTGTTTGCCTTAAGGTGATTTAAGGAAGGGGGTTTGTTTTGGTAAGAGAATTTAGATTGCACTCAAATAAGTTTGGACCAAATTTAATGCAAATACCAACATAATTAAATGGTTTATCAGTACAAACACTCCATTCCAGAAAGAAGCTTGTATGGGGGCCATGTGAAATTATGGACCGGTTCTCAGCATTTTAAATACGATTGGTCCTTGTGAAAATTTCAATTTCATCAAATTATCTCAAAAATTGTTAACATGGCCAACCAGACGGACGGATGGACGGATGGATGAACGGATAGTTCGACTAAGAAAGTGATTCTGACTCGATCAACATACTTAGAGGTCTAGAATATTTTAAGGTTTTACAAACATCTGCACAAACGCATAATGCCTCTCAACTATTGCGATGTGGGTACAGTGTTGCCAGAGGATTTTTTTTGAAAAAATACCTACACATGCTAAAAAAAAATCCGATTTTTTCCTTCACGTTGAAAAAATTTCCCCTACAAAAAAACCCTACGCTTTATTGTCATTAAAATAGAAGAAAATAGTTTTCTCACTTTGCTTAAGCAAATGACAGTTTCATAAAACTTTACAAAAAGCGTCCTCAAGTTCAGTATGGTTTAAGTGCTTAAGTCACGTTTTTCACATTCTGGTTGGGCCTATAGAATATTCATACAAATATATTAGTGTCGCTTACTTTTTTAACGACAAACAACTCTGCAAATATATTTTTAAGCGATTTTAGAAAAAAATGATTTTTTTGTTTGACAAGAAAATATCACTAAAGAAATGTTTTTTTCTGCATTTATAAAAAATGCGATGTGGCAAAAAATCCCTACATTTTGGAGATTATAAAAAATCTGTCCGATTTTAGCTACGCTTCTGTTTTAGTAACGAAAATACCTTCATGTAGGGATTTCCCCCTACTTCTGGCAACACTAAATCGAGTCGCAGTTAGTTTTCGCATAGAATTGAAGGCATCTTTTGTTAATAATATTAATCTTATGTCCGTAATTCTTAGAAATTACGAGCATAAATCTATGTTTTTCTTACGTATAGATTTGGATCAAATTTTTGTATAGAAAATCAAAGTAGCCTTTTGTATGGAAATTACAATTGTTGAAGAAATAAACAACATTATAATCAAAACTATTTTGCGTGTTTCTGGTTATAAACCACAACATATTGACCTCTTGATTTATTAACAAAACTACACCTTTTACTACCGAACAACCCTTTCCTTCCCTAAGCCGTTTATCTTCTACCACCCAGAAAACTAATCCACCAATTTGCACAGATTTTTTTGCCGAAAAAAAGGTTAACCGCAACTAACAGACACAAGTCTTGATAGAAGAGAGAAAAAGGGACTAAAAACGAAACAATAGAAATACAAAATCAACACACAAATAAATGTCAACACACAAAAATTTCTATAAATCAAATTATAGTTGTCACTGATAACAAACCCGAAAAACCACAAGAACACGCAGGACACCAGGAGATACAGGGGACCGCAATAAAGAAAACTATATAAACATTTTTTTTTTTCACTTAAACACCTCTAACCCTTTAAAAAGGCAAATGAAAAAAAAAGTTTTTTTCAAATTTATATTTAAGTACAAAAAACAAAAAAAATGGAAAAAAACATTAAAAGATATTCATACCAAATAGGCGGCGTCACATTTCAAATAAATGTTTTTTACGAATACGCGAAAAAGAAGCCAGCAAATTCAAAAAATTAACAAAAAGAAAAGTCTTAAAATAAAAATGTTACAGTCAAATAAAAGAGATACACACACACACATACACGCACACACTTACAAATACTTCAAAATAGAAAAAAAACCAAAAAGTAACCAGAAAAACGCGCTAAGTAGATAAACTTTGCTCCACAAACAGGGTGTGGCCAGGATATTTAGATAGACGACCGATATACATATTTAACGAAAAACTAAAAGCCCACTTTCCCACTTTTTTTGTCGCACATAAAGTTGAAGATAGCTTTCGCCTTTGGTTTCTATGAATTGTTAACAAAATTTATCGTTTAAGCAAAGAAAAAAAAAAAAATACGCCACTGACTATAGACGGTTAAAAATGGGGGGAAAAACAAGATAAGTACGAACTTAGAAAAAGATATAGACACTCTTTTTTAGTTTTTTTTCTAATATTTTTGGCAAATGTTTGCCAATACACATAAAAATTTATTGCATGAAAAAAATGGAAAAAATAAAATTATTTAAAACTAGATAAACTAAAGCAAAAAAAAAATGAATAAAGTTAAGCAAAAACGAGTATAAAAGTTTAGTTGGTCAAGCCCGAACATTTGATATCCTACAACACAGACACATTTTACAAATCGTATCATATTTAGGACCCATGACCATTAATGTACCCGGCAAAACAAAACTATGTTAAGAGTTCTTTGTGCCGAATATTATCTTGATGTCTTAAGCCAACAGAATTTTTCTCGTCTTAAAGCTGTTTTAGAGAGGGGGCCGATGTGGGAGCTAAGGATAATTCTGGACCTACCAGCAAAAACAATTCTGCCATAAAATAGTAGCTCTTATAAAAAAGTTCATTAAATTATATTTAAAACTCTGACCTGTACTTTGCGCACAAGGTTTACATGGGCAAACAACCAGCCAGCCAGCCAGCCGACTTAAGCTACGGCCACACTTATTAAATATTTGACCAAATAACCATAACCACTATATTTTTTAATGGTTAGTGATATTTAACATGTTCTTAATATCACAAAGTTAAACTAATTATTCTGCTAGACATGGCAAATAACTGTTTTATGTATAAATAACATAAATATTGCAACTAAAGGAATTTATATTTGAGTTTGAGTTTGAGTGTTGATCCCGTTTTTTTTCGTCAAATATTTGTCAGGTGTGACCGTAGCTTTAACAAGCAGTGTTGGAAAATAAATACAACATTATTTAGCGTCTACCTCACCCACCCAGGAACAATATTTTTTTTGGGGTTTGTGTAGACGAACATAACTCTATATACCGTTCGTAACTATTTTCAAGAAAGAACCGAACATTATATAGTGTTCTGTTCTTCGTTACAAAACAGAACAATTTTAGTGATACTGTAGGCAAACATTATATTTTAATGTTCTATAATGTTTCTTTTTTTTAAATTGATAAAGAAATGAACAAATAAAAAATTTTAGCAACGACCGCAGCACGAACAGCTTGTGTGTGTATGTATTTTGTTTGTGTAAAATAATTTTGCTGGCTTTTTGTTTATTTTTTCGTATGTATGTGTATTTTGTTTAAAAAAAAAAATTTTGATTTTTTCCAGCCAAAAGGGCTCTATGCACAACAGAAACGAACGAACATTAATGAGCTGAACCGAACACAATGAAGTTTGTGGCTTAAAAAAACCCAATGGAATTAAATGTTCTCATCTTTTGTTCAGTTGGATAAAAACAGTACTATTTTTGTGTTCGAAAGATGCCAAACAGGGAAACGTTGGTTTTTTATGATAAACTACACAAACACTTTTAGCGTTTCTGTTTTCCACAAATCTACCGAACCGAACATTAAAGAGCGATATTAAGTGTTTATTTTCGGACACTGTTAGAAGGCCATTCTGAGCTGATCGGCAAGAACTAATAATTTTATATGTTACATACGCCAGCGAAAACGCATAATACCCTCTCTACGATTGCAATGTGGGTATAAAAAACAGTATTAACACGATAAGGAGTTTTCAGAGGAAAAACTAAAGTTGCCATATCAAATAAGTATTGGAATATGGAAAATGCTTAAAGTATAGTTACGTAAATTCAAGAATTTTTTACAGCTCGTATTGAAAATGTTTTGAAATAAATGAAATTTTTGTATTCAGAAAAAATGTTTGCCAAAAATTGTTTGATTAAATAATTAATTGGTGTGCATACATTTTTTCAATTATTTTTTTTGCAATTAAGTTTTTTTAATTCAAACACATAGACCGCATTAACATTTATGCAATTAACGCCGAGTTTTTTTCTATTTTCTTTTTAAAGTAGTTGCTACGAAACTCTTCTCAGATTTACATTTAGATTTTATGAAGCATTTTTTTCAACTTTTTAACCCCTTTTTCTTCCCTACACTTTTTGCTAACAAACAAAAAGTTGCATGCGAAAGTTGCGGCGTTAATTGCATAATGTAAATATGGTAATAAAAAATAAAAGTGTTTCTATATATGTTGTGTATTTTTTAGTTTATGCAATTAATTTTTTAATTGACTAAATTTGTGTGGCATGACTCGAAAATACAAATCCGTTAATTGATATGATCAATTCTTTTGCAGGGACAAAATTAGTAAAAAATTTTGTTGTCGGCACAAATTCTTTAATTATAGTCAATTTTCAATTTTTTCTGTTAACAGAGAAATTGTTGGAATCTTCTGTATAGAAAATGAATTCAAATTGCAATTAGTTTTCACATATAATGCATTGGCATTGGCATCACTGTCATGAAAGCATAAAGCGCAAAATTGTGTTATTAAGAAAATAATTAAAAATAAATTAAAGAAAGCAAATATTGTGTTTGAGATAATTGTAATGGATTGCTAATAATACTGGTTTTAAAATATTGTTGAATGAAAGTCTAAAAAAAAAAAAAAAAAGGAAAGGACAGTAATAAATCTGCGGGTAGAGTGAAGATCCTGTATACAAACATACATACATACATACATTGTGATACGTATGTACATACTTAGTGCTGGCAACAATTGTACCATCTTATATATGTGAATTTCTGGCTTTTATTGTGATTTAAGCCATTGATTCCAACTTGAATTTGCTGAAGAATTTTATTTAATACATGCTGATTCAATTCTGTCTACTTTTAAACTACATATTAAGTTTATTCTGCACCTGAGTTATTTATTTGTTTACTTGTGTCAGAGCTGGGATTTATTAATTGCTTTCAATATGGCCCCACATAAAGAAATTTATAAATGCCTTGATTGTAATAAAAATTTAACAAAAACACAAAGGAATGTTGGGTGTGCTTACTGTGATCACTATTTCCATATTGAATGTGAAAATGTTTCAGTTGAACAACACACATTTTTAATCAAAAATAGAATATTGAAGTTTATTTGTCAGCAGTGTTCCCTTAAGCCGAAATTTTGTAATATTCAGGAGGAATTAAGAAATGGATTTGCATCACTTACTGCAATGCTTGAGAAAGAGTTAGATGTCAAATTTCAAGAAAATAAACGTAAACTTGATGAACAATTGGAAAACGGACTTATATTAATTCAAACTAAAATAGACGAAATGAATAAAATTAATAATAATGTACCATCTAACGATGTGGAGGATTTGAAGTCTGAAATCAAAAATTGCTTAGATTTTGTTAAAGTAGTGGATAATGTTGCTGATGGAAAAATGGCTAGTTTGGAATTGAAAAACAGTATTCTCCAAAGACGTCTCAATAGATCGAACATTATTATACGTGGCCTGCCAAATAAAATAAAGAATTTACGTGAGCCTATTAAAAGGATTTGTTCGCAGTGTAATGTTCAGATATATGACTACGATATTCAGCACTGTACTTATTTTGCTGGTGGAAAAGCTGTCCTTGTAAAATTTAATTCTGTGCAAATTCGCGATCAAATAATGATCAACTACAACAGAAGTCGTAATTTGTTTTTAAAAAATATTGTTCGCCTTGATGATAACAATAATCTATCCAGGATTTTTCTTTCGGATCATTTAACTGATGCTGCTAAAAAGCTAGTTAATCTGTGTCGTAAGCTCAAAACAGATGGCAAGATATTAAGATATAAATTTATAAATTATGACATACCTAAAGCGAAAGTAGTAAAGTCGGATCAAACTGAGGTGCTCCTATCTTATGATGATTGCATTAATCTTTCTGAAGGACGTGGTGATTTAAGCGATATATCTTTTTCATCTGTTAATAACTCAATTCTAGCTAATGCACATTCTACATAACTAAACCTTTTTCTATTATTTTTTATTATTAAATTTTAATTCACACAATTCTTTTTATTGCAGTTAAACTAAATTAATAAGGGTAATCATGATGGTCATTTCAGTGAATATTATGATTAAGTTTAATTTTTTTAGGAAATTTGCGATCTATCTAAAAAAAAATTTCTGACATCACAAAAAAAAAAAACCTCTGGCAGCACTGTTAAAATTCTGCATTTGCTTAAATTATAAGCAAGCATGTTAAAGTATTTTTTTTTCTTTTTAAATTATTTAAACTTATTTCTCTATCTTATATTAAAAACCACGAACATTTTGAACTTATAAGTTCCTCAACAAATATATTGTTTATTATATGTAATGTAATTGCTTGCATTTGTTGCAAATGTGCACTACTATTTTTGCTCGGAGGTTTATTTTGTGCAAGCAAAGTAAAATAAAGCAAGCTGCAAATATGTACATTCTGTTGTTGTGTTGAGTAAATGTGTGTATTTTTGCACACTTTTGCATCGTTTTGACACTGTACTAACCATCGTGAAAACCTTAATATTTGTGTTTTGTTTGTTTGCTATTTTTTTTAAGGAAATGTATTAGGCCAGTTCAATGCAAAATTTCTTATTGTACTTAATGTTGATTTAAATTTGTTTTAATGTTATATTTGAAATACTCTTTGTATAAAGTACTTAATATTTTTATATAATTATAAAAATATAGATTTGTGTGTATTATTAGAATGTTGGGTTGAGTTGGCCTAATAAAGATTGTTTAACTGCCATTTTCGTTATATTTGTTTTCTATTAATATTTTTATATATGTTTCTTCTATTATTTGCTTTTTATTAATTTATTATTTTTATTATCTTAATAACTGTATTTTTAATTTTGTATTGCTATGAATTTAAGACAAAATTTAGGAAATGTTGTAAGTGATAATAGTTATTTAAAATCCCAATTGATTAATTTTAAGCAAAATCTTAACATCGGTCATCTAAATTGTACAAGTTTCAATTTAAGACCGAACTCTTCTAAATTTAATGAAATTAGGAAAATATTAGATGGTGGATATTTGAATGTTGCGGGTTTTACTGAAACCTGGCTACGTAATGAAATATCTTCTAATGCTGTCAATATATCAGGATATATATGCCATAGAAATGATCGGTTAAACAGTAGAGGTGGAGGAGTGGCCCTTTATGTCTCGGAGAATATAAAACATAAGGTTGTATTTGTTGGTGAGGGTTATGGTGTTGCTGAATGTCTCTTTGTTGAACTTGTTTTTAACGAAGTGAAGGTGTTGGTGGGAGTTGTATATTTACCTCATGGTAATTTTGATGCGTTTGAAGAGGAGATATCTGAGGTGCTTGTGCGTTACTCAAATGTTGTTATTATGGGTGATTTCAACAATAATCTATTTGATGTTGATAAAGGTTTGAATGTAAGAAATATTTGCAGTAGATTGAATCTTTTCTTAATACATAATTCTATGCCAACGTATGTTACTAGTAATACCACTTCTCTTCTTGATTATTTTTTGGTGTCTTCTACTAACTTAGTGAAATCTACTGGTCAATTTCAATGTCCTGGTGTAACAAGGCATTCTTTTATTTTTTTGTCTTTTGAAATTTTGTTATCAGATCAAAGAAGATTTTATCAATTTTATGATTATGATGCGGTAGATATTAGTTCTTTTCAATCTGCATTGTTGGACTGTAACCTTGGGGACATATTTCTGACTAGTAATGTTGATGAGCAATTAAACATTTTAACTTATAATTTAGGAAATTTGCATTCTCTTGTTCCCTTAAGGAAACGTTTTTTTGGCGATCGTAGTGAGTCTTGGATAAGTGATCCAGAGATTCAATACAATGTCTCTCTTAGGGACCTTGCTTATAGGACATATTTATCAGATAGAACGGATGGTAATTGGAAAGTTTTTTGTCGCTGTAGGAATCGTGTAAAATCTGTTATTAGGAAAATAAAAAGGAGGGTGCACAGTTTAATTTTTGAAAATAAAAACGCTAAGGATATTTGGTCAATCCTTAATAGGCATGGAATTGGTGTTAATGATGAAAACTTAGGTGATGTTGATCCTGACTATTTAAATCATGTCTTTTCTTCCAATCAAATTAATAATAGCAATAGAACAGTTGATAGATCAATTTATAATCAAACTGGATTTTCTTTTCTTCCAGTTGAATTATCCGAAATGGTTTCGGCTTTTTATTTAATTAAGTCAAATGCTGTTGGAGTGGATGGCTTTAGGCTTAAGTTTATCAGGATTTTGATGCCAGTTATTGGGAACTATGTACTCCATTTAGTTAATACAATATTGATAACGTCGAAATTTCCGTTATTTTGGAAGATTGCGAGGATAGTTCCCATAAGTAAAAGTAACTCAACAACTGGGTCTGACGATTTACGGCCGATATCCATATTACCTGTTCTATCTAAAATTGTGGAGCATCTTATGAAGATTCAACTTTTAAAACATATTGATCGTAATAATTTTCTACATGATTGTCAATCTGGTTTTAGAGCTAATAGGAGTACTACCTCTTTACTGATTGGCTTAACGGATAATATTCGCAATAATTTATCTAAAGAAGGTATTTGTATTTTATTATCATTAGACTTTACTAAGGCTTTTGATAGAGTAGATCATTATCTAATTGTTCAAAAATTGCACAGATATTATAACTTTTCAAGTTCTGCTTGCAAGTTAATATCTTCATATCTTTTTGGTAGAAGTCAATATGTTGTTAGTGGTAATCGGGCTTCTAACTTGCTTCCAGTTCACAGCGGTGTACCTCAGGGATCGGTCCTTGGGCCTTTCCTTTTTATTATGTTTATTAATGACCTTTTTGATAACATTTCTAGCAATTCGTGTGTTCCATTTTCATTTGCTGATGATGTGCAGCTTTTGTTTAAGGGCACACCTGAATTTTCTGATGTATTGCAAAATGTGATCAATTATACAGTTCAGTTGTTAGATACTTGGGTTCTGGATAATGCGTTTGTAGTTAATACTGGTAAAACCAAGGCTATGTTGTTTGGCAAATGTAGTAGTTCTGAGTTCACTATTACGCTAAGTGGTGGTGAAATTGAGTTTGTTGATCGTCTTAATTGTCTAGGTGTAATACTTGATACAAAACTATCATTTGAAGGTCATGTTAATTTCATAATATCTAAAGTGAACTTTACTTTACGTAAATTGTACAATACAGATTTAATGTTGCCAACTTATGTTAAGAAACAAATTGTTTATGGGCTTATAATGCCAGTTTTTTTTATATGGAGTGGAGGTGTATTCTGGAACAGTTGGCTATATTCTAAAAAAAATAAGATTGGTTTTTAATCGAGTTATGCGATATCTTTACTCGTTGAGAATAAGACAGCACGTCTCACCATTTGTTTTAAAATTTTTAGGTTTTCCATTTGTGGAGTTCATAAATTTTAGAAATCTTATTCACTTTTATAAGTCTTAGAGGTTGCAAACTCCTGGGTATTTAATTCAGTTATTTGATTTTTGTAGATCAACGAGGAATAGACAGTTAAAGATACCGAAGCTATCTGCCGTATTGGAACGTTCTTTTTATGTTAGAGTTGCACGGTCTTATAATAAGTTGCCTAATTTTTTGAAAACTTTTGATGTTTCTGCTAACACATATAAAAAAATACTGTTTCTGGAACTTTTACGAAATCAATCTTCTATGTAATTGTTTTATATTGTTGTGTTGAATATTCATTAAAGGTTTATATTCAGGAGATCTAAAAATTTATTTCTATGAAGCTTGTTGTGTAGTATTTTCTTTATGAACATAAAATAAATCATTATTTGTACTCTAGAAGTTAATAAATATCCACTTTATATTTTTTTCTTCTGTGTAAACTTATTAATGTATTAATTCTTAGTATTTTCGAATTTTTTTTATTATTTTATTACTTATGCGTATGTGTATGTATACACGCATATATGGGTATGCAAGTACATATGTGTGTATACATGTTTTTTTTTCATATAACTTTCTGAATCGTTCGTTTTGGGATTTTTCATAGCTAAAACTCTTACATTTTAATTAAGCTATCTAACCCTTTTGAAATTATATTTAACTTTAATATATTTTTAATTTTTATATAATACATTCATATATTAATTTATTTACAATTGTTAGTAGAAATTTGTAACCGATTATGGCCTTTAAAGGCTAGGTTATACGTAATGTAAAAATAAAATAAATAAATAAATAAATAAAAAAAAATAAAGTGATTTCGAATTGGAAGCAGTTTTACTATAGAATATAAAGGAAATAAGTTCGAAACAGAGTCAGTTTTTGTGGAGAAAATAAATTCAAAGCAAAATCAACTTTCGCTTCAAATTGAAGTTAGTTTTAATCAAGGCGAATCAGAGGCCCTATGCTCCTTATAGGAACTAAAGGAACCAATATATATAAGGCGAATTCATACAAGGTGGTCTTATTTTGAAAACGTTTACAACACTGTATAATATATTTTAACGTCGTGTCACAAATTCAAACAAATATTTTGTTTTGTTTTTAATTTTAAATTTCATAATTTTAAACGAAAATTATAGAATTTTGTAGAGATTCCCCAGAACTACCAGAACGGTATACCATTTCGACACAAGGTTAGTTATTAGCTGTAGCTTACGTAGCAAGATAAGGTCACCTGGTGTAAATTCGCCTTGGTTTTAATTTAGAAAATATGTTAGTTCGAATAAAAGTCAGTTTATTGTTTAAAAGAAAAATAATTTGGAATCAATGTCAGTTGTTGTAATAAAAAAAATTATCGAACCGAAATCAGTTTTCGCTTCGAATCTATAGACCATGGTAGAAGTACAAGGTATAGTCATAAGAATTTTTGTTCTCAACTTTTAAACCCATATAACGTCAAACAAAAAAAAAATTAAAACAAGTGTCAAAATGCATATAAATTTATTTGACACTACATGGATAAATAATGACAACTCTTCCTAATGCACCTACCTGGTACTTATTATATTGTGGTATAGATTATGCATTCAAAACATAGTCTGTTCTTTTTTAAAAAAATAAAGAAAAAAATTTTTTAATTGCGAATTCAAAACTATTTTCAATATATTTATATGTTATGATTTGAAATCAAAGACAGTTTTTGTAATGAAAATAAGCTCAAGGCAAAGTCAGTTTTTGAGGGGAAAATAAATTTAAAGCAAAGTCAGCTTTCGCTGCAAATCTAAGTTAGTTTTCATATAGAAAATAAGTTCGAACCATAGGAAATTTTTTTTAAAGAAAATAATGCCAAATCAGTGTTAGTTTTTGTATTAAAAGAAAAGTTCGAATCGAAATCAGTTTTCAGGTCGAGTCTATGCCAGTTTTCTAAAGAATATGAGTTTAGGAAGACTCTCTGTTTTTGAATATATTTGAGGAACAAATCAAATGAGTTGAATTTCGAATCGAAAACACTTCATTGAAGTAGAATATGATTTTGAATCAAAGTCAGTTTATTTATGACACTTTTAAAAGTGTCATTAGGTCCATAATTACTAAAGAAGTTAAATACAAAAAAATGATCTGCAAACACGCAGAGAAAAACATGTTTCATTAAGGTCCCAACCAACAAGGCTATTTTTAAAGAAACTAATTTAACCATAATATGGTTGTCGGTGACAATTATTTGGTTAAATGAAACATAATATGGTAAAAAAAATTTTAAAAATTGTTTTGCGGTTTTTTTCTGGGTGTATATATTGAATATATAACGAATACACTTTTGGGCGCAAGGATTTTCTCCTCTATGCTATAACAAATACCGGCTTCGCTAACTAAAGTTTCTCTGCACAGCCGGCCTTTGGCCGAGCACAAGGATTTTCTCCTCTATGGTATAACAAACACCGGCTTCGCTAACTAAAGCTTCTCTGCATAGTCGGCTTTCGTTCGAAAACAAGGCAGATTTTAGAAGCTTTACTTAGCGAAGCCGGTGTTTGTTATACCATAGAGGAGAAAATCCTTGCGCCCGGCCGAAGCCCGGCTGTGCAGAGAAGCTTTAGTTAGCGAAGCCGGTATTTGTTATACCATAGAGAAGAAAATCCTTGAGCCCGGCCGAAGGCCGGCTATGATCCCAAATTTGTTTACATTCTTGATTGTAAGAATTTTTGGCATTATATTTACTTATTTTGATATTTCAAAACATATTTTACACATTTTAATATTTTTCATTATAAGTTAAGTTGTGGACATTATGACACTTTGCAAAGTCCATGGACACTATGACACTTTCAAAAGTGTCATAACGTCCATGGACACTATGACACTGGACGTTATGACATGCCACCCTATTTTTGTATAAAATTAAGTCTGAGTTCATACGGCTCATGTCTTATTGACAAGATTCTTCCTTTTTTCTTCTTTGAACATGAATTGGCGTTCAAATGATTCATGTCATGTTGACGACATGTTTTTTATTTTATATTGAAAACAAAATTAAACAACGAATAAGAAAGCAAAACGTACAGACAGTACATGCATCTGTGTACTCGTTTCTTTTCCCCTCGTCCCTCTCGCCTATAAAGTAGCAATCTTGTCAATAAGACATGAGCCGTATGAACACACACTAAGGAACAAATAGAGTGAGTTTAATTTCGAATCCAAACCAGTTTTTCTATATAGAATATGATCACGAATTAAACGGCTTTTGTTATGAAAATAAAATGCTTTTGTAAAGAAAATAAAATCGATTAAAGTAAGTTTTTTAAGAAAATAAGTTCGTATCGATGTAAGTTTTCGTAAAGAAAATAAATTCAGATCGAAGTAAATTTTCGCTTTGAATCTAACTCAGTTTTCGTATCGCAAACAAGTTCAAGTCGAAGTCTGTTTTTGTGAATAATTGAGGAACAAATCGAATGAGTTGCATTTTGAATCGAAAACAGTTTTTTAATATCGAATATGATTTTGAACCCAAGTCTGGTTTTGATATGAAAAAAAAAGTTTCGAATCAAACACAGCTTTCGTAAAAAAATAAAAGATCGAATCGGATTATATTTTCGCTTCAAATATAAGTCAGCTTTTTTTTACCTCACACAAGTTTAAATATACTATTTCTGTATACAATCAAGGAACAGATCGAATGGGTTCTATTTCGAATCCAAAACAGTTTTCATAAATATTGAAAATGAATTAAGATAAAAGAATGCTTTTGCAAAAAAAAAAAAAAAAAAATAACTTCGAATAAAAGTCAGTTTGTAAAGAAAATAAGTTCAAATCAAAGTCAGTTTTTGTGGAGAAAATAAGTTTAAATCGTTAAGGAACAAAGTTTGTTATCAGTCGACCATCAGTAAAATCGATAATCACAAAATATTCAAATTAATACCTCAAAAGGCTCGAATCGCACCCAAACCCACTAGCTCGACATATTTTAAATCACTTAAAAAGAAGAGATACTGCAGCAATTATCCGATCAGAAGAGCGCTAAGCACAGATGTGAATGAGAACTGTTTTAAGGAGTACCGTCGCACAGACAGTTCAAAAGTATTTTTTTTTCATTTAAAATTTGATATTAGTATTTTATTGGATTTAAAGGTAGGTTCGAGTATTTCAGTGTAGAAAAAGGCAAAAAACGTTATTATAAATCTTATTTATTCGTCATTTGTAACAGTTTCGTATTTATTTTCAATATTAACGTTGCAAATGCCGTTTTCTTCGAGTAAATTTAAGACTTCAATCTTGTTTTTCGATTTGGTTTTCCTCATTCGTATCAGAACAGGGCCTGATGTCAAAAGCAACCTGTTTAGCACATCTTCGTTGCATTCTATTCTTGAAAATTTTCTAGAATAATCCAGCCTGTATGTGCGAACATATTTATTATGGGAGAGTTGACCAATTGGCAGAATCGCCTCCCTTTTAACGGCCGCTCCATGGCGCAACACCTTGTGCAAGGTCGGTGACACAGAGTGAAATTGATAAAGGGAACCATACAATTCAGCAGTATCCTTAATTTTAATACCAAAGCACGTGGCATCAATTATTATTTTTAACCGGTAATTACATTTTTGTCAATCCCAGATATCTCTGCTGATCTTTCGTGTTCTTCAGAATAGCGGCGACCGGTATTCCCATCATTAGTGTTGCCTTCGTTATGTCCAACAATAAGCCCAGTAAGTCTCGAAAAAAAATGATATTTTATTGAAATTCTGGATTAACCTAGTTTTCAAAGCCCATGTACTAAAAAAATCGCTAAAAATTTAGGGGTAGATTGGGGTGGCTGTTTTGTGCTTTTTAAATTTCTGGAGGATCTATTCTACAAAATACTACCAAATTTAAAGCTTAGAAATGAACAGAAATAGTTTGAGACCTCTGTGAATTTAGAAGATGTGTGTGTTCTTTTTTTTGAATTTGAATAGCTTAACCATTAAGGGCAAAAAAACTAGTTAATAATTAGAATCAATGTAAAACTTAAGTTTAAGATAAAGCACATACCTGATTGAACACAATCCGTAATAGAAACTAACACAAAATCTACTTTATCACCATAACATGAATATTTGAAGACACTAAAGTTTTGACCGTATCGAACAAATCATACGAACACGTTTTTCGAATGGTAACTTCCGGCTGACTTTATGCAGCTGGTGAAAGGTTGAACTGCGCCATGTTGGTTCTATTGTTTCGAGGGGTTACCTGACTTTTAAAAAATAACAGTAAAAAGGGTGTAGTGCTAATAAAAAAAAATGAATTTTGAGCGACTTTTAGCGCCAAATACCTGTCTGTGCGTCGTCTGGCATTGGCAGGAGAGATTAAGATTTGATTAATTATTGTTAGTTCATATAATTTATGAAGATTCAATAAATAAATACGAAAAAAATAAGTAAATTTTCGCTATAAGTTTCAGTCAGTTTTCGTATCGCAAACAAGTTAAAACCGAAGTCAATTTTGTATTAAAATTGAGGAATAATTGAATGACTTTAATTTCGAATTGAAAACAGTTTTTTAATAAAGCATATGATTTTGAAACAAAGACAGGTTGTTGTAAAGAAAATAATTTCGAATGAAAGTCAGTTTTTGGGGAAAAAATTTATTAAAATCTAAGTCAGTTTTTATACTGCAAATAAATTCAAATAAAAGTCTGCTTTTGTTTAAAAATTAGTTCAATTCGCATTAGTTTTTCTCGAAGAAAATGTTTTTATTTCGAAGACATGTTCCATTTAGAAAATGTATTATAATATTTTCTTTTTTTCTTCAAAAAATTCTTAGATTTAAATTGATTTTCTTATCTTACGTGCTATTACTTTTTATATATCATTTCTCTAACTTCATTTACTCGGTTTATGTTTTATCATGCTTTTTCACCCATTCTCTGACTTTATTTGCTTTTCATTTCTAAACAAATAAGGCGAAAAAAAGCAGTAAAATGAAAATAAAAAAAGTTTTCTATTAAAACTGATTTAGTCTTCAACAAATATTGATAAAAGCGCACGCACTCGAAGGCTATAAATTTAATATTCTTTTGGCTTCTTTTAACTAAAAATAACATGAACTACTGCTGCTGCTGCTGCTGCCGCTGCCATTGCTGATGCCATAATGACAACAACTTTTGCTATAACCACTTTCCACATTACACTAACTAAAACAACTTTAAGTTATTTTGGTTGTTGTTTTCGTATATTCTTCCTTGATTTAAATTGCTGCAGGGCTAGAGGACAATTACGAATGTTTTGTTGCTATAAAAATACGAGGGCAGCAAGTAGTTAGTTGCCATTTGTGTTCATCTATTGCTATAGTCGGCCTGGCTAAACAACCCACTTCCGTTCAGTTAAAAATCTTGTGTATTTTTGGTGTTGGTGAAGTAATAATAATGATGCTGGCACTTTCTTTTTGTTATCGCTTTATTTGTCAAAGTCTGCTTTAAGTAAGTCAGAAGAGAGTGTTTTGTAAATTATTTGTAAATCAGACATTATGTGGTCTTTATGTGATGAACGAACAACAGCAACCAAAGAAAGGACACTTACTAAAACACTCACGCACGCTCTTACACACACACACAAACGTCAACACTTTTAGGCGAGTGTATTTAGATAAGTTTGTTTTTCTTTTCTTTGCATGCATTTTACTCTCTTAAGGAAAAACAAATATAATTTTGTTTTATTCAAAAAAAAAAAAAATAAATAAAAATTTGTTTTTCTAAAGATGTATGTCAGTGCAAAAGGGTTGTAAGTGATTACATGTGTTTGTAATGGCATATGGAGATGAGTGTGCGTGTGTAGGCATATTTATTTGTTTACTTTTTAAGGCCCTTAAGCTGTTTTTGTTTATTTTTGTTTTTCAAAGGTTTATTTATTTTTGTTGTTGCTAAACTGTAGAAAAAAATGTTTTTTTCTAAACAATTTGTTGTTAGTTTTTATGCCTGCCTTAATCAGCGTTGCCGATTCCCTTGTAATTATCAAAAAAAATGGGACAGAAATTTTTTTGGATTTTAAAAATTTTGTGTAATTTCGCCTCAACATTCCCAGTAAATGTTCGTGTTTTTTGAAGCGCTTAGGAGAAAAGGCGCTTAAGCATGCCAGCAAAATCAAAAAATAAAAAAATTGCATATTTCATTAGTTCAAAACAAACACTTCTATCAGCAGAAAGTAGTCCTACGAACCGGGAACTGCCCATCCAAAAATCATGCATCCCATTAGCCGGTTCGTTATCAATACTTTTTCATTTTCAACGCATCCCAATAAACAAATTTTATCATTTTGCGAAGAACTCTTAGCAAGTTTTATAAAAAAAATAACATTTTAAGTGCCACGGCATTCCCTTACTTCGAAGCAGGTTAGTAAGGGAGAATACTAACAAATAACTGTTAAAAAACATCCAGTGTGTAAATGCGAAAGCAACACTCACTCACCACTTTTTATATGCATTGAATAAAGCGCATTTTGTGTCAAAAATGTATTGCTTCAAAGTCGGAACTCACCATATAAAATGCATGCCTTCCGTAAGCGATATGGTAAGCGAAACTCTTACATTTCCCCCTTACAAACTTGCTTCCTTGGAAGCTCCATTTTTGATTGGGATGGTACTTATTTCTTTACTAGATTATTTCATATACAGGGACACGGCTATCAATTTTATTTTTAAGATTTGTTTTTAAATTAAAAGCGATACTTTTTATGTAATAGAAAATTAGTCTTGTGATGACTTTTTTTTTTTGATGATTTTTTATGAGTAAAATTGGATTTGGATTCCGGCAACACTGGTCTTTATCGATGATGAGTGAGGGAAAAAGAGAGTAGGGGAGTGTGTGTGTTTCAAAGTGTAATTTAAATCTGACACCATTTAAATCACCATCATCCTCATCATTTTTATTATCCTCAATTTTAGTTGCTTATTTTTCCGTTTCTATTTTTTTATCCTTTTCATTAAAAGCTTATCAATCTACTCATCCTTGTATTTCTAATAACATTTCTTTTTGATTTTTTTGTTTACCTTTGCATTGAATTGTTTTTGTTGTTGACTTTGAATGAACCCTACAGAACTTTTTGAGAAATATTTGAACTTAAAATTGATTTTTGTAACACAAAAGAAAAAAAAACTAAAACTTTTAAAATTAAAAAAAAAAAAAAAATCTTAAATTCCCATATAAATTTCCCATAATTTTTTTTAGGAATTTTTAATAAAAAATTTAGCATCAAATTAATTTTTGGGAATACAAAATTTTTAATTAACAAGATTTTGTTTGTCTTGCTTAATTTTCCATTTTTATTCTTGATAAAATAACTGAAATTTATTGTTGATGGAATAAGCTATCCCTTTGCGCATTCCACAGACCACGAGGTAGATGGAGACGAAGTCTTGAAGAAGAAATAAATCTACATCCGGGAAATTTATCATGGAATAGAGTAAAACACTTAAGTTCAAATAGAAATGATTGGAATAATTTTGTATTGGCACTATGCGCCCACGATATGGCGTAAAAGCATTAAATAATAATGCGCATTCCACTGGTTGCTTAAGCCAGATCATCAGGAAACTTAATCCAAAGATTTTAGAAGAACTAAAGATATTATACAAATAAAACTGTTAAGCGAATAAGAATTATAGACCCCAGTTTTACTTGTAACAATATCAACGCTTAAACAAAAACAACAACAGTTAACAGTGTGTTTATCTTTTCTTACATTCCCTACTACAATTGTTTGTAGTTGTAAGTAGGTTAAGAAAAATAAAAACAAAAGCAAAAACCACTTGCTTTATTGTTTTCGCAAGAAAATAAACAAATAGCTTTGATAATAAAGTGGCCAGTGCACGGCTTAAAAAAACTGAACATGCAACTTGCTTTTTTTTTTGATTTTCTTTGCAAAATTTTTGTGAAGGAAGGAATGTACAACATGTAATGAATTAAAAAGAAAAAAAAATTTTTTTTTTTTTTTTGATAATTTTATTTTTGTCTGAACACGGCATTGAACTCGGGTCGAATTAACATGTTTCGAAAAAAACCACATTCCCATCATCAGAATTCTTTGCCGCTTGCTCTTTTTTAAAAATTGCCAATTATGTTTAAATTTCCAAAAAAAAGCAAATTTTTAGCAAAATTTCCAATAAAAAGCAATTTTTTGGCAAAGCTTTTTATAAAAAGCCAGCTTTTTGTAAAGTTTCCTTAAAATTACAAATTTAAAAATATAATTTTTTTAATGAAACTTTTTGAAGCAGTGATGTAGGGTTGATGATAGCGGGTGTTTGTTTCAAAACTTTCTAGAACCGCAAATAAGCTTTTGCTTGGTACTCGTGGTGACAGTTGTTGCTGGTTTAAAATGTCTTGTCCTCAAGTTGTTTTTGAGCAGGTTTCCTTTTTTTTTTTTTTCTTTATAAGCAAAATTGTATGACAGTGTGTATGCACTTCAATTTATTGTTTATATTTGTATGAGTACGTGTAGAAGCTGTATACGTTTTATATGGCTTTTGGCCATGAGTATTAACAAACAAACAAACAAACAAAACAATTAGAATTAAATGCTCCCCTGTGTCTGAATTGCTGGATAAAACAAAACAACACAACTTGAACAACAAAACGTTTCATTTCATTTTGAATTCAATTTTAAATTGGAAAAAAGGGGCAGCCACCATTCAATCCCTGCCACAAAAGAAATTCTATTTTAAGACGTATTCCGAAATTATGTGTGTACTGCACACAGGGGCAAATTTGGATTTGGTGTTTTATTGAGCAAACATTTTGATTAATCCAAATAGAATTTGCCAAAAATGTGAAATAGTTTTGTGGTTAGCTGTTGTATTTTTCTTGATTATTTGCGGGTGGCTTTTGAAGAAATGAAAATGTCTTAAGGTGTTTTGTAAATATTTAAATGGATTCGATTTCAATTGCACTCATGAGGTCTATAAACATACGGGTATAATTATTAATTACAAATTAAATTAAAGGCAGATGTTTGTTTTGCAGAAGAAAAGATTTTATTGCAAACAGTCAAATGGGGCGGGGGGAAATAGGCAAAATTTGTTGTTAGTGGTAGTAAATAAAATGAACTTTAACCGTAAATATTCGGCGGCTTAAGAAGTAGCCAGTAATGCCAACTAGATTTATTTTTACTTTTCGGGCTAGATTTAGTTTTAAGCGAAATTTTAGCTCTAAATTTAAAACTGGTGACCAGTTTTAATAGACTGTAAATAACCCTCAAAGCTTTAGTTGTAAGAGGTTCTTAATGAAATTAAATGTAAAATTATCCCATAGTGAATGTTTTTTTTTTAATAACTTTTTGTTTTTTTTATATTTTAGTGAACTTTTTTGCACTTTTTTAATTAAAGGCTTTTAATACCGTTTTTTATATATCTTCAAGCGCTTAGTGTTCCAAGAGTTGGCAGCACTGTAAGTGCCGTTGTCGTAGTCCAAAACGAGTCGCTTTCAAAAATTGATACATATTATGATTGTCGTAAACGACACAAAAACGACAAACATTGTCGTTAATTTTAGTTGATATCGACAGCAACTGTAATAGACTTCAACCCTGACAACGGCTCTCGTAACAGGGCTCACTATAAACTGGAAAAACTTAAAAAAAGCTTTTTGCTCAATATTTTTGATAAGATTTCTCTTATGAATTATGTTTTCTGAAAGTGTATTTTACGTGTAAAATATTAATTTATTAATTATTTTAAGCTTGTTTCTCAAAAAAGATATTTTTAAGAAAAAAGCTTTTTTGGTAACACATTTTTTATGCTATAAAAAGGCTGTTACTGAAAATAAATTGTTATTTGAATACATATAAGGGTTCTTCTGTCCAGGGGGCAAATCGCGACATTCGATATCGATCGAAATTCCCATGTACATTGTATTGCAATTTCGATCGATATCGAACGTCGCGATTTGCCCCCAGACTTTTTCTTGGTAATTGCGTGAAAAAATTTTTCTTTTTTGCGAAAAAGCTCTATTGAAAATTCCTTTAATAAAAAAAAACTTAAAAAGAACTTAATTAAAAAAGGCTCGTTGTTTGAAAAAACTCCTTTTGTGAATGAAGCTTTTTTTTTAGAAAAACAAAGATTGTTTTTAAAAAAATAGGTCTCTTTTTTTAAATAAAAAGCTGTCGTTTAAACAAAGCTTCTTTGGGAAATTTTTTTTTGTAAAAAAGTTTTTGTTTCTGATAAAGTTTCTTTTCGGTGAAAAGCAGTTTTTTTATTTAAACATAACTAAAATAATCTTTCATGTAAAAAGCTCTTTTTATGGTTTTGTGATAGAAAACTAAATATTTTTAAATGAAAAGTTTTTTTTTATTGAAAAGAGAAGGATAATTTTATCAGAAACGCGAAAATTAAATGTTTCGTTACTCTCGAAAAGCTTCTCTCTCGCTCTCTCTCTCTCTCTCTCTCTCTCTCTCTCTCTCTTACAACAAAGCCTTAAGTCATTACTTTGCTTATCAATGATTAGAATAACCAGGGCTGCAAGATTTGACGATTTTTTGTTTCGAAATTAGCAAAGTGCCGATTTGCTGATTTTTTTCTAAAGAGTGACGATTTTTTTCAATCTCCAAAGTCTGAATATAACATTGCAATTCCTGACAATTTCATTTTTTAATCTTGGAATGTTGGAAAGCGGAACGTTTTCTTTTGCTTAGCTTTAACGCTGATATGCAATAGCGTCAACGTTGTCTCACGAACAATTATAAATAAAAATAGAGATAAAAACGCTAGATTGACCAAAAATAGCTAAATTGCCATTATTGATTAACAATAGCGACAAACTTCACTTCAATTGCAAAGCGTTCAGGCCGCTCTATTAAAAAACTAGAAAACGCGTGCCGCTTTTGTTTAGATACGGCGGTAATATGCAAGTCTTAAGAAAATCTTTTCAGAGTACAAAAACAACAATTTTACACTTTGTTTATCATTCGTCAAACCATCATCGTATGAACCTTTTACGGCTCTCTGTATAAATCATATTTTCAACAATTATATGGCAAGCATTTCACGAGTCGTAACAGAATATTTACATGAGTCTCAACGATTTTTGACATAAAGGTCTCGTTAGATTATCTTTACCCACGTCTTAAACGATTCCCACAACGATTGAAGAAGTGTCTTGTGCTGTGCGATGGAAGAATCTCACTCGTGCTACAGATCAAATACGCTCTTCATGAGACTCCCAGTAGCTCTTACACGATTGAAAATGCTAGCTGGTTATGAAGTAATTATGTTTTTGTTTATAAAAGTCGAACAAAAATTGTTTAAAAAAAACTTAATTTTAAAGACGATTTTTTTATTTTTTTTTCTCAGGAAACCGACGATTTTCTCACAAATTTATCTGGCAGCCCTGACAATAACTCTTTATATTAACAGAAAAAAATATCCTACTAATCATTTTCACATAAAAGCTTTTATATAAAAGCCATTTAATAAGAAAAATCGGTTTTTTCAAAAAAATAATTTGTTAATGCATGTTTTTGTCATAAAAAGAAAAGAAAAAAATTTGTTTTGCATCCAAAACAGGTCCTTTGCTCCTCATAGAATCGAGAAGAGCTTTTATTATATATACTATAATCGTAAACAAATTTTGAAGTCAACTATTTCCTTTACATTTAATATAATTCCTTTTCAAGTTACAAAGAAGACAAAAATCAGAAAAACTTTAAACAAAAATTTCCCATGTCTAGAGGCCATAAAATTAAGCTGACGCTTAGACAGCTTTTTCAAAAGAATCCTTGTTGTCTTTTAGGAATGAAACGAATTGAAAAAATTTACAATTTAGCCAAACCAGGCATCAAGAAAAAAAAAGTGAAATTACAAAACAATTGGCAGCAGCAACCATGGTCATTTTTAAACAACGCAAAATTAAAAATAAAAAAATAAATGGAAAAAAATCTCGTTTATAGGAACCAATAAAATCTTCAACAATAAGATAAAAACCCATATGAATAACTACACTTTGCTCTGCCGAATACAGAATATTGGCTAGACCTTTTCGTTATTTGTTCAAACATTTCCTCACATACAAGCCTCTGCAAACATTCCAACGAAGTGAGGTTATGTTGGTATTACAAATGAATATTGGCGAAAAGCAAAAGTCAACAACTTTTGAACGTGAAAGAAAAAGATATTAAAAAAATTTATTTAGTTTTTTTTTTTTGGAAAAAGAAAATTCAAAACATTAAATAACAACTACAAAACAGTCATAAAGCAAATATTATGGCCAAACAAAAAAAAACATAACCTTGTTTATCAAGGAATCGTATGGAGACTAACAAGACCATACAAGTACATAAAACTTTAACAAATTACTAGAAAAAAAAAAAGAAAATGAATAATAACAAATTGTACTTGAAGATTCAGTATTATTGCCAAAGTTAACAGGAATCAAAAAAAAAGTTCTGCCTGTATGTACACTTAGAGAAATAACACGTTTTTCGATAAGATCAACTCTAACAAAACTATTTTAAGAAGAAAGTTTTTACACATATTATGGTTATTTTAACCTAAATATTTTCACCGATAACATTATTATGGTTAAACTAGTCCTTCATCAAGAACCCACAACTGTATTATGCTTACCTCGGAAAATCTAATGGTTAATAATTTGCTTACCACTAATATTGTCTGGTTGTAAATTAATAACTTCGATTTTCCAAGAGCAACATTTTTTGGTTGATAAACAACCAAACCATTTTGAGAGATAAACATATCGTTACGTTTTTCCTTTAATAAACGCGTTTGAGCTCTTTTAATTGCAAAGCCAAATAAAAACACACACTTATTCAACTTAACAAACAAACTTAATTAATATTATTATAAAATTTGGATTAAAAACCATAAAGAGTTCAACAAAAATAACCACGATACTAATTATTGTTAAAAGCTAAGGCTTGAGCTCCATGTTTACATTTGTCCTTCAAATTGTGCTAAAAAAAGGCCAACAAGAAAAAAGAAAGACAAAAAAATTAAAAACAAAAAAAGATTACTTTGGATTTCGCTAAGAATTCTTGACAAAAAGTACGAAAAAACATACAAATCAATTAAAATAGATAAACATTCACAGCAAATTTCGATCTACCAAAGGTTTAATACAATTTGGTTTAAATATTATTGTTTGAATATTGACTGCCAGCAGTCGTCAATGGCTGTGAGTGTTAAACGGCAAAACCCTCCGAAGAGATTGAGTAATTACAATTGAAACATGTAGAGGTAACCAGTAGCTCGTTTCCGTATTTCTCGCATCGTAAAATTTCTTACATGAAGTGTGAAACAAAAAACTCCATCGTTTCTCGATTTGTGAGAAAAAAGTGTTTCTGTATTTGAAGGCGAAAACAGACAACACAGATTTTGTTTTAACTGGAAGATTTCCAGTAATCAAGTGTCAAATGAAGCGAAACGTCAACGAAAGAAATATATATAATAAAACCAGAGCTGCCAGATTTGACGATTTATGCTAGAAACACAACTGTGACGAACGACGAATTATTCGCAACGAATATTCGTCACCAGAAATAGAACACATTGGTGTATATAAAAGTACACACAATCATTGCGTAGACCGAAATTCGATGTGCGTAACCAACTCTGCGATAGGTTTATTTCTATTTCTTACGCAGACGTGAAAGCCTGAGTTCGAGCTCCGCTGCAGTCAAGAATAAAAACTTATCAATACATTTTAATTAATTTCATGTTGTAAAATTCCTTTCTTTATAAAAATAGTTTAAAGGTAATTAAATTTGATTTGAGCCTAATTAAAAACATCAAAATTTGGTTTAAAAACCACAGTACTAATTATTATGTTCACAAAATTGATCCATTATTGTTAGTTTCTAACTGACCCGTTTAATGTCTCAAAACAAACTAAAACTAAACTATATACGAGTATACATAGTTCATAACCAGTAGTAGTTGTAGACTAGTAGATTCAAGAACCTTCTAGTCGATTCCAGAGCATTCTGTTCGAATTCGAAATTCTACAATTAAATCTAAGGACTGCAATACAGTGTAGCAAATAAACATTTCAAATAATACGACAAGACAAGACAGCTTATAGCTAAGACAATAAATTAAGCACAGCCGCGAATATTATTTCTAAACAATATTTTTGTTGCTATAAATCATAACATTTTCGAAGACAGCCAAAATATGGTTGTGACTTTTGGACAAAGCAATAATATAATTATCATATAAATGCTGGTGACAATAATATGTTTAAGGTAGCCAAAATATGTTAAAACAATTTTCATAAAAAAATAGTTTTTTAAAAAATGTGTTTTCTCTCGGTGTATTTGGTTGTAGTGCAAACGGGAAGAAAAGGACTTATTTGGAAATATTTTATTTTAAGCATTTAGGAACTTGGGAAACAATACTATCAATAGTATGAAATGGGAATTTAGCAAATTTAAACGAAACCTTGTTAATTGATTTTTTGAATCCCAAGAAAAACTTTGATAACTAATATGCATGTGGCAGTGTAAACAAAACTGAACTGGCAAAATAAAATAAAGTAATTTGTTTTAATTTTTGTTTTCTGTTTACCCACTTACAACTACAAAAAATCAACCAATTGTAGTCGGGACTATAAGAAAAGATAACTTCACTGTTTATTGTTGTTGTTTTTGTTTAAGCTTTGATATTGTTACAAGTAAAACTGGGGCTTATAACTCTTATTCGCTTAACAGTTTTATTTGTTTAATATCTTTAGTTTTTCTAATATCTGTGGATGAAGTTTCCTGACGATCTGGCCTAAGCAACCAGTGAAAAGCGCTTAGGAATTGCTTATTCCATCAACAATAAATGTCAGTTTATCAATTGTATGAAATAAGAATTCAGCAAATTTAAACGAACCTTGTTAATTGATATTTTGAATCCCAAGTACTTTTGAGGGCTAAATCTAAGGTCTTTTTTACACTTTTCGCCATGACAGAAAATGTAAGAAACGCAACGTCTGAACGTGTACGATTTTTCAAAGGGACGTCAAAAGAAAATGCCAGGTTTACAACATTTATTCTATACACATAATTTGATATCCATGAGGTGATTAGTCTTCGTCCATATTATAAAACATTTGCTGCAGAAACTTTCTGCAATTCTCTTTTGAAACTGCATTTGTGGCCATAAAGCAAAAACTTTGTTTTGCAGCATTCAAGCATTTTGTAAAACTTCTCTCTTTCTATCAATAAAATTCGCTCTTTCTTTCAATAACAAACTCATAAAAACTGCTTGCACATGAAGCAAATTACAATTTTCCATTCGTCTTTCCCCTTTCATTAACAAACTCATATGTTTCGCAGCAAAAGTTTCATAATATGGACGAGGACTTAGGGACTCTTTTGAAAAATCTTCGCAATATTGAAATTTGGTTTTTAAGGCTTTTCAACTTAACTATAATTAATTATAAAACCTACATATTCATACATGAAAATAATGCAAAATGTCTACATCATACATTAAACCAATGTGACTGCATATCTTTAATTTGAGACGCAAGAGGGAGGGATGTTGAAAACTGAACACACCCAGAAACAACCCTTCTGCTTTGTAGTTATTGTTGCACCAAACAAAACAACATTTTATCGGAAGTTGTTTGAACAAAAATTTTATTTTTTCTTTACAAAACAATAACCATAAAACTTTTGCAACACATTCAAACACTCATACAAAAACTCGAATTCGTATATTCCTCTACAGCTATAAAATATTTGGTATAATTGCTTGGAAACATACTTGCAACAATGCTCATACGAAGGATGTTGAAAATGCCAAGGACATTAATTTACAATTGATACAAAAACACAGACAAATGACAAGAGTTGTTTAATTTTTTCTCTCTCCCCTAAAAAAAAAAAGCATTTCATTTCAATTTTTAAACAATTTAATTGTTGTTAAAAGGGTTTCGTTTTTATGAATATTGTTTTGTTAATTATCTGGTGTCACATAATTATTAAAAATTATTGCTTTTTTCTCTGTTTTAAAAGAGTAGATATTTGTCTTTAATGTTTCCTGTTTTATAGTCTTTTACTGGAGAATGTCTCATAATTCTTTTCGTTTCAAGTTTAATGATGAAACCCCTTTGAAAGTGTTTGTCTTTTTTGTGTCTCTTGTTTAAAATTATATTTATTTGAAGGGGGGCACAAATTTCCAGTTATTTTTGTTCTGTTTTACGATCTTTTAAAAAGTAATTTTAATTTAGGTGTTAATTACCAGTTTTTTTTTTCTTCATTCGCTTAAAATTTATTTAAAGAAAACAAAATTATAACTTCATTTTAAACAAGAATTTAAATATAAGGGTTGAACTTAAATTGAAAGGGGCTTCAATTACGACAACAACGAAGTAAACGAAAAGAAAGACATAAAATAAGATTTATAGACTTTTGAACTTGGACTTTATTGTTTCTTTGTGACAAACAAAAAAAAGTTAATTAATATGGATTCTAGTAACGCCTTAATAAGTTGACAAAATCTACAATTACACCACAATCTACAATCTATCTATAAAAATCTTAATACATACTTGAGTGTCGTACAAGTTTGATTAAATTTCTATAAAGATCTATCGAAAATATACAAAACCCTTATAAATCTAATTCAGGCTAAACAGTTAATTAACTAAGAAAATGGAAAGAAAAACTTAAAAAAGAAAAGAGAAAAATATAAAAAATACCTTTTGAACGAAAAATAAGGGAAAGTAAGTAATTGACTGTCTTTGCCAAAGCCAAGTAATCAGGCTGTCTGTCTGTCCGTCTGTCTGTCTCACCTTTTGAATCTTAAGAAAAACCTAATATTGTTATGAATGTGTAAAGCATATTTATAGGGGCTTAGCACCTTTTAAGTTTCTTCGTTTAATACTTTGTTGCGGAAAAGTAGAAACTAATACACGAAAGTATTTAGTAAGAAAGATAAAGATTCATACTTAACAAGGTTAATACGTAAAACTAATTATTTGTCAAGTTGTGAAAGCTTTAGAAAAAAAAGGATACATTTTTCAAAGTTAAAAGGTCAGTAATATCTTATTTTCGTTATATTGGTGTTTTTTTTTAGCACGATAAGAACTTTGGATAACTATGGTTTCACCGCTGAATATATTAAATTCTGTTGACATTTTTTGTTAAGTTAAGGCCCAACCATAATATGCATAGCCTTTCTTAACCTTCTTTCAAAAAAGTGATTCTGAGTCGATCGGTACACTTTAAGGAGGGTCTACGACCAATATTTTAAGGCGTTACACACATCAGCACAAATGCATAATACCGTCTCCACTATTGTGGTGTGGGTATAAAAACATTTGATTCCGTACGGAATGGGCGATCGGTTTCGCACTTTGCTTTAGCATGTGACAGTTTCAAAAAACTTAAAAAAAGTTTCCGTTAGTTCAATATGGTTTGCTTCATATGATTTACATGTATTCGCACATTTGCCTAATCCAACTTAAGCACATTATGGTTAGGCCTTAAGATTTGGCAAGTCATCATAAAACGTCTTACACTACAAGAAGGGTTTCCACACAGAAAAAATTATTGCCAAATTATTTTCAAACAAACGCTTTTTTGAAAATTTTTTATGTTTCTATCGGGCATGTTCTGAAAATCACTTTTTCGTAAAGTGATTTGAAATCACTAACAAGGTGTTCTGCACCCAAAAATTTTTGAAATCTCGTGATTTAAAACCGGTTAGCTTACAGCAAGACGATTTCAAATCACTTTAAGTTTTTTTAAGCATTTTTCTTTAAGACCTATAAGCAAATTATTACATAACTTTAAATTATTTGTTCTTTATTTGTTTATGAAATAAAATAATTTATTTTACACGGAAAAACCTTAACATTTGTAAATTAAGGAAGACGCTGTATTTTTTGCAGACGCTGTTTTAGTTTTGTTTACATTTTTCGTGATTTACTTTTCAGTAGTCAGCTGATATCGTTGATCAAAAAGACGTTTACAGTTGCCAGAGTAACAAAGTTTTAAAGTCGTATGGAATATGACTGATTAATTTAATAAAACTTATCATTAAAATTGAAAATTTATTAAATATGTTAAAAAAAAATAAAAGTAGTAAATAAATATGAAGTTTAATAAGTTAAATTTTAATATACAAATGTAAAAAACAAGTGAAAATGGCAACAATTAGTACTAAATAAACGTGGCATCACTGCAAAAAAAGAGCAAAAACCCAAGTTTTTTTTATTTCAAATTTTGAAATTTGCGCCCCATTAAAATATTCTACATTAAAATTAATAAAAATGTAAGTATTGTTTAATCAAGTTAAAATTAGATTTGTAAAGTTCTATTTCTTAGGGGTCTACATAAAAATAATGCCCAAATTGAGATTTTTGTGAAGTTTATGGAGCAGCACACCGATATGGCTAAAGGATTTGTTAAGGGTGACGGAGTACACTTTGAACAGTGGTGGGTAGAGGTAGCAACTGAGTTGAATGCGTCGGGACCACCCACTAAGGAAGTCCCAGGATGGAAAAAGGTAGGTAACAAAAAAATGTACCAAGAATTATTATTAACTAAATTTTTTAGGTATGGACCGATATGAAACTAGGCATCAAGCAACGGTTAGCCCATAACAAAGTAGAAGTTGGTAAAACTGGCGGTGGGCGTTTTAACAAATATGTCATATCTCCAATTGACGAACAGATTGCTGTTATATGTGGGTTGTATGCATCAGTGGACGGTGTTGAAAAAGCCAAAAGTTATGGTGTGCCGAACAAGCTCTTACCTACCACATTAAACGCTTCGCAACCTTCTACCTCGTCCAAATCATCGTCACAAACTGTAAAGGCATCAATATCAGCTCCGCAATGTACAAGCACATCTATATTACAAGATGAGATGCAAACAGATTCTCCATTAGAATCTAGCCTAGTGGAAAATCCGGTTAATTTATCTCCAACGCCAACAACAAGCAATCGGAAAAGAAAGAAACAGGTTCCGGATATTCAGGACGTTTTGGAAATGGAAGACGAGCATTTCACTGAAATTTCTGGTAGCTTAAAGAAAATGAAAGCAGAAATGAAAGAAAGCAGCAAATATTTGAAGGAGTTATCTAAAAACATAAGAGAGTTAAGATTATTAAAAGAAAAGGAACTAAAAGAAAATACTAGGCACAACTATGTGATAGAAAAAAGTATGAAGACAAGAAATGAAATAAAATTGAAATTTTTAGAGCTGGAGGAAATGAAGTTGGGTATAAAACCGCAATAAAATAAATGCTGATCTCACGTACATATTTCCATACAAATATGTATGCATTTAACCACTTTAAGTTGTACCTGAATTATTAATTTTTTTTTTACTTTTTTTCAAGAACTGAAATTTTATTTAATAAAACATTTTTATTTAAAAACTTTTAATTTAATTTAATGAACTCGCAATAGTATCCCTAACAGATGCTGATGTACTATCATCTTCTTCAGCCGTTTCGATGTTGTCATCGTCCATGCCTATAAAAACTTCTTCGTCAAGTGATATGCCGTAGTGTTTGCATATGTTATGAAGTGCACAACACACATTAATAATAGTAGCAGCTTTAGAAGGAACATAAGGAAGAATAGTTTGAAGACATCTGAAACGACTTTTTAAAACTCCTATTGTTCTTTCTACAATATTCCTTGCTGAGGAGTGCCTTTGGTTAAATGTGTGCCGCGCAGTACCATAATCAGGGTTTTTGTAGGGTGTCATAAGATATGGCTTTAAAGGGTACCCAGAATCTCCCAATAGCCAAAAGTTGCGAGCGCCTTCATTATACTTTTCAGAAAAGTATCTGCTGGCATCACTCATTTTCCATACAAAGGAATCATGACATGAGCCTGGTCTGCAAGCATCTACTGCTAAAATGCGCATTTTATAACTACAAATCTAAAGTAAAAGATGTGTTAAGGAATAAATAAATAAATAAATGTATACTTAGGTTTGCAACATACCATCATAGCATTTAAGCTATAAAATCCCTTTCTGCTAAAATATGCACAATGATCGGATGGTGGTTTCGTTAATCGTATAAGGGTCCCGTCAACACATCCAATTACTCCGGGAATACCATAGTGTTGGTAAAAATGAGATTTTGATTGCCTATGTGCTTGTGGATTCCATTCGATTTGAATCCAAGCTGGGCACAACGTTTCCTCTAGCAAGTTCATTACGTTCCATAAGATTTTGCAAAACGTTGACCGTCCTACACTAACGTTCATGTCATTAGCTATTTTTTTTTTTTTTTTTTTTTTTAATTTCCTAAGCTAATCCCGCGAAGCTCTATGCTTGTCTGCAGGAAAGAAACCAGAGTCTCTGGCGGGAATCGAACCCGCAACCTCGGCGCTGATAAACTAGCTCGCTACCAGCTAGCCTACCGGGGCACTCAAATAACACCTTGGTACGACCCAACTGCTAAATATCTCAAAACAGCAGTTAGTTGTATATTTTCCGGAATGGAACATTTTGGCAAGTGTGCTGCTATATCACCCAGTACTAATTGGAAAGCACTCTTGTTAAGGCGGTAAAGCGAAATGAATATGGAATGTTACTTACATATGTGAAATCACTTTAAAAAAATTATGTTTACTTACAACTTCTCCTCCATTTCCATGGGATTGGATAAGTCTCTCAAGTAGCGTTTTTTTAGACGCTCATTATTTAACTGTTTTTTTTAGTTCAATTATTGCTAACGAACTTGCTCCAGGCATTTTGACGCTTCCAGACAGACACTAACTTGTACTTGTAAATTTATTTTATTTTTCTGATCGATTACTTGAACAATTTATTAAATTTTATTGTAAACAAAAAAAATCAGCTGTTAGCTCGTGATTTAGAACAATTAAAATCACTACTAAAAACTAAAAATCTCGTGATTTGCAGAACACCAAGATTTTACTCCCGTGATTTCAAAATCGTTCGTGATTTGAAATCACCGTGATTTCAGAACATGCCTGTATAAATTTTTTTACTGATTCAAACAATATTTTTGTTTGATTTTTATTTAACCAACAAAAATGTGGACAACTCTTCAAAAATATAATAAACGCGTAATTGGTGTCAAGTTTTCATAATTTTGTATGAAATATTTAACGGTCTTTAATGTTGTCGTCTTTTTGCATTTTTTTATTTGATCGTAAGCAACACTTCTTTATGTGAAATATAAGAACAACAACAAAAAACACACACAGTCTATTTTTGGACGCTTTAAAAAAGTGCAGCTATAAGAAAAACAATAGCAGAAATAACAGTACAAGAAACAAAATCCCGTATTCAATTTTTTAAAATTGTTTGGTTAAATACATCAAATACAAAAATAGAATGATGACGAAAAACATATCGAGTCGGTCTGCTGCCGTTTTTGGTTACATTTCTTCTTTAGCAAAGGAAAGGAAACAGCAACAGAGAGTGATAAAGAAAAACATTGTGTTGTGTGTATAAATCAACAATAAGACTTCGTTCAAAAATTATTCCAACAAAAACAATGTGTCTCAAAGCCAGCCGGCGGTTCTGCTCTTGCCGTCATCTTCTCATACAGTGCTTAGTGCTGGTTCACACAGGTCAAGTTTACTTGAACAGTTTTATTTAAATTTTCTTTTGAACTTGCGTTCACGTTCATGCACAAAATTAATTTTTGTTTTCTTTTCCTTCAACTTTGTAGCTTTTTTGACATTTCATTTTGTTTCAGTTGTTTATTTTTTTGATCAGATATACGTATACAATTATTTTGTATATCAAAGTTTTGTGTTTTAAAATGGATTCTTAAGAAAAAAATTATTTAATCAAAAGAGTAATAGAGTGTATGGAAGAAGCTGTTGATTTAGATTCAGACGATAGCGCGGCAAAAAAAAAGGAATGTCAAAATAATAACTCGCAACCAATTTCACGTTGAATATTACGGATGAAAAAAGAAAAGAAAAATACAAAACTGACTGGTACGGTCAAGTATGTACCCCTTTCCATTCTCGTTACCCCTCTCTCCTAAAAGCTCAAGACTTGAAGAGTCAAACTTGACCTGTGTGAACCAGCACTTACTTGTGTGCGCGTCATTGCTTGTGCAAAAACTTTTTTTTTTTATTTTGAAATTTAGTATATGAATTTCAGTAAACTTTTTGTTTGATTCAGTTAAATTATTTGTTTGAAAAAATCAATAAACAAAATGCAAATAAATTGTTTGAATGTGCAAATTTGTTTATATGACCGATTTCAGACAAAAAATTGTTTGACTCTACAAATTTTTTGTTTGAATTGGAAAAATAATTTTTTCTGTGCATATTGCGGAAATTTACTTTGAAACAAAAAACTAAATTTGTTCGGGAAGTTCATAGAGCAATTCGTCTAAAGAATTGTGTTAAGTGGTGAAGCTCATTTCTGGTTAGTGGCTACATCAATAAGCAAAATCGTTGTATTTGAAGCGAAGACAGTCCTTAAGCCATTAACGAATTACCATTACATCAATCAAAATTTACTGTTTGATGCGGTTTTTTTTAGGGTTTAAAAAAACTGCAGTCAAAACCAAAAACTGTCAAACAAAAAACTAAACTTTGTGAACAGCTTTTCGCTTTTCGAGTTGGCTTAACAGCGATTGTTTTCATTTAATGAATCAGAAATAAAAGTAACAGTTTTTCTTGGCCAATGAGAAATGAAGGAGTGGAAGAAATGGCAGTTTTTCTATTCTGACTGCAGTTTTTTAAACGCAGGTTGTTTTTCATCAGTTCAGTTTTTTCAGATGTTTAAATTTTACACATTTTCTTATATTTGCTCCACAAAGCTTTAAAGGTCGGTCCATAATTTTTTTCGAAATGAGCAAGGAGCTGCCGCAACGGTAAATGGCAAGTGATTTCAAACCATGCTGACAAAATTTTTGTTTCCAAAAATTAATCAGCTAAACATCAACGACATTTAGTTCCAACAAGACGGCGCAACTCTTCATACAGCGCGCTTAGCTATCGATTTATTGCAAAATTAGTTTGGTGACAACTTTATTTCCAGAAGCGGTTCTGTTCAAAAGCCCCTCTAGATCAGCGGTCACCACAAAGAGAGACAGATAAAAATTTGCATGTAGTGGTGAGTACATACCCTGCAAATAAAATTGGACCACCTGATCCATTTTGATAAAATGGACCACTCCATGGACTGGTCGGATGTAATGCAAGCATGGACCATGTCATTGTTAAAAAGTGTTTGTAGTGAGACGACATGTCTTCGTTTGTTAACGACATGCTTTCGTTTTTAAACGACTTCAAAACTAATCCTCTTGAGTATACCATGGAGTAGTTTTAAAACTACTCCTTAGTTGTCCAAAGGTGGGTTATATGGTCCTCTCCTAGGACATCGTAATGTTAAATAGACCAGGTTTTTTTTATACGTTTGGGTTAATTTTGGACTAGTCCTGGTCCCTTTGGACTACTCTTTACACGCGTGTTTGGACTGGTCCTATTATTTGCAGGGTATTGTGTGCAATGAAACACCAATTCTGGAAAAGCGATGAATATAAATTTACTCGTTTGAGACATTAACTATGTGTTTTGTTTTTTACTTTTTTACAATTGTTTCGTTAACCTTCGTGTTGTGTGTGTGAAATTCACGAAAAGTGCTCGGCCCCTGGGGGCATAGCGTGATGATCGTTGCTCTAGATTAATTTTGTGGGGCCATGTTAAGTCAATGGCTTATGCCGATAAGCCTGCCCTCTTGAAGAATTTGAAGCCAATATTCAAGCCACTATTGACACCATACGGATAGATTTATTTTGTCACTTTAAAATTATTTGTTCATCAAAAAATTTAATTTTTGACTAAAAATAGTTTTTTGCACTAAAAATTCTATTTTTCACAAAAAAATCTAGTTTTCACCAAAAATTTGTTTATTTACAAAAAAATTTAGTTTTCATCAAAATTTTACTTTTTGCACTAAAAATTCAATTTTTACTAAAATTTCTTTTTTGCACAAAAAATTCTTTTTTTTTACAAAAATTCTATTTGTCAAAAAAATTTGTTTAATCACAAAAAAATCTATTTTTCACCAAAATTTAATTTTTTACTAAAACTTCTATTTTTCAAAAATTACATTTTCGCCAAAAATTCGTTTTTGCACTACAAATTCTATCTTTCACTAAAAATTCAGTATTTTCTTAAATTTAATTTTGGTCTAAAATTTCTATTTTTCACTAAAAATTCTATTTATTGTAAAAATTTGTTTTATTCATTAAAAATAAAAATTCTATTTTGTACAAAAATTTGTTTTATTCACTAAAAAATCTATTTTCGAACAATTGTGATTTTAGTTGAACTGTTAATTTTTAAATTTTTCAAGTTGTACAAATAAAATGTCGACGAAAGTGGACAATAAAACATAATAGGCAAATGTATTCAGGTTTTAAAGACAAAGTCTTGACAGAAAGAATACGGGAAAACCGAAGAAAAGGAGGCAACATGTGAATCAATTGAAAAATTATAATTACAGCTAAATTCGAACCACCAGTACCACTGGTTAAAGATTGATGTTTGACTGTTCGCTGGCAGGCAGCGCAGTGGTGCAAGGTTAGAACTCAAAAGAATTCTGATGGAAGAATGTGGTGATTTTGTAAACATGTAAATTCAACCCAGGTTCGAGCCCCAGCTCAACCAAGACAATTATCAATAAATAATTAGTATTGTGGTTATTTTGTTAAACTATTTATGGTTTTTAATCCAAATTTTTAATATTTTTAATCAGGCTTAAGGTCATCAAATTTAATTTTCATTAAATTATTTTTATGAAGAAAGGAATTTTTCAACATGAAAATTAATTAAAATGGTTTTTGATAATCTTTCATTAATGACCGCGGCCGGGGCTTTAACCATGGCCAGCAGGTTACCATGACATGTTTCGATCGCAACCACTCGATCTCCTCAGATGGATTTGCAGTCTTAGACTCGCAGCCAGCGACGACTATAATAGTCAAACATTATATTTTAACCTTTGGTAGAACCTTTGGTTGATCGAAATTTGCTTTTCCTGAATGATTATCCATTTTAATTGATTTAACATGTTTTGTCCTTATTTCTGTTTTTCTTGTTCTTTTTTTAAGAATTCTTCTTGAAGTCCAAAGTACATTTTTTTGTTTTTTCATTTTTGTCTTTCTTTTTTCCTGTTGACCTTTTTCAGCAGAAGTAAAAAAAAACATGTAAAATCAATTAAAATGGATAAACCAAATTGTATTGACGTCAGCAGTCGTCGATGGCTGCGAGTGTAAGACGGAAAATCGATCTGAGGAGATCGGGTGGTTGCGATCGAAACATGTCATGGTAACCTGCCGGACAGGGTTCGAGCCCCGGCCACGGTCAAGAATGAAAGATTATCAATAACAATTTTAATTAATTTTCACGTTGTAAAATTCCTTTCTTCATAAAAATAATTTAATGAAAATTAAATTTGATGAAATTAAGCCGGATTAAATATATAAAAAATTTGGATTAAAAATTATCATTAAATTTTTATGAAAATTTCATGGTGCAAAAATTCCTTCCTTCAGTAAAAATAATTTAATGAAAATTAAATTACTAAAAGTATGAAAAATTCTATTTTCACTAAAATTTTATTTGTCACTAAAACTTCTATTTTTCACTAAAAAATTATTTTTTGTACTAAAAATTCAAGTTTTTAAAAAAATTCTAATACAGTGGAGGCTCGAAAAAGTTAAGTCATAGAAAAGTTAAGTATATGGAAAAGTTAAGCAGCTTTCATTCACCACACGTGATTCTAAAAAGTTAAGTGCTTCTTAACTTTTTAGAGACAATTTTTTTTTATTTTGTTTTTCTGTTTCTAAGTGTATAATTTACCGTTTATTAATTTTTTTGCGAATTTTATATACAAACCTAATCTTGCATAATGTGTTTGCTCTCATCAGTTGGTTGTGAAAGAAAATAGTCGTAGAATTTGTTTTGTTTTGATCGCAACAATGTTAGCAGCAATGAAGCAAAAAAAGGTTATCAGTTGCCGAAAAATGCAAGATTTTAAAAAAATTAGATGAAGGCGTTCTTGCTAACATTTATGCCGCAGTGTCAAATACGTATGAAAAAATTAAGTTAAAAACTTTACATAAGGCAGAATACGTCGATATGGAGAAGCAATTATACAAATTGTTCTTAGATCAACGCGAAAGGAACTGTCCAATAAGTGGTCCTATTTTAAAAGCTAAGGCTAAGGAACTTTTTGAACAAATCTATCCAAATAAAACTAGAGATGACTTTAGGGCAAGTCAAGGCTGGTTTTCAAAATGCAAGCGTCGGTATGGAATACGCATTCTTAAGGTCTGTGGTGAAATTTTATCTAGCGAAATGTCAGCAATCGCACCATTTGTTATTGCTTTGCGGGCAAAAATGCAAGAAATGGAAATCACTAACGAGCAACTGTACAACGCTGATGAGTCTGGCCTCTTTTTCCGATGCCTTACGGATAAAACCTATGTTTCCATTTGTGAAAAGACTGCACCAGGCAGAAAAATACATAAAGAAAGAATAACTTTTATGTTATGTGCCAATGCAGAAGGATCACACAAACTTAAGCCGCTTGTAATCGGGAAGGCGGCAAAGCCGAGATGCTTTTCGAACTTTAAAAATCGGCTAGACTACGATTATTCTGCAAATGCATGGATGACGTCTAAAATTTTTAACACATGGTCTCATGGAAAGTTTGTAAAATAAGTAAGGAATAATTTTATTCGTTAATTAATTTAAAAATTAAATAAATTTCGATTTGTTTTTATAGGAACGTCGCTTTAACTCTGAAAATAACTTGCCTCTAAAGGCCATTTTACTATTGGATAACTGTACAGCGCACTCGCCTATTGAAGAGCTTCGCTCTAATGATGGGAACATTATTTGTATGCTTCTTCCACCAAATGCCACAGCAGCAATTCAACCAATGGACCAAAATCCAATAAAAGTGACAAAGCTTTGCTATCGCAATTAATTATTGGCGTCAATTGTGGCACAGAAAAGTTTGCCGATTAACGAATTATTGAAGAAGCAGGATCTTCGTAGTGCAATTTTGCTCTTGAAAATAGCATGGGATGAGTGCTCTCAAAGCGTTTTACAAAAAGCATGGCATAAGTTGCTGAATTGGGATAGTAATCAGTATGATGACGAAGACGATATCCCTTTATTTGTGCTATTTCCATCGGATTCTTTTTATAATCGTAAACTCGAAGAGGATCAACTGTTATTAACGACACTTGCACCTGATTGTATTCTCTCAAGTGAAGAGATTACTGTATGGAATGCCGATATCCTTGATGACAATGAAACGGACACAGGAACAGATCAAGAGGATGACAATGTGACCGAAGCACCAGAATTCGTATCATACAATGATGCAATATGCGCGGTTAATACTCTAATCAAATGGAATGAGTACAATGCGAAGTCCTCCGACAAACATATTTCACAGCTTCTCGAACTGCGATCGGATATCGTAAAATGGCATTCAGATAAAAAGCTCCATCAAAATAAAGTTACTGATTACATCACCGCAACAAATACCAAATAATCGTAATGTGTAATAATGTATATATATAATAAATATGAATATATGTATGTATGTATGTATATATAATTCTAATTTACAATTTAAAAATAAATAAACAATGTATAAATACACATATAACCACATGCATTTTTCATACCACGGAAAAGTTAAGATTTCGGAAAAGTTCATCACCCCCAAAACAAACTACTCAACTTTTTCGAGCCTCCACTGTATTTACAAAAATTCTATTTCTTACAAAAATTCTATTTTTCATTACAAATTAAAACTTTCACATAAAAATTAAATTTTCCATTAAACTTTCCAAATACTTTTTAACGAAAATTTCCATTATTTTTACCAAACTTAACAACGAATTTTTTGTATACCTTTTATTTTATTTATGAGTGTTTCTGCGAATCATTTTTTCTACATAAAGGATTATTTAACTTAGAATAAGTCAAGGTTAAAAGTCTCAAGTGTTTGTCAATTGAGATGTGGCAGTCGAGTTAAATATCTTCCATTTTATTTTGAAAATGTCAAAATGAATGTCTGCAAATTTAACAAAGTTTGACAAGATAGTCATTAAATGTTAAAATCAAAAGTTAGTTTTAAAGAAATATAATTAATTATGAGTTTAACAAATTAATGTTTATTTGTGAATCAATTTACACACACAGCAATTTTGGGCAAGGATTTCGTTAATAGAGGGTGAAACAGGCAAGATGAACTTTTGCGAAAAAACCAAAACCAACTTTTAGGCTCTAATTGATTTAATGTATATTTTCAACTTAAGTTTTTACAAAGATTTGCGTTCAAGTTACAAAACTTAAATTTTTCTTTATTTCTTTTAATTCTTCTTCCAATTTAAAATTTAAACTTAAATTGTGATGTAAATTCAAGTATAGTTTTTGTCACGTTTTCTTCTGTGTTTACCCAATTGTCTGGCAGTTTTTTTCATTTATTTATATAAATTTCTTGCTTTTTTTTCCTCTGTAAATTTTGTACATATTTCCCCGTAATTCACATTTTGTGTGTTCAATTTTTTGACTTACTTTAAAAAGGCTTACAGACAAACAAGGCGTTTTTGTTAACACGTAAATAAAGGAAAATTACAAAAAAAAAAAGAAAAAAGATGTGAATAATGAAAAAAGTATGCATAGAGAAATAAAGTAAACACTTGGCTTTGGCTGAAGAATATGTTCGCATACGTTTTTATAATGAGAACAGCTTTATGTTGTTTTTTTTTAGTACATTTTATAGATCGTGTTAAATCAAATTACAGTCTGATTAAAAGCCAGACGTCATGATTTTTTTTTTCTTTGCTATAATTTAGCTGCCATGAAAACGACCTTAAATTTTCTTTTATTTTCGTGAGAATCATTTTTATGGCAATGACTTTGTCTACGAGATTAGTCTGCGCCAATGTCATGTTTCGAAATTTATTAAATCAAATGAAAAAAAAACATTTTAAAATTTTAAAGATTTTTATGGGATGCCTTCAGACAAAAATGATTAATTAACAATGCCGAGATTCTAAGACATAAAGAATAATTAAAAAAATGCCAAAATTTAAATTGAACAATGCAACACATTAAAAAACATATGAAATAAAAAACATGCCAAGTCATCTTAGCATGTTTTGTGAATTGAGCTTTCGATTTAAGACATTGCCTTTTTATGTCCTTCTCTATGAAGAAATTGTGATGTTTTTAAATTTGTAAGAAATATGTGTCCTTATTTAAACTTTGCAAAATTCTACTTGTCTTAAACAAAGTCTATCCAACTTTCCCACACACTTTTCTTTATGTAAACAATGAGGTTAAATATTGTATTTGTGCGTTAAAATAAATCTTTAAATTAAACAAAACACTTCAGAATAAAGAATTAAATAAATTGCAGATCTATCACAAACAAAGAAAAACAAAATAGAAAAATAATCTTAAAATTAAATAACAACATGAATAATAACAAATCAAACAATAAATATAAATACAAACACAACAATTTCCTGTATTAAGCCTACAATTACACAATATAAAGAGCATACGCACATGTATTAATCAAAAAAACTATCAAAATATGTACAACAAAACCAAACAAAAGAACGAAGAAATCAAATCACAACAATCAACAAATTTGGAAACATACACAACAAAGTCCAATAATACATACACGTTCATCTGTGGCATATACTCTTATGTAGGTGTGTATGTGTGTGGGTGCGTGTGTATTAAGTTTAAATCCCTAAGTGTGTTTGATATAACATTAATATTGCATTTTAATCTTCTCTCTTTCATTTGCTGCTCAAACCTCTTCGTTCACTTTGCTTCCCTTGTCGAACACATTAAATGTAAGTGAATGCGTGTGCGTGTATGTATCATTGTATATGTGAGTTTGTCTAATAAGCAACTCGTGCATAACACAAGCAACACGTGTTGAAAACATCAATGTAGCATAATAAAATGTAAAACCCTCACACGCAGCCCACATGTTTATGCAACTACGAAGGCAGACTTAAAAATCTTTGTAGAGTTTTTTATGCGATCACACTCTACACAAACACGTTTTTTGAAACTCAGCACTTGAAGTATCGTTAACAACTTTCTACAACATTCTAATCGAAACATTTCCTATGCCAAAAATGTTGTCAAATTGAACACATATCGTTTATTCTTAAATATATCTCTTATAAAAAATCACAAACTTCATTGTGCTCGGCTCAGTTCTTTAATGTTCGTTCGTTTTATTCGTGCTCAGCGCCCTTTTGGCTGGTGAAAACAACAAACAGTTTTTAGAAAACCAAACATGTACACAATACACACACAGGCTTTTCGTGCTAATTTCCAAACAACAACAATAACACCAGTGGGAAGTGCTAATAAAAAAAATTTTTTTTTTTTGGACTTTTCATCAATGTAAAAAACACTAATGAACATTTTAATATAATATATACATATCTACAGAACCACTACAATTCTTCTGTTTTATAGGGAAAAACAAAGCACTACATAATGTTTTTACTTTCGTGAAAATAGTTATGACTGGAATTAAGGGAGGTGTACTAATACAAAAAAAAACACTAAAAAATATATAACTTTTCTGGGCGATCTTTGCATGTGCACATTTTTGTACAGTGTACGGCTTTCGACAAAAAAATAGGTGTATAGAGATCAGAGATTCGCAATGAGTACTGCGAACGTGAGTAGATTTGAATCATGATTTATAACTTCTTTTACTTAAACGCATTTATATTGGTTGTAATGTAATTGAACTTCATATCCACTCAGAAGTTTGAGGCTACTCATACTTAACAACATTTATGACGTGATTGATTTAGATTTAATTTTACTCAATGTGTATAGGCAATGCAAAATGTGAGTCGTACTTAAGTATTAATCTGGTACGAACTCATTAAAAAGAAATGCTGCCAGATTTGTCTGCCAAATAGCAAAGTGACGATTTGACAGTTAAATTTACCTTATCGTCAGCTCATTATTGGTTTGGCGCATATCATGCTAATATCATGAATCAAATCTCAAAATTTGAGGAAAGTACTTATAAAATTTACGATTGATTTAAATTATTCAGCTCCTCCATTTACTGCTGGCAGATACATTTTCAGAAACATCGGCAACTTCATACATTTAACATTAAGTCAACTCATTATTGGTTTGGCGCATATCATGCTGATATTACCATGATATGCGCCAAACTAATAATGAGATGACGTAATGCTAAATGTATGAAGTGGCCAATTTTTCTGAAAATTTATCTGGCAGCGCTGATTATTAGGTTAAGTGTTTGCACTGGTGATTTAAAGCAGTAAATGAAGGTGCTGAATAATTTAAATCAGTTGTAAATTTTATAAGTACTTTCCTCAAATTTTGAATCGAGCTAAGATAAATTACGAATCAAAGATATTTGAGATGGTATGAGAATGATTCATATTTATTTCAACATACAGTAGAATCCCGATAATTCGTAATAGCAAGGGACCGCTCATATCTTACAATTATAGGGGTTTCGATTTAGCGGGGTTTCGATTTAACGAGGTTAAAATAAAAAAAATACGAATTTATGGGGTTTTTCAATTTATTTACTAAAACGATAAAAAGAAATCATAAAAAACAATAGTTAAAAATAAAATATATAAAAATTATTCATGTAACAAACTGATCTCAAGAAAATAAGCACACACACAAGCAAAATCCACGCAAAAAAATAGCGGTAAGCAAAAGTTATTCATTCCATGTTTCTGTTGTTTTTATTACGAATTATAAGTGGTAGTTAGCAAACAATTACGATTTATAAGAGGTAAAGAAGATTTTATTTGAAAAAAAATTACGAATTAGCAAGGGGACGAAAATGTATGGAAATTTTACGAATTAACGAGATTTTTTCAAGGGACCAATAGTTTATTACAAATTATCAGGAATTACGATTTATTTAGGTACGAATTATCGGGATTTGACTGTATATACTTATGAATAGATGTTGTTTTGAGCATTGTTCGAAAATAAACAGAACATTCGGCCTTTAATACCGTTCGTAACCATTTTTTTGTAAAAACTGTTTGGTTTTTTTACCAGCCAAAAAAACCAAACGCACAACAGAAACGAACAAACACTAATGAGCTGAACCGAACACAATGAAGTTTCTATTTTATAACGAAAAACAGAACACTACATAATGTTTGTTACTTTCGTGAAAATAGTTATGACTGGTATAAAGGAAGGTGTACTTACCAAAAACACTAAAGAAAAAAATATTAATTATGGGGATCGGTGATCCGTACGCTAAATAATGTACGGTTCGTTTTCGTACACTTGTTTATTATAATAAGTTATTCAAATAGAACTATTTTTTCAAGATTAACGTGAGACCATTCAGAAATTAACTTTTTGTTCATCACAAATTGCAATCTTGCATTTTGAGCATACCTTCAGCAACAAAGTGCTTACGCGACTGATTTAGATGCCTCCTGCACGTGCAAAAAATAAATAACGACAGTTTTGTCCGGTATTCGTGTTTTTGACGAAGGTAGGGATATAAGCACTATTAATAGTAAAATTTGTTTTAAATAACTTTTCAAGTTGCTCTCGTACTAATATGCATTTAGCATAATATGAGTATTAAATAAATGCAGTGCAATGACATTACAATTATTCTTCATTTATTCTTGTTGTGTCGTGCTTATTCTTGTCACTCATACATGTAAAACTGACTGAATGAACGAATGTATTTGTTTGTGTAAATTTTCTATTGATGTTTAGAAGTATTAACAACTTTTAAGCCACCCCTTTTTTCTTCATCATGTTGCTTTTTATCGCTGGGTATATTATGGTTTTTTATTCATTCTTAAAAAGGGGTTTGATTTTAGCTCTGGGAGTGTGTCTTCAAATATTGCTTTTGTTAAAAAATTTTGTCAAATTTTGAAATGAAAAAAGAAACATTAAAATTTAAACAAATCAAATGCTAATAAAAAGCAATTTTGTTAGCAAATGATTTTTAAAATAGATAAGAAAACTTTAATAGAAAGGGAAAAATATTCAAAATTCAGCCATGTGTAAATTTACATTTTCATGCTGAATAATTATAATTTGGATTCAACCAAAAGAAACAAGATTCTCTTATCGATATGAAAACAACAAAAAAAAAACCTGTTTTAAAATTTAAATTTCTTTCTCATTACAGGTTTGAAATGCAAATGATGTCTACGACAAAATCTCCACTACCTTTAAGTAAGTGAACCATAAAATTAGTAGTTTGTCTAAAGGTCATTGTTGGCCGACATGATGTCTTTAGGAATAAATATTTTAAATAGAAAAAATTGCATCCCCTTTTCAAACACGTTCTTCAATTTAACAAGTGATTTTGCACACAAAAACGTGTCTTATGACAAGTTATGTGTGACAAGTGTCGCGTGTTCAATTAAAAATCGTTGCGTAAATTTCATTTCTATTTCATCTTATTTTCATTTCCAACTATGAAGTGAATTTGGTAAAAGGTAAATTTTCCGCCGAAATTTAGCTAGAGGCAATCATTTGTTAAGACACAATGGCCACGTGTTCGTATTGGAGAAATGAGTGACAAAGTGATGGCAAAAGTGCGGCCAACACAAAAGTGATTGAAGTTGACAAATAAGCCAGAGATGAAAAATAATGATGAGAGCTTATTGTTGTTTAAATAAACACCTCAGCAGTAGGCATCTTAGATAATGCCAAGAACAAGGACTTGAGAAGTAGATTAACTTCTGTATGAAACACGGGAAAAGAGAAGAGCTAATTTAAATAATAGTTTTAGGCCAGAAGCTTACTTGATTAACAATTTATTTATAAATTAAGCCCCTCATTCATAAAAAAATATTTTGGATTTATAAAAGGTTTGTTAAAGAAGTATTCATAGAAAATTCGTTTTATAAACCTGGTTTTAACCTAAAATCTTTTTATGAATAAGCCCTTAAATTTATTATACAAATAAGACCTACCAATGCTGTGGCTAGTGTTCTTGTGGTAGAACTACTTGCACAATTTGAATTTGTATAAATCTTCAAAATTCTCTGCAATATTGTGCTTCCCAATTGGCCGGAACGACGACGAGTAGAGACAGATGGGTAATTTTCAACACTCTGTCGCACAGATGCGAATTTGCCTTTAGTGCAAATATTTTGACGTTTACTAGATCTCGATTCTCAAAACAGCCGACCAAATTCATTATCATGAAGGCTGTGGGTAGCTGATCTGGAATTAAAATATTGACGATGTTTTCGCTGTAGGATAACAATAGATCATGGACAAGAAGAGAAAAATTGATTAAGTTTAAGACATTGTGGTGAAGTTGTATGCATTTGTTAATCCAAATTTTTGATATTTTAATCAGGCTTCATTGAACTTGATTTTACAACATGAAATTAATTAAAATTTATTGTTAATTTTTCATTTGCATTTATTATAAATTTTCAAAAATTCAGTTAAAATCTGCAAAATGAAAAAAAAAATAATTATATTACGAAATAAAAAAGTTATAAGTCTTAAATATTGATAGGTCGGGGCACCCTGTATATTATATTTAAGAATAGAAGGATTTCTTTGAACATGTTTTCTACACCAATTATAGTTTTCAAACGAACACTATTTTGATACACAACTGATTTATGACTCGAACACAGTTTCTATACTTAACTTATAAGCCGCAATTGACCGAATAACTTATTGCAGCGAGAGCGAGAAAAAGCTTCACTTGCATCGAATCATCAACTAACTCTCCAACTGCTTTGTTAGCGCATTACTTTTTGAATCTCCTGGCAGCCTTAAGTTGCAGCAATTCAATACGTATTTTCTTTTAATTCAAACAATTGTGGAAAAGATTTGTATGAGCTTCAGCCATATCGCCTTATTTCATAAAGAAGCTCAACTAAATTGGTGAATAACTATGCGCTTAACAATCGCCTCGAATGTGATAAGTATGATCACACATAGGTTGCAATTTAAGTGCATAGTCCAGCAGGATTTTAAGCTAGCCACTTACTTAGAAGCTGAAGCTGTCCAACGTCCGCTGCTTTTGGGAAAATGCCTGCATTTTCTGTTAAGTAGGAACAGCCCCTAGGTTAGATCCACCCTAAGGCCAAACTTTCCCAGAAGTTGTGAAAAATCAGCTTTTTAGTAGGATTTTGAGGAGACCCCTGCCGTATCTTTAGGTAGTTAACTATAACACCAACGTGATCCCCAAAAGGAGACATGCAAAACTTCCGCAAAGACAATATCCATGAAAGAAGGGAAGCATTTCTCGAAAAAGCATACTAAAGGCCAGTTTACACGGTAATACAATGTATAACGACATTGCAAAAAATTATGTAGAATGAGAAAAATCTTATCATGTAAATGCAAAATGTATTGAGTAAGAGAGAATACGAATACAAAATCTGACAAGCTGTCGGTAAATGGTTTTTTTCTAAACCATTTTAGAAACTTATGTATTCTCATCACACCAGACGTGTATTTTAACAGAGCATATCGAAGGTGGTAGCATTTTTATACAATTACAAAAACAACTAAATTCAACTCAGGAAATTTTCATCTTGTTTTTGTAAAAAATTAAAACTGCAACCATCTGCTTTTTTGTTATTATTTTTGATTTTACTTGTACCATCCGTGTAAACATGAATTATACTTGCAAAAGATTTTTATTTTTTTCATTTAAGCACGGAGAGAATTTCATAATATTTTGATTCTACAAAGTCGTAATACATTGTATTACCGTGTAAACTGGCCTTAATAAATACCAATCATCAGACTGGTGTGCACCCACCGGAGGCTACTTACTCCAGTAGCACCTCAGTTAAGTACTAAGGTAAATCCTCGAATCCCTTGAAATCCATTGGCCTTTAAGGTGCTCTGTCATTTGGATGTTTGGTGGGTTCCAGGTTGCATACACCTATTTTAACGTGTATAAGATACTAAACGAATGCCAGTAAATTCTACTTTGTAAGTAAATTACCCAAGCCAATTTTTCTCTGTGGATGTTATTGCCAAGAGGTCTGACTCCTAAAGATGCTTAACAACGCTCCTTAAGAGGTGCAGCACATCCCCGGGGTGTTGTAATACACACGGTGCCTTGTAGTATGGGCTTGCTTGAAGCTACGTTAATGCGATAATATGTTGAAAGCGATCACTAGTGTTTAGCAAATTTTAGCGTCATATAGCCGCATCGTTTGTAAAACTATTTCTATAAAAAATATATCTTTGATCCGAACAAAAATGCTATTGGAAACATGTACACGATTCAAATAAGGTTTATGTACATACACTGAAAGAATTTTCTTCGCAATACCAATGAATTTTGACATTAATCCCATGAAAAATTGCATTATAAAGGAACCTATGCAGCGCTTCGTTGGATCAATGAAACCTGTTTCATAAAATGTATTTAATTAAACATTACATTAGATCAATGAATATAATTCATTAGATGAATACTTTCAATAAAGTAAAAAATTTTTTTTTTTTAATTTTTTTTTTTTAATATAATTTTTTCTTATTTTATTTTATTTTTTTTCTGCCTCTGGCGGGAATCGATAGCGCAACCTCGGTGCTGATAGATTAGCTCACTACCAGCTTGCCTACCGGGGCAGTGTAGTTTTTGGATTAAAAAACTATGTTTTTTACTCAATTAAGAGCGTAAATATGAGATTAAATTGTCAATAACAACAATAACAACGTTGACTGAAAGTTTTTGGTTCATTACTATAATGACATTTTTCATTGTCATAATGAAAATTTAAATTTATGAAAGCATTATTGAAATATGTTGCTTTTATAAAAAAAAATTTTGATTTCAAAAATTTAATGTCATATTACATTAGATGTATGAAATAATTAAATCTTACATTTTTTGATTAACAATTAAACATTTTTTTAAGGAAACTATAATTTTGTATTAATTTATGAATATAGTTATGTTTGTATATTGTTTTTTTATGTTCCCAATTAAAATTTTTTGTTTAACTTGGATAAACTTAAGTTTTCATATATCCAATGAAAATTTTTAACGTAATTACGAAATCCAACGAAGCGATTTTAACGAAAATACTTCATTATAACTATGAAATTCCATTTAGACAATTAACATTTTCACTTACCCAAAGAAAATTTTTTTATGAAAATGATTCATTAAATATATGAAGCATTTTTCTTTCAGTGTACATACATACTTATAAAGGTGTTTTTTATAGAGTGACACAACATGGAAATATATTTTTAATATCAATGATGCTTGCTTTATTGGAAAGAAAATTTTAAATTAAAGCTTAAATATGATTTCTGCCATGTGGCCTCCACGGCTGACTCGTAGAAGTCGCAATCTAGGACACCAATTTTCAACAACTTTTCGCAATCTGACCATTAAGCGCACCAAACAATAATTTTTTGTGGATTTTTTACAAAAGCTTGTGGATTCTCCTCACTCCAAATGCGACAATTCTGCTTATTTACGTGCCCATACAACCCGAAATGGGCGTTATCGGAAAATAAAATTTTAAATGGAAATTCTAAATCAATATCAATTTGTTCTTCAGCCCATTCGCCGAATTATTTTGATTTAAAATTTCAACAACTTGCACGTGTTGCTCTTGTGTAAGTCGATTCATAATGATTTCAATTTAGAGCAAACTAAACAAAAAGCAACTATCAGCTGTTATATGTGTGCTTAAATAAAGCGGCGGCATGAAATAACCCCCAAAAAAATAATGAAATAACCCCCCAAAAGTTTGTACAGAGAACAACAAAAACGATTTTTGGGGGATTATTTCATTTTGTTTGGGGTGTTATTTCATTTTTTTTAATTGGGGTATTATTTCATATGAAATTATCCCCCAAAAAATCATTATGAAATAAAGCCCCAATATATTTTTTGGGGGATTATTTCATTTTCAAATTTATAATGAAAACGTTTTTGGGCGCAAGAATTTATCCACTTTGGTATACAGAACACCGGCTTCGATAAATAAAGCTGCTCTGCATAGCCGGCCTTCGGCCGGGCGCAATGGTTTTCTTTTATATGGTACACCAAACACCGGCTTCGCTAACTAAAGTTTCTCTACGTAGCCGGGTCGAGTCGGTATTTTTATACTATAGTGGAGAAAATCCTGGCACTATGCAGAGGAACTTTAGTTAGCGAAGCCGGTGTTTGTTATACCATAGAGGAAACAGTCATTGCGCCCGGCCGAAGGCCGGCTATGCAGAAAAGCCTTAGTTGGCGAAGCTTGTGTTTGGTATATCATACCATGATATCTATTGCGTGATTCTTTTAAGCAAAAGTGTATAATTGATTGTATTAAATATACTGGGCTCTTATTTCATTTCGGAAATTGGGGTTTTATTTCATATGAAATAAGCCCCCAAAAATTAGGGAATTATTTCATTTATGTTTGGGGCGTTATTTCATTTCGTTGGGGGTTAATTTCATTTTCAAAATTGGGGCTTTATTGCATATGAAATAAGACCCCACGCTTTGGGGGATTATTTCATTATTTTTTTGGGGGGTTATATTTTGGGGGGTTATTTCATGCCGCCAAATAAAGCATAATGCCAACTCAAAGTTGTGACACTCTAAAAAATACCCTTAATTAAGTCTTCGATTCCAAAAGACAGTTCTAATACTCAACTTGTCTTTAGTTTGAACATATTTTCTATTCGAACACGTGTGCAATTTAAGCACAGATTCTATACAAAATATGTTTTCGCGTCGAATATTATAATATAATGTATGTCTACAGTATCAGTACAATTGTTCTCTTTTTTAACGAAGAACGGGACACTTGAAATTAGTTAGGAACTTTAATAAGAGTTGTGTTAGCCTTAACAAACACTAAAAAATAGTTACCGCTCTTTTCGAAGACTGGTTAAAAACATGCATATATGTATTTTGTTTATGTAAACAATTATTTGTTGTCTTTGCCAGCCAAAAGGGCTCTGAGCATAGCTCAAACAAGTAAATATAATGTGCTGAACCGAACACAACGAAGTTGTGGTCTTTTGCAAAACCATTACGCAATCAAATGTTCTCATCTTTAAGTTGAGTTGGTTTAGTACAGTATTCTTATTATGTACAAAGATCACAAACAGAGAAACGTTTTTTTAAAGTGTTTACTACACAAACACTATAAGCTTTTGTGTTTTCTATATTTCTACCGTACAGATCACTAAAGTACAGAACATAATGTTTATTTTCGAACCCTGATCCAAACTCAATACCTAAAATAAACATCTCTTCGATTAGAACACAATTTCTATACAGAAAAAGAAGTCTTTTAATTGAATACATTTCCCATGTGAAACACGTCTCAATTAAAACCAATTTTTTCTTGTAAATAAGTCCACGATTCGAAACTGTTTATAAATATTTTACACTGCAAATAATAATTGAATTGTTGCTAATATTCCTTTGAATTTGTTATCCAAATTAAATTATTTTTATGTCATTTACCATTCTGCAACTATTTTTTTGTATTAGAATTTATTTTATTTTTAATTTCATTTTATCAATTTTAAATAGTTATTTCACCTTTATTCTATTTGACAGTTTAGTTTATTTCGAATATAAAATTCAATTAAGATTCAAATGATAAATCGTTTTAAATAAAACACAAATAATTGCCAGATTTTTTTTTCTGCTCTTACCAATTTTAAAAATCATAAAAATAACAAAAAACAATATAATTAACAAAAAAAACATAAAACTATAATGAATGACACAACAATTAAACCAACAAAAAGTCTATATAAAATTTAATAACCCCTGTGGTAGAAAATTTGCACTTTGAAAATTTTGTGTGGATTTTCGTGATAAATTTTATTTCTAGCCAACAAATTATTTTATACATAATTACAATTTATTTGGCGAATATTGCAAATGCAAAACAAAAAAACTTTTTACCGAGTTATCAGTGGAAATGTTTTAAACTTTTTCTGTGTGTTAAATGTGTATGATATTGGTTTATTGTCAAATTACTGCAGTAAAAGCAATTAACAAACATTTTGTTGTATGTTGGGCGAAAAAAATTGGCAAAAATTAAAACATGTAACATTCATTTGGTTCTGTTCAAATTAAACAATACTTTCGCACACATGCATTTTATTTTCAAGTCCTGTCATTTAACGCAAAATGCTAATAAAACTGTCAGCAAACAAAGAGACAATAGCAACAAGACTGACTCAGTTTTAGCTAGACAGATAAGTAAACAGAGTGAGAGTAAGAGAGGAAGAGAGAGAGAGAGAGGAGGAGAAAAGGCCACAAAAAACTTTAAAGCGAAAACAAAAAGTGAAATTTTATTATTATTGCTAAATGCCAGGCTACCAAACCCCAAACGAAATAAAAAATTACTGGAAAAAAGGAAATGTACACATTCACTCGATTTTTCAACGGAAAAAGTAAAAAGATAGATGGAGGAACAGAGTGGAGGAGTATTTGTATGGGAACTTAAACACAAAATGTGATGCATTATAATCAGTATTTAGTGCATGTACTTGTTTGTAGTGTTGGTGATTTCACGCATATGTCAACCACAAAATTGACAATAATTTGGTTTTTACTCGTACTGGCGGCACTCATAGTTGCACTCAATGACTTAAACACAAACAGCAATAACAAAATGTTTTAGTTAGAATGTGTGCGTGCCTTTTATGTTTAACGCACAGTGCGTGACATTTAGCAGTATATTTATGTGGTATACATTTAGGCGCATTTAAACTCAAAATCCAACATTCAGGCATTAGCAATGTTTGCAAAAAAAAACTGGAGAAAAAACAAGAAAGAACAGCAGTATGGCCAAATGAATGCCATGTTTCAATGAACATTTTTGTGTAAGAACACCACAAAAATTTTTATTAAAATTATTTGGCAAAATAGGCGGGAACAAGGAGACCTTACGATTTTTATGGCAATAATGTCATAAGCGTGTTTAGTAAAAACTATAGAATGTAATAAAGTTGATATCGACAATTGCCGATTAAGTCGAAAAGAGTCAATTTTATTTGGCAGCATTATTTTTATTAGACAAAATTATTTAAGATTTTTAAGGGAATTTTTAACGCTTATTTTTTATAGAGTTCTTTTTATGATTTTATTTATTTTAATGAACCTTTGAACAGATTTTCTATAGCGGAGCTCATAGTCTTTCGAAAGAGCAAAAACAGAATACCATAAACTGTTTGAGGAAATCTAGTGGGAACTCTGTGTATTTGGTTATTACACAGAAAGAAAAACACTCGGGATAAATTAATCTTTTAATGCTTACTTCAATCACGAATCGTACTTAAAAATTCAAGTACGAATAACACTAAAACGTACTTCAATCAATCCTAAATGGGATTGCTTTAAAAAATCAATCCCGATATTTCTTGAAATAAGTATAAAATGCTTAAATCAAGTACAAAAAAGATTAAACTTTTCGTTGATAGTGCCACTCTGAGAGAAAAGTTACAAAATTAGCGTTTTTATCTCACAAAACTTATTAGTCTCATCTCTCAGCATTGCTTTCTTTTATGCGTGCGTACGTGTGTGTTGCTCAAAATTTATTGTACAATTACAGCAACACAACACAAGTTCGAACAAAACGATTTGCTTTTTGTTTGTAGTGACAACAAAAACAACAGAACAAGAAGAAAAACATATATATGTATGTATTATTTTTATGTTTAACCCTCCGGCTTACGCATGTTTTTTATTATCTATACACATTGAACAAAGGTCTGGCCAGACTCATGTGTACCAAGAAGTGTTAAAAAGTAAATTTGAAATTTGCTTCTCATTTTGTTTATATTTTTAGTTAAATATGTACATAAGATTTTTAAAGTAAAAAACCATATCGGGCATGATGTTAGTGTTTTATCATTCTTTAAGGTGTAAAACAGATAAATAATCATAATAATTTTTTTTTTTCTAATTTCTTTTTTGGTGTTTTTTTCAAACACAAATTGGAGAAAAAATCAACTTTATAATACAGTAGAATCCCGATAATTCGTAATCTCAAGGGAACGGCCATTTCTTACGAATTATAGGGGTTTTCGATTTAGCGGGGTTTCGATTTAACGGGGTTAAAATAAAATAAATACGAATAAACGGGGCTTTTCAATATATTTACTAAAACGATAACAAAAAACATAAAAAACAATTGTTAAAAATAAAATATATAAAAATTATACATAAAAATTATTCATGTAACAAACTGACCTTAAGAAAATTAACCCACACACAAGCAAAAAACCACGCAAAAATAAAATAGTGGTTAACAAAAAATCATTCTTTCCATACTGCTGTTGTTTTTATTACGAATTATAAGTGGTAGATAGCAAATACTTACGATTTATAAGAGGTTAAGAAGATTTTATTTGCAAAAAATTACGAATTAGCCAGGGGACCAAAATGTATGGAAATTTTACGAATTAACGAGATTTTTTCAAGGGACCGACAGTTTATTACGAATTATCGGGAATAACGATTAATCGGGGTACGAATTATCGGGATTTGACTGTACTTGAATCAAGCGCATTTTGAGATTGATTGAATCTAAGTTTTACTTAAATCAATCTCATTTTCGGATTACTTTATATACGAAATCGGGAATGAATATGGATAATTTAAGTATTTTGGGATTGAAAATCCGTACTTGAATCAATCTTTCTGTACTAGATTCAAGAAAATCCGTACTCACCGTACTATCAATACCGCTTCGGATTGATATGAGTACGTTTGGATTGATTTTTCTTTTGAGTGTAGATTTAACAGATAAGCTACAGTTTTTTGCATTTGCTATGTCGCAAGACCATTTGCCCTAAATTGCGGCCTTATGCTCCTTATAGGATCGATGGGAACATATTTATATTCGCCCAACATTCTCGACTCCACATATATAATATATAGCTTTCTTTCGAATACTAGAACCGATTTTCTATATGGTCGTAAATTTATTTGGATACACTTCGATTTTATTGTACACACACCACGATAGTGGAGAGGGTATTATGTATTTGTGCTGATGTGTGTAACACCGTTTGGTCATAGACCTACCTTAAAGTATACCGATCGACTCAGAATCACTCTCACATTGCATTTTCTTAATGTTTTTTTTTTCGATTTTAGACAAAGATTTCGTTCGATTAACTTATATTTAAAATAATTTTAAAATTTGATATTGTTAAAAATGTTACCGGGTTTCGCTGAATTACGCCTTTTTATACATGGCCACAAAAACTACTTCTATTTTTTTCACGTTCGAACCGCTACTTGTTTTGCCATTATGTTTGACCTAGAATTACGCCCTCCATCAACTTAAACATAGATAACAGTGCTTTCTTAGTGCTATAATTTAAGGGTTAAGAGAACGTAAAAATATTTGTTGATTAAAATTTTATTGCATTTTGGATTAACCTATATGTTCATTTAAATGTGGAAAATACAGTTTGGAAAAAAGTTTATATTTTCAGCTAATATATTTACTAAAGCTGAATGCGTAGTATGTATAAAAAATAAAAAATTTGTTAAATAAAAAATATTTTTTTTTAATATATTTAGCTAGACATTTCTTTCAGTGCACTCAAATACACTCACTTCAGCACACACATTTTTAACTGCCTCTATTTGTGATTACCACTGCTTTAAAGGCCCCGGAGACTATCAAATTAACACATAAATCATATTTTTGTGTGCGTGCAGTCGTTCTGTTTCGGCTAAACGAACGCGTTTTCGGCAACAATTAATGAAAATCAAAAAGTCTCGATTTTTTTATTTGACGGCAGGTAATTTGATCGTCTTCTGCTGTGATTGACAAACAAATTTCTTTTGCTTTGTGCCTGCCAGTGTTACCGCTAGTGAATAAAAAAGTTACATGGCTGTAAGGTTTAAGTGGTTTAAACTCATTAGAAAGTAGACAAACAAAATTTTCGGGACATTTTTGTACCCTGCGTTGGTATAATGCTAAGAATTTTTCTAAAATTTCTAACAATAATTTTAAAGACTGCCAAAAATTACTTTGAACTTCTGGGCCGAGGTATCGTAGCTGACTTTTACTCATAAATAGTGTTTATCGCTTACTTGCATTTAAATTTTTGCATACCTTTTGATGCTTTAAAACGAGATATTATTCCAGATATAAAGACTCACTAATATGAAGTGCAATAGAAATATGTTCAAAGAAACCTAATTTGGATAAAGTAAAAATTGCGGATAATTTTAACACAAATTGGATTTATACAGGATTATTTTTTTTCAATAAGTAAAATTACACAAAAATGTCCAAAAAACTAACAAACTGTATAGTTTTAGAATATTTAATGAAAAAGTGGTAATACTGTCAATAACAATAAATCATCTGATATAAAAACATGATATCTGATTGACGAGTTTATTTGTACGTCTCCGAAACAAAACCCTGAAGGAAACCTGGGTGCAAGTGTCTCCAAGTCACCAGTTTTGTCGACTATATTGGTGACATTGCCACCGAAGTGGCTACACTACATTACATGTGCCACTGTATTTGGCAACTGAGAAGTACAATGCCTATAAAAGTTGAAGAAATAATAAAATAAATGGTTATGATTTTGTATTCTTACAAAAAGTGTAGACTACATTTACTAAAATGTACTAGCGATTATCTGGTTCCAATGTGTACATATGTTCCCAAAGGAACTACCTAGTCAGTACTGTGTCAAAAGTGAATCAGTACAGATTCTCTAGTGACATTTCCTGCAGGGAATCCAATAAACCTCACTAACACATACCCATTAAAAAAATGGAGCTTCCAACGAAGCAGGTTTGTAAGGGAGAAACATAAACGTTTCGCTTACCACTGCTCTGACGGAAGACATGAATTTTATATGGCGAGTTCCCACTTTTAAGCAATAAATTTTTGACACAAAAAAGCGCTTTATTCAACGCATATAAAAATTGTTGTATGTAACGATCAGCCTTACACACTGAATGTTTTGATACAGTTATTTTTTAGTATTCTCCCTTACAAAGCTGCTTCGTCATAAGGGAATGCCGTAGCACTTGAAATGCTATTTTTTTTTTTTTTATAAAAGTTGTAGAGAATTCTTTCACTTACTTTACTGCATTTCTGTATGTCTTATTGCGTAGCGCAAAATTGTGCGATTATTTTTTTAAATGTACAGTTAGTGCTTCGCAAAATGATACAAACTTTTATTGGGTATGGACCAGAGAAAGCCAAAAAGTTATATTTTTAATACTTGTACACCACCGAGCACGAGTACAGGCAGGTATGACTACCAATAAGTATGAGCATGAATAAGTTTGTATATCGACCGGTATGAGTATGAACAAACACGCATGCTTATGGGTAATCCTTTGAATAAGTATGAGTAAAGGCATGTATCGTAAGTATCGACAAGTAACTTCAACATTTTGTATGGTTATTTTAAAGCAAGCAGTGTTGCCACGACCTAAAAATTTATGTTAAAGTTATATTAAAACATAAATATTTGCTATCAAATTAATGCTTCTTAAGCTATAATAAACTATAATCTATTTTACGAAAGAGGTTTTTTATAAAAATAATTAAAAAAGGAGGCTATCGACTATTTTGGGATCTTTCCTGTTTCTTTTTTTATGTTTCCAGCTAAAGAGAAATCTGAATCTAAAGCTGCGCTGCAGGCAGGAAATTTCATAAAATTCTTGATTCTTATTAAGACAACCGTGGATACCTTGTGGAGTTGTTTTTCCGCGATAGCATGGTGTCAAAGTCTTCTTTAAGGCTAACATTTTCGTTGGCATGCTGATTGACTTCAGCAATTAAATTTTAAACCATTTTTTAACGTCTTAAAAATGCAACTGGCAATAGATAAACTACTTATACTCATAATATAAATGAATGTATTTACCTGTGATATCTCATTTCTTAACTGCCAATATGAATATTCGATTTTTTTTTTAGATTACGGTAACTTTTTCTGTTTTTATTAAGAACGATTAAAATAACACGACGTGTTTTAATTTGCATCCATTTAGTAATTTTTTTAGATTTTCTTAAATAAGAACGCAAATCTTTATATCACAGAAATTTTTTTAAAGTCAACAATCGTTTATCAATAAAATTTTGTTGAATTGTACTCAAACGGTTTTGAAAAAACGTATTTATTTGTGATTCAGCAATTTGGAAAAAAAAAATTCTGGCAACATTTATGAAGAAATTTAACAAAAAAAAAAAAAAAAAATGTTTGAAGTCAATGCTATAACTATGGGTGTGGCTGAATATGTGCGAGTATGAAACACAATAAGTATGATAACATACATGAATGAAATCAAATGCGCATGGATATACACAAGTATAAGAATAAACAGATACGAGTACGCACACGTATTGAAAATTGTCGATATGTGCTAGAGTACTTTAATTTTGTTTATACCCATTGGCTTTCTCTGGTATGGACCGATTAACGTGTTTATTTGATAGTCTCTATGTCGCTTTATATTCAAAAATATTTTCTATAGGAAATGTGCTTTTTAATTGCATACATTTTTTACACGAAATTTACACTTTATACAAACAGATTTTCTTCACGCAATTTGCGTTCTATTTCAGTAAATTTTTAACACAAAATATACATTTAATTCGAAATCATCTTCTATAAGAAATATTCGTTCAGTTCACAATTTCCTATTAACAGAACGTAAATTCGAAATAACACAAAGCTTGCGCTTGACTCAAACCCATTTTCTTGTAAAATTTTATTTTTAGATCAAGTTGAATTTCAACGCTTCGATTCAAATCCAATTTAAACGAAATTAAACTTCAGTTTGAGTGGATTCGAAATTCACCACAACAAATTATTGGGGTTCGAAATTTGGAAAAATTAAATGTTTTGGATTCGAACTCATTTAGGTAATTTTAAATTAAGTAAAATAATATTATTACAAAATTTTTTTGATATTCTTTAATTAGGCTTGAGTTCATCAAATTTAATTGTCATTAAAAAAAAAAGGAGGCAATATGTTATTTGAAATTTAAGTCATAATAACAGCAAATTTCGAACCACCAGTACTACTGGTTAAAGATTGATGTTTTACTGTTGGCTAACGGGCACCGCAGTGGGTAGAACACAAAAATCTTCTGACGATAGAAAGTGGTGTTTCTTGATACATGTAAAGATCAACCCGGGTTCAAATGCCAGCTCAGCCAAGAAAAATTATCAATAAATTTTAATAAAAATTCCAAGTTGTAAAATTCCTTCCCTCAGTGAAAATAATTTAATGAAAATTAAATTTGATGAACTCAAGCCTAATTAAAGAATATCAAAAAAATTAAAAATTAACAGTTCAACTAAAAATCAAAAATTGTTCTATTATTACAAAATATTTTAAAATAGCATTGATTAAAAGATTGATGGATTGGCTAAAGACTGGCAGCCGCCGCAGTGGAGCAAACGGTAAAACTGCAAAGAATTCTGATGATGGGAAGGTGATTATTCTCGAAACATGTAAATTTGGCTTTAGTTCGAGCCCCGGTTTTCGCTCAAGAATAAAAATTATTAAAAAAAAAATTAAGTAATTTCGTACTGCAAAATTCTTTTCTTCATAAAAATAATTTAATGAAAATTGATTTAATTTAAAAATATCAAAAATTTAAATTTTTAAATATTCTGTTAACAAAAAAACTTCATGTTATTTCATGTTCATAAATTATTTTTATTATATCAAAAAATTTTTCGAATGTGCTTCTGTGAGTCAAATTTCAATATGTAAAGCTTTCTTTCCCAGGAAAAACTTTTTGAATTTTGGTAATAGGTGGTAGCTATTTCATACGTTACCCGGTAAGTAGTTGTCATTACAATTGTCATTATTCTGAAAACTTCAATAAGTACTTACTAGGAATGACCTCAGCAACTACTTATTACTTCTAGTATTTTCACTACTAAATATTTTCTTAATAATAATCAGCACAATAACTGCTTATTAGTTGTGTTGTTTTCAGTACTGAATATTTACTTACTGGTAATGTACTCAATAACTACTAATTACGTCTATTTACTAGTGATATTTGGCTTCTGGCAAGCATATTGTAAGAACTTACTATTCAGCTTACTCATTGTTAAATAATAACTAGATTTTTTTTGACTTCTAGTGAGTGTATTGTTATTACTGAATTCTGTGTACACCTCGAACAAATAAGTAGTGTTTATTTTCTTCAACATTACTTGCTAACTTACTAGGAATTTAAAGTTTTTGCTGGGTTCTATTCCCCCAATACTTTACAAACTTTTTGCTTAAGTAAAATTTTACATGAATCTTAATCTTATAAAATGATTTTGTTCAGGCGGGTCCATAACTGCCCACGGCTGCCAAAAAGGGTATATTCTTTAATGTTTGTTTAAAAACTTTTATAGGGCACTATATGGTCGGGCTTACTTTCTTACTTTAATTTTTTTTTAACTTTATTTTGTCTTAAAAACACCACTTTAAATTTCCTCACCCATTAAATCATAAATAAGCAACTTGATACCAAGATAATCATTTCAAAATCCTCTAACAATTCGATAAATGCCCCAGTTTATCATGATTAAAATACTTTTACTTTAAAATTTCTTTCAACCCACAACACCTGTTACAATTTTTTATTGCATTCTAAAAAATTTATTTTGAAGAAAAACCCAGCTCATCTTACTAAATTGTTTATTAGTTTTATTTAGAAAATAAAATACCTTGGTCTGCCTAAAAACCATGAAAAATTATGCTGATAAACGCTGCCAACAACTGTTCAAATTTGCCAATGATTATAGACGAAAACATTGCGCCACATGCAGTGTGTCAAATTGCAATACAACCCTTAAGAACAACCACTTTACGAAAAATTTTGTGTCCCTAAGGCTGCCACGTACTCTCTGGTTACCCCCCTTGAGCAAATGACATTTTTGCAAGCAATACAATTTTTTTTTTTTTTGGTTCAATTTTTTGTTTTTGCCTTATTTCATTCCATATGAATCTAATAATCCAATAAAAATCATTAACATGCTTTAAATGTAATAAATGGGTACTCGACTGACTATCTTGAGTGTTTGAGTATGAAAAAAGGAAAGTACTTTTGTTTGTGGTTTTATATTTTTTTTTTTGAAAACAAATTAGTTGCGGTCAAATTAAAGTCCCGTAAGCAATTAAACTTAATCGAAGAAGAAGAAAAAACCTAAAAATAATTTCATTTATTAGCAGAAAAATGAGAGAGAACAAAAACATTGAGAAGTGAACAAAGAAATATGAAAATTTCTATAAATTCTTTCCCTTTTTTCCTAAATATTAATTATCTTTTTATTTAAAAACCTTTCCCAATAATTTCTTGGTCGGTTTATTCTTCTGAGTTTGTTACTTAATTTCTGCTTTAATCCCTTGTTAAGTTTTTGGTTTCTTCTTTTTTATTTAAAAAAAAAATAATCTTTTTAATCTATTTTGTTTTGCACTTCTCATTAAACAATATTTTCATTTTTCACTTAACAAATTACTTATATTACAAAAAGCAAATAAATTTTTTTTTTATAGATTTCTGCCTAAACAGACAAAATGGTTTAGTAGCCAGAAACTTTTAGACAAACAAATCAGGACATTAGAGACAACAAATCGTAATGTTAATGTGGATGGTTGCTTAAGAAGATGATGACGATGCTGATGAAGATGATGAAATGTAACAAAATATAAAATTCCCATCAAAAATTCAATGACGCATAAAATTACTTTCATTTTTAGTCTGTTATAGCAACCCCCACTACCCACTAAACATAAACATAAAGTATTCAAAAATACCAAACATATTTGCGTTGTTGTTATTGCTACTTTTTTTATATACATATTAATTCTTGTTATTGTTGTTGCTGCTCATGATAATAAAATTTTATACACATCATCAGTAAGTTGTACTGTGGATGGATGATATTGCAGAAAATTATTGCAAATTACTGCTAAATACTTAAATAAAATAAAAATGGGAATTTTATTTAAATGCAAATCGATATTCCTTCTACAAAAAGTGTTTATAAATGGAAATTTTGTTGTTTAGGGGAAATTTTGCAAAACTTGCAAAGAATTTGTAACTTCTAAAAAATGTTGTAATATGTAGTAAATTTTGATATGTATTTAAAAGTTATAAATTGGCTTTTTAAAGGAAACTTTTTAAAAATTTATTTCTAGGGACAATGATGTGAGAATTCGCTTTTTATAGGAAGTTGTGTCAAAAATTTGCTTTTATAGGAAATTTTTCAAATATTTACTTCTATTAAAAAAAATATGCCAAAACTTGCGTCAAAAATTGGCTTTTATAGGAAATTTTTCAAATATTTACTTCTATATGTGTTTTTTAGGAAACATTGTCAAAAAATTACTTTAAAGGAAATTTTTCAAATATTAACGTTTATAGGAAAGTTGCAAATTTTTCTATTTATAGGAAATTTTTGTCTTGTTTTATTTAAACTTTTTGTCAAAATTTGCTTTTTGTAGGAAATTTGGTTAAAATTTGCTTTTAAAAGGAAATTTGGTTAAAATTTGCATTTTTTAGGATATTTTGTCGAAATTTGCTTTTTATAGGAAATTTTGTCAAAATTTGCTTTTTGTAGGAAATTTGGTTAAAATTTGCTTTTAAAAGGAAATTTGGTTAAAATTTGCATTTTTTTTAGGATATTTTGTCGAAATTTGCTTTTTAAGGAAATTTTGTCGAAATTTTTTTTTATAGTATATTTTGTAAAAAATTTGCTTTAAGTAAAATATATTGTCAAAGTTAACCTTTATAAGAAATTTTACTATAATTTTCTATTCATATTTTACTAACATTCATTGAAAATTTTACTAAATTTTGCTTTTATAGGAAATTTCACAAACATTTAAATTTGTTTATTAAAATATTTTATTTTTTAATATGCTTTACATTAAAAATTGTATGTAAATCAAAATTTACTTTCTTAGGAAATTTTTTTCAAAATGTTTTTTCTATAGGAAATTTTGTCAAAATTTACTTTCTATATGAAATTTTGTCAAAATTTACTTTCTATAGGAAATCTTGTCAAAATTTACTTTCTAGAGGAAAATTTGTCAAATTTTACTTTCTATAGGAAATTTTGTTAAAATTTGCTTTTGATGGGAAATTTTGTAAAAATTTGCGTTTGATGAGAAATTTTGTAAAAATTTGCTTTCAATAAGAAATTTTGCGTTTAAGGGAAATTTTGCGAAAATGTTCTTTTAAGGAAAATTTTGTGAAAATTTGCTTTAAAGGGAAATTTTGTGAAAATTTGCTTTTTATATGAAATTTTGTGAAAATTTACTTTTTATGGGAAATTTTCTGAAAATTTATTTTTTATAGGATATTTTCTGAAAATTTGTTTTTTATAGGAAATATTGTGAATGATCTTTTAATAGAAAATATTGTGTAAATTTGCTTTTTATGGAAAATTTTGAGAAAATTTGCTTTTTCATTGGAAATTTTGTCAAAATTTGCTTTTTATAGGAAATTTTTTCAAAATTTGCTTTTTACAGAAAATTTTCTGAAAATGTGTTTTTTGTAGGAAATATCGTCAAAATTTGTTTATTTTTTAGGAAATTTTGTCAAAATTGGCTTTTTATAGGAATTTGGTCATAATTTGCCTCTTATGAAATTTAGCCTTAATAGTAAATTTAACTATAATTTTCTATTCATATTTTAAAAATTAAAAATTTTTGGCAAATTTTGGATATTAAAGGATAAAGGAAATTTATTCAAAGTTATATTAAAATTTGCTTTTAGAAGAAATTTAACTAAAATTTATTTTTATGGGAAATTTTACCAATCTTTGCTTTAATAGAAACTATTGTGAAAATATGATTTTAAAACAAATACATACTTTTATGTACATATTTATAGGAAATTTTGCGGAAATATAAAAAGCTTTTTATAGGAAATTTAAAAAAAAAGAAACATTTTTTTCGTTAGATGTTATATTTGTAGAATTTTTTTAAAAATGTCCCAATTTAGGAAAATTTAGTTAAAATTGCTTTTGTTAAATATTTTTAATAAAAATTTTCAGTTTAAAAAAAATTTTATTAAAAAAACTTACAACTAATGGAAAATGTTGCTAACATTTTTCTATTTATAGAAATTATTGAAAAAAAAAAATAACTTTTATAGAAAATTTGCCAAATTTTGCTTAAAGTTTAATACCAGATACTCACAAATTTAACTTAAATGATTTTTAAACTTCTTAATGCAAAAACATTTCCATAAGAGTCACCCCAAATTGCTCTCAAAAAAATTACATATTTCATATACGAACTATCACTTGTTACTTCATCGTTCAATGTCATTTTGAAATACTCCACAAATAAACATAGAGCAAGTATTTGTAACCAGATATTTACCTTTGTTCATGTTTTTAATGAGGTCATCATCATTATCCTGCTCATCTCCGGCAATAATAACAACAGCATCTAGAGCAGCGACAACGTCAACAACAGCATTATTATGATGATGTTGATGATAATGTTGATTTGCATTCATCACTTGCAACACATTTGTAGACATACATCTACTTATTAAATGCACAAAAAGGTGAGTTGTCATAATGTTTCCGTACATTATGAAATACATACACATGTAATTGCACAAAACTGCACATACCCAGACACAATTTTACACACATACAAAGCCCACAAATATTAATATGTGTAAATAAATACACAAACAACTGGCATTGTTGGTATACAAATGTACCTTGGTGTGTGTATGAGTGCAAGGATATTGTGCAAATTTGTAAACCTTTTAAGCATAAACTTGAAATGTACATGTTAAAAAATGCCAACAACAATTTGCAAAAAAAAAAATACTATTAAGGACAAAAATTGTGTTAGGGAAAGGACAAATAATGAAAAACATGCAACACCATTTTTATCAGCACATATACACAGAAAGAAAAAACTTTGTATCGAATTGTAAGGGAGAAGAAAAAACTTTTATTTTTTTATGATTTATTTTATTTCTTATCAAAAAAATTGTTGTTGGGTTATTGCTTTAAAAATCGTTTCGTTAAACTTAATGAATTAAAATGAAGAGTAACCTTCCAGTGTTAAGGAAATCTTACAGACCGTAGTATTGACACCATTTAGGCTTGATTTAAGTACGAATGAATTGATATTTCTTTTCAGTGTTTGTTTTTATCCTCAAATGCATACGTGTACTTGTTTACTTGAACACAAACATAAATGCCTTTGTAAGTACAAGCAACAACAACAATAACAACAATGCATTTACATCAAGGTTAAGTATAAACATTCACATTTCACTATTATTTTTCTGTGATTTACAAACAAATGCACATTGTGCTAGTTGTCAGAGAACTTTTTGCAATTCCTTATTAAAATTTTTGTTTGAGAATTCTATCAAATAAAATGGCAATTAAAGGAACCAATTTGTAAAGGCAATTGGCCTTTTAACCAAACTCAGACATGCAGAAATTTTTTTTTAAACTTTTACGAGGTTTGTGTAAGTGCTTTTTTGATAGGAATAATTATTCATATTTTAGCATCACCATAAAATTTTTATGTTTTTTTTTTTTTAATATTGAACATTATATTTATTGAAATCTAAAGGTATTTTCCTATAAACATTTTTATATCAAAGGAATTTTCAAAATATAATTTAACGGATACATTTTTAGACACTTAAAATCACTTTAGTTTTTATTATGACTGTTAATATGAGTTCAATATTTTTGAAAAAGATTTTTACCTGTTTTTTGATTCTTTATTTAAATCTGAATATAAATTGTAGGAAAACAAAAAAAAAAAACTTTTAATAATGCAAAATGTCGCTAAACTTTATATTATTGCAAAATTTTCTAAATTTCTTATACAAAGCAAAATTTCGTTAGAAATCCTATAAATAGAAAATAATCGTAAAATTCCTTTGTATAACAAATATTCGTAAAATTTCCTATAAATAGATAATTTTCTTAAAATTTCAAATAAGTAGCGAATTTTCGTAATAAGTTATCTATAGCAAATTTTGGAAATAAAAAGCAAATATTAGTAAAATTTCCTATAAATAGCAATTTTTAGTAAAATTTCCTATAAATAGCAATTTTTAGTAAAATTTCTAAAAATAGCAAATTTTAGTAAAATTTCCTATAAAAGCATATTTTAGTAAAATTTCCTATAAATAGCAATTTTTAGTAAAATTTCTAAAAAATAGCAAATTTCAGTAAAATTTCCTATAAAAGCATATTTTAGTAAAATTTCCTATTAATAGCAGTTTTTAGTAAAATTTCCTATTAATAGCAGTTTTTAGTAAAGTTTCTACAAAATAGCAAATTTCAGTAAAATTTCCTAAAAATAGCAAATATTAATAAAACTTTCCTAAAAATAGAGAATTTTAGTTAAATTTCCTATAAATAGCAAATTATAGTAAAATTTCCTATAAATAGCAAATTTTTGTAAGATTTCCAATAAATAGCAAATTTTTGTAAGATTTCCCATAAAGAGCAAATTATTGTAAAATTTCCTATAAATAGCAAATGTTTGTTAAATTTCCTATAAAATCATATTTTAGTAAAATTTCCTATTAATAGCAGTTTTTAGTAAAATTTCTACAAAATAGCAAATTTCAGTAAAATTTCCTAAAAATAGCAAATATTAGTAAAATTTCCTACAAATAGAGAATTTAAGTAAAATTTCCTATAAATAGCAAATTATAGTAAAATTTCCTATAAATAGCAAATTTTTGTAAGATTTCCAATAAATAGCAAATTTTTGTAAGATTTCCCATAAAGAGCAAATTATTGTAAAATTTCCTATGAATAGCAAATTTTTGTTAAACTTCCTATTAATAGCAAACTCTCGAAAACTTTTCGAAAACTTTCTTATTTATATAGCAAATTTTTTATACATTTTTTAAAAATAGCAATTATGAGTAACATTTTTATAAATAGCAAATTTACGCAAAAGTTCCTATAAATAGCAAATTTTCATAAATTTTCCTATAAAAAGCAAACTGTAGTAAAATTTCCTATAAATAGCGAGTTTTAGTAAAATTTCCTATAAATAAAAAATGTTAGTAAAATTTCCTATAAATAGCAAATTTTAGTAAAATTTCCTATTATAGCAAATTTTAGTAACATATCCTATTAATAACAAATTTTTAGTAAAATTTCCTTTAAATAGCATATTTTAGTAACATTTCCCATAAATAGCAAATATTAGTAAAATTTCCTATAAATAGCAGATTATAGTAAAATTTCCTATGAATAGCAGATTTTAGTAAAATTTCCTATGAATAGCAAATTTTCGTAAAATTTCTTATTAAAAAGCAAGACTTTGCAAAATTTGCCTATAAATAGCAAAATTTCCAATAACAAGCAATTTTTTCGTTTTGAAAAGTTAATTGTGGAAAATTTTTGGTCAAAAGTCCTTTGTTTATTATTTTACTTAAACCTGTTAAATTTTCTTAAAGATCTTTTACATGTTTATTAAAATTATTTATAACAACGTGGTTAAACTCTACGTAATAATTGGTCATGTGATGGGAAAAATGCAATGGACAAAAACGTGCACAGTCTTATTGCTGCAATCTTTTATAGCAAATCAGCTTAAATAGAATGTATGTATGCATGTGTCTGGCTGTACGTATATAGAGCCATACTAACTATAACTGCTAACAGATACCGGCAGACAAAATGTTATGCATTAATTTGTTTAGTTACCCTAGTTATTTAACCAATTTTTGTTTTGTTCTTTTAACTTCCCTGTTGACCCAACCGGGGCCACTAACGTAACAGAGATTTGAGTCAGAGCAAAACAAGACTACAAACTACTAACTATTGTCCTTTTTATTCATGTATGCTAGTCACACTTACCTGCTTATGGTTTTGGATTTTAGTTTAGTATTTTCATTGTTAGTTTGTCAAAAATATAGTTGAGGATTTATGATTTATATAAGCTACAACACAACACAAAACAACAGTTACAACAGCAGCAACAATGCAACCGCAAGTATCATATAACACATACCATCACAAACATGCAGACTCACACATAAATAACACTTACTGGATGCTGAGCTTTTGAAAATGGTACAACCGCCACGACAACTACTGTGTAGTTGCAACAATTGATAATGCCAGTATGACTCTTCAGGTCGTATTGTTTGTTGGTAATGTTCGTGTGCATGTGTGTTGCTGTGTGAGTGCGTTTGAGTATAATTTTGTTTGTGCGATTATTTTACATTGATTTAAGAAACATGTTAACGAGGGCAAAGTAAAAAGTTCCTCAAAATTTCAAAATTATTTAATGGCATAGTAATTTTTTTTTTAATGTTATCAAATCTGGATTGATCAACAATTGCACTTGGCATTTGTTAGAGGTCCACAGATTCAATTTCATCCCGAATAAAGTGTAACTCCATTTAATTGGGAATGAATTTTTAACAGTTGACTATATTGACATACAATTAAGTGCAAATAGGTTTAATGAAACAACGTGTTTATTTTTTTTTTTTTTTGCTTGTGTAAATCAGCAACCAATTTATTGAGTCAATTAGTGAACAGTTAATAAACCAATACTTTTAGCCCATACACTTTTGCTGGGCTTAATGAATTGGGTAATTAATGTGTTACTAAATTCGGCATCTATAAGATAAGAAATAATACTTTAAATAAATTTCATTTAAGTATAATCACATTTTTAAAAAAATTTTGCCTACTTATAGGCAAAAAAGTATTTATATAAAATGTTGTTCTACTTTTACTATTATAACTATTAGAAAATTTCAACAAGTTGTAATCATGATTGATAAAACCGTAGCGTTATAATATAAGCTGATATTGCAGATTTATTGCTAAAACATATACAGATATCACAAAAAGAGACAGAGAGAGTGCGTGTCAAAATTTTAGATAGGGCCTTTTTACATTTTAGGTAGCGATATATAGATATAATGAAGTAAGTGCTCATTATTTAAATTATTCAATAAACAAGCCCACTTTCAACGATGTACAACTTTTCTGTTTTAGGATGACAACTCTCAGTCATAAATAAAGTAACACGTCTCTATTGCAGGGTTGGAAAAACTTAAATTTTCATAGAATTATTTACAGAAGTTGGATGCGAAAATCTTGAATTTATCAAATTGTATGGCTGTTGCTGAATTAATGCAGATGTTTGTAGAAATACAATTAACTATTCGATCGTTTGTTTTTTTTTATAGACGACAGCCATACGATAAAAACATATCGCTAGGAATCCCGTTAGAGGTCATATTGGCAGTTTGAGGCAGGGTTTCTGTTCATTTTCTTCAAAAATCAGTGATGATAGATTTCGGAACCATTTGCAGATGTGGTTCATCGGATGATGACCAAAAGATCCCGTTAAAGAAAGTTTTTCTTTTGCTTTAAATTTAGTTGAACAGTTAAACTAAAATTAACTTTAATTAGAAAAGAATTCAATTATGCGTGTTGATAAAGATTACTACAACAGTTTTTAAATTTGAATGAATTTTGGACACAGTTTTTGGTTTTTCTTTATTTTCTTTCGATATCTCAAAAATCAAAGAAATTCATGCTAATTTGACATTTACAGCCAGGCCCACGATGTCAAACGTTAAGGTTCGCATAGTAAATAACATTTAAAACAAAAACAAATTTTAGAAATTTTACAAATTGTTTTTGTTTTAAATGTAATTTTCCATGCGAACGTTAACGTGTGACATCGAGGGCCTGGCTGTTAGTTTTTAGAAAGGGCACCCAATTTTCTTTGTAATAAACTTTTGTTCATATTTTTGTCGTCCTAAAATCTAAAATCGAACATTTGGGTGTAGTCTTTGTATGGAAGCTTTGGTCAAATATGGACCTTTTCCAATAGAATTTGGAAAGATGACTTTAATTGCAAAAAAATAAGTATGAACCAAATTTAATCTAAATGTCAACATAATAAGATGGTTTATGGACACAAAGTCCCTATTCCGGAAATAAGCTTGTTTGGGGGCTAAGTAAAGTTATGGATCGATGCGCCCCATTTTTTAAAAAGCTTGGTCCTTGTGCCATTTAGGACCTAAGTAGCAAAATTGTCACCTGTACTTTGCGCGCAAGTTTATATGGACAGCCAGTCAGCCAGCCTGCCAGTCGGACGGACATCGACTCAGAAAGTGAGTCTGAGTCGATCGGTATGCTTGCAGGTGTGTCTAGGACCAATAATTTAAGATCTTACGGACATCAGCATAAATGCATACTACCCTATCCACTGTTGCGGTGTGGGTAAAATAATCAGTGAGATATTCGCCACATCCAAATTCGGCCTTTTAACTAATTTCACTTTTATTTGCTTTCGAAGACAGCCCACTTACAACTGCTCCCAGTATGCAATCTAAACTATAGAATATGTATTTATGTTTATATTTATCTGTTTTAGTATGACTTCAAACTATAAATGATAGCATACCTTTGACACATTATCCAGCTTAGTAGCCAACAAGCCATCTTGCCAACCAGCCAGCCAGTCAATTTGACTTATAAACACAAACAAGTTTATTTTAAATAAACACAAGCAACAAAACTCTACTAAATAGCAAAAGATTCACACAACTAGTTAGAACAACATAGAACAGTGTATCAAATAATTTTCTATTGTAAATACAAACACGTTTTTGTTGTTTTTTTTAAATATTTGTAAACATGTGTGTGTGTGTGTGTGTGTGTGTGTGTACATATAAATAACTAGAGATTTACTGTCATAATTTAACTGCTCCACCTTTTTTCCTGTATGATCTTGAGCCCACTCGTATTATCTATTGTTGTTGTCATTGGATTTATGGTTTGTATGCGTGTGTGGTTATAAATATCTGTTAGTTTGTGTGTGTGTGTGTATGTGTTTTGCATAAATATCATGTTGTACTTTATAGTTTATGGCAAAATATTATAAACTACTTGTAGAAATTTTTTGTCGTTATTATCATTGTTGTTATTTCCATTGTTATTAAACGTACGCTTAAGTTAATATTTTGGGTATTTTATATAAAAATTTTATGAATCTTAATGGGTGTGTTTGATTGTGTGTGAATATGTGTGAGAAGTATTTTAAGCATTGTTTGCCTTTTGCTATTATCTGCAGGTGTTACCACTACAACAACTATTGCTGCTCATAAAACTAGTACACCGATTACCACTACAATTGATACTCTACTACTACAGTAACATTTATTAAAAATGTGTATGTTTGTATGTATGTGTCTAAAGTAACTCGTTTATTTACTAGATCTGTTTTCTTTTCAAGGAAGTTTTAAAGAAGGAAATCTTTTTAGAAAATTTCCAACGACTAAGTTTAAATTCTTATTTATTTATCTCTCTAACAGCCAAGACGGTTAAAATGTTTTGAAGAAGCCCATATTTTTAAGTAGAAATAGAGTAAAAACAATTTAAATTAAAAAATATATAAAATTATAGACGGTCTTGTCGATTTGAATGTAATAAAATATCACAGGAAAATTTTATAAATAAAACAAATATAATTGAGAGAAAGGAGCAAACAAAAAAAGGAACAAACACATATTTGGGGGATTCACAAGGTGTGCTAGCAAATCATATCGTGGTAATGTCATTAATAGTATTTTACTATTGTTTAAAAAAAATATTGTGTTCATTGATTCGTCATAACTGTACAGTAGAAATGTAAATTATAAACGGTTGCCCACAGTAGTAACATATATTTCTTGTAATTATTTCAAGACATAAGTCATAAATACCTTGTGAATCCCCCAATTATACTTGATCATAAAGAGGGTATTAACTCAAAATTTAAAAATGTTCAGTAGAAGAAAAATATTTTTAATTTAATATTTTAGCAATCATCTGAGATAATGAAACGCAAATGGACGTGGATAGGCCACATACTCCGAAGACCCGGAAATTATATCGCAAGAGCCGCCTTGGAATGGAATCCACAAGGACATCGTAGACCCGGTCGCCCTCGTAACACCTGGCAACGTACCCGATTGAAAGAATAAATAAAATTCCTCGCTAATAACCGTCATAAATGGGCTCCACGAAAAGCCCCCCAATGAAATAACGCCCAGGAAATAGCCCCCAATGAAATAATCCCCAAAAAATAGGAAATAACACCCAAAAGCAGTGAATGAAATAACATCGAAAAATAAATGAAATAAACCCCAAAACGAAAACGAAACAACCCCCAATATTTTGATGTTATTTCATATGAAATAACACCCAATGATGAAAATGAAATAACCCCCAATGAAATTAACCCCATCAGCAACAAAAATGAAATTATGCCCAAAATTCATAAAAGAGTCAGTTTCACCAAGGATTTCATGAAGTCAACAGCAAAGTCGCAAAATTATTGAAATGAATCGTGTGGAGGCCCGCAGATGTCTTCTTATTAATAAGGATATATTCGGTTCAAAAATATTGCTGCAGTTATTTTACCCGCCCGTAGATCCTTGTAGCCCTGCTCCATTTTTGCAGTTCGGAAGACAATTTGCCTTCTACGTTTGGCCTTTACACGGGGGGGGGGGGGGGGAGGTAAGGCCATAATGGCTTTATTGCTCAATTGAATGGGAGATAAAGCCGTTGTGGTCTTATCGCCCAATCATTGAGAGGTAAGGTCATATATAAAATTTTGCGAAATGAGAGATATAGCCATATTTTTTTCACAAATGAGAGACAAAGCCATACTTTTCCAGAATAGTGTTACGCATGGTGTCAACATTCTGTAAAAGGGAAAATCCTTAGTTATCATTGAAAAACATTTTTTTATTCTTGTGACGCACGCAGGAAAACTTCATTCAGCGAAGCCACCTGCCGCGTGCTACTGGAGCAAAAAAATCCCTAAGCACGGCCGCAGGCCGTCACGCAGAAAAACTTTAGTATGCGAAGCCAGATTTCAATGCTTAACTTAAGTGTTAAAAATTAAATAACCTCCGAATTAAAAATGAAATAACACCCAAATTAAACACGCTATGAAACAAGCCCCGAATTTTGAAAATTTGTTGGCTGTTATTTCATTGGAGATTATTTCATAATTTGAAAACCCCAAATGAAGAATGAAATAATTCCCAAAAAAAATGAAAAACGGCCCAAAAAATTGGGAGTTTTTTCATATGAAATAACACCCAAAAATGTATGAAAAAAAAATTGGGGAATATTTCATTACTCGTTTGGGCGTTATTTCATTGGGGGGCTTTTCGTGGATCCCATGAATGGAGAAGATTCGTTGGTGCCCTATGTTATACTACATGAACTTTCTTTTAATTAATTCACAATCCTTGTGTATAATTATTATGAATAAAGGCAATAAAAAAAAAAAAAATATTTTAGCAACCGTTTTTTAAACCAACCTTTTCATTGCCAAAAAGTAGAGAAAATAACGTTTACTCCGTGTAGATATGAATATTACGTGTCGATTTTTTCATAAAGTGAATAAATAAATATTCTGACTTAATATGCTCTTTATGATCGAGTGCGATATTATTTTCGATAGCCGTATTCTCAGGAACAAATTGTATCGATCTGACCGCATAAGTGAAGGTCGCATTTCGAATTATTTCGAAATTTTAGCCCATATTCACTTCTAAATTATTAATGGATAGTTTTTTTCTCCCTTTAACAATGGTTTGTCCTCATCCGATCTTAATTGCCACTTTTTCACTGCGAGTTTATACGACAGGTGCAATATGCTCTCAAATAGACGAGTTCTGGCTGCACAGGTGGTTAAAAACCGAAAATTTAATTTATTTATTTAAAAAGAGAGATTTCAGATTTTATCGTGATGTATAACATCTTAAAAAATGCAACTAAACTATCTTTCAAAAACTTTTTTTTTAAGTGAATTTTTTTATCATAAAAATCAAAAAAATAAAATTTTAATAAAAATTTTTATAAGTAGCTGTTAATATAGTCTTTCACAAAAAAAGGATCAATGTAAAATCTTTATTCGTTTACCCACAAAAAATTATATGGAAATCTCTTAAAACCGTTGAAAGTCAATGAACACGCATGTAATTTTATCAACTTTCCTGACATTATCAGTGTCCCAAAACCACAAATCTCAAGCAAAAGACTTGAAAGTTTACAATACGATGCTGCATTTTGTTGTTTGTCGAGCTGCTAACTTAAATTTTCACATTTCTAAATTAAATTTGTTGCCTAATGTCCGGCTAAATTGGCAAAAAACCCCTATATGTGCGCCAAAAATACCAATGCCTCCAGCTATCCAGCTATCCAGCTTTCCATGAGAATAATCTTTTGGACTCATTTCTATTGAACAATAAACGGTTTATTTTTGAAGGCAACGAGTCCAGCAATGAAGAAATAATTTTACAAGTTCCACTTTTCTGTGGAGAAACAGCTGCTTGATTCGTTTGTTTCAAAAATAAATGTTTTAAAGGAAACGAGTCGTTCAGCTATTTTTTCACGAAAATCTGGTGACTGCAAAACTATTTCTTCATTGGATACAGTATTGGATGCATTAGCTTTTTTCTTAAGCAATGCTCTTTCTCCGCAGCGGTTCAAATTCAAAGTCTAAGAAAAAGGAAATTTGAATAAATAATCTATAACGATGTAATCGCGAATAGAGCTTGATATATTGATGCCAGATAAAAACATTTGTTATCCTTTTATTGGGTCTATGAAATAACTCCCACGAAATAAGTCCCACTTTCAAAAACGAAATAAGTCCCACTTTTTCACTGTTTAATGCGATTTCAAATAAGAAGTATTTGGCTCTTCGAAAAAAACACGTCGAATAATATGAATAATCAAAGCAGAGGAATAATAAAGAAAAATCGTATGCAAGCTTGCAGAAGGCTTCTTAATGGAATGGATATTACGAATTTTGATAAGGTTCCAGATTTTATTATTAATTCTTTTTTCGGTCAAGGAACGTATAGAGAACGCCTACTAGTAACAACGTTTGGATTCGTAAATGGATTAAGTACTTATCAATTGTTCTTATTATTAAGATGGAAACCGTTTCGGAAGGACCATCAGATTAAAATTATCGACCTTTATAAATGGCTTGAAGATCCAGTGCATGGTAGACGGTATTATAGTTTTAACGTGGCATTGGGATTAGTTGTATTTTGTAATGGTGATATTAGAAAACATGGAACACGAATTCCAATTTCCTACTAAAAATATAATAAAACACATACATACGTAATTACGTCACAATTTTTTTTAATATTGTTTTTCCAGTAGTTAAGTTCGGTACCTATTTGTACACATTTCTTTAAAGTTTTTTTTATTATTGTTAGTATAAAGTAATTAATAACAAAAAAAGGAGAGCCATGAGAGATAAGGAAAAAAAATTATAGTTGTCCCTTTTACGAAATGTCCAATATATAACTTTTTGCATAAGAAAAAAATGAGAAATAAAGCCATAATGGCCTTATATTTCATGGCTCTATCGCACTCCTCCATAAAAAAATCATTTATTTATCAGATAAATATTTGAAGGGTTTCATGAACTTCTGCACGACAGAATGGACATACTAGTTTACTGGTTTGATCAATTTTGTGAGTTTGCATTGTAAGACAGCATTCACTGCAAATTTTCAAGTGCTTACAAGGAAAAAATAAGATATTTGGCTGCTTTATGAAACAAACCACGCACATATTATTATTAATTGTATTCTGGTTGGTTTCAATATGGTTTAACGACTCGTCTTCAATGTCCTCTTCCAAATATGATAATTCTTCAAAAAGATCTTCATCAGGCTCCATTTGTATTTAGGGGTATGAAATAACTCCCACTTTACAAAACGAATTTATTCCCACTCAAAACGAAATAAGTTCCACTTAAAATAAAAACGCGTAACGAAATAAGTCCCATCAATTGACGAAATAAGTCCCACTTTTAAAAACGAAATAACTCCCACTTTCAAAACAGCAATTTTTTGTGGGACTTATTTCGTTTTTAAAAGTGGGACTTATTTCGTGGGAGTTATTTCATAGACCCCTTTTATTATATAGTATTTACATCGACTCCATAGATTCAAGTCAGGTACGCTACGCAAAATTCTTTCTGTTTTTTGTTCATTTAGTTGCCCTCTAGCAATTTATCTGACCGGATATTATCGGAAACAAAATTGGTATCAGTAACACTGTCATCGCAATAATTGAACATTTTGCCAACTCCGTGCGAAACTTTTGCAATATTCATCTTAGACCCTATAAAGTATGTCTGTAGGTGGGAGGCAAACTACACCAAGCACTTTAAGGCGATTCATCAATTTATCATTTTAAAAAGTTTTTTGCTTCTCCTGTTAAATTTTCAAAATTTTAGATATGGCCTTTTTAGGCAACGGTAGGTCTAAATCGCTACCGATTATAATACTGACGTCGAGTTTTGTAAAGATGGGTAAGTTGTTTAAAGATCCCATTTAGGGACCACTCCTGAAATAGTCATACATAAATCAAATATAAAATCTGTTTTAATTAAATATTTAATCAAGTCAATTTAACAGTAACTTATATCAACAACATTAATGCAGATAATGCTGTTAATATAAAAAAATATTTAATTCATACCAGAGAGCGGCTTTGTGCGATTGCAAAAAAATCACATTTAATGAACACCAACAAATACACTCACTTGCGGTCATACAATCAAACTTGCGCAACCGCACACATTCGCTGCTGGTTTCCAGTCATTGAAATAATGCACATCGTGCTTTCTTATTTATACCATCGTTTAGCTTCGTTTGTCAATTAAGATGTTTGTGTGATTGTTTTGTCAAAGAAAAAAAATACAAACAAAAAAGCAGTTGCTATGTAGTACAAGAAAAAATACAATTGAAGAAAAACAACAACAAACAATTTCTATAGAAATAGAAGACAATGTATTGTTGTTATTGCTGTTAATGTAACAAAGCGACTCGTACTCATACCAATTTAGTTCGTCGTTGGCTTATCGAGTGGACAATGACTACTTGAATGCAAAAGCATAAAGCAGACCATACACGATTCAATTCAATTGTCAACTGAGTCGGTTGTTGTCCAAATCAAAGCGTGTATGGCCTTGTCAGTTGATTAGTTTGACGGTTGTCGAGTTGGTTGAAGAAAAATCAAAAGATTTTGATTTTTTCAAGTTGACTACTAAGTCTTCCACTTCGATTGTACTGTGTGTGCTCAAGTCTCTTGATCAGCTGTCAAAATTAATTTTTGTAGTTAAGTATTTTAAAAATTGTCTTTTATTTCATTAAATTTTAAAATAAATTTAAAATCTTGCAATTCAGTTGTTGAAGTTGTCAACTGAGTTGAAAGACTCAGTTGACAACTAAATTGAACCATGTATGGGGCGCATAAGAATTTTTGCTTTTTGACTTTGGGTATTGTGATGTTGCGTGCACAAAGCACTTTCAATAAAAAACTCACACATGCACAAATCAAATGTGTACAAAACGATGTCAAAATTGCCAACGTTAAACTTTGTTTTGCAGGCATAGAGTTAAAGTTAATTTTAGCGCGTATGAATAAATCAAGAAAAATAGTGATTTTGCAGTTCTCTGATTCATAATACGAATTTGTTTAGTGGTGCAAATAGATTTAATTAATTTGTTAATTAATATCACAAATTTTTTAATTGAAATAATTTTTTTTTTTTCATGTTTTAAGAGTTATTTACATAAATCCTAAAGTAATCGTTATCATAAATTAACAAATAAAAAACAAATTTGACACAATATAAACCTTAAGCTTATTTTTAAAATTGTTTGTATTCCTTTAATGCCTTCTCCGAATATTATTTACTCTGCTGAGTTATTTTATATAAATCTGTATACACTAATGTATAAATGTGTGTGTGTGACTGAGTGAATTTGTATGTGTGACTTTGTTTATAAGCGTTTAATGTTTTACACAAGTCTGTTCTAAATGTTTATAAACTTCTCATTCTTATTCTAGAGCACGAATATTGGGGATCTAGATTTATAAATTAATGTTTCTTAGTATTTGTAAAAATTTACACGAGTATTCTTTGTGTATCTGTATGACTGTGTGTATGTGTATAAGGACGAGTGCATTCGATGTTCAGCGTTTCAGTTATGACAATATGTTAACACAAATTTATGGACATTTTATGTTGTGATGTATTTACAATTTAAGTTTTTATGACCTAAAGAAAACTAAAATTCTATTTTTTTTTTTTTTGGAAAAAAGCTTTAAGGAAAGAAAATAAAAGGTTGGAAATTAGGAACGAAAAACAAGGATGAATGTTATGCTCAGCTGTTCCGAATCTTTGATACCCTCCCATAAGAACTAGAATTATTTGGGAGTGGCCTTTATTTGGCATTGTGACAACAAAAAATTCGGAAAAAAATTTGTCAAGACATTTTCCAGTCATATGAAAACTGTGCTTAACATTTTGTGACTTTAACGGCCAATTCAAAGTTACTAAAAATGTGACAGCAATAAACCTTCCATAAACTAAATTCGATTTCCGAAAGAAGCAGAAAAAATTGAGGGATTGTTCCAACATATTAGAAAAGGACAATAAATCTGAAGCATAAAAATTTATTAAAAAATCAAAATTTGGATTAAAAATCGTTAACAGTTCAGTTAATTAACCACAATACTAATTATTTTTAACAGTTAAGGCACAAGCTCTATGTTTACATTTGTCCTTCAAGTTGTGCTGAAAAAGGTAAACAAGAAAAAGAAAGACAAAAAAAACATGAAAATCCGAAAAATGTACTTTGGACTTTAAGAAGAATTCTTGACAACAAGTACGAAAAACAGAAGTAATAAAGAACATGTAAATCAATTAAAATAAATAATTATTTCAAAAAGAAAATTGCAATCTACCAAAGTTAAAATGCCATTTGGTTTACAGTTTGATGTTTGAATATTGAATGCCAGCCGTCGCCAATGGCGGTGAGAGTTCATAGGTTAACTATCTGAAGAGATTGTGTGGTAACAATCGAAGCGTAAGGAAACCCTGTCCATGAAAACCTGGGTTCGATTCCCAGCTCCTTCAATAAAAGTATCAATAAATTTTAATTAATTTCCTGTTGTAAAATTCCTTTCTTCATAACAATAGTTTAATAAAACTGCGCATAGAAATAGCTTATCCCATCAACAATAAACTTCAGTTTGTTAATAGTATGAAATGGGAATTTAGCACATTATAACGAAACCTTGATCAAATTCAATGAAATTTAGCCTGATTAAAATATAAAAATTTTGATAAAAAATCGTAAACAGTTCAGAAAATTAACCACAAAATTAATTATACTAGTTAACAAGGTTTTGGACTGGAGCAACCAGCTATCTTTCCTAGAATATTTTGGTGGGCTGAGTTCGTAATTGGTTTTTCTCTATCTCGTCAGGTTTTCAAGATACCAAAAATGTTTTTTTTCGTTTTTTACAGAAAAAATCATGTATTTTGTTGGTTAGGTTTCACGTATTAGAGTCCAGCAATAGTCTCCCTGCATGCTTTTGTTTTAAAATCATTGATGAATTTTTATAATTTTCATTAAATCTGCACACAAAACATTGTTGGTGTCGACGGTTTGTTCAAGTTTCTGACTGAAAAACCAAATAGTGTATATATGCACATTTTAATGATTCTGATATTGCATATCATTTTTTCCAACCAACCAAGTATTCACCACACACAAAGCAAAAATGGCTTGAATCAGTAACACACGATTTCCCTGACATGGTTAAACGCTACTTTTACGTAGATTCAGAATGAATGTGGGCTTCTGTCAAATAAATAATTGTGAAATTGTAGTGTCAGTATTGACGGTTTTACAGTATTGCCAGCATACGATAAAAAAAAATGAACAATACGTGATAGACTAATTTTTATGACAGTTTCGAATTCAGCGCATCCAGATAAGTTAATAAACATGCTTCGTTTCTGCAGTTAGTTTTTTTCCAAATTTGTAGACCAGTGTTTTTGGCAATAGATTTGTGTTCGGGAAAGATATCATACCAACTTAGCCTTGGAAATTAAAATAAATTTGGTTAAAGACAGCCAGCCCATTGTATTGTTGTCAAAAGTCCTGGAAGTTTTTGAAAATTCTATTTGGCAAAGTTGAATATCAAATGGAATTGTACAGCGGCAGTAAGAAAAATTGTAAAGGGTCCCAAGCAATTTAGATTTTGCATCCCAAATTTTTTTACAACCTGAAATTTTATGTAAATTTATATGCCCTTCGTTATGGTGCAATATAAACAGAAAGTAATAAATCTATTGGGGGCCACTGACACATCTCCAATACCGCCCATTTTTGTCGGATGTTGCGTAACTTATTTGAAAACTGTTGGTCTTTGCGTTCTTTCGATATACAGAAATATAGACGGACAGATGGACATCGTTAAAGCAACGTTGCTTTACATGTATGTATTTGTTATGTGTAACAGAACCCAAAAAGGTCTAAACAAAAAAAAATTTATGTTCGGTGATGAATGTTAAAATACAAAAACAACAAGAGATTTTACGGGAAAAATTAGAGGTGCTCATGCCTCAGCCATTTGTGACGAGATCTTGCTGAATTTCAATAGCAAGCGATTTCGGACTATATGTTACAGAAATTTATAACAACCTAGCCCCCATCAGATCTAGGTTCTTCGGAAAACACATTTCAACGGACAGACGGAGGGATGGACATCGTTTAATCAACTTCGATCCTCATAAAGACCTACAAAATACATAAATACTTTATAGGGTCTAAGCTCAATATTGTAGAAATTAAAAACAGAATGATAAACTTATATATATGTATATACCCTTTATAACCATCGGTGAAGGGAATAATAAAAGAAATAAAAATGCTTAAGAAGGTTGTATTTGGTATACCAAAATAAACAACTATGTAGTTTCTTTTAAGTTATTTGCAGCGGCAAAAGCAAAATCTCTTTGGTGGTAGAGACCGGTTCTAGTTCTAACACTTCATATGAATAAGACCTATCACTTTTACATGGGGTTGTCATTGGAGGGGGTCAATTGCCACCATTTGACCAGTCACTCATCTATTCTCAATGAACGTGTTAAGTGCTAGTTACTACAATGTAGTATTATTTCGAAACAATGTATTATTTTTTCAAAAAAAGAAGTCCTAGAATTAAATTCAAGAACCAAATTTTAGAAAGTCCCAAGAAATATGTCACTCCTCCAGTGAATACTGTACTGCAATTCATTGCTTTTTCTATCATTTTGTTATTTATATACCAGTTAAGTGATTAATTCTCTTTTCACTGGTCATGAGTTCTTTCTTTTGGTACTTGTTCTATTTTTACTAATCCCAGGACCAGTCTGTTGGACCAATTGACATATATTTCCCGCAGGGTATTGTCAACGAATGAGACTCATAAAAGGGGTCCAACATCATTATTTGCTTTAGAGTCCATTGGAAGTGGTCGTGGTTTCAACAGTCATATAGACAGATGGACAGAAAAAGGATAAGGCTTAATTAACTTAAAATTACTACATGATCCAGCAAATATATAATTTATCGTATCTTAGATGACAAACGGAATGACAAACTTTATAAAAAGCTATTCACAGGGTATAAAATATAAATATATTTTTTTAGTTAAAAATTATTCCACATCGCACTTGATCAACAAGAGGATATTTACTCAAAATTTTTATTTTTCACTTTTTAAAAAAAAATGATAAGTGATTCATATCTACCCGCTGTAAAATATCGTGTTTCTTTGTCTGCTTTTTTGTAAAAACACGTTTAGTTTACAAATTCTTTTTCATACGCCTTTAATGTAAAATTAAAAATTGTTTTGCTTCTACTGAAATTGTTTAAATTCTGAGTTAATACCTTCTTGTTGCTTAAGTTCAATACACAAATTCAAATTATTTTATTTTTATTTATTTTCTTATATCCTTTTAAAAGTTATTTAAAATTTTATAACATTTTAAATCCAAAAATCCAGGTCAAATATTTTGTGATGCGTACATACATTCATATTTATCAACAAATCAGAAATTATACTCTACATGCCCCTGGTCAGGAAGTTGATGATAATTTTGACTGACTCTGTGTTTGTTACAGATGACAATTTCAAATGAATACATTTTTGAATTTTGATTTTGATATTGAACAGTTTTTTTCTTGTCGCTACAAAAGAACATCATCAAAATTATCAGTGTTATGATAATTTTTTTATTTTATTTTTTTTTGTCATTGTAACCAGTGACGTGTAAATGTATGAGTTGTTAAATGTTTCTGAGTGTGTGTGGCTGTGTGAGGGCATTCGTTTGCATTGTAATAATTACAAAATTGACTGACCTCTTTTTACATTTAACAACATGTAATTACAGGACACAAAATTTTGTTGGCACAATACATGACCCAAAAATTTTTGATTACAAACAATATTCCGATAACCACTAAAATGTAAAATTGTAAATGTGTGTTAATGGTAGTGTAGTTGTGTGTGTGTGTGTGTGTGTGTGTATTTCCCTGATTGCGGTTGCGTTTGAACAATTATGCCAACAAAATGAAAATGAAATTCAACATTTCAAAAATGTTAGAATGTCCTTTTTTTGAGAGATCTAGAAATTTGTTTTTTTTTCAGCATAACCCAAAAAATATAGTATGAAATGGTTTTTGAAATATAACCAACATTTAAATATTCTAATAAAATTTTGAAAATTAACTAAAACAAAAAAAGAAAAACCAAAAACCGTGAAACATTTGTTAACTTAGCTGCTTTAAATTATTATAACACTACAAAGCTCATTTTTGTTTCCCCCCTTGAAAAAAGTGTAGAATTTTTCTCTCCATAAATCTTGATTTTATCACATTTTTATAGTCCGTCTCTTAAATTTTTACTTTATTTAAGATAAAATAATAAAAAAAATACAAAACTTACTTCAAATAAAAAAACCATGCACATAATTTCATTAAAAAAAAAAAGAGACTACAACTCAAAATTTAGCACAGATGGCTTTTATTATAAGAATTTCGTGTAACCCTACAAGCATTTAGATGCTTTTTAGAGAAAGAAAAGTGAAAAGGTGTCGCCTTTTCTCCGATAGAAGACGTAAGAAGAAAAATTTTTATATTTAACTGGAAAAACGAAACACAATTGTACTCAATTTAAGAAACAAATTATATCACTATTGGCTTGTTATGTTTTGCTTGCCCTCTCCTTAGTCACTTCTGAAGCTTATAAAATTAGACGATATATTTCCGATACTTTTAATAGAATAAAGAATCCTCTTTTCTTAAGTTTCGCTGGGAATAGAAGTGTAAAATTGTATAATTTTTGTGTGTTTGTTTTATAATGACCAAAAAATCATTGTTTTTATCAAGGCTGTTTTTATATTTATTGTTGTTGTTTTTTTTATTTTGCTATAACAATTGTTGTTGTGATAAGAACTAATAAATTTTAGTGGGAAAAAAAGAGAGAGTGAGAATATAACTTTTTTAAATTACCATAATTTGTCAGTAAGATAATTTTAATGGCTGTGTGTGTGTTGTATATTTTTATTCTTGTATTTGATATATTGAAGGTACCGAAGTGTTAGTACCGGATATAATCACAACAGTAAAGTTTGAGTGCCTTAGTTAAATAGTTCTGGTCAATTTATTTAATGATTTATATAAAGAAGCTGGTATATATTTTTAAAAAATTATACTGTATAAAATAGAGACTATATCGATGGCTTAATACAAGGTGGCACATAATGAACGCATAATAAACGTTTTTTTTTTAGTTCTTGCTTTGAAAAACCTGAGAAATTTTTGATATCAAAGACTCAGCATAAAACAAAGAGCCCAACTTGTTTAATTTTATTTTAAAAATCAGCATTCGATTATTCAGACACCGACTTCGCCAACTGCAGCTTCTAAATTTGGTCTTGCACCCGGCCATATGTCGGCTATGCAGAGAAGCTTTAATTAGCGTTGTCGGTGTTTGTTATACCATAAAGGAGAAACTCCTTGAGCTGTGCAGTAAAGCTTTAGTTAGCTGGTCGGAACTTGGAAATTAGGAATATTAAGTTTGGGGCATATGACCACAACCCAAATAAGAATAATTAAATACAAATTTTAAAATAAAAATTGGGTAATTGGTTCACTATTTTGTGGGCCATTTTTCATCACTTTTAGACAGTGTTCGAAAATAAACAGTGTTCGAAAATACAGTACCCAAAACCAATAGCGGTTGTGTAGACGAACACAACCCTTAATACCGTTCGTTACTATTTTAAAGAAAGAGCAGAACATAAAATAGTGTTCTGTTCTTCATAAAAAAACAGAACAATTGTAGTGATACTATAGATAAACATTATATTTAAATTTTCTATAATGTTTCTTTTTTTAATATTTATAAAGAAATGAATTAACAAAAAAATTTAGCAACGACCACAGCACGAACAGCTTGTGTGTTTAATGTGTATATGTTTTGTTTGCGTATAATTATTTTGCTGGCTTTTTGTCTTTTTTTCGTATGTGTATTTTGTTTTTGTAAAAAATGTTTGGTCTTTTTAACAGTCAAAAGGGACGAGCACTAATGAGCCAAACCGAACACAATTAAGTTTGTGGCTTAAAAAATAAACCGAAAGCAATTAAATGTACTCCTCTTTTGTTCAGTTGGATAAAAAGAGTATTATTTTTGTGTTCGAAAGATGACAAACAGGGTAACGTTATTTTTTTAATGATTTTCTGCAGAAAACACTATAAGCGCTTGTGTTTTCCACAAATCTACCGAACGGAACACTAAGGAGCCATATTTAGTGTTTATTTTCGAACACTGCTTTGGGATATCATTTTTATTTTCTAATCCATTTTCGTTTGAGCGATTTGTTTACTTATTGCTTTTGGCGATTTTGCTGGTAGCCTCATATCACCACAAAAAGGTCACATCAATAAAAATATGGGGCCCCAAAACTCCAAGAAAAAATTGTTGGACATCAAATAAATGCACCCACTAAGATGTACAGTATGGTGTGGAAAAACTTCAGAAAAAATTACTGGACCATATTTTTTTTGAAAATGAAGAACAAGTTGCGGTTAATGTGAATGACATTCAATACCAGACACTTACTGGAAATTGTTTAACCCTACAAAGATAATCTGTGTAATTTTATGCATGCAGTTTTAAAATATTACGATTTCTTTGAAATAAGCAAAGAATATGGGTCTGTGCACTTCAGTCGTTACGTAGACCTTCTGTCAGTCGCTGTAGTAGTTATTGACAGTTTCGAAATATAACGTGTTTGTGAGTCCACATGACGAAAATTAGTGATTATTTTTAGAAGGAATACGATTTTTATGTTGATAACTGAAAATTTTTATTACCGAAGAAGTTTTTTTGTATTTTTATAATTAACTTATGTGGTGATATGATTACCTTTATAGGGTCGTCGTCCATCATTGGCTCTTTTTTCGATTACAACGTTACATATGCGGCACCCTATATAAAAAAGAAACTACAATTCGAGTCGGAAAGAACCCAACCAATTGTAGGGGGATGTAAGAAAAGATAAACTCACTGTTTATTGTTGGTGTTTTGTTTAAGCTTTGATATTGTTACAGGTAAGACTTAGAGTGTTTATAACTCTTATTCGCTTAAGGTTTTATTTGTTTAATATTTTTGGCTTTTCTAAAATCTTTGGAAAAGGTTTCCTGATGAGCTGGTGTAAGCAACCGGCGAAATGCGCATAGAGGCTTGCTTTCCCTCAACAATAAATTTCAGTGTATTTATCAAATATGATAAACTGGGAATTTAGCACGTCATACGAAGATCGTATTAATAAGAAATTATTAATTTTTTTAAAATATCTTGTTTTTTATTATTATTTATTAGGAAAATATAGCCCCCTAACATTGTATCTTTCTTTGAAAAACTGCTATTGAAATTAAAAAATTTGTGATATAAATAAGATTTTGTCGTGCTTAATTCCCAATTTTTATCCTTGATAAAAACACTGAAATTTATTGTTGATGAAATAAGCTATTCGTATGCGCATTTCACTCACTTAAGCTCATCAGGAAACTTCATCCAAAGATTTTAGAAAAACTAATTAATTTGACAAAAAAAATCTTAAGTCAAATTTAAAAAGGTAAAAGAAATGTGGTTAATCATACGAATTTTCATTTAAAAAACAGTTTTTTTACGTACGTCAAATTTTTTATTTTAAGAAATTTCTTGTTCAAATTTTGTATGTTAAGAAATTTCTTGTAAAAATTTTGTATTTTTAACAAAATTTCTTGTTAAATTTTGGTTTATTTTATTATTTGATAAAAATGATTTTTTCACCGAGTTTTGTTTAAAAAGATCTTTTGCTTATCTTATCTCGACTTAAGCTATTTTGTCCAAATGCCACTGAAATATTTTTTGATATAAAAAACATTTTCTGCAGTAATTTTGCTGATAAAAGTAAAATGTTAATTCACTTGATTAAATTTTTAATAAAAAACTGATTTTATTTCTGATTAATGAAAAAAATCTTATCATGTTAAAACAAAATGTATTGAGTAGGAGTGAATACGAATACAAACTTGGCCAAGCGGTAGGTAAGTGTTGATTTTATAAGTCATTTTACAAAATTAAGTATTTTCATTACACCACAGGTGTATTTTCAAGTAAACATTGGCAGCACTTACAGTATACATTGAAGGTGCTTACATTCTTATACAAGTACAAAAACAACCAAAATTAACTCAAGAAATGTTCATGTTGCTTTTGTAAATATTGTAGAACTGTAACCATTAGCTTATTTCGTAATAAACTCAGCTATTTAATAACATTGCTTTGATTTTACTTATACCATCCGTTTAAACATGAAAAACACTTACAACAGACTTTTATTCTTTTATTTTTTATAAACACTCAGAGAATTTAATTATATTTTAATGCTAGAAAGTCGTAATACTTTGTAGTGCCATGTAAACATGCCTTAAATAATAAGTTGACAATTTGACTTTTTTCCGCGAAATTCCCACAGTGAGCCATTTGTTAAAACAATGTAGAGTGATATATTTGGCTGTACCGAATCTTTGATACCATCCACCGACAGTTCAATTATTTCAGGAGTGATATCTACATGATATCTATTTATTATTAATTTATCATTATAAAAACAGACATCAGCATTAGGGTATTCATTCGGTTAACCGTCAACCGGTTAACCGATTAATTACTACCCGATTAACTGATCGGTTAATTTCAAATTGGCTTTTTTCGATTAACGATTAAACCGGTTAATTTCAGTCGATTAACCGATTAACCGAAGTAACAAAATTTTCAATGTTTTGTAGTATTATAACATATTTTTTTTGTGTTTTTAATTATTTGTTTCGTCTCATATACAAAATGTATTTGTTTAGAAAATATTTTTTCATACAACCAAAGAAGGTATTCAGTTATCTTCATTTTAACCCCTTTTCCGCCGACCGATCACTAAAATTACAATGTTTTTTTATCTTCATCATCGATTAGCAGGAATGTGGCAAAAAATGGGTTAAATATATGATTGGCAACACCTTTTTTTGTTTCACGTACTTTTTATATGTATGTGTTTAGTTATTTGTTTCTTCTCATATCAGTCTTTTAACAGAATTAACCGAAACAATTAGAAGTGTTAAAAATTTAAAACAACTTTAATGGCATAATGGTGTATTTTATATGTTAAGAGAAATCCTGGAAAAGGACTGAGAAATTAGACATTAATCTACGATAAGTGAAATAATATTTTCCAAGTCAACTTTTGTTAAGGAAAAGAGTCGCTTTAATCCTAAACATTTAAAATAAATAACTTTTCTTAAAGATTATTTTATAAGTTCTCCTTTAACTAATGAAATAACAAATAAAATTATCTCAGTTTATTTTTGTATAAATATGTAAATATTTGGGGGATTCACAAGGTAGTAATGAAGTCTTATGTCTTAAAATAATTACAGGAAATATATATCGTCGGATTAATATGCAAACCGGCTAAATCCACTTTTAATGTAAATTGTGATTTTGATGCCGTGTGGTAGAGAAAGATAAGCCTCGTCGACCAGCATGTAGTTTTTCTTCTATTTAAGTCTTGAATTGTGTAAAACTGACTGTAATTTTAATTTTCTATCAAGCTTCAAATAGGAAAAATTAAAAGTTTTTTTTCTCTCCTGTAAAATGTGCTGAAAGTGAGTTAGCAGGGTTGCATATTAACCCAACGATATGACTGTTGTAAGCTACAGCTTATAATTTAGGTTTCTACTATACAGTTATGACGAATCAATAAACACAGCATTACAATATTTATTTTGTTTGAAACACAATAATATTTACTTTAAACAATTTTAAATTTTATTTAGAATATTATAACGATATGACTTGATAACACACCTTGTGCATTAATTGGAAAATGCATACCTATAACATATTTATGAATTTTTTTTTTTTGCTTGCTCGTTTTAGTTCAAGAATTGTTATGTTTGGTATGTTTTTTTACTCATAAACTTCAAATAATAAGCAAATAATGTTTTTTTATATATTGAAGTTACTTAATTCATAAAAAAAACTTTATTAATCGGTTAACCGATCAAAAACTAAATTAACCGATTATTAACCGGTTAAACCAAAACCTCGGTTAATTAATCGAGCGATTAACCGATTAAAGCAAAATGTCGATTAAATGAATACCCAAATCAGCATTAATATTGGTTGCGGAAAGTTTTATGCTTTTTTAGCAATTTTACGTAGCTTGAGTAAAATATCATGATTCGTAACAGTTTATGCCGAAGTTAAATGATTTTCAGGAGGGGAATTTATATTGGGACCATGGTAAGCTATGGACCAATCATCCTAAAATTCTGCAGAGTGATTTCTGGTATTAAAAATATACATTTCAATATATTTCAAAACAGCGGTGAAATTAGCTTTAGCGTTTACATTGAATTCAAGAAGACTGCTAAATAGGGGATCTAAGGTTAATTTTGGAACGTATATCACAAAATTGCATGATATTTTTTATGGCCATATGAAGCTAAGTTGGAAGAAAGTTTACCGCAATATCTATATCTGCTACGGTTTTAGGCGTATTTAATTATTTTACCAGAGTGGGCCTTATATGGGGCGTATAGTTAGTTTTGGACCGATCATCACGAAATTTATTAGTGTGATTTCTATACTGAAACTATTATGTAGTTAAATTCGAACGAAAATTCATATTAAGCAAATTAAAATTAATTTAGAAAAAGTATCATTTACATTTCATTTAAAACAAATGATTTTTACATTCATTTTTGAATTTGTTATTTATCGAACAGCATATTTGTTGAAATGGAATAGTTTTTACTTTTAAAAAATATGTTTTAACCGACAAAAATCAAACTACATAACAAAATAAATACGGAAAAACATTATATTTTGGAAGTTTGTTTTTTGAATAACAAATATATCTGGTGATTTTTTAGCTATTATCTTTTTACCAACACTGGTTTAAACAGCTGACGCACGTTTCGTGTTTGGTTTCACTGTCAAACATCTTCAGTTTGGTCTATAATTTAACCATGAATCGTCTGACAAACGAACAACGCTTGCAAATTATTGAATTTTATTATCAAAATGCGTGCTCTGTTAAGAAAGTTCATCGCGCGCTTCTTGTGTTCAGCGACGAAGCTAATTTTTGGCCCAATGGGTACGTTAATAAGCATAATTGTCGATTTTGGAGTGAAGATCAGCCAGAAGCATTGCAAGAGCTACCAATGCATCCAGAAAAAGTCACGGTGCCACATGCCACATAGCACGTTTAACAATGGACTTATTGAGAGGCGAGTTCGGTGAACATTTTATTTCACGTTCGAGGCCGGTCATTTGGCCGCCTAGATCGTGCGATTTAACGCCTTTAGACTATTTTTTGTGAAGCTATGTTAATGCTTATGTCTATACACACATGCCCGCTTCAATTGACGCATTGGAAGACAACATTGAAGCATTTATTCATGAGATACCGACCGAAATGTTGGAAAAAGTGTGCCAAAATTGGACTTAGCGGATGGACCATTTGATGCGCAGTCACGGTCAACACTTGCATGAAATTATCTTCAAACATTAAATTATATGGACCGTACTATCGATTCTAATAAAGATTTCATGCATTTTTCTGTTTTTTTTTTTAAACTTTGCTAAAGCTCTTAAAAAATCAACCGATAAACGTTAAAAATAAAATTATTCACAGTTAACAGTACAAAAAACGAATTTAATAACCAACAATCTGTTATTGTCATTATTTTATGATTCTAGTCATATCAAACTATGAAGTATTAAGTTTTATTCTGATACTATTATAAATTATGATTTTAGGCGTACTAAACTGTTTTCCGGGAGTAGGGTTCATATGGGGCCTAGGTAAGTTATGGACGGATCTTCACGAAATATTATAGTAAGATTTCCAGTCAAATAAAACGAACTTTTGCAAAATCTAATATCATTCCGTGCATTGTTCTACCATAAATGTCAGTTTTGTAACAAAATTTAAAATTGTTTAGGGTGGTGGTTCCAAATTTTGATTCATAGCACTGATCCTACCGAACCGATTTTGCTGGATTTCAATCCCAAACTGCTTAGGATAACTACAAGCAATTAAACACCAAGTTTGTTCATTTCTTTTGAGTTTTTCGAAAGTGAGCGTGTTTTCAACAGACGGACAGACGGACAGACGGTCCGACGGACAGACAGACGCACATGGCTAAATCGACTTAGAATTACTCAAGGAGCCAGAATATATATACTTTATGGGGTATGAGATGAATAATAAAAAAGTTTCACACGGGATGACAAACTTAGTAAACCCTCTTCACAACTAATTGTGGTGTAGGGTATAAAAATGGTAGGCCTTAAGACATAATCAGTCTTTACTTTCTGTTTCTGTGCCGTTCTGTTACAAAATTCCAATATCTACTTTTTCTGTACCCCTTACCAGCCATTTATGACAAATTTATTAGCTTTGCACCGTCAATTGTTTTATTTCAATTACTTTAATGCACATAAATTTGAAGAAATTAAATTTTATGAATTCTTAAAATTAAAAAACTGTTTATTTCAGTATAAATATGAATGTATTTTTTATTATTTATTTTGCTGTCACTTACAATTACTTAACAAGTTTTTGATTTTAACAAATTAAACCGCAACAGAACAGAAAAACTTATAAATTTTGCAGGTTTTTTAATAACAAAAACAAATCAGCTGATTCGTAGCAGAACAAAAAATAAAAACTAAGTCTGTCTTTAGATAAAAAACAAAAAAGTTACTACTTTTATTTTATAGTCGTAATTAAAACTTCGTTTCAATTCTCTATTTTTTATCTTCATGTAATAAAAAAAAAAAAAAAAACTTTAAAAACTCATTGTATGTGTTGATTAACACACTTTTTGGCATGTTCATAAGAATCAACCATAAATTATTATTAAAATAGGACTAAAATGAAAAAAAAGAGATCAAAAATGAATAGAAAATTGTAAAACTAAAACAAAAGAAGCTGGAAAACAATAGCGAAAACATATTGTAAAATGATTACAGCATTATTTTGTTGTTCAACAAACAAAATTTCTTCAACAACAGGCCCAACAAAAACAATTATTAATAAATAAGAAAGTTTTACTTTTATAATCTTTAACAGCAACAAAAAAAAAATAAATAAAACAAAAGTAATGGAATAAACACTTTCTCTCTCGCTCTTTCTCTTTACTTTTTTTTATCAGTAATAAATATGTAATCAAAAATGTTTGTTTTAATGTGTTTAAAACGACTTGCTCCTACTGATGTAGCAATACCACCATAAAATAGCTACTCTTTATATATATGTATATGTGTGTGTGTGTGTGTAAGTACTATCGAGATTTTACTATTGTTACTCGCATTATTGTATTGAATACTTTTTTTACTACTCTGTATTCTGCTTTATCGGAGCCTTGGGATTAAGGCCACATTGTTGTATAATAAACCCCTAAACAAAAACTAAACTCAACTAAAACTGAACTGAACTGAACAATAGAGTTGCTTTGTCAAATCCAGCCAAAGACTCGGGAAAAAATTGAAAACTACAGCAGCATAACTGTAGTAAAGTATTGTAATGTTAGGAAAAATTTGTGTGTGTGTTTGTGTGTATGAGTGGAAGTGTGAGTATGGATGAATGTATGGATTTGTGTATTTGTTATCGTTTTAACAAACTGCATAGAAAATAAAAGTCCCAGAATCATTAATATTCTGATATTGCTGTTGTTGTTGTTTTTGCTATTATTGCTGTCAGTAACATTATGTAAATGCTTTTTGCGCTTGTCTGGGCCTGTGTATTATTTGTCGATAGTGTCAACACTTAATTCTTTTTTTTTTTCTTTTCTTAAAACTACTTACAATACAAAACATTTGCTCTACCTTTTTCTTTTTAAAGTTATTAGATTAAAAAGGATTAAAAGTTTAAATATTTTTGTTTTACTGAACGCTATTTAATTTGCCTTTAGTTGTCAGTTAAAAACATTAAATTATTCTCGTGAAAGTATAAGAGTTTTTTTCGTTTTTATAAATTATTTAATTTAATTAGAAGTTGTTTGACTACCACAATAACCACTCATATTCAACAAATATTAACATAAACATTAACAAAACGCGTAAACAAATTGCATTTAATTGCCATAACAGCGTCAACAACATAATTTGAAGTCATATTAAATGGGAAGAAGAAGCACAGTGGGTTTGAAAACTGGTAGAGAAGTAATCGAATTATTTTTTATATTAATGCTACACAATTGATTCACTAAAAATCGTTTTCTTATTACGATTTGCTTGCTTTACTAAAGTTCTCTTTTCAGTTCAATCTAAGAGCGACAAGCGTTTTTATATCAAAACTTCTTATTTTCATTCAACTTATAGCAAATAACACTTTAAAATGCCAATTCTACACCAGACGGGTGGAAATAAGCCCAACATCTATCCACCTTCCATAAAATCCAAATTAATTTTTTCGCAAAATACTTTTCACAACCAAGCAAAGAACTTCAAACTTGGTACATACACCTTCTATAATATACAAATGTCCTGCACCCATATATACATAAGTATAAGCAAAATGAGTCCAAAGTAATCAAACTTTTTATTCATCAACTATCACTTTTAACACTACATCATACAGCTCTAAAAGATAACACTATATACGGATCGGATGATGCAAGCACAAAAAATTTGGTTGAGCATGGTTACGGCAACAACACTATGTTTAATGTAACAGTATATTGTTGTCGTACACAAATAATTGTTATTTTTATTAAATATCAACTATATTATAGTTACTGCAAACATATCAATGCTTATCGCAATTATAAATTTGAGTATTGTCGATCGAAAAATAATTATTTTTCTAACAACTAAATTATGATAACGTTCAAAACATATTATATTACTCACAACCATATCATGATATTTAATAGCCATAACATGATAACTTTCTATACATTTATCATATTATGTTTGAGATGCAATCAAACTATTTTTACTCTAATAATATTACGTTAGCGCCATTTGTAAAATAATTTTGAATCAGTTGTGTTGTTTATTTTATATGTGAGCGGTTAAACAATTTAAAGTTTCCCATTCCCATAAAAAAATATGTTTAAATAAATTAAAAAAACTTAAATAATAGCGGAGTTTATTCAGTATTAGTGATGTAATAATGCAAATGCAAAATATCGTAGTTTTTTGTAAAATCCAACAGCAAAACACACAGAGATTTCATTATATTTTATAAAAGTGCTACGATATTTCTGTGGTTTTCGTGGGCAACCGCGTATGTCTTAAAACAAATTTTTCCGGAGATCCGAAAAATCATTCTAGATCAAACAATGGGCTAGGTATTGCACTTTTTAAACTTTGTCATTACGTTGAAAAATCGGAATGGATCGTTTTTTTTTCAAAAATTTTTAGAAACATATAAACAGCGTTTAAAATTAGGCAATATGGCATCAACATCTCAAAATCGGCAATACGCGGTTGCCCATGAATACCACAGATTTTGTATTTGCTCTTTTGCAAGCCTTATATTAAACTCCGCTATCTGATTTACATAAAGAAAAATTCTAAAAAGCCACAAAATAAAAAATCGGCGCAAAAAATTTTAATTTATTTTAAGGTGCTGTATCATAATATGATTGCTTCTAAATTTACTATGATTGACATGACGATAATATGATTACTTTTTAGCTTATTATGATTAACATGACAATAATATGATTAATTTCTTACCTTATTATGATTAGCATGACAATAATATGATTAGTTCTTAGCTTATTATGATTCACATGACAATAATTTGATTACTTTCTAACTTAGTATGATTGACAGAATAATAATATGATTAAAGAAGAAATGTTATGATGTAATAGTACGAGTATATTAAGTCATAATATGATTCAATAATAATCTTAATATGGTGACCACAATCATGAATCTTATCATAATATGTTGCTCTTAGAATATGTTTACAACAACCATGTTTTTTCTTTGCGTGCAAAATATGAAAAACATCAAGCTTTCTTAATGTTCTTTTGCACTTTCTGCAAAACATTTATCTATGCTTCCTGTAATTGTTATTACTTGCCTCTTCTACTTCCTCGGAAAGCATACCAATAGGGAGTACTACTGCATCAATTATGTCCTTTCCATGTACCAGTTATCTCAGCCGTATTCCGTGCACATTTTTAAAATTTCACAGAATAAATGTTTTTGTTGACAATCTTATTAAACTTTTGCTTTCCGAAATTGTATAAGCAATTTAAATGGTTTAATTACTTAAATCATATCGGTTGGGATTTTTTTATTTCGTTATGCAGCTCTTTATAATTGCCGTCAATTAATTACTAACAAATTGTTGTTATAATTAATCGGTGCAATATCACTAAAAATGATAAAGCCTATATGTAGGCAACAGATTTTATTAAGAACCTGAGATGCAACATTCGTGACCTTTTTAAGGATAATTTTCAAGTTTGTTCACCGATTGGTAAGAGTTGGTGTATTTTTTTTTTGTGTAAATTCTACAAGTTCGCCTAATCCTTGATTTGGATTAAGTTCTGATTTCGATTCACACGAATATCTGTTTTGCGTCCGCACTTCATACTGAATCTCAACCACATTGTGAGCATAACCTCTACTAATGCTTTGCATTGTGTTGGAGCAAGGAAAATAGGTTATGAGACGAAGGATAGAGGAAGTAGTAGAAAGTAAGAGGGAAGACTTCCACAAGAAGGTTATTCCACATACAAACAGTCCAGCCAAAGAACATATTCTGCCGGTAATGCGTTCTATGATGCAACGGCCAATCGACTATAAAAGGATGAGGAAACTTACTAGTTTCGGGTACTATATCCCTAATTTCATCAGTACACATCCCGTTAAAGTAACGATTAAACAGCGAAATACAACCTACATTGCGACGTTGCTCAAGGGAGTCAATATAATTGGACACGCTTTTGTCAACAATGAGAAACGTCGCCCTCTCCTGTATGTAGTCGAGAAGCTCCATAATAGACTTTTTAGCACCGGCCAACACATAACAATAGTACTTTCGGTCGGATATAGATGGTTTCTGTAGAGGCGATCAGATGAAGTGAAGCATCTCTTACACCGTTTTTGAAAACCGTGAAACTTGAATGCTTCTTTCGATACCATATGTTTTGTCCATCGGATATCACATTGTATTTTCATGTCCTCGACAATTATTTAATGCGTTAGCTCGCAACACTGGGTCTTTCGGGCATTGAAATCGACCCTATTCACACGATCCGATTTCAAGATTATATAAACGTCTCGACCAAGCGTATCATTCATGTTTATGAGGAGCACCAACGTCTGATACGCTTGGTCTTTAATCAAATAAATACGAATGGCAAATGTGGCCGTCCCTTAGAAAAATAGGAAATAGAGTGGGAAAAAGAACGGAGCCTTGCTGCAACCTCATCTATAACAACTCGTATAGTGTAGTCATTAAGAATGCTCGATATAAATCGAGAGAAATTATAGTCGGCACCAAATGTAACAAATTTTGGCAAGAATTCTGGCAAGGCTGCACATGCCTTGGAAATATCATTAATATTACCAAATGCTCTATGTGAGCAAATGATCATTTGCACACACAGGTCAGTATAGACAATAAACCTGAAAGACCGGAGGCATTTTACGCACGGGTGATTCCGACTCCTGTGGTAGCGGAAAAGAAAAAGTATTTGGTGTTATCCCGAGCCCCTTGAAATCTATTGGAGTCCAAATAGCTCTGTCATTTGGATGTTCGGTGCATCCCAGGTTGCATACACAAGGTTTTAGATGCATATTGTATTCATTGCATACCAGTACATTCTTTGCGATAAATTAATAAATTAACAAATCAGATACTGACTAGTGGATGTTAAACCAAGAGTTCTGACTTCTCAAGATGCTTTCACTACGCCTCCTGAAAGGCGAACTACATCACCCGTGCGGTCTTTGTTTACAGTAAGAAGACAGATGTAGCCGCAGCTAACTTTTTTTCCAAGGAAAACTGCAAACGCTGAATTTTATCAGGCTTGCTTATTTCTACTAAAGGGTACTTTACACTATCACACAAGCCTTTCGTTTTTCGGAAGAAATTCAACCCTGTCATTTTTAAATTGTTATTGTTTTTTGAATTTTTCCCATACGCTATTCAGATCAGAGATGCATTTTCGCAAAAATATGTAAGACCTGTGTGGTAGTGTAAAAAGCCCTTAAACAACATATCTTCGGCTTAATATGCAAAAACCTGCTAAATTCACTTTTTAAGTAAATTGAGATTTTTATGCCGTGTGGTAGAGAAAGATACTCCTCATCGACCGGCATATAGTTTTTCTTCAATTTGAGTCTTGGAGTGTGTCAAATCAACTATATTTTTGGTTTTCCTTTCAGGCTGCTTATATGAAATATAAAAAGTTTTTTGTCTCTCCTGTAAAATGTGTGGAAAGGGAGTTAGCAGGTTTGCATATTAAGCCGACGATAGGCAATCTTTTTTTTTCAATAAAAAGAAGATGCTGATATTCAATAAAAATGTCACTCAAAACTGTCAAATAATCTTACATAAGCTACTGAGTTTCATAAAAATGTTCATCAGTCTTCGCGGTAAAACATTTGAGTATGACCACTAAATTTTTTCTAGCACAAAATGCGGCTTTTTACGAACAAAAAAAATGAATTTTTCTTAGTTAAAGAGTTCTCTATTTAACCGCATTAGATTTTTGAAAAGTAATAATTTAAGAAATGGCTTATTTTGCCACCAAAATCCCTTTATGCGTCGGTTATTTTATTGAAAATGTGTTGGAAACAGTGTTTTTGATATTTTGCTATTTCGGTTGAACTCTTTGTCACAAAACTTAAATTTGTACTTAAAAAATTAATTCGCATTACTAAAAACGCACAAAACTTATAAATTTTTTTTATTAAAAACACTGTTTTGAATAAAAATTTCCTTTTAAATTTTAAATACATTTTGTAATTGTCAAATCAAACTCTTTGAAAATTTGCGTGCTATGTAAGCAAATTTCTGTGGTTTTCATGGGCAACCGCGTATGTCTATTTTTTCTATTTTGAAATGTTGATGCCATATTGCTTAATTTTAAGCGCTCTTTACATTTTTTTTAAAAGTTTTGATAATAACTAGACCCATTCCGATGTTTTAACTCAATTACAAAGTTCAAAAGGTACAATTCCTAACCCATAGTTTGATCTCGAAAGGTTTTTTCGACTCTCCTGAAAAATTTTATTTTAAGACATACGCGGTTGCCCATGAAAACCACAGATTTATTTAAACGTTTAATTACTTCTTAATTAATGCTTTCTTTCCACTGTGCATTTGTAACACTCTTCAACATTCATGCAACTCACACAATGATTAACTACTTATGCCACGTAAGCATATGCGTGTAAGTACATGTGTGTATTTGTATTTATTTTGAGTTTGTGTATATGCATATCTTTACACAGAAGAGTGTAAATGTATGTATGAAAATGTTAAGTATACTCTGTAGGTAGTTTGTGTATGAAAATGGTTTATTGTCACGCAGCATGATATTTAGCTTACATTTACAACTCACAAATACACTGACATAAACATAAACACAAACTCATTCTTTTTCACACACTGACTTCACTAACACACTTGCTTGCTAGCTTACTTACTTAATTATATGCAGTCATACAAAAATATTTTGTATATTTGAATATATCTAGTTAATATTTATTTATACACATAAACCGAAAGCAATTGTACATAAATGTATGTATGTATGTATGTATGTGCATGTTAGTATAAGTGTTTTTATGAATTTATGTTTAAGTTGTTGTATGAGAGAGAGTTTATGAAATGTGAGTTCATCATGTAAACGTGAACATTTTCTGTGACAATGTGTTGAGGTGTTAATTTTATTAACAATATAAAAAAAATTATATAAATAAATATTAAAATGTATAACTCGAAACGTTTACACGCATATCAAAATAAAAAAATAAAAAAAAATAATAAACTTAAATGCTAAACATGGTGTTATAAATAATTAACATACACACACGTGAACAAGTGTGTTTTAGTATGAGTGCGTGTTCGTGTGTGTATCAAAGTTAAATTTTTTCGTTTGCCTGCTGGCCTTTGTGCCTTCATTTAACCAAAAGGACCAATAATTGTATTACAACGAAAATTAAATTATAACAAGAAAAGAACTCTTGTTTCCGGAATATTTAACTTCCTTTCACAATAATTGTGTGTTGTTTACATATTTTTATGAAAAACATTTGATTTTATAGTGGGTTTTTATTTGACATGCGAGCCCAATAATTTTTCGTTTAACTAAATTTCTTTTTTATGTTTTTTTTTTTTTTTTTTTGTTTTCATGCCTCCTAAATAAAGTTTGCCTTAGAGACTGTTGAAGTTAGTATACAAATAAGAATTTGGTTGATTTACTTTATGATATTTAATTTTCCTTTTAACATGTAGTTTTTCTTCCGTCAGTCAGTTTTGCAGTTAGTCTCACAAACATAATGATGTCAAAATTGTCATCAAGTTTAACATTTAGTGGTCGTTTTGTTGCCAATCATGTTTTGGATATTTTGTTTAGGTTTTAAAATTAAAAATTGTTTAAAAACACTAAAATGTTCAAGTTTTTTAAGTGAAAAAAGTATTAGGATTTTTTAATGAAGAATACGGAAGTTAAAGTTTGCAGACGAAAATGTCTATTGGAAGCCTTCTAAGTTAAATTTGACGAAAGCAAATGACAAGTTATATTTTACACAAACTACGTTTTGACAATTTTTTAATTTACTTTCGATAAAAATTTGCTATACAAAGAAAATATGGCAAACATTTACCATTTATGAAAAACTAGCTGATACAAGACGGCACTGTCCGGGCCCAAAATATTATGGACTTTAATTTATAGTCGTAAAATCTGTTTATAACTTTTAGCACTTTGTAAAAATATTGTTACGAAAGTAACTTTAGTTAAGAAATAGTTGTAATTATTGTTTAAGAATTAGCAGTAATTATTATTTATCTTGTTGTTTTGTATTCATATGTAATTTTATTAGTTTACATTGTTATTAAAAATTGTTATAATTTAGTACACTTCAATCCCAATGTGCACAAAGCCCTAGAAATGACCGTTAAAAAAGCTTTAGTATAAGTGGTGAAAATATGTAAACATAAGTACCGCCATAAATCATAATAGACGATAGAGTGGTGAACAGTTAAGCCTCGAACCTTCGAAAAACATTTCGAATGTTCTAGATGGCTGAATTACAGTATAAATACTTGCGGCGGCTAGCATCAAAAGTCAGTATTAGTTCAGATTTTGTCAAGTTTACTATAAACATTGAAGTGGGTTGATTACAATAGTCAGTTGTAAATAAAAGCTGTAAACTTCGGTTGTTAAAGTGACTAAGTTCTTAATATATAAGTATTATACATTAAAGTGTTGTGTTTATTTGTTTTATTTGAATTGCAATAAAAGAACTCGAAAGGAAATAAATAAGTGTTTTTACAGATGACCACTTATACAAAGCTTCTCCTAGTTTGGCTATGGGTTTGGAGTCGGAATTAACAAGTTTGCCAATCTTTGAGAAGGGTGACCAGTTACAATTGCTCGCGCATAATTGTAACCAGAGAAAAATGTGTAAAAGAAAGAGGAGAGGGATAAAAACTTTCTTTTACGAGGGGGTTGAGTTACATATGCTTACCTTTTGAAGGAAACACTTAATAAAAGCAGCGCTTGGTATTTAGATTAAGATGATTTTTTATTTTCCATAGGTAGTTCTCAAGGAGTTTGATGTCTACTTATCTCTAGCAAGTTTAGTTCAAGTAACTTGGTAGTTAATTCAAATACAAGAGTTAGTATGACAAGAACTTGTTTTAATTGGTTAACGTAAAAGTGCAGAACTGATCGCTTCTGGCTAGGTTGAATTCTTACAAGCAAGTGTTTAATTTTTGTATCTTTTTAAAAAATGCGCAACTTAATTTTTTGTGGTTTACTGCATCTGGATAAAAGTGACATTAATCACAAGTACTAACCGTTAATACATAACAAAAAATAAACGCAAACACTAAACCAGGGTGCACTTGTACCCCACTATAATTTTTTCTAATCACCTTCAGCTTCACAGCAAAAACTATTTGATTAAAACCCGTTTATTTAAGATCTAACAAATGAATTATATATTTCTTATATATTGGGTACAATGTTCAAGTGTTTATTAATTATTATAACAAAAAAATTGTTGCTAAGCTATAAATTAATATACATACGGTACACGCAGAGAAAAAACATGTTTATATATGGTCACCTCCAACAAAACTATTTTTAAAGAAAATTTTAATCATAATATTTTTAGTGTAACTATATTATTGTCACCGACAACCATAATTTGGTTAAATTAGTCCTCCATCAAGAGGCCACAACCATATTATGGTTGCCTAAAAACATGTTATGGTTAAAAATGACAATAATTTGTTTTTAAGTTAACATTAGTATTTTCCTCTTTTTCAAGAGCAACATGCTATGGTTGAAAACCAACCATGCTATTATATATGTTAAACATATTTTAGTTATTATTAAACATAACATGTTTGGAGGCAACCATAATATGGTTGTGGCTTCGAGACGGAGGCCTAATTTAACCATAATATGGTTGGCGGTGACAATAATATGGTTAAAATAAATCATAATTGTAGTGGGGAATGTAAGATGAGATGAACCCACTGTTTATTGTTGATGTGTTTTGTTTAAACTTTGATATTGTTACAAGTAGAACTGTTGCTATAAGTCTTATACGTTTAACAGTTTTATTTGGTTTAATATCTTTAGTTTTTCTAAAATCTTTATGGATGAAGTTTCCTGATGATCTGGCCTAAGCAACCAGTGAAATGCGCATAGGAATAGCTTATCCCATCAACAATAAATTTCAAGTGTTTTTATCAAGAATAAAAACTGGGAATTAAGCACGAATAACAAAACCTTTTGAAATTAAAATTTTGTATTCCCAAAAACTTAAATTACTTTTTGATAAAATTTTCTTTAAAAATAGTTTTGTTGGAGGTGACCATATTTAAACATGTTTTTTCTCTGGGTGTAGGCAAACAACAAAAAAAAAAAATACCACGCAAACATATAAGCGGGGTACATTTGTACCCCCTTGTAATTTTAATTAATTAAATATTAGGAAATGTTATACGAAAGTTTAACAAATTTGATTAAAAATATCTTTAAACAGCCTCTTATATTCTAATTTTTCGTATATTAACTATTTTAAACCGTGTACCATTGTTTTGTGTTTGCGTAGGTATTATCTTTCGAAGCCTATAGTTATGGAACCACTGCACCAGATACGTTTAAAACTGCTGGTTGACACACGGGTACCCGGCTGTGCGTTCTACGGTTAAAATTGTTGTAGTTTTTAAGGAGTTATAAACGTAAGAAAGTGTTAAAAACATGTAGAAAGAACTCACATACGTGTGAGCAAAAGCAAGGTAAACAAATAAAAGCAAAACAGCTGTATGGTATAAACACAACTGGTACGAACAACGAACTTCGCAGAACACGACGAATTCGTTAAATGAGACACCAAAAGTGCGTTAAGAAAAGGTATTAATGCTATTTTGAATTGTCTTGAATTTATTCAAATAAAAACTTTAAACGCCATATTATATAAGCACTCACTTTTCCTAACTTCTTCTAAAACACTGTTCTAGAATTTGACACTTTTTATCTTTCAATTGGGGTACATGGCAGTTTAACCTACTTCGGCTACAATAACACTGTGCTAGTTGAAACAACAGACAAGCCGGGCACATGGGGTTCTAACATAATTCGGGTACGCTGAATTCAATGGTTCTAACCGTTTTTAAGGTTAGCTGTTTCCGCAATAAAATTACCTTTAAGTGGTGTTAAGTGGTGAACTTTTTTCTAGGATACGCAGTAGTGTTAGAAACATAATTTTTTTTTTGCTACATTTAAAAATTTTTGTTTTTTAAAAATTCACCAAAAATTGGTGAATGCAGCCAGGCTTCTAATTTTTTCCAGACGTATGAAAAACGAAATTGCAAACAAAACAAGCCATAAATGATTAAAATCTGAATTAATTTTGATTTTATTCACAAACATTTTAATTAATTAATAAAAATTTCATAAAACGCAGTATTTGTCTGGGAGCTCCCCTAAGAAGTGGTGATAAGGGGAAAGTATATCTCGAGAAAATGTTAAGGACAAAAAACTAATTGAGGTCGGTCATACATTATACCCAACTGGGGGGACTTCTGGGCATTTATGGGACTCTAACTTCAATATATTTCTAGTCTGAATTGAACATTTTGTATGGGAGCCCCCTTAAGGAATGGAGATAGCGGGTAGGTATGTTAAAAATAAATGGCTTAGATGAAAAGTAAAGTGAGGTTGGTCATACAATTGACCCATCGGGGGGCATCCTAGGCACTGCCGAGGCCAAATTTAAGAATTTTATTAAACCGCCATATTTGTATGGTTGAAATTCTTAAATTTAATAAATTTATTTACAAAAGATGAAAAATTGTATTAAAAAATTAATGATTTTCATACAACGCTATATTTATACGGAAGCCCCCCCCCCCCCCCCCGCCCCCTAATAAAGGGTCGCGTAAAGAGCCAGAATTTTTTGAGAAAATGTTAGGGCGAAAAGCTAATGGAGGTCGGTCATAAATTTCACCGCCCTAGGGGCTGCTAGGGACTCCTAGGCAGTTATGGGACTTTTTAACGCAAAAAATTAAAAATCATATAATGCAAACGCAGGGGCAGACTACAACATTCGATACCGATCGAAATTTCCTTTTAAATTGTTCTGTAATTTCGATCAATATCAAATGCTTTTATCTGCCCCCACATAAAATTAAGAAGCTAAAATTTGTTTAGTTTTGTAATTTTATTGATTAGTACTTAATATATCGCACATGATCAACAAGAGGGGATTAACTCAAAATCTAAAAATTTTCAGTAGAAGCAAAAAAATTTTTAATTCAACACTAAACGCATACGAAAAAGTTTTCTTTAACCAACCGTTTTGTTACCAAAATGTAGAAAAAAATAGCAGGAAATTTTTAAAAGCGGGTAGAAACGAATTTTACGATTTTTTCCAAAGTGTGAAAAAATAAAAATTTTGAGTTAATACCTTCTTGTTGATCAATTGCGATAAGTGTGCATTTTACCCCCCGGAACTTGTATCACCCAATTAAAGTTGATTGACTCAATTTCCTGGGAAAACAAATTTTTTTGTACTTAAGCTTATGTAATATAATCGTATATGTAAAACCAAACCATTATTAAGGTTTTATTTTTTTTTCTATAATATATTTTTTTTTTTTTCTTTTGTATACATTCTATTTTTTCTACCTCTTTTATTTTTTTGCTGCAGCATGCACGTGCCTGTTCAACTGACCACAATTACCACATATTATAGCTTAACAATAGAGTAAACTTGTATAACAATGACAACAATAATAAAAAAAGGAAAAAAATTGACGACAAAGTCAGACAATGGAGAGCTTATTTGTATATTGGTCTATTGAGTAGATGAGAAAATTACAATATCTAGTGACCATAAATTGTATCGGATACTTTTGCTTATAGATGAAATTTAGATGTTTAAATTCTATTGGGTAAAAGGAGACGAATCAATGTTATTTGGTTTGGAAAAAAAAGAATTTAGTTAAAAGAAATAATCGCCTTTGGAAACCAAGGATGAAAAATTATGATATAAATTTAAGGTGAAATGTTTTTTTTTTTTTTTTTGTATAAATTTTATTTCAGTAGTTTTGCATAGAAAATTTGTAAGAGAGAAAAAACTCTGGATATATTGCTAAGTCCCAATCCATATTATGAAAGATTTGCTGCGAAACATTTGAGTTTGTTGATGAAAGTATTTTTTGTAAGTTTGTTATTGAAAGCAATACCGCATTTAGACTATGCAATTAACGCCGCGTTTTTTTTTCTATTTTCTTTTAAAGTAGTTACTACGAAACTCTTTTCACATTTACATTTACATTTTTTTCAAGCATTTTTTCAAATTGTTCAACCCCGTTTTCTTCCCTACACCTCTTGCTAACACACAAAAAGTTGCATGCGAAAGTTGCGGCGCTAATTGCATAATGTAAATATGGTCTAAGAGAGAAAGCGTAGAAAATGATTCAATGCTGTAAAACAACATTTTTAGTTTATGGACACGAATGCAGTTTCAAAAGAGAATTGAAGAAAGTTTTTGCATCAAATGTTTCATTTTATGGATGAGGACTAAAGAATAGTGACATTTGATAATATGTATGTAATTTGAAGTTAAAATTGGAAACTGTTGCAATAAGTTTGTTTAACGTTTTTCTATATCAAATTGAAGCGAAATTCTATTTCAAGGAAATTTTGGTAAATCGATATTAAAAGTTCAGACTAATTTACACTTCTATACGTATAAATACTATTGAAAACTTAACTTTACAAAAGGCACATTAAACAAAAATAATTATATTCGTGTGGCTTGCGTTTATTCGCTTAATATGACGCCAACGTCTAATTCTCTTTTATACAGTTTATTTTAAATACAGGGCAAGGCTTAATATGTACAAAAATTTTAAAAAAATTCTTAAAAAAAAGGTTCAAATTACTCAAAAAAAGTTTAATATGAAAACATTATCGTGTTGCTAAGTTCACCCTTAACCCGCAAGAGTGCCTCAAGGCACGCATTACAAAACACCAATTAACTCAGAAAGTAATTATAATTTTTAGTTTTAAATTTAACAGTGACTTTAGTTACAGATCTAGTAACATTTCACTTAAAGGTTGCAATGCATTCTGACTTTTGATTTTTGATCTGTCAGCTGTTTTCTGGGAGAAGTCATAATTTAAACGCGTGAAATTTTGTGTGTGATTTTTTTTCTTCAAAATCAAAGTTATACTAACTTTTAGTCGCCCGATCTATTCGAAATAATGTTTTTTTAAAAGGTATGATATTCTTTTTTCAGTTAATGCGTTTGTAAATGTTTAACAATTAAAACAAGTGTGTTGAGAACTCAAAAACTGAGGAGTGCTTTAGTGCCCTGTTGCGGGTTGTGGCTTATTTTATCGGCGTGTTATATTTCATAGTTTTTTACTCTTTTGTTATATTGCAATTTTTTATCAAAAAAAAAAAAAAAAAAAAAATACTACTAATAATAATAGGAATGGCAGATAGATACCGCAGAAGTATTAAGTTATCCGCCTTGACTGGTGAACAGTTGGTAGAGTTCATGGATGCCATAGAAAGAGACGAAGTATACGATTTCAATAGCGATGATGAAGAAAATGACCCAATTTATGCGCCGGACAAAATTTGCCAGGAAGACGAACGATGCATTTCACAATATATAAGTAAAATGCAAAATAGTACTTTGTTTTTCACCGAGACACTAAACATGTCTATGAATATAAGTGCGTTTGGCATTCCTTTGGGAGCATCATCATCGAATCCAAATTTAGGAAACGAAAATTTTGTCGAAAATGTTGAATCAGTAGTAACAATAGGAACTGAATCAATAAAAAAGGATTCGAAAGAATTTTCGCAGATCTCCTGGAGGCAATGAAAATTCATGTAAATGAAGTAGCTTTTCGAGGAGATAAATTAAAGAACTATAAACTCTAATGGACATATTTTTTTATTACTTCACAAACAAAATACTGGAAAAAATTGCCTCTGAATCAAATGGAGCAGCTGTCGCCGAAAACTTCAACACCAATTTTATTGTGGACGCTGATGAACTGTATCATGACATTGGAATATTGTTGTATATGTCGGTTTACCGGTATCCAAATTTGGAGAGGACAAGGCACACAAATGGGAATTAAAATATTCGTCTTAGGCGATTCGTTCGGCTTTGCTTATCGATTTGAAGTAAACAATGGTGCAGCCGATAACGTTGTATTACCCGAAGCCCCCGATCTTGGTGCAACTTCAAGTGTTGTTGTGCTCTTGACACAAACAGTTACCAACTTTACGTTGGTCAAGAACACCACGTCCAAAAATTCTACAAGAAGATGGCGAGAGAGCAAAACATTCAGCTGTTGACGTTTGTTATGATAATATCGCCCGCTTTCCAATCTGGATAGGCAAAGAAGGTCGAAAAAGATGGTGCAAACTCTGCAAAAAGTTGCAAACACAGTGTTTTTGCTCAAAATGCGATCTTCATTTATGCTGCTCAAATGCCAAAAAATATTTTTTTGAGTATCATCGTAGAAAATAAAACAGAGTTTCTTATTTTTTATATCTTTTCCATTAGTTTTTCAATAAAACCGTATCATAATTAAAAGCTTATATATCATTGTTTTTTTTATCCTAAACCAGCAACAGTGCCCAGAGGCACACTTCACCTTTTTGCACCTGGCTCCTAAACTTAATTTGTAAATTAGTTTCTGATGGCTTTTTTGAGTTTAGTGGGTCATTTTACTCTAAAAAAAATTATTCGAAAACTTTTTTTATCATTTTAAAGTTTGCGGGTTAGATGGTTAAAATATCAAACATTTTATTGTTTTTTAGTAAATTTAACAACAGATAATAAAGCTATTGTTGCAAAAGAGAATAACTATTTGTGTTTTAAAAAATTATTAAGAATTTTTAAAAACTATGCGAAATATTAAAAATTTTTTTTTAGACAGAAAACTTAAAAACTTGCCCTGGCAATAATTTTTTTTGTTTTAATTTAATTAGAAAACAAAAACCAAAATTATACATGATCTGCTGTCAAGACAGACGTATACTTAATATTGAATTATCTATTTGTATTTCTCATACGCAGTTGACTTTTATAATTTAAATTTAATAATAAAAATTAAATTTGTAAAAATTGTAAATTGTGATGTTTTCGTAATTAATGATTAATTTAATTAAAAATATGATAAAAAAGACTGTGCAATTTTAAACAATGTGTTAATTGATTCAAGTAAAAAAAAAATAACACTGTATAACGAAATGAATTTTTTTTTTTCAAATAAACAATGTTCTTCAAACTGATTCATGTAGAGCGGACTAAAAATCCTCTCAAAACCTTTTTGTTCTATATTTTAACTATATTCACCCTTAAGACCTTTAAGATTTCTGGTATTAAAGTTAAATTTTCGATTTAAGTGTATTCGGAGACCAATAGTAGAACTTCATGAAAAATATTTTCGCGGAATACTACAACTACATACTTCCCTGTTTTAAAAAAGACTTTTTCTTTTTTCAAAAATATTGCAGAACAAGTTAGAAAGTACAGTCGGTCAAGCCCGACCATATGATACCCCACACGACATTATTTAAAAACAAATTTTCGAGAGTGTATGGCTATATAAATAAGGATCTATCTGTGTTTTAAATTTCATTAAAAGAAGTTTTATAGTTTCTGAGAGGCAGAAATTGCCCCCTAGTTCCCCTCGTAGTCCCACGATTCGACTCATTTTCAATAGGCTTGGTCCTTGTGCCAATATAAACCTATGTTAAATGTTAATTCTTATTAAATTATCTCCAATATTGGCCCCTGTACTTTGCGCACAAAGTTACATGGACAACAAGCCAGCCAGCCAGGCAGCCAGCCACCAGCCGGACGGACGGACATTGTTAGATAAAATCAGACACTAATTCTGAGTCGATCGGTATACTTAATGGTGGGTCTAGGATCAATATTTTAAGGTGTTACACACATCAGCACAAATGCATAATACCCTCTCCACTATTGTGGTGTGGGTTAGGTTAGGTTAGGTTAGGTTAAATGGGTAGCCGTCACGAAGACGACTCACTTGGGTCCTTATAGCGGTCCCTTTGTGATACCCCTAGCCAGTGACAAGGGTCAGCCAGTATCCACCAGACTATTCCCCAGAGGTCACCGCAGTCTCGAACCACCCCGATTCCCTGCAGAACAGGGAGATCGATTTCAGTCCCGCATTGGACAAATCGTCCAGACATGGCAATTCCGGTCTCCCAAAATGCCTCACCCTAACGCCCGCCAGACCGGGGCATTGGCAGAGAAAGTGAAACACCGTCTCCTCCTCCTCCTCATCATGACAACTCCTGCAGTAGTCATTATACGCAAGACCCATCCTCCTAGCATGAGTCCCTATCACCCAGTGACCCGTGATAACCGATATCACTGTCCTTATCCGGTACCTGCCGAGACCGAGTAGTACGCGCGTTCTCGCCGCGTCATAGCCAGGCCATAGAGTCCTGGCCATCAAACAGGTATGCTCGCCCTGCCATCTCCCCTGAGCCCTTCTGTACGACTCCCGTCTGATGAGAGTCCTGCAGCGGGCCATTGAAGTGCCCATCAGGCCGTCGACGAACATGTCGTCCAACAGACAGCCTTGTTTGGCTAGACTGTCCGCAGTATGGTTGCCCAGGAGCCCACTGTGTCCTAGTACCCATGTCAGCGAACATGTATAAAAAGACCCATTTAAAAAAGAATAAGAGGGTATATCGATGGTTTTCTTCTGCAAACTCGTAAATCAAAAACAACTACTTTTCAGGAGAGACAATATACTTTTTTTTACCAAATATTTGAAACATTTTTCTATGTATTCTTTTATAATCCAAGAATTTGGAAAAATTCCGATATTCCGACAAACAAAAAAATTGAAAAATTGTAAGGCGGTATTTACTTTTTAATTTTCCGATTAAAACAAAAAATTGGAAAAAATTGACTTACATGGTTGCAGAAGAAAACCACCGATATGTATACTAACAAAATGTTGCTTGTAATTTTCTGAATATATCTTCTGAAGACACTATATACCAAAAGCCTTAGTTTCACACAATTTTCTACGTTTTTTTACTTTTAGTCCCCTCTACAAGAATCAGATGGCAGAACATTGTTATTTTTTTGTATGTTGTACAGTGTTATTAACATAAATTTTTTTTTTTTTAATTAACTGAGTTGATTCCAAATAAATAAAAAAAAACGGCCAATTTCATCAAGTTCAGTTAAAACTAACCATTAATTTAACTTCCAGTTAACAATATGTTTTGACAGCTATAACTTAGCATGCGATTACCATGCAAATGCATGTTTTTTTGTCAATAGTCTGCGAAGGATGTCGACCAATCATTAAAATGGCATCGATTTGTTTTTGCATATTGTTGCATGTTTTGGTGAAAATGCATATTTTTGCATATTTAGGTTTTAAATGCATATTTTGAAATTTTTCGGGTTTTTTTAGGTTCCATATTATAAAGTAAAGCTCAAAAACATTTTTTAAATATACAAAAAAAAAAAACTTAAAAAAAAATTTTTAAATCAATAAATAAATAAAGCTTTGCTTGAATTAGTAGATTTTAATAAAAGATCCTTATATTTTCAGCCGATGCAGCTCCTTATATGGTTAAGGCTTCCAATGGGCTTAAAATATTTTATACAAAACTGTTACTTGCTTGGCACATGGGTTATACCGAGTCGCTGCAGAATTCAATAACCATTTGTATTTTCCAATTGCGGATATATTGGTGAGTCAATAACTTATTAGGAGGGATTTAGTTCACTTTATAGTCGAGTCCAATTAATTGAATTGCAGAAAGTAAAATTAACAATGTGTTAGAAAGAATAGCCGGATAAATTAAAAAAAAAATCCAAAACGTTTTGCAGGAAAAATTAAGGATTTCAAAAAAAAAATTAAAATGTTTTTGATCTGATCGGGAATTAAAGTGGGATCTGAAAAAAAATTTGTTCAAACTGCATTGGCATTCTTCAAGTACCAGACAATGTTTTTCTTTTAATAAAACAGTACAAATTTATTCAAACAAACAAAATATAAATTTGTTATTTAAGTTTTTTTAAAAAGAAGTGGATCTCAACGTATGAAATATAAAATGGAATATTTTTTTAGACCTTTAAAACAGCAGTTGTATTTTGTAATTCGCTTAGCTAAAGCCTTTGAAAATACAAAATTTTAAAATTTTAGCGATGACATTAAAGCTAAAATTGCGGCGAATTAAGTTTAAAATTTAAAAATTTAAAAATTGCTTAATCAACTTTATAGATTTTTAGCGATGGAGATTAACCTTAAGCGAATTACAGAATACGGCTGCAGGATCATTTGGAAAATTTGTTCGATTTTAATTTCACTCGAATTCAAAGTCCAGAACTTGGCTGATTAATTATAATGGTTTTTTTTTTTAATAAAAAAATTACTTTTTGGTAAAAAAAAATTTACTTTAAAGTTAAAAAGAACGCATTTTTTTTTACAAAATATTGATTTCAAAATCAATATTACTCACAACAAAGCGTGTGAGTATGTCTTGCAAAAAAGGAAAAAAAATCTTAACTCACTTAATCAATGTCAAATTTAAACATTGTATTACATTTTTCCCTATAAATATACATTATAAATAAGGTAATATTTTTATTGCGATTTCTTTTTTCATTTTTACCTTCAAATTTAATAATATTTTTACACAACATTGATTTTCTATAGATTTCACCTGATATTCTATTTTTTGCTATGATTTTTTATCTCTACAAAAACAAAAAGTGTTAGTAAAACTATAATTCATCAATATACAATGTTTAGTAGAAATAAAGTTTTTTTGTTTTGTATTTTTCGTTAAAATATTTCAGCTATAAAAAATACAAAGTTGTATAAATGGGTGTAGGTTTGAAATCTGTGCAAGTATAGCAAGGTGCTATAATATCCCAGTAGGAAGTCTAGGGATCTAAATCGTCACTTTTATCGATTTTCTTAGTTACTTTTTGGTGACATGGTAAATGGAGTGTCTACACTTTTGTTTTTGACTTTGTTGGGTAGAGAAAGTTAGACTAGTGTAAAAATAAAAGTTTCAAATAATGGGATATTGATCGATTTCAAGCGAAGACTTCGTTCGCTTTTATAACACTTAAAACAAAAACAATATTTTATGATTTGTTTTTGTTTTAAATGTAAGTTAAGCGAACGAAGACTTTGTTTAGAAATAGAAATAGAAATAGAAATAGAAATAGAAATAGAAATAGAAATAGAAATAGAAATAGAAATAGAAATAGAAATAGAAATAGAAATAGAAATAGAAATAGAAATAGAAATAGAAATAGAAATAGAAATAGAAATAGAAATAGAAATAGAAATAGAAATAGAAATAGAAATAGAAATAGAAATAGAAATAGAAATAGAAATAGAAATAGAAATAGAAATAGAAATAGAAATAGAAATAGAAATAGAAATAGAAATAGAAATAGAAATAGAAATAGAAATAGAAATAGAAATAGAAATAGAAATAGAAATAGAAATAGAAATAGAAATAGAAATAGAAATAGAAATAGAAATAGAAATAGAAATAGAAATAGAAATAGAAATAGAAATAGAAATAGAAATAGAAATAGAAATAGAAATAGAAATAGAAATAGAAATAGAAATAGAAATAGAAATAGAAATAGAAATAGAAATAGAAATAGAAATAGAAATGGAAATAGAAATAGAAATAGAAATAGAAATAGAAATAGAAATAGAAATAGAAATAGAAATAGAAATAGAAATAGAAATAGAAATAGAAATAGAAATAGAAATAGAAATAGAAATAGAAATAGAAATAGAAATAGAAATAGAAATAGAAATAGAAAAAGAAATAGAAATAGAAATAGAAATAGAAATAGGAATAGGAATAGGAATAGAAATAGAAATAGAAATAGAAATAGAAATAGAAATAGAAATAGAAATAGAAATAGAAATAGAAATAGAAATAAAACACAAATTTTCGTTTAGAAATTGAAAAACAAAAATTGTTTTTTTTTTATTGTTGTTTCAATATATTTTCCCAAGCGAAAATTGTTCTTATATTTTGAAAAACAGGCAGTAAGTCTCTGATTCCATTGCTTTTATATGATGCCGTAAGGAGTTCCTATGCAATATGTATATCTAAGACCAATAGTGAATTATCCATGGCAAGTCTAGGTTAATAGTCCCCAAATGGTGGTCCATGGACCCCTAGGGGTTCGTAACAACCATCCTAGGGTTCCTCGTGAAGAGCCTCAAAAATTGTGTTTTAACACAAATATGTGTTTTTTGCAAGGGCTCCGTCGGCAAACAGGAATTTGGTGGGAACCCCTGGTCTAGTCTAATTTTTTCACTAATTAAAGCATTAATCAAAAATTAAATCAGTTTTAATTAAAAATTTAATCAAGTGAATTAAACGTTTAATCAAGTGAATTAAACGTTTAATCAAATGAATTACACGTTTAATCAAGTGAATTAAACGTTTAATTGATACAATTAATTTGTATACTGGTGCAAATTTAAATAATCTTTTAATAAATATCACAAATTTTTTAATTGAAATCTATTTTTATTTTTTCTGTGTGGTAACAAAGTCAATCACTAAATTTCCGCTATTGATATTTCCTACCGGGATGGTTTGAATTTTATAAAGTATATGTGTTCATATATTATAATAGTTTACTGTTGTATGGCTGTCTTGTTACATTATTGCTTGCAGAAAAGAAAACAAAAATTTTTTATTGTCTGAATTTTTTCTACTTCTCCATTATGATTGCAAACGATTTGTGATGCAATTGCTCATGAAATAACCCATACAGCCATTAAGTCTATAAAATATAATACAATGTGATAGATTGTTGTAATTTTATATTGTTTAAAGACTATTATGTACAATATCAACCTACTTTTCTAGACAATATGTTGCAGGAGAAAAATATGAAATAGTGTTAATTTTAATAAAACGTTATCATTTGTGAAGTGTTGAAAAGCTGGTGCAATTTTTAGTGTGGTATAATAAAAACAATATATATAATATAGTAAAGCCACTTTTTTACATAAAAGTCATACTAAAATAAGTTACAGTATAACCTTGGTAAACGCAACTCTCGATAATCGCAACCCCTTGATAATAACAGCACCAAAATTCTTAACATTTTGGTGACTCTGTTAACACAACTTTTCTAAAAAGAGAACCTTAATTAACGAAAGTTCACGAACAAAGTTTTATTCTCTGTCTCTTTCAGTTGGAATTTTTTATGAACGAATTGAATACTACAAAGGTACATGCACATTAGACTGGTCGCAATTTTTTTTTTTTTAAATTTAATTTTTTGCGCTGCTTAAAATATGAGGTTTGCTGTAAGAAATCATGATCTAATTTTTCAGGTCAATCCGACGGTGCCTAGCCGCGCCGGGTGGGGCCCAAAGTTCCCCATATTATAAAAAAAAACATCTTTTTTATCAGATCTTTATAGTTATACTAGTTGAAAAGCCGAAAATCAAAAATATGGCTTCGTTACGATCTTCCGCAGAGAAAGTACTTCAAGTGTGCCAAATTTCAGCTTCCTATGTCATCAGATGGCACCTGTCTCCCGTCGTTTGGGAAAAGAAAACCCTATCGCAGAGAAGCAAATTTCTAAAACCTTCCAAATAGAAAATGGGAATTATTTCCTTCCGAAGGTTACTTTATATTATATTCAGCATTTTTCATTTTTCGAATTTTATTCTATGAGCTAAATTTCAGTTATGTATTTTATAAAGCTTTTTTGTAAAAGTTATATTCCTTCAATTTTTCAGAAATGACTTTATACACTACCAGACTATTATATTGTAAATTTTTCTGAACATTCAATATACCTCATTGCTTTCCAAAGGAAGGCTAAGGTAAAATTTCAAAAGAAATTGCTGTAACTATAATTATTTTTATGGAAGCAAAAAAGTGAATTTTGTTTTCCATCAAACAAATATGGGACCATGACCAATCGACGCAGTATTTTTTCTGATAAAAATGATGCAAATAACGCATTTTCGACTTTTTGTCAGTTACAGCATTCTTTAATTCTTGCGACGATATGTATATTTTCTTTAGTTATAATACGTTTTGGGTTTTATTGGTTTTTCTTTAATTTAATTAAAAAAAATAAGTTTATTTTTAATCGAAAAAGACATAGACATTTTTTGTTCGGGTTTCGCAATGCCCTTAATGTCTATTGGTTTGCACTTTGTTACTAAATTGATACCTTTTCACCAAGGCACATTTAACAAGTTAAACTTGTTGCTTTCTTAATGTTGTGCTAACAATAAACTCCACATATTTAATAAAATAGTTTAACTGCACTGAGATGCCGATTTGAAAAAGAAATCTGTATCAACACTTGTATATATTTCTCTCTATAATCAAAACTAAAAATAGAAAACGTTAAACAACTGACTCAAAATAAAAGAGTACAGAAATTTTAAATGCAAATAGAAAGTCCATGTGCTTGTACATTTTGCTTTAAACTGGTTTAAACAATCAAAATATGTTTATAAAAGATGATTTTAGTAAGTTTTTTATTTTCAAGAATTATTTTCAATATCATGTTTTTTTAGTGAATGTCACGAATTTTAATCTATCAAGCCTACTGTATGTGTAAACATGTCATGATTTCATAATTCATTTCAAACCTCTCTAAATTGAAGCTTATTGAGAAAGATAAAGCTAATAGAAATCAATATACTCTCACGCTCTTGGTACATAAAAAGTATAAATAAAACTCGATAAATAAGAAGGTTTTAGCAATTTGCGTATACGTAATATTTTTAGAAATCTATATTAACTATACGCAACGTAATAGAAGCAAATAGAAATTTCATTGCAATAAATAAATACACTGCATCAGTGTTTCCAACGCTTTACTATTAATTATGGCGAAATTTTAAGTAAAAAATGGCTAAACATAAATTTGTTACAAAAACTCCATCAATATTATAAGAAAAACTTAAGCTATTTTCACACCTTTCAAATCCTATCATATCCTTTAAGTTTAGCAAGTGTTTGCCTAATGGTCGAAATTCGGCCATAATTTTTTTAATATGAAGAAAATATAGTTTATCTAACTGGTTTGCCTGTGTCGATTTATATATGTGTGGAGTGATTTTTTAGCTATTATCTTTTTGGCAAAACTGGTTTAAACAGCTGACGCATGTTTCGTGTTTTGTTTCACTGTCAAACATCTTCAGTTTAGTCTATAATTTAACCATGAATCGTCTTACAAACGAACAACGCTTGCAAATTATTGAATTTTATTATCAAAATGCGTGGTCTGGTTAGAAAGTTCATCGCGCGCTTCTTCCATTCTATGGTCAGTTTAATCGACCCACTGAAGCGGCTATTCGGGCTATTGTGACTAAATTTCGCACCAAATTTACATTGTTGGACAATAAACCGCCAACACGCTTACGTAGAGTGCGAAGTGAAGAAAATATATCAGCTGTACCGGTCATTGTTAATAATGACCATCAATTATCGATTCGTCGCCGTTCGCAGCAATTGGGCCTCTGTTACTCAACAACGTGGAAAATTTTGCAGAAGGATTTAGTTATGAAGCCTTTCAAAATACAGCTGGTACAAGAATTGAAGCCGAACGACCTACCGCATCGTAGAATTTTTGGAGAATGGGCTCTTGGAAAGTTGGCCGAAGATCCACTTTTTTATCGAAAAATTGTGTTCAGTGACGAAGCTCATTTTTGGCTCAATGGGTACGTTTATAATATATCAGAATTTTCGATTTTGTGGTGAAGATCAGCCAGAAGCATTGCAAGAGCTACCAATGCATCCAGACAAAGTCACACTTCGGTGCGGTTTGTGGGCTGGTGGCATCAATGGACCGTACTTCTTCAAAGATGATGCGAGTCGTAACGTAACTGTGAATGGTGAGCGCTACCGTGAGATGATATCCAATTTTTTTTTTTTTGCCCAAAATGCAAGAGCTTGACTTGCATGACCTGTGGTTTCAGCAAGACAGTGCCACATGCCACACAGCACGCTTAACAATGTACTTATTGAGAGGCGAGTTCGGTGAACATTTTATTTCACGCTCGGGACCGGTCAATTTGCCGCCTAGATCGTGCGATTTAACGCCTTTAGACTAGTGCTGGGATACTATCGAAATTTAATACTATCGATATTTATCGATAGCTCAGATTTCACTATCGATATATCGATATTACTATCGACTGAATGTTTGTACTTGTGCAGGAAAACTTTAATTTGTTTTATAAGGCTACAGTCCGTTGTTTTCATCACTTTATTGAATGTATGAGACGTGTGTATATACGCACGTTATTTTAGATGGTAGTTTTTAAAAAATTGATAAGTACCTTTCAGAAGGAACCGAAGTAACAGGGACTATAAGATATTCCATTGCAACTTTTAAAAAATTTTCTAAATTCTTAACCCAAAAAGGTAAATAATCTAACGGACTTATCCTCTAATGGTCGTTCATTGTTTTGTCCTATGCTTGCAATTGCATTTGGATTTGTATTTTTTTTTTTACAACATGACAAAAATATTTGACATTTCAGTCCCTATATAAATATGTAAAAATTTCGACTCAAATTAGCAGTAAAAAGCACTGCTAAGCAATCCATACCACTTGCCATTCTTGTTGCTTGTATTCATTGCTGTAATTCAGCGCGAACTAATAATAGCATGTAAAAATTTGCGGCGAAATACCGTGTGTGTATAGCTGCTGTTAGATGTCTTCATATCTGTATTTTAAATAATAAACATATCGATATTTATATTTTTCCTATCGATATTTTCGATATTTTAAGATTATCGAATATCGATAGTCTATCGATAGTTTCCCAGCACTACTTTATACTACTTTTGTGGGGTTATGTTAAAGCTCATGTCTATACACACATGCCCGCTTCAATTGACGCATTGGAAGACAACATTGAAGCATTTATTTATGAGATACCGGCCGAAATGTTGGAAAGAGTATGCCAAAATTGGACTAAGAGGATGGACCATTTGAGGCGCAGTCACGGGCAATATTTGCATGAAATAATCTTCATTTCAAATAAAGATTTCATGCATTTTTCTGAATTTTATGTGTTTTTTTAACTTTCCTATAGCTCTTAAAAATCACACCTTTTATATTGTCGAAAAATTCAAAAACCATATTTTTTTATTATTTGATGAATGGAAAAAAACAAATTTTTTATTTATTTATTTATGTGTTAGTAGCAAATTAGAACGCTTATTGCTCTGAAAGTATTGAACAGATTTAAATTAAATATATATTGTGCACTTCTGTAAGTAAATATCTTTCAGATGGTGTATATTTTGTTCAAATCAGTTGACATACAGAGGAGGAAAGTGTTCTTAACTGTTTTGCCTTTGCCGATTTAAATATAGATAGATTAAACAATTGTTTGATTATGCAAAACGTTTGCTAAATCAAGCATCATTTAAGAGTTCCTAAATAATATTATTGTGGTGTTACAAGTGTATTAATGTTAGTGTATTCCCTATAGCCCAAGGTTTGATTAGATAGCTGTCAGGGTTTCAGCTGTTTTGGAAGGCGTTCAAAGAAACAGCCAAATTATCGGAGTCTTGTAATTAAAAAGCTTAGGCAAGCTACTGCCGGATTAAGTTGATAATTTCAAGTCTGATTTATTTAAATTTGTATTGTCTTATATATCACTTTTGAGAATTTATCTTAACCTTTGTAACTTATGAAAATATATTCTTCTCTTTCAATACTATGAAGAATCATATTCACATTTCTATTTGACCAATCGTTGTAGAAATACACTCAAAGAGAAATGTGTCACTCAAATAGTTATTGAAAATTGAGTAATGTTATCGATACTTATATTTATTGATGTGTTTAACTTGCATGTACAATGTACAGGCATTGTGGGCTTGTGTGATACACTACATTATACAATTATCTTCTTACAAATAAAGTTAAGTTACCCAATATTTTTAAAAATAAAGCTAAAGTATGATCGATCAATTTACTGGTCACACTTTTTTCGATTTCTTCCTTTTTTCCTTTTACCTTATAAAAATTTATTTAATACAGTGAAATATGTTTAGTAATAATAAAATAAACATAAAGCTTAGTCTTGACGATATGTTGAATCAGCAAATGTATGCTTATACTCATATGCTTAAAAATAATAACAAATGTCTCTTTCAGCATATGCAATATGCTGGGTGTCTAGACGATATGCTGAAAATACTAAATTTTTCAAATTCATCATATGCTAGCAAATGATATTTCAACAAATAAGTTAGCATACAATTTTTGTTCCCCTCACGATATGTTGAATTTCGTATGTTGTTATGTATGTTGAGTAAAGAGAACATTTGTTTAAAAATTTCAAATAAATTTGACAATTCTCTTTTTTTATTATTTTAATTTTTTTATTTAAAATTTGTTATAAATTATCGCCTTTAGTGCAAAAATTAATAGTTTTATGTATGCATATTAATACTGAATAAGTATGAAAGATATATTGGGCTGGGTCAAATCCGCAAATACATATGTAGTTAAAATATATGAAGTGGATTGATCTAAAAATTATTTATAAAGCCTTACAGTTTTATAATTGGTTACAGTTCTACCGTTATGGAAAGTTATGGGCCGGCCAGCAGTATGTTTTTCATTTTGATACCCACACCACCATAGTGTCTGTTATACTTAAAAATATTGGTCCTATAACCATTTTATAGTATCCCGATCGACTCAATCACTATCTTGATATCTGTCCGGACGACTGGCTGGCTTCTTACTTTGTAGGTCGCAATTATTTAATAAAATTTGGTACATTGGTACTAAACATTTATTGTTATTGAAACAGGTGAGGAACGGTCCATAATTTCTCAAAGATACTAACTACTTTTCAGATAAGAATCTTTGTGTCAAAAAAACATTTTTTTTATCTTGGTATTAAGATCAAACTTTATATTCTAAATCTATAGCTCCTATACAATTATCACTTACAAAAATATTACCAATATTACCAATAACATCCTTAAAAATTTTAGTATTTATACAAATTTTAGCGACTATAACCTTATTTGTTTTATCGGGTCCATGATTGCCCATAAGTCCCAAATAAGGTACACGTTCAAATATTTATCTGTATATTCTGTGGTCGGACTTAACCGACTCATTAATCATATATAACATAATTTGACCAAATTTGAATAAACTATCATGATTTGTATCAGTTTAGCCGTATTAACGGGATTTTTGGGTCGATAATTACAAAATTCGGTTGAGTAATTTAAATATTAAAAAACATAAACTGGACCAAATTTCAATACAGTTACAGTTTTGCCACTAAAGTCATAAAAAAAAGTGAAAATTGAAATGCTCGAATGGAGCATATGGTAAATTGTGGGCCGATCTTCTCCAAATTTAGTTGTGTGATTTCTAGCTTTATGAAACTATGGCATATACAATTCTGCTATAATAGCGTTATTCGGAACCTCTTAGGTATGCTAAAGTATATCCGAGAATGGGTTTTACATGCGGCCTATGGTAAATTATAGACCGTTCATCGTAGTGTAAAATCTAGTCATAGGAAACGAGTTCTTTTGTAAATAACAATCGGTTCAGTTTGACATCAATTTTTGTTAATTTCTTTAATAGAAATTTTCAAGGTGGAGGGGTTTAATGAAGAAAATTAACTCAGCTGAGCAAAGCCGGTGCTTGATATACCATAAAATTAAGAACCCTTATGTCAAGTCGGAAAGCAACATAAAAGAACAATTTTATTTAGCAAAGCCGGTATTTGCAAACTATAATTAAATAAAACATAGAGTATATAAACTATTACGACATGTATACTCATAACTCTATATTAAACAAACGATTAATTATAATATAATTTATTAACTTTTATAACTTGATGCGTTCCCTATAAAATTTTATATGTAAAAAATACCTTTATATCGATAACATTTTCAGATTAGAGCCATTTTGATAAAATGCATTAGTAAAGTAAAATATTTTTTTTAAATTGGTTCTTAATGGGTTAATAATTCGGCATGTTTGATATACCATGTGAAAGGTATTTGGAAACACCCTTCAGCGATACCCATATTGCTGTGATCCAATTTAAGCTTCAAGAAATATTGGTTAAGAATTGATCAACTTTTATGGGCTATAACTCTAAAACAAAGTTCTTCGGCAAACATTTCTATTTTCAAAGCACTTATAAATGCAATTTTTTATTCCTTGTTTGCCGATGAGCTAGAAATCTGGATAAGTTCCGGGGTTATGTAAAAAATTAATCAAGTTATTTAAAGAATGCCAATTTTTATATTATTCATATGCTACCAAATTTGCTGTATGCTGAAAAGCTTGCATACGACTTTCAACAAATAACATATTTGTCAATATACGTAAAATATTTGTTGAAAAGCAAAAAATATTGTGTCTAGACGATATGCAATAATTGAGAACAAAAGTTTGCTGACATCGTTAACAAATGCCTGTCATATGTTGGTAAGCATACGTTTGTTGAAAAAATTTGGTGTCTATACGATATGTTGGCACTGAAAGCTAATTTTTCAACATAAATTTGCTGATTCAACATATCGTGTAGACTTAGCTTAAGAAATCTGTATCAAAGTTATTTTTAAAAATACAAAATTTTGAATAAATAAGATTTTATTTGTTGTGCTTAATTAATTTTTTCTTAATAAAAGCACTGAAATTTATTCTTGGAGGAAAATCAAGTTTCTATGCGCATTTCACTGGTTGCCAAGGACAGAGTATCAGGAAACATTCTCCCAAAAAATTTTAGAAAAATCCAAGGATATAAGCAAACAAAACTGCAGAGTGAAAGAAAATTGCAAACACTTAAAAATTCTTATTTGCAACGATATCAAAGCTTAAACAAAATACTAACAATAAACAGTTTGCTTATCTTTTCTTATATTCCCCACTATAATTGGTTGGAATTCTTCCAACATTAATTGTAGTTGTAAGTATCATCATATATATTATTTCTAAAACACTTTTTTTTTTGTCGGTTGCAAACATCTCCCATACCACCGCATCAAATTTAATGAATGATATCTCATTTTAAAGCTTATTTCTAACACTAATGACGAAAAATAATTAGAAATTGAAAAATTAATATTTTCATTGATAAAAATTACGGTGCGAAATATTCGCACGGGTCATCTAGTATATATTATTTCCAAAGCACTTTTTTTTGTCGGTTGCAAATATCTCCCATACCACCGCATCAAATTTAATGAATGATATCTCATTTTAAAGCTTATTTCTAACACTAATGACGAAAAATAATTAGAAATTGAAAAATTTATATTTTCATTGATAAAAATTACGGTGCGAAATATTCGCACGGGTCATCTAGTATATATTATTTCCAAAGCACTTTTTTTTGTCGGTTGCAAATATCTCCCATACCACCGCATCAAATTTAATGAATGATATCTCATTTTAAAGCTTATTTCTAACACTAATGACGAAAAATAATTAGAAATTGAAAAATTAATATTTTTATTGATAAAAATTACGGTGCGAAATATTCGCACGGGTCATCTAGTATATATTATTTCTAAAACACTTTTTTTTGTCGGTTGCAAACATCTCCCATACCACCGCATCAAATTTAATGAATGATATCTCATTTGAAAGCTTATTTCTAACACTAATGACGAAAAATAATTAGAAATTGAAAAATTCATATTTTCATTGATAAAAATGATATTTTACAATGTATTGAAGTTACTAAAATTTCTATTAATTATTTTCATTTTATGTTACAAAAATGACAACTAACGGTGCGAAATATTCGCACGGGTCATCTAGTGTTAAGAAAAAACAAAATAAAAACAAAAACAACTTGCTTTTAAATTTATTAAATTTCATATTGTAAGTCTGTATTGTTTATGTGTAACATAATAGTACTTATTTTATTGTTTCAATAATTTTCAAATAGACAATGCCTTGAAAAAGTCAACAAACAACCGACGAAACGTCGGGAACAAAATATTGTAATTTAAAATTTAATTTTATTTACATTGAAGAAATTTAGGCCCTAATAGCTTGATAAAAATAATATTCATAAATTCATCACTCTGGCCAAAGGACCAACTACAACAATAACTTGCTTTTTTTGTTTTCGCAAGAAAATCAAAATAAAGCAAGTTGCCAGCTTAGTTTTTTTAAGATATGCACTTGCATATTTACTATCATAGTAGTTTTTTGGGAATACAAAATTTTTAATTAATAAGATTTTGTTTGTCGTATCTTAACCCCCCAACAATAAATAAAAATGTAATCAAGTGAACTAAACGTTTTATCAAGTGAGTTAAACGTTTAAATGATTTGATTAATGGTGCAAATTAAATTAATTTTTAAATAATTTAAAACCTTTTTTTAATTAAAATCAATATAAAGAACAATTGTGATTTTAAGTTGAACTGTTAATTTTTAATTTTTGATATTTCTAGTTAGGCTTGAGGTCATCAAATTTAATTTTCATTTAATATACTCAAGCATAACTAACAATGTCAAAAATTAAAATCAATTTTCAATTTTTTTTTTTTCTGTATAAAATTTTATTTATTTATTTTTATTTATTTATTTATTTATTTATTAAGTTTGCAATTTCGGATACAACAAGATATAATATCTTATAATTTACAGTATCAGAATCCGGAAGTTATATCAATAAAAAATATCATAGGTTTAAACATTATGTTGATAAAAAATTATAATAATATGAAATTTAATAATTTAATTATTTAAGATAGAGGGAAAAAAGAAACATTAAATAAAAAATAGATGAAAAAGAAACATAAGAAAAAATACTGTGAGATGTTCATAGAAGTTACTACTGTTTTGCAGCAGATTAAGTTTGGTAAAAATGTTGAAGTAATTGTTTGAATTTATTTGCGTTGCCAATAGTACGAAAGTTTGAGGGAAGTTGGTTCCAGAGACGGATAGTTAATATAAAAAAGTGTCTTTCAGATGCCGTGTCTCGATGTCGAATTTGCATGATACCATTTCCCCTTGCAGACCTCATAAATATTAAGCGATCATGAAGATATTTCGGTTGTTCCGTTGTTACAATTTTATGTAGGAAAACAAGGTTTTTTATCTTTAAGTAAAGGTGACATTAAATATGCGACTGAAGTATTGAGAAACATGATCAAATCTCCTCAAGGAGAATATGTAACGTACAATGTTGTTGAACGTTGTGTTTAGTTTAGCAGTGTCTTTTGAGTTACAACCGCAAAAGATTTCTGATGAATACATCAAAGCTGGTAGTTAGTATGTTTTAGCCAGGAGTAGTCTTATTTTTAAAGGTGTGCAATACTGTGTTGCCCATAAACACCTTAACATACTATACACTCTTCCACATGATTGGTTGATGTGATCTGACCAAGTGAGTGTGCTGTTGAAAACCACACCAAGATTTCTTGCAGACTTAACAATATCAATTTTTGCTACCACCCAGGAAAACATCAATTCTTGACGCGATTTTGACTGAGTTTTTGCAAATTATAATACATTTTGACTTTTCCGGGTTAATTCGTAAACCGTTTGCAGTCGCCCAGAGGAATATATTATTTAGATCAGTGTTAAGATTTTTAACACTAGTGAAGATGGATGCTTTGCAGCTATCCAGGTAGAGCTGTATATCATCAGCATACATCTGCATTCTTGAATATTTTAACTGTTTTGGTATATCATTAGCATAGATCGAGTACAGTAATGGTCCCAGTATGGAACCCTGCGGAACACCTCTAGTCACGCGAAGAGGATTAGAGAGAAGGCCTTTATTAGAGACGTATTGCCATCTATCAGTTAAATATGTTGACATCAATCTAACGGCAGTTGTGGAGAAATTGAACATATTAGATAATTTGAAACCCAGTATAGAGTGGTGAACCGTATCAAAGGCCTTTGAATGATCGAGCAAGACTAAAAATGAAATTCTCCCATCATCTAAGTTGCTTCTTATGGCTTCGATTACATCAGTTAGGGCGGTTAAACAGCTATGCTGAGATCTAAAACCTGACTGACGATCCGTTAATAAACTGTACTGATTTATATATTCAACAATTTGTTTATGTATAAGTCGTTCAAAAACTTTTGAAATGTATGGTAATATGGATATCGGGCGGTATTCATTGTTTGTTTTTGGTACTGGAATGATTTTGGCATACTTCCATTCCGTCGGAAAGGTACTTGTGGTTGTAATTGTGTTATAGAGATGTTTGATAGGGTGTATTATCCCTGGTGGTATAAGCTTTATGAACCTTGGGTTAATATCATCCAGACCGATTGCGTTTGATTTGACTTAATAAAATTTATTTTATTTGGATAAAATTTATTTTTTTATGCTTAAAATCATTTGCGTAACCTTATAAAGAAAAGCTCAACGTAACACCCCAACTAATGCAGTATTTATAATATTTTTTGAACTAACATTTTTAAAAACTTAAATGATGTTTGGCTAAATAAATATGACTGATAGCTAAACTAACTATTCATGGCTAGAAGAGATGAAAATCGGCTAAATCAAGCTCTTAAATGGTTAAACTGGCAACACCTGCCTACATTTTCACATGCAAGTAAATACTTGCAGGTATAGTGTACGTACTAGAGAGATTGATTATGCGGCTTTTTTAAAAAACTATTTTTCGAATAGTCCAAATAGTTGCTCTCAGCGTTAAAAAAACTGCAAACAATATTATCTTTAAGCCGTGCTTACATTGTATTTAAATATGCCCTGTAGTTTCAGAGATATCGTTAAATTGTTGATGGAAAAATAGGAAAATTTTGAAAATAGCCCAGCTTTTTCATCTTTAAAAATTCTTTAAAATTTTGTTCTTTAAAAATTCATAAAAAATAAAGACGCGACAAAAATCAAAGTTTTGGTCAGAAAACATTTAGCTTAACATAATTTCAAGTGAAATGAGTTTTGTTTCATTAAAATCGGTGCACAACTTTCGATTTGATTCACAATTTACTGAGAAAACTGAATATCGATTTTCATACAAAAAGGAAAAACCCAGCCAGCAAAATAATCCGACATCGTTCAGATATCTGAGAAAAAAGTCGACAAAAAAGTCGGAATCGTATACGAATTCTGTCAGATTTCTGACCAAAAAACGTATGAAGTGGTTGACACGAATTCTGACAGACATGTCGTGGGAAATTTTGATTTTTTGTCGGCATTTCTGATAGATATCTGACAGAAATCTAATGAAAAAGGCATGGGAAATTTTTTAGCCGGCATTCTTATTGTTTTCTGATAGATAGCTGATCGACTTATCGCACAGACTTCTTACAGAAATCTAAGGGATGTCTTGTAGAAATTTGATCAAAAGTTAAACGAGATTTTTATAGATTGTTTTTCTTTTTATTAAGTTTTTTCAATCCTATCCAATAAAGGGACGTACTTTGATGCATAGTACAGCTGTTCTTTGTTACATACATAAATAAAATTAATTTTCTTTAAATTTACTTCTTTTAAGTCTTTATTGCGCTTTTCATCTTTTCTTGGATAAGTTGAAAAATTATTTTGTCGATGCCATTCAAGGAGTAGTAGTAGTAGTAGTAAAAAGTACCGATAGACACATCTTTATGAATTCCGTCAGAAATCTATTAGACATATCAGTTGATAAATTCCCCCCGATATATCCATGCGAAATCGACCAGAAAGCGGTCAGACAGCAGGCATATTCAGTGTCTGACAGAAATCTGTACGAAGTCTCTAAGAATGAAGTCAGACATTTGCAAGAAATGTCTGATTCAGACAACTTCGGAGTATTTTGCTGACTGGGAACTTCATGACACACACATATTTATGTGTTTTTTTTTGTATGAAAATCGGTATTCGGTGTTGTGCACCGATTTTACTGAAACAAAACTCATTTCACTTGAAATTATGTTAAGCTAAATGTTTTTAGACCAAAACTTCGATTTTTGTCGCGTCTTTATTTTTTATAAATTTTTAAAGAGCCAAACATTTGGTTTTTTTCAAAATTTTCCTAGTTTTTCTTAAAAAATTTAACGATATCTCTGAAACTACAGGGCATATTTAAAAACAATGTAAGCACGGCTTAAAGATAATGTTATTGCCGAGTTTCGGTTTTCTTTTAACTGAATATGGTACCGTTTTCAAGTTTTTCCAATATATGTAGTGAAAGTGCCTTAATTTTGGACATAACGGTATATCTCACGAACTAGAGCTGATAGAGAAAAATGGAGATTAGATTTGAAATCAGCGACTTCGAATAATTAAAAATTTGCAATCAAATTTCAGAGCGCAAACTTACTGCTCCGCAGTGTTATTAATTTTTCCGGAGTAGTTGAATGTAGTTGTATAGTAGCATAAAATTATGCTTGAACTGTTAAAGATTTTTAGTGAGTTAACGGGCATTCCGCCCTCGGCAATTCAAGAGGCTAATATCTTAGCCAATAAATAAGTTATTGGAAGCGTATTTTAGTAATTGTAATACCAAAATAACCGGTTTATTCGATATTCGAAAAATTACCGTTTAAAAATAACCGGCTGAATCAAAACTAAAAAATTCGGTTAAAATCGGTCGAATAATAACCGTCACGTACTAACTATCATCGAATAAATCGGAGAAATAGCCGATTTGCTGAGAGTACGATACATGTGTTTATAAAAAGTGCGAGTGTATGGAGTTTATTTAACATCTGTAAACAACAGCTAAACTTAACAGAAGATAAAAATTACTTTAACTGTCTGAAACTTTAAATGTTTAAAATTCTAAATTAAAAAATTGTATATCTTACATCAATTTAACAAATAATTTACATTCAGAAATTAACATAACGTTCGAAATAGTTATTCATAAACTTCTCATTAACATTTCAGAAATTTACATATTTACAAATTCACAAAATTTATTGCAAAACATAAAGAATCCTGCACATAAAAGCTTCTTAATTACAAATACATAATTAAGCAATTCTATGATATATTTGCAAATGCATTTTGGTGATGCATCATCACTTAAAGATACATCATCAAATATCAATATACAATGACACTTCAGTTAATTACAATCATGACATGGACACATTTTAAATTATAAAAGGCAAATCGACAAATGCAAATTATATGAATAGAACTTGAAATTCTTTGCACAATTTTATAATCTCTTTTTTTTGTTGGTTTTTTTTTTTTGAAAAATGAAAAATAAAAAATTCCTTACGCAAATGCATTAAATTTCACTAGCAATTTCCTTGATTATTCAGTCAAACACAACCAATGGTTTGTGTATGGAAAATTGATTGGAAATGAAATTATACCACAACTCACAAGATGAAAGGGAAACTGCAAAAGAGGCAAAAAAAAAAAAAAAACACAAGGCCTCTGCATACCGGATGATCATTGGACTTATGTTTGTATGTATGTACACATATGGCTTATTGCCAGGCAGACAGTCGGGCATACTGCCTCTTAAGCAGCAGGTACGGCCAACTACATCCTCACATATCTATTTATATGCAAATGTAGCAATAGCAAAAGAAACAAACTAGAAATCATTAATGCACACTGCCAGCTGCCTGTTGTCTCCGCAGCTGCGTTTTAACAACTTGAATGCAAAAATACATTATACATACATACACACATTCATACTTACTACCTGCCATCCAACCATCATCTATCTATCCTTCTAACAAATGAATAATGCAATAAGTAAGATTAGCCAGTGCAGGAGCAATATATTGCTGAGCTCTTAATCTAAAATAAACTTAAATTGCTTTGAATTCAATTTTAAAGTTTTTCCTGACTTTTCCTTTAATAAAAACATTTTTATAAATCCTGCCAAAATATTTAATTATTTTTTTTGGAAAAATGTTTCCCAACTACACTTTACGTAAATGACCTTCATTTACGTAAAACACATTCTATTTGGTTTCTTTTATTTTCTTCTATTTTATTTGACTTGTGCTGACATCTTTTTACATTTTACAAGGGGTTAGAATTTGTATTAGTTTTTGTTTCAAACAACAAAACTTTCCTTGTCATTACTTTAGTAAAAATTAAAAGTTTTTACCCCTGTTCTGAAGCTCTGAAGGTTGCCTTTTAGCTCTTCTAGTGCATTCGTTCTGTCGTAAACTCTATACAATTGAGACAAGTTGGCAAACTCATTAAAAATGTCTAAAGAAAAAGTTTTTTTTTTTTTTTTGTGTAGAATAAGGAATTAAGAAAAAAGTAAATTTAAAACAAATAAATAAATGAAAAGCTTTTGGTAAAGATTTGTTTGAATAAAAGAATTTTCGAATTTGTGTCATAAAAAATTTCAAAAACAAAAAAAGGAGATTTTGAAAAATTAATAAACAAAATGCACATGGGAGCCTTAACAGTAGAAGCGCTATCGTTATACTTTTTTATTATCTGTAATGCTAGAAATACAACTGGGAATAACGAAGAATTATTCGCAGCGAATATTTGTCGTTAGAGATGGCACATTGGTGTATTTGAATATGCACACAATCATCTTGCGTAACGAACTCTGCGATGGGTTAATTTATATTTCTTATAGAGACGGCCGACGAATAAACTAAGACAGGGTGACCATGTTTGGTTTTAGTTTATAAGTTTTTTAGTAAATATAGTTACTTTTTACTTCAACTTTCGGTTTTTGTATTCTAAAACATTTAAAATTAGTATATGTGTACAAAGGAGTAAAGAAGCTATAAAGATAGACTTAAGTTGATTTGTTGTTAATGTATTTTAAGTACTATTTTTTAATATGGTCACACTATTTCTCTCTCTCTCTCTCGCTCTCTCTCTTTCTTTCCCTCTCTCTCCCTCTCTCTCTCTCTCTCTCTCTTTGTTAAAACATCAAACAACTTTCTTAATTAGCGAAAGCGTCGTTCGTCACAGTTGTGTTCCCACACGCAAAAAACATGGTTGTGGTAAACATATTATGATAAGATTCATGATTATTGAATCATATTATGACCCAATACATATACATATTCGTAATACATCAAAATATATTTCCCTTAATCATATTATTATCATATATATTTATTAAGTTGTTAGAAAAATAATTATTTTTCAGTCAACAATACTCAAATTTATAATTGCGATAAACATTGATATGTTTACAGTTAATATAATATTGCTGGGGGTCTACTCTCTATTACGATGCGAAAGTTTAACGCCAACTTGGTGCTCTCTATCAATTTCGCAAAATTTTCTGAAAATGAAGCAATAAAAATTAAAGATGGCGCGGATTTACAGTAGAGAAATGCCAAAGTGTGTAAAAATATTTAAAATTGGAAAATTTAAATAAAATAAATAGATGATATACGAAAGAAAAAAATTAAAAGATGCGAAAGACATATGCGCAAACGTATTAAAGAGTACCAATCGCTAGATTTGCTACAATTTTCTTTCGCATCGCAATAGATAGTAGTCCCCCTGATATTAAATAAAAATAACAATTATTTGGGTACGAAAACAATATATTTTAACAATTACATAGTATAGTTGTCGCAACCATGGTTAGGTTAGGTTAGGTTAGGTTAGGCTAGGTTAGGTTAGGTTAAATGGGTAGCCGTCACGACGACGACTCACTTGGGTCCTTATAGCGGTGCCTTTGTGATACCCCTAGCCAGTGACAAGAGTCAGCCAGTATTCACCAGACTATTCCCCAGAGGTCACTGCAATCTCGAACCAACCCGATTCCCTGCAGAACAAGGAGATCGATTTCAGTCCCGCATTGGACAAATCGTCCAGACATAGCAATTCCAGTCTCCCAAAATGCCTAAACCTAATGCCCACAGACCAGGGCATTGGCAGAGAAAGTGAAACACCGTCTCCTCCTCATCATGACAACTCCTACAGTAGTCATTATACGCAAGACCCATCCTCTTAGCATGAGTCCCTATCACCCAGTGACCCGTGATGATCGATAGATATCACGGTCCTCATACGGTCCCTGCCGAGACCGAGTAGTACGCGCGTTCTCGCCGCGTCATAGCCAGGCCATAGGGGGGGGGGGGGGGGCACCCACTAAGTGTTGGCTGAAAGTAAACAAAAATGGGTTAGTTTGGCTAGTAAAGCCATCTGTATTTGAAATATCAATTTGTCATGTCTTTGTTTTGCCAAGAAATTAAATATAGTAAATGAATAAATAAACGAGCTTCAAGTTATTTGAAGGATGTGTTTAAATGGGTTTTCTGCCATCTAAAGTTCTTTCCTAGGAACAAAATTCCGGTTTGTAAAGCGTTTGCTGCGTTTAAAATCTTTGGCCGAGTGAGATACATGTCGTTCCGGAGCGCTGATCCACTTGTCGTAGTATCGAAGGTCGTTACTTTCGGTGTTTCTGGTGTTTCTGGTGTTAAACATATATTTATTTGTTCTCTAAGTAACCAAAGCAACCTAAGGATTTCTTACTTTTTTTTTTTTTTTTTTTTTTTTGTCATTATTTTTTTATTGAATCTTCATATATTAAATATGAACTAACAATAATTAATCAAATCTTAACCTAATACGTTATTTTATCTCCTGCCAGTGCCAGACAAAATTTTCTTCATCACGGGTTATGTTCACTTTTATAGGTGTTTATCGCTCATCTAATTGGGTAAGTGCTGCAGTGTCTCTTCTTCTTAAGCGAGTGTGGCCGCCATGATTTAAAATATTTCGAGCTAGTGGATTTGGGTGTTGTTCAAGCCTTTTTAAATATTTTATTGCATATTTTGTAATCATAGATTTCACTAATGGCACATTGAGATCCTTATGAATGTTTGAGTTTTTAACATACCAGGGAGCGGCTGTGATTATTCGAAGAAGTTTATTTTGGCGCCTTTGAATTTTGTCGATATTAGAGGCCGAGGCAGTGCCCCATAGTTGAATACCGTAGCACCAGATAGGCTTTAAGATAGAGTTGTAAAGTAGAAGCTTGCAATCGAGACTAAGGACAGAATTTCTTCCAATAAGCCAATGAATTTGAATGGCTTTTAGTTTCATTTGAGTTAATTTTGCCTCTATATGGCATTTCCACGTTAATCGCCGATCCAGATGTATACCGAGATATTTAACATGCGAATGTTGAGGAATTATTTGATTATTGATTGTAATAGGGGGGCAAGATTCCCGGCGCAAAGTGAATGTTATATGTACACATTTTTGCTCATTGACCATTATCCTCCATTGTCTTAACCATATTTCTAGTTGAAATATATGATGCTGTAAGTAACGCGATGCTTCATAACGATTTTCGTGGACGCTTAGAAAAGCTGTATCGTCTGCAAATGTTGAAGTTTGTGTGTAGTTGCTTGTTGGCATGTCCGAAGTATAAATTAAGTATAATAGGGGGCCCAGGATGCTGCCTTGTGGGACTCCAGCGGCAATGGGCTGAGGTGAACTTAAGAAATTTCCTTCTTTAATAATAAATTGACGACCGACTAAGTAGCTTTCTAGCAGCTTGTGTGTGTTTGCTGGTAAATTTTGCTTCAATTTGTGTAATAAGCCTTCATGCCAGACTTTGTCAAAAGCTTGCGAAACATCGATGAAGAGTGTTGAGCAATATTTCTTTTCTTCAAATGCTTTTCTTATGACATTTACTATTCGATGAGTCTGCTCGATTGTGCTGTGTTTTCTTCTAAATCCGAACTGATGGTTTGGAATACATCTATTTTCACTTAAAATTGGTGTTAATTTTGAAACTAATAATTTCTCAAACAGCTTTGACATATTTGATAATAAGCTAATAGGTCTATAAGACTCAACTTTTGTGTGATCCTTTCCAGGTTTAGGTATCATGGTGACTAAGGAGACCTTCCACTTTTGAGGATAGTATTCAAGGCGTAAAATAGCATTAAAAATAAAAAGAATAATTTTCTTTGCTATGCGAGGTAGCTCCAAAAGCATTTTATTACTGATTTTATCAATACCAGGTGCCTTCTTAGTGTTTAAGTCACAAATAGCCTTTTCGATTTCTCTTATCTCAAATCTGAGGGGAATAGCTGCTCTAGCATCAACAGGTGGTAACTCGACCGCAATATTGTGAGATATATTTGGTGTAAATACGTTTTTCAAATGATTTACAAACAGGTTTCCTTTTTCATTATCATTTCTTGCCCAACTACCATTCAAGTTTCTTAATGGTAGCTTAGATATTACTGGCCTTTTTAGATTTCTAGCTGCACGCCATAATGAGTAGTCAGATTGTGGAGTTGCATCAAGTTCCTTAAGATATTTTTCTAGAGAAGCCGTTTTCTGATTCTGTAGCAACTTTCTTAGCCTTTTTGTGCATTCTTTTAATAAAATCTTAAGTTGCGGGGATCTGTAAAGTTGCCACTCTCTTCGAACTCTCCTTTTTTCAGTCAAGAGCCGCTCGACATCTGAAGAACATATTTTATTATTTTTAATTTTTTTGGGGGTAACGCTGGAGTGTTGAACAGCTAGTTTAAGATAACTGTCAAAGTTAACAAGAGAGAGATCCACATTCTCCGGTGTACTAAGCGGAATATTTTCTGTGCAATGGGCACTGAGAAATTTTTTATATTTTAACCAATTTATTTGTGTGGCTGGCGTCGCTAAGTAACCTGACGGAAATACAATTCTATTTGGGTTCGATATAGTAACAATTGTAGGTGTGTGGTCGGATGATAATTCTAAGGAAGCTTCAACATGAATCGTTTCTGTGGGGATGTTTTTAACCACGCCAAAGTCGATAACATCTGGAATTTTTTGCTGATCAGTAGGCCAATATGTTGGTTGCCCGCTCGCGACCACATTTAAACCCATTTTAGAGATTGTGTTAAACAAAACACGACCTTTTGGTGTTATAAGTCGTGACCCCCAGAAGGTATGTTTAGCGTTATAATCGCCAGCGGCCAGAAAACAGGGTCCTAATGATTTAAAATATTTATAATATTGGCCTTCTGATATGGAAAATCTAGGTGGAGAGTATAAAGAAGAAATTACTATGTTTCGATTTAGCTCCTCAACACAAATAGTCGTTGCTTGCAGATAGTCTTCACGGTGATCACACATAATGTAGTGTTTGACTCGAGTTTTTATTAAGATGGCAGAACCTCCACAAGCTCTATCTCGAGGGTCCTTGGTATCATATAGTATATAACCATTGATTTTAAACGTATTTCTTGAGGTCAAATGAGTTTCAGAAATCATCATGACATCAATTTGTTTATTTTTAAGAAAGTATTCTAATTCATTTTTATGTTGGCGGATGCCGTTTGCGTTCCAAAAACAAATTTTTAAACAGTTCATGGTTTGTTAAGTACAGCTTGCAATAACATCGATTGCATTCTTAATAAATTTTTCTTACTTAATAAAGGTTTTAAAACTAAAGAGTATTTTCTTTTAAAGGAACCTTAATATTTCTTTAAATGTCAATGGCGGTGAGTATTAACCGGCAAAGCCCTCTGAAGAGATTGAGTGGTTACAATCGAAACATGTTAGGGCAACCTGTCGGTGAAAACCTGGGTTCGATTCCCAGTTCAGTCAAGAATGAAAAATTTCAATGAGTCTTAATTAATTTCATGTTGTAAAATTCTTTTTTTTTTTTTATTAAAAAAATTTGATGAAAATTAAATTTGATGAACTTTAACCTGATTAAAAATAAAAATTTTGGATTAAAATTGTTCTACTTTGCTAAAAGATTTTTCTTCAACAGGGCTACTTTTAAACGGCATGTGTTTACGGGTAAATTCAGCTTCAATTTATGTATTAAGCCTTCATGCTAGACTTTATTGAAAGCTTGAGAAACATCAATGAAGAGTGCTTAGCACTACTAACTTTCTTCAAAGGCTTTTCTTATGGCGTTTACTTGTTAACGCGTTTGTTAAATTGTGCCAAGGCTCGAAGTGTTGATTTTTTCTTTAAAGATGATTGATAAGATACACCACTCTATTAAAGATGTAGAGACTTTTCACCCAAGAAACTGTTGTACTAAAAACAGTTTGCTTATTTTGATATAAAAACTAAATCTAAGAATTACTTATTTCTTATAAAAGAAAAACCCCCAAAAGGCTTAAATAAAATCAAAAGCTTTTAAAAACCCCCAACTACTTAAATATTCGTTAACATTTAATATTTAACATTTTGCAAACATTAAACAAACGTCAACGAAAACAAGAACTACAAACTATTATCAAAAATATATTTTAATAAAATCCTTTAAATACCTTTCGGAATCACAACGATAGACAGACAATATACGCATCAGCAATTTTGAACACAAGCACACATTACCAAAAAAAAAAGATATAAAAAGAACTTTTACATTTAATAATTGAGTTATTTTACAGGGGGCCAAAAGGAATTGTGGGAAAAGAAGGAAAGCATTCAAAAACACGCTCCGATATGTCTCTAGAAGTGTAAATGTGACTTGTCTCTTAAGTTTGAAGTTTGCAGAAAAACCTCATCTGCAACTCCATTATGGTTTTATTATTAATACAAAGCAATTTGTTTGTGAGTGTGAAAGGTGTGTGTGTGTGTATGCGTGTGTGTATGTGAGCAACTGTTTTTGGTTGTAAGAGAATGTGTCGAAACGTGTGTGTTTGCTTAAGCGGAAGGAAGTGTTAAAGGTGTAAGTAAATGTGTGCTTAAGTGTTCATGTGTGCAAGTAAGTTTGTATTGTAGTTTTGACGTTATGCTAGATTTACATATTTAATTATGTTTTCTAAGTAAAATGTTAAATGTGATCTAATTATACCTTTGATGTGTAATAAATGCATAACATTTCATAAGCACTGAAGAATATGTATGATGATCAACTAAAGCACTAAAGGCATTTACTAAAAACTCAACATACAGACATTAATACTAATACATAGCAGAATTCGATGTATGTAAAGGGTGTGTTTTTAGACATACAGAATTTTCGATAGGGATAAGTGAAGAACTAGCTGTCATACTAATGACGAGTATTTGACATTATTTTCAGTAAATTTTGGTCAATCCCAAAGATGAAAACCAGAACAACGTTGACAAATCGTGATATTTTTTTTCCAAAATTCGCGCTCAGTTCTTCAGTATATTTTGGCTCTGTTCTCTGTGCGTAATTCTTTATCTGAACAGCTAATACGCAGTAATATCGATCGATTCCTGACCACATTTACTTTATTGGATTATATTCATCCAAATCCAGCCCGTTTCGTGCGTACAGAAGCATTAATCGCCGTTGTAGACGTGATTGTTACAAAGAACTCGAATTTATCGATCCGACGCCATTCTCAGGAGCTCGGCCTCTGCCTGTTTTCTACTTGAAAAATTTTGAGGAAAGATTCTGGCCTTAATCCATATAAGAATCAACAAGTGCAAGAATTAAAGTCAGTGAACCATCAATTGCCTCGTGTAGTCGGTGAATCAACTGAAAAATTGAACCAGATTTTTGTCGTCTTTATCGATATGGCACATTTTGGCTTTACGGGTATTTAAATAATCAGAATTTTCGTTTTTGGAGAGAGCACAATCATAATGAGTCCCGTCAAGGGCGAACGCAGCAGGTAAAATATTTGTGATTTTTTTAATCCTCATGTCATTGCAAATCACTTGGAGGAGAAAATACTTGCGCCCGGCCGAAGGCCTGCTATGCAGAGAAGCTTTAGTTAGCGAAGCTGGTCTTTGTTATACCAGAGAACTGCAAAATCCACTATTTTTGTTGATTTAATCATACGCTTTAATTTACATTAACTCTATGCCTGCAATCAAAGTTCAATGTTGGTAATTTTGACATCGTTTTGTACAAATTTGAATTGTGCATGTGTGAGTTTTTTATACGAGTACGAGTCGCTTTGTTGGTATGATTGTTGTAGACATAATTTCAAATAAACTAGTTGTATTGTACAATTTGTTTTTGTGCTTACCCTGCAAATAATATTGGACCACCTGATTTTGATCAAATGGACTACTCATTGGACTAGTCCGATGTTATGCAAGCATTGACCATGTCATTGTTAAAAAGTGTTTGTAGTGAGACGACATGTCTTCGTTTATTAGCGAAATGTGTTCGTGTTTAAACGACTTCAAAACTAATCCTCTTGAGCATATCGTGGAGTAGTTTTAATAGTACTCCTTTGTAATCCAAAGCTGGGTTACATGGTCCTGCCCTAGGACATCGTAATGTTAAATAGACCATGTTTTTCCATACGTTTGGTTACTTTTGGACTAGTCCTAGCCCCTTGTGGGCTACATTTTACACGCGTCTTTGGACTAGTCCTATTATATGCAGGGTATTTTTTTAAAAGCGTAACAAGCAACATTAACAACAATAACAACAATACATTGTACATTGTACATACAGAACAACTGTACTTTTTAAGAAATGATAAAAAATAAAAACGTCTTCTGTTTCTATGGAAATTGTTTCAGCTGCTGAATAGTCTTCGGAGCAATGATTTTTGTGTATTTTTCTTAGTATATGTTTTTACCAAAGCAATAATTGACGAACGAAGCTAAACATGGTATGAATGGCAAAGCCAATACGCTGTGCATGACTTGAATGAATTTTTAAACAACACTGATGTGTGTGGCTGAGAAAATTTGATTGCATGAACACAAATCAGTGTATTTGATGTTGTTGATTTAATGCGAATCTTTTGCAATTGCACAAAGCCGTTCTCTGGTGCCAACTAGATGGTGCAACATGTCAAACAGCGCGTAAAACCATCACTTTGTTGAGCCAAGCGTTTGATAACCGAACTATCTCATTTGACTTATCCACATCGTTCGTGTGATTTGACATATTTGTACTACTCTCTGGTTTATGCTGATAAACTAGCAATGAGTATTGATCATTAAGAAGCCACCACTAGACACACAATTGTGGAGTTGGACACTCTTGATGTTCCAGGCATGAAAATTCAATGTAATGTTCGTTGGAACCAACATGTTTTTCAAGCGTTGATAGAAGCATTCAAGTGTCTTGGTTTCCTAAAACGGTGCAAGAGTTGCTTCAATCCATCTGATCTCCTCACTACTTATACCGCATATAACCGAACGAAAATAGAATTCAGCTCCAATATCTGGGCAGTTTATTCAAGGCATGAATCTAAAAAATAATAAAATTGTACATTGCGCAGTTCCGTTATTTGCTTGTGTGACATAGAAATTGAATTTGTGTATGTGGATTTGTGTAAGCCTTAAATTTTTCACAACAAACACTCACTTGCATCCCTTGCTGATAGAACATTTTTGTGTACGGCTGAATGCTCAATCTTGGTTTTCTGATTCATGGCTTCAAGGACTATCCTGAAGCTGCTGGATCGATTGCAAACATATGCGTTAAAGCTCATCAATCACAGAATGGTATCGAGCTCTATTGACTCATTGGAGCATCATCGGAATATGGGTTATGCATTATTGTTATATCAATTTTACCACGAGGATTGTAGCACCGCGATCGTTCAACAAACTTTCTTCACTTTCCCGTTTTATTTTCCTTTTTTTTTTTGTATTCTTAATCATTGGAATTACTTAAAAATAATTTTTAATTTTCACAAGGAATAAACTGTTCACTTTAAATTAAAATTTATTTTTAATAGTAAAACACATGTTACCACAAAGTAAAAAATGTAACTTTGATCGCCATTTTTAATGATCACATTTATTTTTCGCTTTAGTATTGCCAAGTTTATTTTTGATTTGAATTTAACATTTGACATCAAATTGATAAAACATTTGATATCAAATGTTTATTTTGAAATCATTATCAATTTGAAGATAAATGTTAAATCAAACAATTGAAAAACGTTTGAGAATTGTGTTTGATGTCAAATGATAAAGTCATTTCATATCAAAGGTTTGACTTCGTGTTTGTTGGGGTATAACAATCCACATTTGAAAAACATTGGAGAATTTCGTTTGAAAACAAGTTGAAAATAAACGCATTTTTCATTTTGAAAATAATTTCCCCTTTTTGTTGAGAACGCTATTATTTTCAAATGATTTTCACATCATTATCAAACGTTTGTCGTTTGAGAAAACGCTTGATTTCAAATCATTTTCAATTTGAAATCAAACCTCCGTATTTGTTGGGTAACCTATTTTTCTAATACCAACACAATGCAATAATCTAGTGTTTCCTCAAAGTAAAAAAAAAAAAACAAAAAAAAATAAGGCAGTCGCGGAAGCCTTAATGCCATTAAATTTGTTTGCAAATAAAGCCAGAAATTAGGTCATTCCATTAAATTTTTAAAACAAATTCAATGCCTCTAAAAAAACACCCTTTATATGTTTAACTACTTAAACAATCAAATTATATTTTTGTGTTACAATACGGCACAAATGGAGCTTGAATTTTAGCATTTAATTAACTTGTTGGACTCAGTTGTATTTAAAAGTTTTATGTAAAATTATTTTGTTTAATTGCAGACCATAAAATATTAATAAGTGTTACAATTATTCATTTAAATTTTGAAAACACACCAGAGCTTATATTTTAAATAACTCAGGTTTAAATTCATTTAAAAAATTGTAAAATAGATTTTATTTATTTCAGCTGCTTTTTATTATTTGAATTTATTTTTCAATTTATTATTTCTTTATACTTTTGATGATTTAACAGAAGGTCAAGTATATTAATCAAGTCGTCATGATTTAATTTTTTTTTTTTTTAGCTTTCTTTTTAAGCCGTTTTAAATATTTGTTCTTGATTTTTTTTTTTTCTGCTTTCGCACACAAAATTCCTTTTGTGCATAAATTTTTTATTCAGTTTTGACCTCAATTCTTTTTGTGTGTAAGAAATATTCTAATAAAGTACGTTCTTATATGAAAGAAAAAAAACTAAGAACAGTCGAGACATCAACCACATTTATAAAATTTATTTGCATAAAATAAAAGTAGCAAATGCAACGAATTTTAAAAGCCTTACGATCGGCTCAAATTATATAACAAAAACGTTGAGCGTGTTTTAAACTGAATTTTTACAGAATATTTTTTTTACAAAAACATTTATGTCGGCTTAAAAAACGTTCCTGGAAAACCTCTTGGACGCTATAAAAACCAAAAAAAAATTTTAAAATTTTTTTACAGACAATTGTTGTCGCTTTACAAACGAAATTATATGAGTTGCTTTAAATTTTACAAATCCTTGCGAGAGCTCTTTTGTAGACTTTTGTGCCAATAGAAAACAGAAACAAAATTCTTTTATTTATAATGCAATAAGAAAAATAGCTTAAATAAATAAAAACCCTGAATGTATGCTAATGTATACAAGTGATTTTGACAGTTAAATATTTGTGTAGGAACAAGAAAAAATTAAAAAGAAAAACATTTTTTTTTTTTTGTTTAAAGTCATAAAGAAAAATGTTATTAAAATTAAGTAGATGTGGTTACAGTTTGCTGTTAATAAAGATATAAAAAATTTTAAAGAAAAAAAATTTCCGTCAAAAGGTCCACCGTGACCGAAAATTTAAAAGTTATTAAAAAATTTACGATATTGTTACAGAGAAATATTTAGATTTTACTAATTTTATAAATTTACCCATAACTTTGTTCACTTAGATGAACAATCAGACTGCAAAATTGTGCAAACGTAATTTCTTATTTGTGAGATTGTTTTATTGTATGTTTTCTTTAATATTATCTTCCTGAAAAGAGGTGATATTTGATATAAATTATTCCAAAAAAATGTTCTTACATGGTCTGTAATCTAAGGAAGAGTTCAAAGAGAAATATGCTATTCGGATTAACGTTAAATTTTTATTTTATTTTGATCAATACTTAGTTAAATTATTACGGAAAAAATTTCACGTTCGAAATGTCACGTATCGACCCAGATTTTGGGTTAAAAAAAAAAGAAAATACAGATGATTTTGGCTTAAAAAAAAAGAAAATACAGAAGATTTTGGAATCAAACCAAGACATTTTAATGGCACATTGCTATGTTAAATTCTAAAAATAGTTTGACTAAACAATTGTGCAGGTTTCGCTGTAATACGCCTATTTATACATGGCCAAAAAAAACTACTTCTGTTTTTTTGACGTTCGAACCGCTACTTCTTTTGCCATTATCTTTGACCTTAAATCGCGCCCTCCATAAACTTTTGCATAGATAACAGCGCTTTCTTAGTGCTTTAATTTAAGGGTTAAGAAAACCTAAAAATATATATTTTGCTTAAAATGTAATTGCATTTTTGATGCGTACGACTGTCACGTTCAACACTTTCGAATTACCCATATTTTTAGGTGCTTAAAAATATAAAAAGTAATTAAGGGATCTATTTTTAGAACATGCTATTTTTAAGACAGATTTTTTCTTCAGAAAGGGTCTTTTTAAAGGTTCTTTTCTTTAGCGCATCCTTTCTTAAACTTTAAATCAGTGATAGCCACTCCATAGGCTCGCGAGTCAGTCAATAATCGTATTTTTCACACAGACACGGTCGGCAATTCACATGTATACAACAACTTTTTTTCGTTTCAAAACATCAGACTATCATCAATCTCTGCGACCGCACACAAGTACATAATATCTTTGTGTGCGTGCGTTCGGGGCTTGGTTATATGGTTTAAAGTTTAAATAAAACAAAGTATGTGTGTAAAATATTATCGACATTTTTATTCGTTTTAAGACCTATAGATGTCTTTATGTGTGGAATATAACGTTGCACAAATGTCCGCCATGGCGAAAATCGCAGAAAACCCCACAAGAAAAAGTCACTGTTTGGTGTGGATTTTGGTCTGACGGCGTCATCTGTTTCTATTTCTATGAAAACGACGTTGGCCAGGCCATAATTGCCAACGGCAAGCACTATAGCAAGAAGATAACCAACTTATTTTGGCCTGAATTAGATAATCTGGATATCAATGACATGAATTTTCAACAGGAAGGATTTACGTGCCACATTTGATATTATGCACGAGTGATTTGAGGACATGATCATCTCAAGTGGAGGTGATGTGAACTAGCCACCGCGATCGTGTGATTTATCCCCGTTAGACTTTTTCTTGAGGGGCTTTCTAAAGTCGTAGGTCTATGAGAATAAGCCACAAACCACAGCCTTCCTCAAAGCAAACACAAACCATACCATCGATAAAATTCAGCCTGATTTATGCGCCAGAATCAAAGAGATTTGTACATTTCGGATGCGCTGCACTCACAGGAGCCGTGGTCGACATTTGAATGAAGTTATTTTCCGCACATTATGCCACCAATAGGTCTTTCAAACTAAAAGAAAATTTCGATGATATCTCACACAATTTTATTTAAATGTTAACATAGGAAGCGCTTAATGAAAGACCCTTTAAAGGTCAAGTTTTCTAAACAAAAGTTCTCTTTAAGACAAATTTTCTTTGAAATACTTTTGCATAGGAAAATTAATCTATACAAAACTGTTGCAAAAGACAAATTTTCTTTAAGAAAAAATTTGCAAAAAATTTATGCAGAAAACCAAATTTCTATTAAAAATTTGTAAAGGACAATTTTTCTATAGAAAATTCTACATGTTTTTAATGTTTGAGGAAATATTTGTAAGTATGTATGCTGATAAATTTTCTATAACAAGTTTTTGTTTAAGACAATTTTTAAGACTTTCTTGTATAAGACACATTTTTTATTGTATAAGACAAATTTTTCTATAGAAATTTGTTTGTAAAAAAAATTTTCTGTAACTAAGACAAATTTTCTTTATTTAAATTGTTCTATAAGTCAAGTTTTGTAAAAGACTTTTTTGTATAAGACATATCCTTTTATATAAGACAAATTTTCTATGGAAATTTGTATGTAAATAAATTTTCTATGCTAAACTTGTAAGAAAAAAATTTTTTCAGAAAATTTTTGTATAAAGCTTTCTTGTATAAGACATTTATCTTGTATAAGACTTTTTTGTTATTGAAAATTTTTATATAAGACACATTTTGTATAAGATCAATGTTTTATAAAAAACTTTTGTAAAACATAATTTCTAATTTTTGTGTTAGAACATTTTTTTTTTTTTAATTTTCTATAAGACAAAATTTTTCTTTTTGTAAAAGACATTTCTTTTTTTATAAGACAAAATTTATATGTAAACAAATTTTCTGTACCAAACTTTTATGTAAGAAAAAAATTTTTTTCAGAAAAACTTTGTATAAAAATTTAGTTGTATAAGACATTTTTCTTGTATAAGACATTTTTTTTATTGAAAATTTTTATGTAAGACAAATTTAAAAAAAAATAACCGATGTTCTATAGAAAACATAAGTTCGTATAAAAAATTGTAGACGAATTATTTTTGTATAAGACTAATTTTTGGTATAAGACAAATTTTTTGCAAAAAATCTAGATTTTTGAGAATTTTTTTTTTGGTTTTGCAGTAGTTGTGCGAGAGAAATAGTCAGCAAATGTGTATAAGAGCAATTTTTTTAATTTAACAACGAACTTGATATGGACAAACAAATGTTTGTTTGAACTTTTAAAACCTTTTTTTGCTATAGCGGTTATTTTGTTGAACTGTTTATGGGTTTTAATCAAAATTATGATATTTTAATTAGGCTAAAGTTCATCAAATTTAATTTTTATTAAATTATTTGAAAACCTGGGTTCGGTTCCCAGCTCAGTCAATAATGAAAAATTATCAATAAATTTTATTTAATTCCAACACAGAAAAAAATTTTGCACCAGTAAAAGCACTAATCAAAAATAAAATCAGTTTTACTTAAAAATTTAATCAATTGAATTAAACGTTTAATCATTTGAATTAAACGTTTAATTGATAGTATTAATTTGCTTACTGGTGCAAATTAATTTTGCCAATTAAACGTTTAATACACTTGACTAAAAGTTTAATTCACTTGATTAACTCTTTAATTCACTTGATTAAATTTTTAATTAAAACTGAATTTATGTTTGATTATTGCTTTTACTGGTGCAAAATTGTTTTTTGTCAATGTTGTAAAATAAAAATTAAATTTAATGAACTTTAGCTTAATAAAAATATCAAAACCTTTTTTATTAAACGAATTTTCAGATGGGTTTTTTCATGCCAGAAACTTATTTATATCCCCTGTACCATTAAATTTTCCACTTTTGATTTCGGAAAATTTTCTCTTAACTAAACTTGCAATTCTTTTAAAGAAAATTTCTCTTTTCCCCAGCCAATTATAATAGTTTTTAATGTGTTTTAAATAAGAAACTGATGTGAGGATGTTTGAAAATAACCTTGTAATATTTTAGGCTGTTAATGAGGCTTAAATCAAAAGCATACATTCCAACATATTCACACTAACACATGCTTCGATATAAACCCTTTAGGCAAACTGCGCTGACAGTCTGACATAAAGAAAATTCACAAAATACACAAAAACACACACACATAACAACTGCACTAATTCATGCACGCGCTTTCAAAAACACAGTTCTATGATACATAAATAATAACACACACACACACACACAAAAACACACACACATACATGCTTGCCTATATTTATATAATATAGCACCATTTACTTGTATATAGGTTAATTTACAATAACATTTAAAAGATTAAAGGTTAGAGATTTTAAAGAGAATTTAATAAAAAGCCAAAACATTTTCATTTTTATCGAGGAATTTTTAAATAGTTTGAAATTAATAGTGTTTTGGTTCTTTATGTTAATAAAGCATATAAAACTGTAATTATCATAAATTAAATAGTCATATTATAAATGACAAAAAGTAAAAAAAAAATGGAAAATTATACAGAAAAATACAAAAACAACAATATTACAAATTAATGAGATGCAGTGATGGAAACAACAATAGCAGCAGCAGAAAAACTAAATATTAAAAAAACGTTTGTATTAAATTACATGACAACAGTAGACTCTAAAAAGAATCGGGCCTTTTCTTTCATAAATACCCAGTAAAAACTTCTCCTAGTTTTTAAAAATGAACAGCTTTTTTCACTCATTTATTTAGTAGCTTTCTTCTATAACTACTTCTACAACAACTTCATTTTGGGACATTCATTTTGGGACATCCCTTGTAAAATTCATTGGTTCTTTCAGTAAAATTGTAAGTTATGCTTAAATGTTTTTCTGATTACTCAACACATTATTTTGTAATCGAAGTTTTTACTTGGTATATTATAATTGAAAAAAATTATTTTCAAAGAACTAAAAAATTTGAAGGTTGTTCTATTAGTAGAAGTTTACATGGGGACTAGAATAAACACAGTGGCAAAAGAAAAAGAAAACAATTTCGCAAAATTTCGTCCGTGTGAAGTAACATCAACAAAATAAACACATTTCTTACTAACACAATAATAAACCGAGGTTTTTTGCCAACTGCCCAGCAGCAAACTTTTGGAGGCCTTCATTTATAAAGCCTTCTGTAAGATCTTCCAAGACCTTTTTTTAGATCCAGTACTCATGCTTGCTTGCCCTCCCAGGAAGGCATACCTGCTACATACCCGCACACCTATTTCAAGAGTGACTCAAGTCAAAATTAAAATTTTTCGGGTTTATATGCTTAAACTATGCACAAAACACTTGTTTATCTATAAAAAATGAGGCCGTCAGCGCAAAAATGGTGTAAGCCTCAATAATTCATACCCTGACTTATCTACGCCAAATTGATTAAAACTGCGAAAATAAAATAAGAAAATAGTTTATTTCTTGTTTTTCCAATCACTAACAAAAAGCGTTGCAAAAGCTTGTGTTGCATTTTTTTTATTTTTGCTCTACTTATAATACAAAAGTAGCCATAAGCCATACAAATATGAAATAAATGTAATGTGGCTTACACCACTTTTGAGCGGACGGCCTCAATTATCATTGTTGTTGTTGTTGTTTTAAACACTGTTATTAAAACACGGTTATGTCTTTCTTTATGATTCAATTGGAATAAAGTTGCAATTCATAAAAGTGACTTATTTTAAGTTGTGTCGAAAATATAATGGTAGTACAGATGATCACTTAATGTACCAACAAAAATAATCTTTGGCTGCAATTTCATTTATCAATGTCGTCTTGTTCCACTGTCTGAAATAAAATAGAACAATTAACTTGTGGTTTCACAATACGAACAGTGATTAAAGTTGTAAATTATTATGAAAATCACAAAAAAATTTACCGATTTTCATATGATGTATGTATAACATATTTGTTTGACCAATGTACACGCGGAGCAAAATATAAACAATGCGTACATATGTATGTTTGTCTAAGATATTACCCAGCTAGCATAGGATGTTTGTTAGACGATAGTGTTTAAAATTCAACTCCTAAAAGAATCTTCATATTTGTTTGACCAATTTACACGCGGAGCAAAATATAAACAATATGTTCATACAGTATTGTACGATTGTGTTTAAGACTTAATTCCTAAAAGAATCTTTTAATGATTATCTGACGAGTAACAATAATAAAAACATTAAAATTGTTTATTTATTAGTTTTTTATACATTTTTGACACGCTTTTCTTTTAATCTTAAATGAACCTTTTGCGACTCTCCTTATAAGTCACAACAACAATTACTGAGCTACCTAAAAATGAGCGCTTTTAAAACATGAAAATTTATTTATTGTCAATACAATTTTATTAAAAAAAAACCCGACGTAAGAATCTGCCAAATAAGATTTTCCAACAGGATCCCAGCAAAAACTTGACTTACCAGGTAAGTAAGCAAATAATGTTGGAGAAAATAAACACTACTTATTTTTCGGCTGAATAACTACATATTTTTGTTCGATGTGTCCAAAGAATTCAGTACTTACAAAATACACTTACTAGAAGTCAAAAAATACCTAGTTATTATTTAACTACTAGTAAGTTGAATTGTAAGTACTTACAATAAACTTACCAGAAGCAAAAAAATCACTAGTTAATAGACCTAATAAGTAGTTATTGAGTACGTTACCAGTAAGCAAATATTAAGTAGTGAAAATAACAGAAGTAATAAGTAGTTGCTGAGGTCATTCCTAGTAAGTACTTATTGAAGTTTTCAGAATAATGACAATTGTAATGACAACTACTTACCAGGTAATGTATGAAATAAGTACCACCTATTACTAAAAATCAAAAAGTTTTTCCTGGGATGGTGTTTAATTCCTAATCTAAAGGTTTCTTTCGTATAAATTGTATGAAAGTCAAAAGTTTCTTCATTAAGAAAAAATCTTGATGCTCTTGTTGAGGTGGCTCAGTTATTCTAAGCATTCCACGAGTGGTAAGAGCATTCCTACATGAGTCTCATAATATTCTTGATGTGCTTTCTAAAAGACTCATTAGATAATCTTTACACAAATCTCAAACGAATCCGTCTACGATTAATAAAAGCGTATTTCGCTGTGTTGTAGAAGTAACTCACAGAGGAATCAGCTTGTGTAACAAATTTTCCCTTGCGAGGAATCTTCTATGATTAAAACTTGCGCTCGTCGACGATCAAAAACGCTCCTCAAGAGATTTTCAGTAGATTCTTTCGATTAAAAATGCTAGCTGGGTACATACTTATGTATATATGTATGCATGTTTGTATTTTACCCGACTAGTCCATACACACATGTCAAATGTAGCAAGGACTAGTCCAAAGGTAACCCCAGTTAATAGAAAAAACATGGCAAATTTATCATTACGATGTCCTAGGTCTGGACCATATAACCCAGCTTGCATTACAAAGGAGTAGTCTTAAAACTACTCCATGGTATACTCCAGAGGACTAGCTTTGAAATCGTTTCAAAACGACAACATTTCGTTAAAAAACGAAGACATGTCGTTCACTGCAAACTCTTTTTAACAAGTACATGGTCCATACTTGCTTTACATTGGACTAGCTCAGGATCAAAATGGATCAAATAGTCCAATACAATATGCAGCATATGTTAATTTCGATAATACAAGAATTCCCAACAATAATTTTTTTTTAATGTACAAAATTTTTGGAAATCCCAGCAAGGTTTTTTTTTTTTAAAGGAAGTTCTAACGAAATTTTCAATAATCCTAATAGATATTTCAAATGAAAAATCTAGTTTACCGTATTCAAATACTTACTATTCTACATTCAATCCCAGCAGGTGACATATATATTCGAAGACTAAACGTTTGACTTGATAATGCGTGCGGTTGAATTCGATAATTTTTGACGAAAGCACGAATTTGTCAGGGAAAAGCCAGATTTCCTTATCTTTAAGATATTTCAACATGCAACAAAAAGTTTATAGGGAAGAATTTATTGGCTTGATTGTAATCGCATTTGAAGAGGCTTCAAATGATATTGATGACGTTGATGTGTCAATTGATGCGAAGGCACTATCATCAATAGGTGGCAGTGTCATAGTGTCCATGGACAAGTACCATAAAGAATTTTCTCCTCTATGGTATAACAAAAACCGGCTTCGCTAACTAAAGCTTCACTGCATAGACGGCCTTCGGCCGGGCGCAAGGATTTTCTCCTTTATAGTATAACAAAAACCGGCTTCGCTAAGTAAAGCTTCTCTGCGTAGTCGGCCTTCGTTCGGAAACAAGGCATATTTTAGAAGCTTAACTTAGCGAAACCGGTACTTGTTATACCATAAAGGAGAAAATCCTCTATGGCACTTGTCCATGGACACTATGACACTGGACGTTATGGCATGCCACCCATCAATAGTGTTTAAAGCTTTGACAAATTTTGGTCTTGACCTAAAAAGTTGTGTAGGAGATGGAACAGATGGGTATCCTCTGATGTCAGCAGAAAATGGAGCTGTTCAAATACTCTGGAAACCATATCCAGAAACTCAATTTCTAAAAGCAATAAATTGCCATTAAAACAAAAATTTGTATCATTTGTTAAAAAAACGACAAAATTTTTTAAATATAATCATCCCAAGCGAAACACAGTTTCAGCAAAGTATTTGGGAGCCAAACTGTCTACATTATGCGATCACGACTCAATTTTACACTTTGCAACAAGTGTACATTATATAGCAGAAGCTTTGGAAAAATATCTGAGTGGAAAGGTAGTATCGCTATCTTTATATTAAATTAAGGGACTCACTTAGTACTTTTAAATTTATTTGCGGAATATACTTCTTAAGTGTGATACTTGATGTAACACAGCCACTTAGTATCATTTTACAAAAGCAAGATATAGATCTTCAAAAAGGATCAAGCCTTATCAAAACTTTAATCATGAGCCTTGAAGGGAACAGAAATAAAACAAAAGAATATTTCAAAGCGATTTTTGAAAAAGTTTAAGTTATTTGCGTTCAAATCGAGGTTCCAATCGAAAAGACAAGATTTGAACGAAATAATCACATCCCAAATGTTGAAGATTACTACCGAGTTGTTACATTCCTCTTATTGAATTTATTTTAGAAGATCTCAAAACACCTTTCTCAATAGTGAACATACCTAAACTTCTACCTCAAAGTGTAATCAAGTCATATACATATATAAAACTGTTAAAACCACAACTAGCTGATGAGCTGATTATATTTGATAAAAGATAACGTTGAAGATGCTTTAATAAACTGTGATGAAGATATCTACCCAAATCTAAGAAAAATATTTCAAATGTTCGTTTCAATGCTCGTCAGTAATGCTACGAGCGGGAGGTCATTTCCTACTCTTCGTCGAATAAAAACATGGCTCAGATCAACAATGACAGAAGATAGACTGTACTGTTTAAATTTGCCTCACAAGAAAATCAAAAATTGCTTATTTAAAAATAGTAAAGTATATTGAACTGATCTTATATTTTATTTAACCTTTTTGTTGAGTTTTTTTTTAATATAATATACACATATTGTTTTTAATAAACAATAATTAGTATTGTGGTTATTTTGTTGAACTATTTATGGTTTTTAATCCAAATTTTTAATATTTTTAATTAGGCTTAAGTTCATGAAATTTAATTTTTATTAAATTATTTTTATGAAGAAAGGAATTTTACAACATGAAAATTAATTAAAATTGTTATTGATAATCTTTCATTCTTGACGTGGCTCGGGCTCGAACCCTGGCCGGCAGGTTACCATGACATGTTTCGATCGCAACCACTCGATCTCCTCAGATGGATTTGCCGTCTTACACTCGCAGCCATCGACGACTGCTGACGTCACTAGTCAAACATCAATCCTTAAACCAAATTGTATTTTAACATTTGGTAGATCGAAATTTGCTTTCCTGAATGATTATCCATTTTAATTGATTTTACATGTTTTTTCCTTTACTTCTGTTTTTTCGTACTTTCGTCAAGAATTTTTCTTGAAGTCCAAGTACATTTTTTGTTTTTTCACTTTGTCTTTCTCTTTTCTGTTGACCTTTTTCAGCACAACTTGAAGGACAAATGTACACATAGAGCTCGTGCCTTAGCTATAACAATAATTAGTATTGTGGTTATTTTGTTGAACTATTTATGGTTTTTAATCCAAATTTTTAATATTTTTAATTAGGCTTAAGTTCATGAAATTTAATTTTTATTAAATTATTTTTATGAAGAAAGGAATTTTCATGGTTTTAATAAACTTAAAAAAAACAAATTTTTTACTTTTTGTATCATACAAAATTTCCCCCCCGTAAAGCTCAAGCTGGATCCGCGCCTGATATGCAGGGTATAAAAAAATAATACATACATACATATGTACGTGTATATGTACATACTTATAAGAATACGTTAATTACTTACCTCTATTTATTAAGTTTTTGCACATTTTCCGTTTTTGTCCGCAAAGATATTTTTTTAAATATAAAATTAAAAATTATTTTAATCTATAAAGGCCCGTTTTCACAACTTACTGATAGCTAAAGGTAGGATTTTATCGGCCATATAAAAAGTGTTTAATTATAACAACTTTAATTTTACCTACCAGATAGGATGAACCTTAATTTACTTTATCGCTCATTTTAGGTTAAAGTAAAGTTTTAATAATGGAACACTTTTTATAAGGCCGGTTAAAGTCTACTTTTAGCTATGGGTAAGTTGTGAAAACGGGACTAAATGTTTAGTAAGCAATTGGGGCTTTTAACTATTTTTTGGTTGTGAATTCCTAATAATTATATTTTCATTTGTTGTACTCGGAGTGAAACTATTCCAACAATCAATAATTAGCTGCAATAAATGAATTAACATTTATATTACAAAATTTATTGATGAAAGCAAATTATTAATTGCAATGACCAATATTCAGTATACAGGGCAATACTTAATTCGGTTGTGATTCTAACCATTTGTACTTATTTTTAGAACTAAATTAAATTAGTTGTCATAACTAAGAAAAGAATTGAAGGAATCATATTTCAGTAAGAATAACGTTCAAGAGAATTAAAAATCAGTTAGAACTATACATTTTTAATAGTTGCAATAATAAATTATGTTACTTGATCAATATTTTATTACTGCAACCGTTTCCCAACCAATTTGTTTTCTGTGTGTGAGTATAGATAAACAAATCCCTTTATGACTTAATCCGCCAAAGCATTATCAAATTGTGTTTGCTTTTCTTGTTTGAATAAAAAATTTAAGATTTTCCTATTTTTAAACTATTTTCGTATTCTTTTCAGTTTTTAACATTTTCTTACTTTTTGTCTCAACCCAGTGTTAAAGTTTTTATATAAACTTTTTATCATTGCAGTTCATCATTATCAATGTATGTATATTATAATTTACAATTTACTTTTTTGCAATATTTTTTTTAATTCTCTTCTTACAAGTACTTTGTTATTATAACTTCACCAACCATTTGTGTTAAATTTAATTTTTTTTTTTTTGCTCCCCCTCTATTCTATCGTACACCCTGCTAAACTTTATACAGTGAGAAGAAAAAAATAAATAAATTATGGTTAAATTAAGTACAAAAATCTGAATAAAAACTTGCAGCTTCTAGTGTCGAAGTGCAGGGAAAAGGAGAAGTGAAGAGAGAGAAAAACGGCAAAAGCCAGCAGCCTGACATTGCAAACAATCGTTCAATACAAGTGGACTCATTAGACAACACAAAACATTAATTTATTGAAATTATGACAAAAAAAAAAAATACACAATTCATGAATAAAATGTTAATGAAGTCAACTATTTTTTACACACTTCAGAATACAGGCGATCATTTGGTTAAGAAGAGAGTGCATTAAGACATAGAAAAAAGTGGATAAAATGTTGAAAACATTGAATATTTAAGGAAAGCTTTAAGATAACATTTTGAACATTTAAAGGACAGTCTTTAAAGGGAAAATCAACTTCAATAATTTGTTTGTAATTAAACTATTTCAAAACAGCTTTTCTTTTTAAAATATAAGCTTCGAGGATGGACCAGGACTTTTTGAATATCCCGCCTCTTAACTAAAAAGGCAACACTGCTCTTGACAACAAGGATCTGACGATTAAATTATTTTAAAATTTTAATACCCTGCGTCACTTAGCTCTTCTTCAACAGCCGTTGATAAAAGACTTCCTAGTGGTAAGAGGAGGAAATAGAAAATTATCCTTGAATTAGGCTACGAATAGATCCATCATCCATCCTTTTCTTCCAATTAAATCCTGAGTCAAAATTTGCTGCTGCCAAACCTAAAGATATCACTCTGTGGAGATTAAAATTCCAACGAAGAAATTCTCCTACAAGCAAATACCTCTTTTTCTTTTAATAATCTGACAAATCTTATGTTTAGAAGGCATCAAAAAACGTTGAGTAAAGTGTATGGAGATCAAAGGACACTACGTTGTAAGATAAAATAAGTTTTTATCCAAAATCCTGCTTATAATTTTAAAATACAAAGGCTAATTTACCTTTCCTTGTTCTTGTTTACAAACGTTTTATAAAAAAAAATTGTCAAAAATGCTAATAAGTCGTATTATTGTTAATTAGTGTTTGTCCAGTGGTCGAAATTCGACCATAATTATTTATGCAAATATGAAGAAAACATACACAGATATAAGTATAAATGAATTTGATAAATGAAAATTGATTTTTTTGTCTTAGTGGACCAATTTGGCGAGGGACCAACTTCCGCTCCAAATTTTATATTCCACTCAAGTCCGTGTATGTTTAATTTAATTTTGTAAGTTCAATAATATAAAAAAAAATCAGAAAGTACCAGCTGAAAAACAAAAAAGTACCAAAATCTCCTCTTATAGTTCCACAATCACTCTGGCCTCTGCAAGCTGAATTTAATGTTTCTTGGTTCAGTATTAAAAAAATTTCAAAAAATACCAGTTAAAGCACGAAAAGGTACCAAAATGATCCCTCTTACAGATTCTCATTTGCTCACGACCTTGCATGTTTAATTTTATGTTTAATGCACCTACAATTTGATGTTTCTATGTTCAATACTATAGAAATTGCAAAACATGCAGCACCGAAAAGTAAAAAAAAGAAATTTATTTTCCCGTATTTACCCTTTTTGATACTTTTTTTCTCCCCATTGAAGTATCAACAATTTTAAAATTGTAGTGGAAGCCCATTATTTAGTAAAAAAAGTACCCAAAATAAGTACGATTACTCCCCTCCAACGTTTAAATTTCGAAAAAGTACCAAATGTATATTTGTATTTTTTTAAATCAATTACGAATTTTGTGAAATACAGGTTATACCCGTTTACTCTGTAAAAGTGCCAAAATTCCAAAAAGTACCAGACATCTGTCTGCTTATTTTTCTAATAAACAAACATTAGTATTTCTTATCTCTTTTAATTTTGGAGACATGAGGTTACCGAATTTAACCGTTTTCATCTCCTCAGGGGCCAAATTACGGTATTCGATATCGATCGAAGTTACAATACAATTTAAATTGGAATTTCGATCGATATCGAATGCCGTAATATATATTGTGCACTTCTGTAAATAAATACCTTTCAAATGGTGTATGTTTTGTTCAAATAGGTGGCAAACAGAGAAAGCAAGTGCTCTCAACTGTTTTTCCTTTGCCGATTTATATACAGATACTGCTGTAAAGCATTGTCCACTTAACGTATTGTAGATGCATGTAAATTTAAGTTTTCAGATTTTTTTTTGCATTGAAAATGTTTTAGAAATATATTGCATGAAATTTTAGCTGAAACATTTTTGCTTTAAAGTTTTAAAGAAACAAATTCCTATTAAATTTTTTCAAAGAAAAAATGTCCTTTTAAATAAGAAACATTTTCGCCTTTTAAAAATTTTTAAAAAAATGTTCGCCTAAAAATTTAAAAAAAAAATTTCGCCTAAAAGTTTTTCATAAAAAGCTTTCTATGGAAATATATTCGCCTAAAAAAATTTTAGTGAAAAATCTTTAAAATTCCACATTGACCGAAAATGTTTCACTTAGGGCTCAAAAATCAAAGCAAGTTAAACTCTTTTTTTGGTTTGAAATGTGTTTAAAACAACAAATCTATAAATCAATAAACATATAAACCATCTTTAAACGAATAAAATTGGGCGTTTAAACTACAAATACAGACCATATGAATTGAAAAGATTGATCTTAGTGCTGCCACATGTTATTTTTTTAACAACATACAATACATGGGATACTGATTTATAGTTGTTGAGTTTAAACTACATGCAAATTCAAGTTTAGTTCAACTAAACCATTAGACAGACGTTGTCCTGTCCAAATAAGGAAATATGTTTGCGTTCGATTTTGAAAATCCGTTAAAAAGATACGAACATTTGAAAGCCGTTTTCTAATTTTAGGTAAATCGAAAAAAGTGGGCGTTAAAGTGGGCAGGGCAAAATTTTCTTACCGTAAAAACCTAAGTTGGACCATGGCGATGATTTTAAAAAAAAAAATCGTCTAAATCGGTCAAGCCGTTCTCAAGTTATGCGCTTAATAGAAAAAGTGGGCGTAAAAGTAGGCGTGGTACATTTTTCTTTCGATGAAAACGTGAAATGGAATAATACGAACATTTGAAAGAAAAATTAGTCAAACGATGGAGCCGTTTTTTATTTTAGGTAAATCTAAAAGCGTGGGCGGGGCGAAACTTTGTTTCCGTAAAAACCGAAGTTGGGCCATGGCAATCATTTTAAAGAAAAAATCGTCCAAATCGGTCAAGACGTTCTCAAGTTATGCGCTTAATAGTAAACGTGGGCGTAAAAGTAGGCGTGGTAAATTTTTCTTTCGATGAAAACCTAAAATGGATTAATACGAACATTTGAAAGAAAAATTTGTCAAATCGATGGAGCCGTTTGCTGATTTTAGGTAATTCGAAAAAAGTGGGCGGGGCAAATTTTATTTTCGTAAATATCTTAGTTGGACCATGGCGATCATTTTAAAGAAAAAATCGACCAAATTATATAGATGTCATTGGTGGTGCGATATGAAAATTGGATTTTGCCACGCCCCTCCGCCCGCAGACCGAAAATCAAAAATTAGCCTTCACAGTGTCACCCGCCTGAATATTCTGAAGACTCCCTGAAAATTCATCAAAATCGGCCCAGCCGTTTTGGAGTCCATACGTTGCATACATACATGCATACATACATACATACATACATACACACATCCTGTTTTATATATATATATATAGAAGAATAGATAGATAGATAAGTAGTCGATTTTATAAAATGAAACAAAAACCTTTAAAAAAAAATTTGTATGAGTACATTTAAATCTATAAAAAAACCAAGTATTTTCCATGCAAAATGGTTGCAGTGTTTATCGTAACGTCTTATAAAAGATTATAAAACAATAATTTGCCTTAGAAATTTAATCCTTTCGCCTTAAAAATGTATATGGATAAACTTTTGTCTTGAATCTTTCTATAGGAAACCTTTCACCTTAAAAGTTTTTGTGAACAAAATTTTACACTTAATAAATTTTTTCGACAAATCTTCATCTTAAAGATGTTTATATAAAACTATTTTGCCTTAAATATTTAAAAAAAATTCCTTTAAAATGTGGACTGAAAAATTCTTAACATACATAAACATATAAATGATGAAGCAATTTGCAGGGGACGGGGGCTAATTAGGACTTATATTCTCCAGATAAATTATTTATATCATATTTTCTTTACTATAAACAGATTCACAATGGGCCACATCGGAGACCGAGCTGGTAGCACGCAAGTGTTTCTAAAGTGCCCAACTAAGCGACAAATGTATTTGTAACCAAGAATCAATTTAAAAACTTTATAGAAAAATATTCGAATTATAGATAATTTCGCCTGAAAAGATTAAAAAAAAAATAATTTTCTTAAAAAGTATCATAGAAAATTAACATATTTTCAGAAAATGTTTGCTACAAAAAACAACTTTATTGCTTTGGCTATAAAGATTTTTACAATGCAAAATTTTTTGCTTTAAAACAGTGATAACCAAGCCCCGAACGCACGCACACAAAGATATTATGTGCTTGTGTGCGGTCGCAGAAACTGCCCTGTAGTTTTTTCGTGACAATTTACCCCAAAAGTGGCAGTACTATACACTGTAGACTGGTTATCCACATTGATACTATACTCGGAAGACTGGTTCTAAAACTGTGGAAAATTTTACTGTCACTTTGTGCTGGTACTTAGCTGTCTTGTTGTGTCGCAGATGGTGGATAGTAAAAAATGTATGTCATTGAGCATTTTGTTAAATTTATGAGAGAGAAACAGAACGTATGACAACACAATCAAAAGAGCAGATTTATGGTTGGTATAAGGAGGCAGCTAAGGGTAAGCCGAGAAGAACCGGCTTATGAACTGTCTTTTTGTGGCCTCTTAGCGACAATTTACCCCCTCGTAGGACATCCCCTTGTTAAAGTGGCCAGTCATATGGCTAGCATTCGGTTGTGTCATAAAGGGGCTAGTATTATAACCAGCTCGGAGACAGCCACATGAACTACAGGGTGATGATTGTCTGATATTTTGAAACGAACAAAGTTGTTGTATACATTTGAATTGCCGACCGTTTCTGTGTGAAAAATAAGATTATTGACTGCCTCGCGAGGCTATGGAGTGGCTATCACTGCTTTAAAACCATTGCAATGCAAGTTCCTTTTTTGCCAAAGAAGTAGTTTTCCTCTTAAATCTTTATAAAGAAAACTTTCCCTACATTATTTTGTAAAAAAATTTTCGTTTTTAAAGTTTTTTTTTTAAGAATTTTATTGGCACCACATTCTTCAACAACAAAAAAACACGTTTTTAACAATTATTGTAAAACCAAAAACCCTGTATGTACTTGTCATATTAAACCAATTTGTATGATTTGTTGCATGTGGCATTTACGAAAACATGCACCCACTCGTTTATTCTCTAACTATATTTTGTTACATAAAAATACGTTTATTTCAATTCTATTAATATTTGGTGTTCGAAAAATTCGCAAATATTCCTTTTATTTATTTTTTTCAACAGTATTTAACAGATTTTCTGGTTAAAGTGAAAATTTGGGTTAACCACAATTTTATTTGTTGGTAAAATGTTAAATACTTTGCCATTTTAGAATTTTTGTTGTTTTAGCACAAAAAAAAATTACAAAATTTCATAATAAAATATAAAAATATGCAACAATTTTTAGAGTGACATCTGAAGCAACAACAAAATATTGAATGTAAAATATTTTTTTTTTTTTTTTTTTTGATAAATTCAATAGAAATGCAAACAATTTATTAAATCACTGGAAAATGGATTAAACTGAAATTAAAATAACCAAAATTTTAATATGGCATATGAAAAAAACAAAAAAAAATATTAAGAATTGAATCCATGTAAATTAAATTGTTAAACTATAAAGTTGATTTTCGTTAAAAAAAAATATGGAAATAAAATTGTTTGGAATATCCTAAAACAATGGCTTTTAATTAAAGACTTAACTCAGTTTTAGAAAAATGTTTCCATAAAGGTGCCTTATTATTGCTGGTCCTTAGTAAGAGAAATTTTAGCCTGAGGGCACAAAAGAAAAGCGATCCCCAAAAGAAGGTAAAGGTAAGATCCTGGAGCAGATATATTGAGTATAAAGAATTTTTAAAAAATTTAAAACAAAGTTATTGTTAATTAATGTGAAAATTATTAAAATATTAAAAATGGTTTAAGAAAGGTGAAGAAACGGATATCATATTTGGAGTCACGAGGTCCTTTTACATAAGTATCATCTGAAATAGTGTCAAGGCTCGATTCCTTTTTTTTTTTGCGCAGACTAGTTTATTCAAAATTTGTACACCACTTTTTTAATTTCAGATATTCATTAAAATTACATCATAAAATTACACTGTACAACACAAAAAATAAAAAAAGTTGTGTACAGTGGTTAGAACTCAAAGATTTTCTGAAGATAGAATGTGGTGATTCTTGAAACATGTAAAAATCAACCCGGGTTCAAATCTCAGCTCAGCCAAGGAAAAATTATCAATAAATTTTAAAAAAAATTCCAAGTTGTAAAATTCCTTCCTCAGTAAAAATAACCCCGTACAACAAAATCAATTTTTTCCAAAATTACAAGGTCCGGCCTATAAATTTTGATAGAGGAGAGAAAAAAAAGACACGTGTATCGTTGTTTCGAAAGTTTGTGTTGGTGATTCTTGAAACATGTAAAAATCAACCCGGGTTCAAATCTCAGCTCAGCCAAGGAAAAATTATCAATAAATTTTAAAAAAAATTCCAAGTTGTAAAATTCCTTCCTCAGTAAAAATAACCCCGTACAACAAAATCAATTTTTTCCAAAATTACAAGGTCCGGCCTATAAATTTTGATAGAGGAGAGAAAAAAAAGACACGTGTATCGGCGTTTCGAAAGTTTACATCTGAATTTTATTTGAGGGGGGGCTAAAGTTTCCTAGCCTTGGCACATTCTTATTGTTAATCGGCATAAGAAACGATGTGACCCTTACAGTTTAGGTATAAAATGTGTTCAGCAAATTTATATAAAATGTTACGGAGAATATGTTTTTAGAATATTTTAAGCCTCTAACTCCTCAAGGTATGGGTTTTTTGTCCTTTTTTTAAAAAAGAGCAAAAAAAACACCATTAAGGGGTTAAAATCAGCAATTTTAGCTGCAGACTTAAAAAGTCTTCATCTACTTGAACCTGGTGTCAATGTTACCAGCTTTCGTAAGCGTCAAGACAGCTTTCTGCCGTTCTTTTCAGTAAACGATGATAACACGTTTGCTTATTGCAACGATATTAAAGGAATAATGAATGCAATGAATGAATTTGACGAAGACTGGCGTATATTTATTGATTCATCTAAAAAGAGTCTAAAAGCTGTACTTCTGTATAGCGATAATCCTATTCCAATTGCTTATGGAATGAATATTAAAGAAAGCTATGATACTATAAAATTAATATTGGACTCCGTAAAATATGAAGACCATAAGTGGCGGATCTGTTGTGACTTAAAAGTTGTTAGTTTCCTTTCAGGTATGCAGGCTGGATACGTTAAGTACGGATGCTTTTTATGCACTTGGGAGAGCCCAATATCATTCATCAGCATGTGAAAAAATTCTCTTATCCCCATTGCATATCAAACTTGGTGCGGTAAAAAACTTTGTTAAATGTGTGAATACAAATGAATCAGCATCAAATATTCTGAAAACAATGTTTCCAAAATTAAGCAAAGCAAAGATTAAAGAAGCTACATATGTATATGTCGCTGTTATTGTTGAAAGCCTTAAAATTTGTTTGAATATCGAACGAAATGCTCTCACAAATTGAGCTTGATGCATGGAAAAGCATTAAGAAACTGATATACAATGTCTTAGGCAAAAATCGTTCTCCTACTGCTCGAATATACGTAGACACCATGCTTAGAGCTTTTGAAAAACTAGGCGTTCATATGTCAACAAAAAATCAATTCTTAATTCCCATATGGACTTCTTTGAGAACCAGTTGTCAACAGAATCTGATGAACATGGTGAAAAATTGCATCAGACATGCGCACCCATTGAAGAACGCTATAAAGGCAAAAGCATTCGTTCGCTTTTCTCTGGAATATGCTTTTAAAAGAACGACAAAAAAGACCAATACCTTGAACATATTCCACAAAAATGTTCTCCGTAATATTTTACTTAAATTTGCTGAACACATTTTATACCTAAAATGTAAGGGTCACATCGTTTCTTATGCCGATTAACAATAAGAATGTACCCCCCCTCAAATAAAATTGAGATGTAAACTTTCGAAACGCCGATACACGTGTCTTTTTCCTTTGTCTCCTCTATCAAAAATTATAGGCCGGACCTTGTAATTTTGGAAAAAAAATTGATTTTGTTGTACAGTGTTATTTTTACTGAGGAAGGAATTTTACAACTTGGAATTTTATTAAAATTAATTGATAATTTTTCCTTGGCTGAGCTGAGATTTGAACCCGGGTTGCTTTTACATGTTTCAAGAATCACCACATTCTATCTTCAGAAAATCTTTGAGTTCTAACCACTGCACACAACTTTTTTATTAATTAAATTCCAAATATAACCTTAACTTTTATCTAAAGAATTATCTAGTTTAAGATGAGTATAATAAATAAAAACAACTTATTTCATATATATTTTGGAAATTTAAGAAAATTTCTTTTATGCCATAAACCATTATCCGATGTTATCGCATATTAAAGCCATCATTTACAAAAACAAAAATTATTAATTCATTTTGTACATGTGTATCGGGATTTTGCTAAATTTGTTTAAAAATGAGAACACAGACAATATTGTCTTGTTCTTTAGCCATTTTTCGTTTAACAATTTTAATAAAAACATTTGTCATTTTATACGATAAACATCTTTTATTTACGACAAAATAATGTTTGTTTAACCACAAACAAAATTTTGACTAAAAAATGGTTTAAAACACAGGCCAGAGTTGAGACAAGCAGAAAGAAAGAAAACACTATTATCTTTGAATTTACAAACACTTTTCATAAAATTTCATGTTTACATAATAAAAAGGAGGCATAATGCACACAGGCACACACACACACAAACAAACTTGAACCAGCATTTTTACACAATATAGAAATACATGGCCAAAATGACACCTACTTTGTAAGTATGCTATGAAAAATAAGCTCATGCAAGTACAACTTCCGTTTCCTTTTTAAACATGTTTAAGCAGTAACAACAATACAAATAAGCAAACAAACAAAATACACACAAGTTGAACAAAATTTGTGCACACACACACACACACTCACATGCTATTACTTAAGCCAGTTTTTTTTCTTGGCTTCCTCTTCTTCTCTTATGCACACACACACACTGGCACTTACACACTCTCTTTTATAATTTATGTGTTATAATGGCGTCTTCAAAAATTACAATGATTTGTCGCCTGATAATGTCAACGTGTTTGCACCAGCCAACAACACCAGACCCAAACACTGCTACACCATACTTTTGCACAGACACACTTACGACCACCACCATTAAATACAATGTCTACAGCAGAAAATATAAAAAAAAAGAATAATTGGGCCTGGTTCATGTTTAAGAAATGTTAAGAAAATAAAATTGTGTAAAAAATATTTATAATAACTTTTGTTGTTATTTTTGTTTTTTTTTCGTATAAAAAATTTTTCTTTTAATTTATTTAAGATAAAAACGAAAACTTTTTTATTTTTTTTTTTTCTTTTTTTTTCATCATGTAGTATTTATCTACCTACTATTTAGCTGAAGTTTGGTTTTCATTTATTTTTTTGTTGTCTGAAAATTAGCTTAATTTATGGGGCTTGAAAACGCTGCACCATCAGGGGCGCAATTTTCTCTAATAAAAACAGAAGCTGACTCAATTTGCGAATGGAAAATTTCTAAGCGACACAAATTTCTTTGGCAAGTTAATAAGATTTTCTCTGAAGAATTGCCATGATGACACGATTTTCTATAGAAAATATCTAAAGCGACACATATTTCTAGTTTAGCCGACTGCACTTTCTGTACAGAATTTTGCTAAACAGACTTGAAGGTTAAATAAACCACACAAATTGCTTGGCAAACATATCAAAATTATACGTTTGTACAAATATTTTGTGTGGTTTATTGGGGTGTTTGCTTTTTAGACAAATATTTGAAGCACGTTTGTTGAAACATTGAAAATTTTTAATATTTTGCAGACATGTTGGATATTTGTCAAACTTTTTGTAGGGTCTAGTGCTTAATGTAATCATTTCAGCGAAAACTTTGCAGAGTGAATGCGTTAAAGAAGAGGCATTGAAATTATTATCAGCCGTAAACTCAATTTTTTTTTAATTTGTTTGAATTGTTTGCCACAAAACAGCTCGTTGTTTAAACCACTCTTTACTCAAAATTAAAAATTTATGTTTATACGCAATATGTTTGTGTTGTTTATTGGCAAACACAAATCGGAAACAATGTATAGGCTTGTCAAGTCATTTGTCTGACTTATTTGGGCGTTTAGTTTTCTATGCACTGTTGCTGATACGAGACATGTTTTAAGACAATTTGCTAAGAGGGCATACTTTTTTAAAAATGCCGACTGGCGTCGACACAATATTCTCTAGAAAATATATATATATGCGAAATATGGCCCCAAAAAATAAATTAAAATTGACCCCAAATTTGGGGCCATATTTCATAATGTAATATGGCCCCATTTTTTTAATGAAAAATTACCCCAACAAAATGAAAAAAAATAACCCTAAAATTAAAATTAAATATGACCCTAACTTAGGGGTTACTCTTCATTATGAGAAATCACCTCAAAATTTATAATGAATTTGAACCCAAAAAAGCACACAAAGAAAGTTACATTAAACATTTTCAGTTTTAAAAATCGTACGATTGATAGCATGGTTGGGCTTTCGGCCATGCGCAAGGATTTTTTTCTCTATGGTTTAACGAACAGTGGCTTTGCATACTAAAGCTTCGCGTTATAGCCGGCCTTCGGCCGGGCCCAAGGATTTTCTTATCTATGGTATAACGAACACTGGCTTCGCTAACTAAAGCTTCTCTGTATAGCGGGCCTTCGGCCGGGTGAAAGGCTTTTCTTCTCTTTGGTATAACGAACACTGACTTCGCTAACTAAATCTTCTCTGTATAGCCGGCCTTCGGCCGGGCGCAACGATTTATTCCTCTATGGTATAACAAACACCGGCTTCGCTAACTAAAGCTTCTCTGTATTGCCGGTTTTCGGCCGGGCGCAAGGATTTTTTCCTCTATGGTATAACAAACATCTGCTTCGCTAACTAAAGCTTCTCTGCATAGCCGGCCTTCGGCCGGGCCCAAGGATTTTCTTCCCTATGGTATAACGAACACTGGCTTCGCTAACTAAAGCTTCACTACATAGCAGGCCTTCGGCCGGGTGCAAGGATTTTTTTTCTATCGTATAACGAACTCTGGCTTCGCCCAGTAAAGCTCCTCTTAATAGCCAAGCTCAAAGATTTTTCCTCTATGGTATAACAAACACCGGCTTCGCTAACTAAAGCATCTCTGCATAACCGGCAAGGATTTTCTCTACTTTGGTATAAGAATTCGTGTTTTTTATACTATCCCCTAGAAACTTTTACATATATTCCCTGGGGTCATTTTGTGCACCTCCATATAAAACAACACAATTTTCTTTAGAAAATATATAAAACGACACAATTTTTTATGGAACATTTCTAAACCGATTCAATTTCCTGTGCAAAATTATTTAATCATCCATAGGAAAATTGCAAGGCGAATCAATTTTCTTTAGAAAATTTCTAAGGCGAAACAATATTCTCTAGACAATTTTTCTCTGAAGAATTACAAAGACGCCAAAATTTTCTACAGAAAATTGTTAATACGACGCAAATGTTTAAAACATATTTGCAAACACCACATGATTTTCTATTTAAAGCTCTTAAGTGACACACTTCCCTATAGAAAATTCCCAAGACGACACAATTTTCCCTAGAAAATTACAAAGGCCATACAATTTTTTATAAAAAGTCGCTTTGGCGACAGAGCTCGTTAAAAAAATTCCTAAGGCTTTATAATTTTTAAAGAAAACTGCTTAAGCGACATCTATAGGCTTTTTAGAAAATAGATTTGTAAATTTATTTTAATTAAGTTTAATAGACCTTCAACTGGGCTCAATTTAATAAACTCCTCTTTGAAAGCCTTTAAAAGATATTAAACGAAAAACTCATTTTATTTTATAAAAAAAAGAAGCAAAATACACAGACAATTAAGCAAACATTTACTTACATACACTCATAAGCTAAAAATAAAATCTTAAAAGATATAAAAGCAGACGCGCACACACACACACACACAACGACAGACTTCCATATAGCCCATATTATATTTCATCCTTCCGTTAAAGTCCTTTGTTTCAATAGATTTAACAAACACAACTATGCAAATAACCAAAGCAACAACAATAACTATAAATAGCATAAACAGGAATATAAATGACACCAACAACAACAACAATAATAACAATAATGTAAATCTCTCGTTACTGAGAGTCGAGTGTTATTTTAAAAGTGTATTGTTTTACATGAAAATTAACTACAAATTAGATTTTATCTCAAGTCTCGTCGTTTGGTAGCTTCATGTCTAAAAGATAATGATAAAAAAAAATTTTCATAAAATATTGCTTTTGGTATAGAGTCTGACTACAAGTAAATCGTTCGTTTACTTACTTTCGTGCCGCTAAGTATGCTACAAATATAAAGAAAAACTTAAGCACAAAGAACTGTTCTCATGAATTTAGTGAAAATAATTAAAGTTGCCAAATAGAAAAAATATTGCATTTAGTTTTGCTTGCAGTTCTTAATCATTTTTTAAATAAAAATCTCACGTGTTATTAAAATGAATCCTAAGAGAAGGCAATATTTTTTAGTTGAATTTGTTTTTGCAATTAGCTGTAGAAAATAATGAATTTTTTTTTGCAATTTTGTATTAAAAGTTGTGCGTTCTTTTTGCAGTTTTAATAGAAAACTTTTAGAGATGGCGAGAGATGCTTTCTTTAAATACAGCAAGGTACTGACCAGCCATGACATCAGTCTTGCAACAAAGTCACGGTTTATCAAATGCTATGTGTGGTCCGTGCTTTTATATGCGGCAGAAGTATGGACAGTTAAAGCGACGGATGAGAAAAGATTGGAAGCATTTGAAATGTGGGTATACCGGCGCATATTGAAGATACCATGGACTGACCACGTCCCAAATATCGAAGTATTGAGAAGAATGAACCTGGACCGACAACTTTTAAAAACCGTTAAAACCCGTAAAATATCGTATTTGGGACACCTGATGAGAAACGACAAATATAAATTTATCCAAACAATTCTCAAGGGGAAAATAGAAGGAAAACGCGCTAGAGGTAGAAAAGAACTTTCCTGGTTAAAAAATATTCAAGAATGGACAGGTTATCGTGAAGAACGAAGTCTCCTATATGCCGCCAAAAATAGAGAACTGATTATTTCTGAATTGTAAAAAAGACTTCCAAAATGAATTAATTAATTGTATGTTTTATAAAATGTACTATATATTGTATGATCGCTAATATCCGAATAACGGATGGGCAAATAAAAGAAGAAGAAGAATAATAGAAAACTTTGACTTAATTTTTATAATTTTCTACAAAAAATTAATATGTCCCATTTGGTTTGCCATTTTTTGCATAAAACTTCGTCAGTTTTAGAAAACCGTTAAATTAAGAAAACTGTTTCGCCGTTTTTTTAATTTTTTATAGAAAACTTCTAAAGAAAATTGTGCCGTCTTTTTCTTGCAAACTTCTATAGAAAATTGTGTCGCCCTTTTTTTGGAATTTTCTATAGAAAATTGTGTCGCTTTTTTTTTGCAATTTTGCAATAGTGTCGGCCTTTTTTGCAATGTAATATTTCGCTTTTTTTGAATCTTCTCAGAAAATAATGTCGCCTTTTTAGCAATATTCTATAAAATGTTATGTTGCCTTTTAATAATTTTGTAAGAAAATTACATATGTCAATTTTCTATAGGAAATTATGTCGCCTTTTTTGCAATTATTGTATAGAAAATGATGTCGCCTTTTTGCAATTTTCTATTGAAATTATAGTCGCCTTTTTGTAATTTTCTAAAGAGAATTGTGACGCTCTTTATTGTAATTATCTGTAGAAAATTGTGTCGCTCTTTTTTTGCAATTATTTTGTATAAATTTATGTCGTCTTTTTGCAATTTTCTATTGAAATTATAGTCGCCTTTTTGTAATTTTCCAAAGAAAATTGTGTCGCCCTTTTTGCAATTTTCTATAGAAAATTGTGTTGACCCTTTTTTGCAATGTAGTTATTTGTTGCAAGTATTTTATAGAAAATTATGACGCCTTTTTTTAATCTTCTAAGAAAATAATGCTGCCTTTTTAGCAATATTCTATAGAAAATTATTTTGCCTTTTTACGATTTTGTAAGAAAATTACATATGTCGACTTTTTGCAATTCTCTAAGTAAATTATGTCGCCTTTTTTGCAATTTTCCATAGGAAATTATGTCGCCTTTTTTGCAATTATTGTATAGAAAATGATGTCGCCTTTTTGCAATTTTCTATTGAAATTATAGTCGCCTTTTTGTAATTTTCTAAAGAGAATTGTGACGCTCTTTATTGTAATTATCTGTAGAAAATTGTGTCGCTCTTTTTTTTTGCAATTATTTTGTATAAATTAATGTCGTCTTTTTGCAATTTTCTATTGAAATTATAGTCGCCTTTTTGTAATTTTCTAAAGAAAATTGTGTCGCCCTTTTTGCAATTTTCTATAGAAAATTGTGTTGACCCTTTTTTGCAATGTAGTTATTTGTTGCAAGTATTTTATAGAAAATGATGACGCCTTTTTTTAATCTTCTAAGAAAATAATGCTGCCTTTTTAGCAATATTCTATAGAAAATTATGTTGCCTTTTTACGATTTTGTAAGAAAATTACATATGTTGACTTTTTGCAATTCTCTAAGTAAATTGTGTCGCCTTTTTGCAATTTTCTATAGAAAATTATGTCGCCCTTTTTTTTTGCAATTGTCTATGAAAATGCTGTCGCCCTTTTTGCAATTATCTGCAGAAAATTGTGTCGCTCTTTTTTGCAATATAGAATTTTCTCGCAATTTTCTATAGAAAATTGTGTCTTTTTTTTGCAATTTTATATGGGAAATTATGTCGCTCTTTTTTGCAATTGTTTTATAGAAAATGATGTCGCCCTTTTTGCAATTTTCTATTGAAATTATACTCGCCTTTTATGTAATTTTCTTACGTAAATTGTGTCGCCCTTATTTGCAATTTTCTATAGAAAATTGTGTTGCCCTTTTTTGCAATATAGTATTTCTTGCAAATATTTTATAGAAAATTATGTCGCATTTTTGCAATTTTCTATAGAAAATTATGTTGCCTTTTTACAATTTTGTAAGAAAATTATGTCGCCTTTTTGCAATTTTCTTTGGAATTCTCTAAGCAAATTATTTTGCCTTTTTTGAATCTTCTACTAAAATAATGTTGCCTTTTTGCAATTTTCTAAAAAAATTAATTCGCCTTTTTTGGAATTTTCTAAACAAAATCGTAAAGCCTTTTACTGCAATTTTTTTATAGAAAATTGTGTCGCCTTTTTCTGCTATTCCTATAGAAAATGGTTTTGCTTGTCTCGCATTTTTTTATTTTTCTTTAGAAATTTCTTACGTGTTTTTTTAAATTTTCTATAGAAAAGTTTTGTCGCCTTTTTTGCAATTTTCTTTAAAAAAAAATTATGTCTTATAAAAAGATTCTTTTAAATTCCTTATTATGTATTTAAATTGCTGTGCATTTTCTTTATAACAATTTCGCTCAACAACATGCAAATCTCCTTAGAAACACACATGAAATCTAAATCATTTCCAGGCAAATTTTACCAAAAATCACTTCAATTCATAAACGGATGAGTTTAAATTCATGGCCTTTAACTTAATTCATCTTAATCCCCAGAACCCACTATTTCTGTTTTTGCTATAAATTCATATTTTATATTCAAATGCCAGCTCAAAACGCTTATGTGGGTTGGAGAATGATTTTTAACAAAAAAAAAAAAAAAAATCCTGAATAGAAAGAACTCTATAAATAAAGCACTTGCCAGTTTGATACTAAATTTCATGTACGAGTTTTTTTTTTTTTTTTGCAAAAAAAATTTTAAATTTTTTTATTGTTTTATTCAACTCGTGTTAACAGTTTTTGTTCTGTAATATTTTCGCGTTATTTTTGGAAATTGTTTGTGACATATTGTTACTGACTCACACATACTCTCATTTACATGCACACATACATACGAATATATCATAGTGACACTTTCACACATGCCAAATTCATTCAAATTTAAACACACATACATACATATTCACACATTCATATTCACTGAACTCTTTCAAACATCCCAGCACAAAAGGGCTTTAACTCTGTACAACCAACAATAACATGATTGATAAATTGCAAATATTTTTTCTCTTTTTTTCAAAACTATTTTTATCTATTTTCATTGTATTTTAGTTTGGCATTGTTATAAAAAGAATTTATTTTTTATTGTTTTCTTTTTCTGAAGGGGTTTTATTTTATTTTATTTTTTTTATTTTGTTTGTTTGTACTCGTATGTTAAGCCCCTAGAATATTTAAAAAATACAATAAAAAAATTAAATACAATTGTGTTATAAAAATATGCATAAAAAAATCATTCCAGTTAAGTCCAGAAATTCTTGTTAAAAAAAAATAAAAACTAAATGAAATAAGATTTAAGAGATAATTTAATTTAATATATTTTTGAACAAAATTTTATTAAAATTTAAACAAATTTCCTTGAAAAAAGGTAAATATTTAATTGCTATAAAATTAATATAAGAATTTTTATTGTATTATTTTCAAGGACAGTCTGTTGCTTGCTATTTTGTTAATTAACTATTAATCAGAAGTAGTGCGCTAAACAATTTGAGACTTTTTAAAATGCATCTGTAAGAAGCAGTGTTTGAAAATAAACCGATATATTATATAGCGTACGGTTGACGAACCCGGAAAATATATATATTTTTAAGTGTTTCTGTATTTGTACAACACAATTATTTTCACGAAAGTAACAAGCATTATGTAGTGTTCTGTTTTTCGTTATGAAAAAGTATAATAGTCATGGTCCTGCAGACATTATCTAGCAATGTCACGATCTCGAAACAATTATTTCTTTCGCACAAATGCATTTGAAACAAAAACAAATTCTGAAAACTTGTTTTACATGTAGATAAGCGAAAGAAAGAGTTCTCTCGCAGTGAAATAGGCATGATGTTTTTGAATGTTCTGTACTTTTTTTCTTATTGATTAAGTTATGTTTAATGTTGTTTGGCAATTTGCTCGACCACATCACAAAAAGCCTGTATGTGTTTTGTGTACATGTTTTGTTTTTGTTAGAGAAAATTGTTTGTCCTTATCAGCCAAAAAGGCGCTGAGCACGACTAAAACGAACACACATTTATGCCCTGAACTGAATACAACGATGTTTGTGGTTTTTTACGACAAACAGAATGCAATGAAATGTTCACGTCTTTATGTTGAGTTGATTGAGCAAAGTTTTATTATTTTGTACGAAGATCAAAACAACGAAACGTTTGTGTTTTCCATATTTCAACCGCACAGAACTAAAGTACAGTAAATAATGTTTATTTTCGAACTCTGATATGGATTATTGGCTATTTCGTTACTTGAAGAAAACCGCAATAAAATGTTGATATTTTTCATTACAATTTTACCACAAGTAACCAGTTGAAAGAGACTGCACGAAAAATTTAAAATTTTTTTTTTTTTACTTTTCAAATTAATTCTAATATTTTATTTGCTATTTACTAGAAATTTTTCTATATTTAAAAAATGTTGCAGATAAAATATTGTTATTGAAAATAAAGACATGTTGGCGTATCTTATGAAAAATTTGTTGCTTTGCCATATGTCTTCAGAAAATATTGTCGCTTGGCATATTTACCAAAAAAATGGTGTTGCTTAGTCACATTTCTATAAAGAATATTGTCGCCTGGCCATATTTCTACATAAAATTTCGATACTTAGCCATATTTCTATAGATTATATTGCCTTTTTTATAGTCTTCTGTGGAATATTTTGCTGCTTTCCCATATTTCTGTAACCACATTTAACGCTTAGACATATTTTTATAGATAATATTGTAGCTTTGCTATTTTATAGTTAGACATTTTATAGTTAGTCGGTTTGCGATATTTCTAATGAACAAATATTCGCTTAGCCATACTTTTATAGTTCATATTCTCGCTTCTGCCTTTTTTCTTTTAAAAATGTTTATAAAGTTCTTTGAGTCAAAAAAAAATACTTTAACTTTTACACATCTAATAAATCTAAAAATATATATTTATTTAGATAAAACTTTCATAAACTTTTCCCCTATCTTTTGTTTAAAGTTGTGCGTCCAATTAGAAAATTTTTAATTAACACACTTTTAATGTATTTTTCACAGCTATTTTCTCTATCTCTCATTCACGTAATGGTTTACACCTCGTCACTAAGACGACAGTGGTTTTTCAAGAAAGTTTCCTCCTCGACCGGCTTTTTGTTTTTATTCTTTTTTTTGTTTTTTTAACCCAGTTCATACCTAGAACAACAATTTATAGTTGTAGGTGAATGTAATTTAGCAAAGTCCACTTAAGTTTTCATTTTCCTTAATAAACTTAACATGTGTAAGTCATGTATTTTTAAGTAATTGACTACCACTACAAAGGTAGTAGTTAACACACACGAATGCATACACAATACACATACAACTACTACTACACTTGTACTCGTGTACTTGAAGAACAACCGACACTTATGCTCTTCAAGTAGTTAGTTGTGATCAGTTTTGCAAACTTTCCTACCAATACTAACACACTCTAACTTACGTGTTAATGTGTGAGTGTGTATATGTGTTCGAAAGTGGGCAAAAGAAGTTAAAAAGAACATTTTAGTTACACATACTCAGACACTTTAACTTTGACAAATAAATAATGTTTAAAAGTTATAAAACTGTAAAAGGAATGATTTAATCAAACGAGAATTTTTAAAATCTTAGATTTGGAATGTGTATGTATTAGACTGGTCGCATCTTGTATGGGATTTTTTTTTTAATTTAATTGTTTGCGCTGCTTAAAATATGAGGTTTGGTGTAAGAAATCATTATCTAATTTTTCAGGTCAATCCGACGCTGCCTAGCCGTGCCGGGTGGGGCCCAAAGTTCCCCATGTTATAAAAAAAACATCTTTTCTATCAGATCTTTATAGTTATACTAGTTGAAAAGCCGAAAATCAAAAATATGGCTTCGTTACGATCTTCCGCAGAGAAAGTACTTCAAGTGTGCCAAATTTCAGCGGAAAGAATAGGACATACATGCAAACATCCTGACATACTAAGAAATTATATATTGTATAGATAGATTAACACATGTTCGCGCAACTCAAAAACGCTTTAGCTTATTGAAAAACTAAAAAAAACCGATATTACGCAATAAAATTTACTTTAGGAAAGTTAAAACTTTTTTCTTTATGTTACAATTAAATTAAAAAAAAAAAAAATTGCGACCAGTCTAGTATGTATGTACATATTTGAATGTGTATGTGTGTGTGTGTTGCTAATGTTGAAAAGCATGACAATTCATTGACACTTATTTAACACACTTTTCCTTTTTTACTTCTTGTAACACTTACTTAGTTACTTACTTATACACCTTAACTTATTAAATTACACTTTACACTTGTTTTCAATCATGTAAGATTTTTATTTTATTTTTTACCTTAAATTAAATTTTTATCTTCTACACTTTCTGCTTCACTTTCTTCTATTTTAGATTTAACTTTTGATTTTTATTCTTTAAATAAAAGAAAATTAGATTTGTTGCTCTTTTCTTGTAGTTGAGCACTCTGGTTTAAATTGTTTTGTAGTGTTTGAAAGTGAAAGTAGCAAAAAAACTCAATTTGAACTTAAATCTAATTTAAATATACGAGAAAAAGAAGCAAGCTAAATAATTTTTATTTAACTTTTTATTTAATACAAACACAGTGTAATAAAATATATAAAAGCTAAAGAAATTTAAAGAAAATCTCAAGTGAAATTTACAACATTTTCTTAAAAAAAAAAAAAATACAATTTCTAGAGCTCATGATGTTTTAGCAAAATAAAAGCAAATTAGAAAAGTTATTTTGGTATTAATAAGAATTTCAGCCAAATTTTGCCAAAAATATATATTTATAGGAAATTTGGTTAAAATTTGATATTTATAGGAAATTTTGCCAAAATTTGAAGTTTAAAGGAAATTTTTTTTGCAAAATTTTATATTTATAGGAAATTTTGCCAAAATTTTATATTTATAGGAAATTTTGCCAAAATTTAATATTTATAGGAAATTTTGCCAAAATTTTGTATTTATAGGACATTTTGCCAAAATTTAATTGATATTTATAGCAAATTTTGCAAAAATTTTAAGTTTATAGGAAATTTTGCCAAAATTTGATTGTTATTTAAAGCAAATTTTGCCAAAATTTGATATTTATAGGAAATTTTTGCAAAATTTGATATTATAGGAAAACTTGGCAAAATTTTATTTATATTCATAAATAAATTTTGCCAAAATTTGATATTTATAGCAAACTTTGCCAACATTTGATATTTATAGGAAATTTTGTCAAAATTTGATATTTATAGGAAGTTTTGCCAAAATTTGATGGATATTTATAGGAAATTTTGCCAAAATTTGATATTTATAGGAAATTTTTGCAAAATTTGATATTATAGGAAAACTTGGCAAAATTTTATTTATATTCATAAATAAATTTTGCCAAAATTTGATATTTATAGCAAACTTTGCCAACATTTGATATTTATAGGAAATTTTGTCAAAATTTGATATTTATAGCAAATTTTGCCAAAATTTGATGGATATTTATAGGAAATTTTGCCAAAATTTTATATTTATAGGAAATTTTGCCAAAATTTTGTATTTATAGGACATTTTGCCAAAATTTAATTGATATTTATAGCAAATTTTGCATAAATTTTAAGTTTATAGGAAATTTTGCCAAAATTTGATTGTTATTTAAAGCAAATTTTGCCAAAATTTGATATTTATAGGAAATTTTTGCAAAATTTGATATTATAGGAAAACTTGGCAAAATTTTATTTATATTCATAAATAAATTTTGCCAAAATTTGATATTTATAGCAAACTTTGCCAACATTTGATATTTATAGGAAATTTTGTCAAAATTTGATATTTATAGGAAATTTTGCCAAAATTTGATTGATATTTATAGCAAATTTTGCCAAAATTTGAAGTTTATAGGAAATTTTTCAAAATTTTAATTGATATTTGTAGCAAATTTTGCCAAAATTTAATTGATATTTATAGCAAATTTCGCCAAAATTTGATATTTTTATGAAATTTTGCCAAAAGTTGATATTTATAGCAAATTTTGCCAAAATTTGATAATTATAGAAAATTTTGCCAAAATTTGATATTTATAGGAAATTTTTGCAAAATTTGATATTATAGGAAAACTTGCCAAAATTTTATTTATATTCATAGCAAATTTTGCCAAAATTTAATTGATATTTATAGGAAATTTTGCCAAAATTTGATTGATATTTATAGCAAATTTTGCCAAAATTTGAAGTTTATAGGAAATTTTTCCAAATTTCAATTGATATTTGTAGCAAATTTTGCCAAAATTTAATTGATATTTATAGCAAATTTTGCCAAAATTTAATTGATATTTAAAGCAAATTTTGCCAAAATTTGATATTTTTAGGAAATTTTGCCAAAAGTTGATATTTATAGGAAATTTTAATGATATTTATAGCAAATTTTGCCAAAATTTGATAATTATAGAAAATTTTGCCAAAATTTTATATTTATAGGAAATATTACTAAAATTTTATATTTACAAAAATTCGAAAATCAAAAATTCCTATTGACAATATTGGATTTTTATAGGATATTAAGCGAAAATTGACTCCTAATAGGAAATTTGGGAAAATTCTAGAAAATTTTGCCAAGATTTCTTATTTTTGGAAAAATTAGCTATTAATGGAAAATTCTTCTATTTATTGAAAATTTTTCCATTTACAGAAAGTTTTGTTCGAAAGTTTTTAGCAATTTTGCCTTAAACTTTAAAACGAATTTATAAAATTTATTTAGATGTCTTAAAAATATTAATCTGAAATTGCTTGCCACACTATAATTCCTTTTGAAGAAGTACATTTTTAACTCTCCACCACCCACCAAGAAGTGAAAAAGATATCCAGCAGACATTATTTTTAAGTTCGGTTTTAGTTTAATGCATTTGTTTAACCCAAAGAAGGCAATAAAAAAATAAGGAAGAACAAAAACAATTTCATAAAGAATTGGTATCCTTGCTAACGGATTTATGGTAGACTTATGTTTAACAAATAATGCTATTACTTTTTATGTAAATGTATTGTTTTTCCCTTCTACGGATGGTTGTGTGAGTGTGTATGTGTGTTTGTGAGTTTGTTTTGTACAAGTCTGTGTTTGAAAAAGATCTCTGGTGTTGGTTTAGTGAGCAATTTTTGTTGCTACTTAAAGTAGGTCATTGTGGAAGAAATCCAAAAACATTAGTGGCGCCATATTTTATTATACTTTATTTTATTTGTGCTGTTTTTTTTTCCTTTTTTTCATTTTCCTTCTAGTTTCTTGTTACTTCTTTCTTTACAAATGCATACAATTTAAGTTTTATGCATATTTATGTTTGTTGGCCTCGAAATGAGTCAAAGCTTGAAATAAATCTCAAGAAAAATAAAAGGAAAGAAAGTGAAAAAAAAAAATATTAAGATAAATTTGATTAGATAATAAGAAATAAAAAGAATTTTTCAAAATTTGTTTAAACAGATTTTAAGAAGATTGCTTATGCAAGAATTTATGTAAGCAGCCCCAAATTAGGCAGTATTTGTTTAAATGGAAAAATGGCTGTTTTGGAATTATAGAAAAAAGTAATTTAATTGAAATACTTTTAAGACAATTTTGAAGTCAAGAATTTTGATTAGCAGACTTTGTTTTAAGTAAATGCATGCAGCTCTTGCCAGTTGCTAGTAAATAATTTAGTTTTATAATATCTGCTTTCAAACAAATTTATAAAAAGATTTTTAGTGAGCCAAATAAAAACATCCTTCAAAAAAAAATTATTTTAATAGGAAATTTTGCATAACAAAATGATTTTTATAAAAAAAAAATTTTAATTTTTTTTGCTTTAATAGGAAATTTAAACAAATTTTCTTTTTTTAACAAATTTGCCTTTTTAAAGAAATTCTAATCAAATTTGTTTATTATCTTACCTTTTGTAAAAAATTTGGTACAAACTTGCATTTTTCAAAAAACTTTGCACAAATTTGCTTTCCATTAAAAAATTGGCACAAATTTGCTTTTTGTAAAAAATTTTAAAGAAATTTGCTTGTTATTGGAAATTTTCCCAGTTTTACTTGTAATAAAAAAATTTTAAACAAAATTACTTGAAAAAAAAGAAAATTTACCTAAACAATATAACAATGCCAAAATTTATAAGGAAGTTATGGCATTAAAAGTAATAGTAAAAGTAGTATTTTATGGGAAAAATGGTCAAATTTGGGCCGATTTAAATAAAATTTGGTAAGATGATTAAGATTGTAATACAACAAGCTACAAACGCATTATAAATTCATTTCTAATGTGCAGGGAAACCAGAAATATGCTGTGCCTCAAAAAACTTAAAATTGCTCATTTTAAAAGAAAATATTCAACAATTTATTAACAGTTCCATTTAATAAAAACAATCCTAAAATTATAATCGGTAAGGCCCAAACACCATAATATTTACAGACGAATTTTTGAGTTTTTTTTGGGGCGAATTTAATCTAAATACTTACTTGGAAATAAGTTTTTTTTTTGTTTTTTTTTTTTACTCTGATCCAACACTCAGGGGATGCCCCCTACTAATGCAATGCATTGTGTTTGGATTAGGAAAATAGGTTATGGAGAAAAGGAAAGAGGGAGTAGTGTTTGTGGACATTTAATTTGAATTTTTCCAAATTGTAGCCGACTGGGAAGACTTCTGCCGGGAGTCTATGCCACATACGGCTAGTTCGACCAAGAAACGAATTTTCTCTGTAATACGTTGTGCGATGCATTGGACAGTAGACAACAAACGGATGTGATCTGCTGGAAAGGCGAGTTCTACGGGCATGCACCCGCGTCTCAGGGATGAGTTCGCCCATCTCAGCTGAACATCTTCCGTGGTAATATCGATAGAACAATGCCACACAACCCACATTCCGACGATGCTCCAAAGAGTCAATAGAGCTGGATACCCTACTGTCATTGATGAGCTTCAACGCACTCCTTTGCACCCGATCCAGAAGCTTCAAGATAGACCTTGAAGCACATGCCCAGATATGGGAGTTGTATTCCATTTTCGGTCGGATATAGGTTGTATAAATAGTGAAGAAATCAGACGGAGTGAAGTAGTTCTTGCACCGTTTTAAGAAACCAAGACACTTGAATACTTCTTTCGACACTTGAAAGACATGTTGGTTCCAGAGTGTCTGATTCTTCAATAGCTATACCTCCCATGGATACAGATGACGCTGACTCCACAAGACGTCTGTGGGTCAACAGCACAAGGTTAGCATAGACAGAGAACCAGCCAGATGGATGGATGGACATCGTTAGATCACTTGAAAAAGTCTTGGAGAAATTACTGATTGATATTTAAAAGAGAAATTCGCAAAAAAAATGTATATTTAATAATTAGTATTGTGGTTATTTTGTTGAACTATTTATGGGCTTTAATCCAAATTTTTAATATTTTTAATTAGGCTTAAGTTCATGAAATTTAATTTTTCATTAAATTTTTTTTTATGAAGAAAGGAACTTTACAACATGAAAATTAATTAAAATTGTTATTGATAATCTTTCATTATTGACGTGGCTCGGGCTCGAACCCTGGCCGGCAGGTTACCATGACATGTTTCGATCGCAACCACTCGATCTCCTCAGATGGATTTGCCGTCTTACACTCGCAGCCATCGACGACTGCTGACGTCAATAGTCAAACATCAATCCTTAAACCAAATTGTATTCTAACATTTTGTAGATCGAAATGGGTTCGAAATAGGTTCGAGCCCCAGCCACGTCAAGAATGAAAGATTATCAATAACAATTTTAATTAATTTTCATGTTGTAAAATTCCTTTCTTCACAAAAATAATTTAATGAAAAATTAAATTTCATGAACTTAAGCCTAATTAAAAATATTAAAAATTTATTTATTTATTGCGAAAGCTCTTGTAGGCAGCAAAAAAATCTAAAATGTATCAAAATATGCCTTAAAAAGGCAAAATATACGCTATAAACTAAAAAAATGCTGTAAACGGTAAAATATGCAAAAATATGCACTAACAAATCGATGCCAAATTTCATAAAAAGCTCTAAAACGGATAAATAAAGAGTTTCTGCCTTCATTGGTCGCACCAGGAAAAACATGCAATTGCATATTTATGGTTTCCCTGCTAATGTGGTTTGGGTTTAAAAAGTTAAGTCTATTTGCTAAGCCAAACACAAGTGACATTAATTTATCGTAGTCTTCCAAAACAAATCAAGAATTGACACTCAATAATAAACTATTTGAATATGTGTCTATAATAATTAATGTGCATGTATTTGTTAGACTTCATTTTCATTTATTTATACACATGTATGCATGTATGTATGTATATGTTAACTAAATATAATAAATAATCTTTTTTATCTTGTTTCTTTATTATTGTCCTTGTAAAATCTTTTGATAAAAAAAAATAATTTACAATACTTATTTCATATGTGTCTAAATAAGTATGTCTGAATATTTGTCGGTATATATGCATGTATGTATGTATGTATGAACGTATCTCAATATTTTTTTCCAAATTTTTTTTTTTTTTTTTTTATCAATACATGATAAATGACAAAAATTCAAAGCAAAAATAATGAATGAGAGACATGGTACATACATAATTCTCTTTGAATGATTTTTATTGTTGTTTAATACAATACTTAAGGAAATAATTGATAACTGATGAATATACATATTATGAACTTTAATCTATACAAAAAAATAATGGCCAAGAAAAATGATTAATTATTTTAAGACGTCTTAAGGAAGAAGACTTAGGCTAAAGATTAATACAAAAAGCCTATTAAAAATGTACACAATAAGATTTTAATCACATGGAGATTGCATAGCAAGCAAAAAAAAATTATTGCATAAATTGAGAAGATTTTTAAAGGCGTACTTACGTTCCAATAAATATTACTAAATTTAATATTGATAAAGTAAAATTGATTATAACATGCACTAAAAATTTAAATAGCTTTTAGACTTGTTTATAAATTTTACTAGAAATCTTCTTTTTTTGCACTTCTGAACAAAATAAAATAAATTATGTAAATAACCTCGATGAAAAAATTAACTACTGGATTTAAAAGTTTTAAATACAATAACAATTTGGTTTTTATTAACAATTTTTCCTGTAACATTGATCGCCTTTGTCTGCGGTGGGTGCTGCGTATGATTTTAGAACAGTGGTAAGCTTACATTTTTATAGTTGTGTTTGTTGTGAAAATACAAATAAGTGCTTTGCAACGCTGAAAAAATAATTTAGATTCGTTCTGAATTGACTGTAAAATGCTTTCGATCACGACTGCCAGAATTAGGCCTCAAGAAGTGATTCTAAGTCGATCAGTTTATTGAAATATTGGTCCAGGTCCTATATTTTTGTGCTACACAGATCAGCACAAACGCATTATACCCTCCCACTTTTTTATTTTGTTTGTTTTACAAAATTAAAAAAAAAAAACGCCTTTTTAATGAAAATTTTCAAGATTTTAGTGCATATTTTTTATTTTTTTTAAGGCATATCTTGGCGTTTTTAGTGCATATTTTATGCGCATATTTTCGATTTTTTAGTGCATGAAAATCTCATGCATCAATTGTTAAAATTTTTTTTTTCAAAGTAATTTTTGAGAATACAAAATTTTTAATTTACAAGATTTTGTTTGTCGTGCTTAATTCCCAATTTGTATTCTTTTCTTTTTTAATTTAATAAATTTGTTTTTTTTTTTTTTTTTTATTCATTTTTCTGCCGCTAAATTGATTTCTTTTCCCAGTATTTGACGTGTAGGAAACTAAAAAAATGCACATGACTTCTTAAAAGTTTTGTGATGTTTTATGATCGTTTAAATACAGTCAAATCCCGATAATTCGTACCCCGATAAATCGTAATTCCCGATAATTCGTAATAAACTGTCGGTCCCTTTAAAAAATCTCGTTAATTCGTAAAGTTTCCATACATTTTGGTCCCCTCGCTAATTCGTATTTTTTTTCAAATTAAATCTTCTTTACCTCTTATAAATCGTTATTGTTTGCTAACTACCACTTATAATTCGTACTAAAAACAACAAAAACATGGAAAGAATGATTTTTTACATACGCTATTTTTGCGTGGGTTTTTGATTTTGCTTGTGTGTGGGTTTATTTTCTTAAGATCAGTTTGTTACATGAATAATTTTTATATATTTTATTTTTAACAATTGTTTTTTATGTTTTTTTATCGTTTAATTAAATAAATTTAAAAACCCCGTCAATTCGTATTTATTTTATTTTAACCCCGTTAAATCGAAACCCGGCTAAATCGAAAACCCCTATATTTCGTAAGAAATGGCCGGTCCCTTGCGATTACGAATTATCGGGATTCTACTGTATATACTTCCCCTCTTAACTTAGAATCTTTTTGTCTACGTATGATTAATATTAAAATAATAATATCAATCATACGCCTTGACAACAAAATAAAATTTTAACAAATTTTTTTTTGTTTTTTTCGATATTAAAAACTTATTTCATATTCATGATATCAAATATATTTTATTGCAAATTATAATTTAATTGAAAAAGATTAAATTAAAACCATTAAAACTATTTTCATAAAAGAGTTAAACTCTTTTATAACACAAAAATAAAATTAAAACTAAATACAAAATTTAAAATTTTTTTGTTGTGTGTTAATTTGCAGATGTTTTTTTTTTTTCAATGCGAACAAGTTTTTAAATAAAATTTTATTAAAACAAACGTTGACATGTGTAATTTAGTAAAACAAAATGTTGACTAAAAGAAAAAAACAAAGGGAAAGAGGATGTGTTGAGGAGGAGGAAAATGAGGAAATGCAGTTTATCCTAGAAAAAGTGTTATAAAAATTCAAATAGGTAAAACTACAAATTAAATTAGTAGAGTTTTTAAATTTCAGAGAAATTTATAAAAAGCAAAAAAAAAATATTTTAATATAAACGGACTCAGAAAAAACATCAATATATGCAAGTAGGAAAGTATAAACGATCATTTAATACTCTATAACACTATTGAGAGTTAACTAGAGTTTTTCTCTTGCCGGACTTTTTCATTATCCAAAGTCCAAAGTTACTCAATACACTGATGCATCTTCATATTGATGATGCCCTAACATCAGAATTGTGACATCAATGTTACTACAAATGGCATCAATGATTCAAAAAGTAACATCAATCCAATGACTAACGTCGTTGTACAATTTTGTCATTTTTTACGTGTCATCTATTTTATGTCTATAGTGACATCAATTCGCTGCCACATTTTGTATATTATTAACATTATTTTTAGGATTAAAAGCAAAAATTCCTATATTCTATTTTTTTAAATTACTTAAATACATCAAATTTTCAAAGTAGAATGATTACGAAAACCATGTGGGGCATGGTGCTTCATCTTATTATTGAGAGTTCTACTGTAAACAAAGGTCGTAATTCTACTAACGTGAAACAAACATATTTAACGGGTAAGTAAATAATAATATTCTTTCACTTTGACTTAAGTCAATTCCAATGACTTTGACTTAATGACAAACTGTCATTAAATTGATTCTAATGTGTCCTTTCTCCGATTTTACTGCGTCATCGACCTGGTGACATGTTCGTCATTTCTGTGATGTCGGTGTGTCATCCCATTGATGACATAATTTCATTTTGACCCTGATTACACTTTAGCCAAGTGATGTTAAAATTGACATCACCATGATGAAAAGTGTCATGGGGTCAAAAACGAAGACACTTGTCATAGTACTGATGTCAAAATACATCAGCGTTATGAGACCTTTTCTATCAGTTTGTTTCAAAGTTTATTTTTCAAAATACCAAATTTTGTGCTGACAAAGGAAAAAGTGTGGAAAGGTTTGTTTAACCTTTTCAGCTTTATCCCATTGAATGCTTGTCGAAGCTAATTCTGAATATTGAATTAATGTGATCTAAGCATTTTAAATGTGATCTATGCATTTTAAGCACGTTGATTTTGATACGGATCGTCAGGAACAAGAAAAACAACTATCGAAATCATTCGAAGCAACTTAAGCAGCTATTTTAAACAAGGATTAGCATCATCTATAAACAAAAAAAAAACATAAACAAAGGAAAGCCGAGTGGCTTTCATACATGAACCAAACGCATTTTACCCACCAAAGCTGGTGTAGGGTGAAATAATATAATTGTTTTATTTCTCTATTTTTTGGCTGTGAAACAGGACAAAACAAAAACTAATTTGAAAAATTGTTTTATAACATGTGTACAAGTAGAAACATTTAGTTTTGAAATGAAATTTTAATGAAAAAAAGAGAGAAACACAGCCACACACACACGAGCACACTCGTACGTTAAAGTTCCTGTACCAGGTAAGTGGGTTTAATTTTCCTTTTATTTTCCCTTTTGTGTCAGTGTAATCATGTTTGTGTTTGTTAAAATTGTTGTTTTTTATGTGGTTTTAATTCCAAAGTATCCATAAGTACTACTTATGGAGAAGTGTACGGCAAGAGGGAGGCTTAATTGTCATTAAAACACTTTACAAAATTTTTTTTAAAAGAGTTTTTTTTTATTAAAAACCTGGGCACGAGACCAAAAAACATTTTTAGACAGACAGGTAAAATGTTATTTTTGGTTTGGTTAGTTTTGCAACACACAAAAAATAAACAAAAAAAAGAAAAGGAAAATAGTTTTTTCCATTTTATTTATTTGTTGGTAGTCAGACAGAGACACTCTGGCACACACTTTCCCAATAACACACATAAAAAAAACTCTTACACACTGTCCCACTCACTCACTCACACTTGAACACGAGTTTAAATTTATAAAACAAATTATCAACACATGTTACTGTTGAGTGTCAGAAAAATAACATTTGAATTGTTTAAGGGAATTTTAAATGAAATTATTTTATTTCAAATCGTTTTATAATTTTGCTTTTCTTGTTTTATATCTTTTTATCTTGTAATTTTTTTTTTTTTTTTTTTTTTTTTTTGTTAAATGTTAAGTTAAGTGTAGAAAGTTGGTTTTGTGTGATTTTGACAAAAAGGATTTTTCTTGTTTTAAGGTGTAAAATTGTCAGTTTCAATTTTAATTAAATTTTATTATGTTTTGAAAGAGACAACAAAAAAAAACTTTCTTTTTATAACTCAATTCATTACAAAACTCAATTGTTTTTTTTATTTTATTGGTGTTCTATGAATTTAAAATAAAAACTTTGAATATATTTCGAGTACCTACAGTTTTTCTCTTAAACAAAAAAAAAAATTAATCAAAAACGTTTTAATAAAAATTTTATTTAAAGTTTATTGTATAAAATTTAATAAAAATTCCCCTGAAAAAAATTTGGGTACATTTCTTTGTCCAAAATATTTTTATAAAAATTTTAATAACTATAAAAACTTATACCAAAATAAATTAACAAGTTTTCTTTTAAATTTGCTAAACCCCATTTCATTGATAAACTGAATTTTATTGTTGATGTAATAAGCTATTCCTATGCGCATTTCATTGGTTGCTTAGGCTTTTATTTTAAGTTTTTGATATTTAAGTTAGTCTTAAATTCATCCAATTTAATTTTCATTAAATTATTTCTAGTGAAGGAAGGAATTTACAACATGAAATGAAAGAAAATTTTGTTGATAATTTTATTCTTGGCTGAACACCGCATTGAACTCGAGTCGAAATTAAAAGTTTCGAGAATAACGAGGTCCCCTTCATTAGAATTCTTTAACGTTCTACCGTTTGCGCAACTGCCGCGTCTGCGAGTCTATAGTCAAACATTAACCTTTAATCAATGGTATTGGTGGATATCCAATATAATTAACCCAAAAATTCCAAAAATTTACTTCGATTTTTTTCTCCAAACTTTTCCTCATTAGAAAAATATGTAAATTTGTTCACCATAAAACAATTTTATTGAAATTTTTGCTTCTAAAAACCTACAAAAAAAAAGAGGTTTAGTAAAAAATTAAACCAAAAAAGTGTGTCAAGCTGTATCACTAGGGTGGTCGTTAACTGTATGGATCAAATTTTTTTTCTATTTGTCCATGCTCCAACCCCCCAATTCGGTGGGTATTGATAAAAACACAACTCATAAAATTTTTTAGGACGATCGGCGAAGGCTAAGCCGTCCCTCAAGCCCGCCAAAGTTTGAGAAAAATCGTAAAGTCCGACTTGTATGACTTATATTTAGGAAACCGTTTTCTAAGAAGTTGTTGTTAGTAAAGTTTCCAACAACTTTTGCCTTAACAAGTTTTCTCTAAAACACATATTAAACAAAACCTAATTAAAATAAAAAGTAAACAGCAGCATTGATGCGAATTGTTTCTTTAAAACTGTTTTTTCTTACACACGTCACTTCAGCTTTAATATTTGTGTTTGTGCGCGTTTGCTTAAAAAAAAAAAATAGTCAACGCATATCATTTGTTTCTAACGTACCACGGTTGATAAAGTTGGTGCAATTGTACTTTTATGATACACCCTAGGGTGCCCGTTAAAATCAAAAGTTGGATTTATTTAGGTCTCACTAGCCAATTTGGTGGTTATTAATAAAAAAAACCACTCAAAAATTTTTTTAGGACGATCGGCGAAGGCTAAGGGGACGGCCCACTAAAGTTTGAGAAAAATTATAATTTTACATGAAATCTGACTTTTATGTTTAATAACTTAGAAAATATTAATTTTGTAGAAAATTTGTTCACAAGTTTTTCTTTATCTCTTATTAAACAAAATAAACTTAAAATATCGAAAAAGCCACTAAAAAATCTAATTTTTAATTCATTAAAGAAACGCATTTTCTATGAATTAGTTTTGTTGAAAAACATTTTTATTATTTATTTAAAAAAAAACCGACCAGCCGGGCACCTGGCGTTTTACCCTAATTAGGGTACGCTGAATTCAGTGGTGCTAACCGTTTTTTAGGTTAACTCTTGTTTTCAAAATTTCGAAAACGGAGGAGGTTGCACAGCGTAACTCAAAAACGATTTAGTTTATAAAATAAACTAAAAAAAACAAAATTCCACAATAATATTACCTTTAACAATTTTAATATTTTTTCTAATATGCGTAGTCGTTTTAGAAACCAAATTTTTTTTGGCAATGGGGATAAAACAAATTATGTGAGGTTGGTCATACTTTTGACCCAACTGAGGGCAATTTTGACGCTGTAGTGGCCAAATTTAAGAATTATATTAAACCGGCATATTTGTATGGGAGCCCCCCTAAAGGGTGGAGATGCAAGGCAATTATGTTTTAAGAAAATGTTAAGCACAAAAAACTAATGAAGGTCCGTCATATATTTAATCCCCCTTGGGGCGATTCCTTGGCAGTTCTGGGGCTTTTTCTTCAATATATTTCTAGTCTGTGTTGACAATTTTATTTGAGAGCCCCTTTAAAGAATAAAGAAAGCATGCAGGTATGTTACAGGGATGATAAATGAGAAAACCAATATCGTACTTACGAACTTCTACAATCGTACTTTTTCGACCCCAATAGTAATAAATATTTTTTTTTTTATAAAAGAAAAAGACTTTTGTTTCGGTTACACTTGAAACCATTGGTACATACGGTCTATTTCGTTCCTTTGTTTTTAAAATATTTTGCCATGAAGCCTTATATGCTGCCGCTGATACTTGATTTAGAATGTGGCATATGCAATCGTCCAATGATTAAGTGCAAAAATCTATTCACAATAGCGAAGTTTAGTGTTTGGTGCAAATGGTCTTGCAAAGAGCAAATGCAAAATATCATAGCTGTTTTGTTAAATCCAACAACAACATACACAGAGTTTATTTCAGATTTCATAAAAACGTTACGAAATTCTGCATTTGCACTTTGGCAAAACCATTTGCACCTAAGACTGAAATCAGTTTATATTCATTGGACAGTAAATACGAGTTGCCATTTTATATCAATTATAAATATTTAGGTTTGAAAAATTTGGAAATAGTACCAAATGAGTCACGGTGGTTCCACCGTACTTTTTGGCTTTGAATTGTAGCAAAAAAGTACAATTGCACCAACTTTATCAACCGTGGTACGTTAGAAACAAATGATATGCGTTGACTATTTTTTTTTTAAGCAAACGCGCACAAACACAAATATTAAAGCTGAATTGACGTGTGTATGAAAAAACAGTTCTAAAGAAAAAATTCGAATCAATGCTGCTGTTTACTTTTTATTTTAATTAGGTTTTGTTCAATATGACTTTTAGAGAAAACTTGTTAGGGCAAAAGTTGTTGGAAACTTTACTAACAGCAACTTCTTAGAAAACGATTTTTATGTAAAATTAACATGTTCCTAAATATAAGTCATACAAGTCGGACTTTACGATTTTTCTCAAACTTTGGCGGGCTTGAGGGACGGCTTAGCCTTCCCCGATCGTCCTAAAAATTTTTTGGAGTTGTTTTTTATCAATACCCACCAAATTGGCGAGTGAGACCTAAATAAATCCAACTTTTGATTTTAACGGTCACCCTTCTGTATCACTGTAAACTTTATTGGTTTGAGATGATTCGAGTTGACTATGAGGTATTTTTCCCAAGTAATTTTTCTTAGGGCTGGTAAATCAGTGCAAGTTAAACTTTCTTTTGGGTTTAAAGTGTGTTTAAACTGGCAAATCTTTAATTCTGTGAACTTTTTAACCATCTCTAAATGCATAAAATTGGGCGTTTCAACGTGCAAATACAAACCATATGAATTTGACAACATTTATCGTAGTGCTGCCATATTATTAGTTTTGCACTACATATCGTCATATTAAATGAAAACGGACGTAACTATACTTTTTATTTTTTTTACAGGAGAAGCAAAAAACTTTACAAAATCAATAACAACAAGGTGTAATTGGCGTTTGAATTTCGTTAATCAAATCGCAATTTTTGATCGTAGGAATCTATAATTTTGCACAAACATGTATTTTGATACAACGAACCATAATCGATTAAAAAAAACTCAATATTGAAATTTTGTGTAGTTACGTCCGTTTGCATTTAATATGACGATATAATAAATGGGGCACTGATTTACAGCTGTTAAGTTTAAACTACATATAAATTTAACTTTAGTTTAACTAAACATTCATTGATTTATTAGCCATTAATATCGCAATTTATGAAAAATAACCAGTGCCCATGTTCTGTTACTCTCGCGTCTAGAAACTTTTCGATTGAAATGTGTGAAATGAAACAAAAATGCCATATATTGAAACAAACAGCTGTTTTTCTCACTTAGCTGTGTCTGTAATTTTTTTGGAGAGTACTAGCTGTAACGTAATGCAACTACTCGCAAATTAACAGAAAAAGTGTGTCTGTAACATTTTTGTGAGAAAATTTTCCGCTTTGAACTGTCAAAAAAACTCACGAATAAAAATCGGGCGAGAAAAAATTTTAACACTAAAAAACAATTAAAAATGCAAAATGCAAAGAATAATAATAATATTTTGTTCTTGGTACATTGTTTATTGTTTAATTATTTTGCTGTTAACATTTTCAAAGCTCGTTTGCAAACGTATTGTATTTGCGCCGCCGTCGTTGAAAAACTTTCAGTTAAGTAAACTTTGGTCACCGTCAACGATATGTTTTAATATCGTTCCCAACGTCTGCAATGTCACATCGGCTTCGAGTGCAATGTTATGACTTTTATGACGTAACGGCTTAATCTCTTTTGATAGTTTTCGACATGAGTTACAGACACAGTTTTTTCTCACTTTTCGAGAAACGTTGGAATATTTTGTTTCACGTTTCGATGCGTAAAGTTCTCACGAAAGTTACAGAACATGGGTATAGGGCAAGTTTAAAAATGCACAAAAAAGTTTACTCTTTACATGCAAATATAAATAAAAAAACTTAAAAATTTGCATAAAAACAATCATGCGAAAACACACAAACAAATAATTTTTATTAGTATTGTGGTTAGTTTTATTTAAACCAATTATGACAAATAAATTGAAATGACTTCGATGGTTACACAAAACCATAGAATATATTGAAAATATACGCTTAAAATCAAGTCGAAGTTACTACACAGAGAGAGAAAGATATTTACTACACAACCACTATTAGCGTTTGTAACCATATTTCTATCATACAAAACACTAAAGTACAGTATATAATGTTTATTTTCGACAAAAGCTTTCTGAAAGCTTTTTTATGGTTCTAAAACAGACAACACTAGCTAAACAAAAAAAAAAACACAGGCTTTAACCCAAATATTAATCAGAGAGAAGCAAACAAAAGAACTAGTAATAACATACAGCTCTTGTGTATTTAAACGTTTCTGTCCGTTTATGCGAGATAACATTTAAATTTAGTTTCCGCGTCTGGTTATGAGAGTGTCCCGTTTTCCTTGAATCAACAAAATATGGTTGGTTATGGGAAGCGTCTGTGCTTGAAAGGTGTCCAATATGGGAGGTTTCGTAACTCAAGTTTTTTTCAAAATAGCGTTTTTTTGTGTATTCTGATAGACAGATAATAAATACACATTGTTTTAAATTTCAGGAGGCTATAGTATAGAATAAGTTGAATATTTAATTTAAAATTGTATTAAAACTTTTTTTATATCGAAACCTATACGGACTTAAATAATTTTCTTTCCTTCTCCTGTAAACTTACAAAATATCGCTTTAAGACTTTTTTCTATTAACTCATCGATCTCCTCCATGCTGAAATTATTGTACGGTGAATTTGGTCCAGATTTCCTTCTTCGCAAAATTTAATTTAGCAGTTCCAATCAGTGTTCGGAAATAAACACTTAATATCGCTCCTAAGTGTTCGGTTCGGCAGATTTGTGGAAAACACAAATGCTTATAGTGTTTGTGTAGAAAATCATCAAAAAAATAACGTTTCCCAGTTTGTCATCTTTCGAACACAAAAATAATACTGTTCTTATTCAACTCAACAAAAAGATGAAATTATTCAATGCCTTTCGGTTTTTCTTTAAAACCCACCAACTTCATTGTGTTCGGTTCAGCTCATTAGTGTTTGTTCGTTCCTGTTGTGCTTAATGCCCTTTTGTCTGGTAAAAAAAAAACCAAACATTTTTAACGAAAATAAAATGCACATACGAAAAAAAACCCAGCAAAATAATTTTACACAATACAGACAAAAGCTGTTCGTGCTGCGGTCGTTGCTTAAAATTGTTTGCTTGTTCATTTCTTTATCAATGTTAAAAAAAGAAACATTATCGAACATTTAAATATAATGTTGGTCTAGAATATCACTACAACTGTTCTGTTTTCTTAAGAAGAACAGAAAACTATATAAAATTCGGCTCTTTCTTGAAAATAATTACGAGCAGTATTAAGGGTTGTGTTTGTCTACACAATCACTAAAAAAAAGATAGATATCGTTCTTGGGTGTGTGAGCCGAACGCTAAATAATGCTGTGTTTATTTTTGAATACTGGTTCTAATACGCTCTTTTAGAAATTATATTTCCCTTAGACCCTGGTACTTTTGGTATAATTATGCCAATTTTGCTCCTTTGCGAAGAATGTGCTGTGAAGTACTGTCAGCAATAAAACGATTTCAAAAAACCCAAGTCCGTTTTTATAGTAAAAACCCAGAATAAGTTTCAAGTGTGTACTTTATTTTGTTACCTACGGGCAACTGTAGATCTGTGAGAACTAAATTTTGTTAATATGATAAATATTTTAACCAATCTTTATCACAATACCAACATTTTTTATGAACTTATGGCATGAAAAGCAATTTTTAAAATAAAAATTTATTTCCATAATGAACCAAAGTATTTTTAAAATTGCGACTTCAAATTCGACCACAAGAGTGACATGAACAAAAAGATGGGCAGGCATGATCCGTAATTTATTCAATTTCTTTAAAACAAAGAATCATTTTTTCATGATACCTTTCAATCTTCGTTTACCTTTTGAAACGTACTGGTTTTAGCAATTTTCTTCAGCTTCTTAAAATGATATTTTAAATTTCTTCCTTCAGATTTTCCCAACTCTCAAGGACCATTTCTTACTTAATTCAAGCTGTCTCATACTATTACTGTTAATTCTTGAATAACACATAAATAATTCTTTTCTTTATTATTATTTTTATTTATTTGTCTCTACTTTCAAATGCTACAATACAAGGAAACAAATGGAAGAAGAAAAGAAAATGCGAAATATTTGTTTAATATTCTTGTTCTACGAGAACTTCCTTTATGATGGCTTAGACTCATAATGTAGAAAAAAACTATCCTCTAATAACGATTATCCCATTTGCATAATATGACAGCAAAACGACAAATAACTAAAACTAGACATACTGGTGGTGTTGCAAATAAAAGAAGGAAACTTAAATAACAAACTATGACTCTTCTGATATCCACTGCAAAACAATCATCTTCAAGTTAAGCAGAATCAACATCATTATCATCATCATCATCATTGTGATCATCTTTACCATCATGTATAGAACTTCATGAGGGCAAAACTTGAAAGGCTGTCTAACAATGTCTCATACACGACATTATAATGTTGGTAATAAAAACTTAAATAAAATAAGAATAAAAGACAAAAAAAAAATAATAACAAAAGCAAAGAAAAACAACAAGAACGATAAAAAAAAGGACTAAACAGAGTTTCATCTTACACAAATGCAAATAAAACTCTACAAATGGAGGGCAACACAAAACATGAGATGAAAAGTAATAAAAAAAATTAAATAAGAAAAGTTTTATTTCCTACTTTTTTTATTTTATTCCTTTAAACAAACAAAAAAAAATACATTTGAATGCAGAAAAAATGCAACTGCAATAAAACTGTTTAGTAAAAAAAACTCACACAGACGCATAAAATGTAGAAAAGGCCAATTAAAGTCAAATAAAGACAATTTAAAAGGACATTGATATTCAGATACGTTAGAAAAACAAGGACTTTTAGCAAATGAAAATCAAAAACAAAGAAAACTTATCACAAGTGTTTATTAATTTTTTTGCTAATTGCTTTTATTTGACATATTTTCCATTTCAAGCTGAACCAAAGCTTAAATAGGCCTACAGAATTACCGGCCTGTTCATCGAAATTCGAATTTGAAACCCAAAACGTTTTTAAAGTAAAAAATGAATTTTTCTCAATTGTTTTTTTGTAGTAAAAACAAAAAAAAAAACCCAAAATTTGTTTAAGTAAAATTTGCTTGCCAAAACTTGTTTTGGTGAAACTAATTTCGTTAAAACTTTTTGTAGTGCAACAAAATTCTGTGAAATTGTTTCAATAAAACAAATTTTGAATAAAAAAATCCGCAAATAGAGCGCACAACACTCATCACAAATTTCGTAAATATATTTTTCTTTAGAAAAAACAGTAAATTGAAAAAAAATAATATTTATTAAAAGCTTTTGAGTCAAAAAATTTTTGTTTTGACCTTTTAAGAAAAAAGGGCTTTCAAATTAAAATTTTTTAATGAATTATGATGTTTATTTGTGCAAAGCTTTTAATTTAAACGTGTTGTCATTAAGAGTGTTTGGTAAAAGCTTTTTTTATATATGTTTTGTTGAAAACATGTTCTTAAGAAAAACAACTGAATAAAATAATGTTTTGTGAGAACTTTTTTTCTTGAAATTTAACATTTAAGAATTTTAAGTGAAAGCTTTTTAGTAAAAACAATTTTTAAAAAAGTCATTTATTTAAAAAATTTTGGTGAAAGTTTCAGCTTGATAAAAAAGTTTACCAACAATTTTAAAAAAGTTTTAAATATAAAAAATTAAGCACTTCTTTTATAAAGCTTTTTCAAAAAATGTACTTAATTTTTTAATTTTCGTAAAAGTTTTTTAAATTAATTATCTTTAATTAATTGTTAAACAAAAGATAATTGCTGAAAGCTCACTGGAAAAAAATCTTAGTAAAAGTCTTTAAACGAAATGTCTTATTAATGTGCTGTTTCCAAATGACATGCTATTGATTGAATATTTAAATGTATATGAAAAGCACTCAAAAAGCTGAGTGAGCTGAAAGCGCTTGTCACTTGGAGACAGCACATAACAAAGGAATATTTTTAAGAATTGGTTAATGTAGGGATTTGTTGCAAAGCTTTTATTTTTTATATGTAAATTTTAAATATTTTAGCTTTTGTTTTTATAAAATATTTTTATTAAACAAATATTTGATAAGGGAAAAAATTAAATTAAAACTTTTTTTTAAAAAAATAACATTAAGAAAAGCTTTTTAGAAGAAAAGTCTTTTGAAGAAAGCTTTTTGTTTTGTTTTGTTTAGTTTTTTTTTTTTTTTTTTTTTTTTTTTTTTTTTTTTTTTGAAAACAAAAAACTCAACTATGCACATAATAATAAAACGCATTTTTTTTTTAAATCCACTCAACTTCAAAAGTCATCTTCACCGTCATCATGCTCCAGCAATACTCGCAGCAGACTCGATGACGTTAAAGCAAAATATAACAACAAAAGCAAAGAAAATAAAAAATTGTAGTAATAGCAATTGCAACAAACACTATGACAACAAAAACAACTACCATAAATTACTAACGCTCATTTAACGCTTTTGTCTAAAGGCAATATTGTGCATGTACGAGTGTATGCAGCCTTTATGCAAAAAACAAATACACACACATAAATATTTAAGAGCGATTGTATACACATACACACAAATGTTTACAGGATATTGAGAATATACTTTAAAATAAAATGTATATAAAATGTTTAATGGTGAGTTTTATACAGAACAACGATTCGACTCGACATTCCATAAAACTGCTGCACTTCACTATCAACTGCCAGGGAAAAAGTCAGCGTAACTAGTCATCCAACCATTCAGCCAATGTGGCCAGCTAACTGCCTGGTTAGCAATTTATGAGCAAAAAAAAATTAAAAATAAAAAATTCCTTACAGCATGAAAACACACATACAGGCATATACAGTGCTTCTCATTTACCCACTCCATCATATTTTTTTTCGTATTTATGTGCATGTGTAGTAAAAACGGTAAAAGAGGGGGAAAAAGTTTATATTTAAACCAAAAACCATACATGGTTAGCCAATTGCAAAATTTGGTCTAACCATAGCCAGTAGATAGATATACACGATGATACTACATAAACACACATAGCTAGCAATATTTACTTGTATTATACGGATATAAAACAGGCAGTTTAAGCCATGTATTCGAATAGACGTGTAACTCTGCTTGTGTGAGAGTGCAGTTTTAAAAATTTTATGTTGTCATGTTAACATTGTATGTTTGTGTTAATGAAAAAAGCTGAAAATCACCAACATCAACAACAACAACTTCAATAAATATGCAGCACTTTCCAATTGAATGCATCCATTTTCATTTTTATGAGGAAAACGAGGAATCTGATCTGTTAAACCTTTTTATCTTTTAACAAGGTAATCAGGACATGGTTTCGTTGGCAATTATGCATGTTTCATCAAAATAGAAAATATTAAAAAAAAAACAGGCATAAAATCGAAAATCAAACGAAATGTTGTTTATAAATTAAAAGGAATATTAGAAGGATTTGCTAATACAGGTGTATTTACTAATTTGACTTAAATTTGTGTTTAGACTTAGAAAGCATTGTAAAATTTAAAGTTTCAACTAAAATCCTTTTTATAGAAAGGCAACTAAAAGTTAGGAATTTCTAGTACAACCTTTTCAAATTTAAATATTTTCATAAATTTTGTAATGAATAATATTCTTAAAAAAAGCTTTAGGCCCATAATTACAATTTACAAATAGTTATTTTTGGAATGTTACAATAAAAGAAATTTCTTCACAGACCAAATGGATTTTGACATTAATCCAATAAAAAATTACATTAAAAGTCAACCAATGTAACCCTTCTTTGGATTAATGAAAAAAGTTACATTGGCCCCCCGTTAATGAAATGTTTCATAAAATCAATGAAAATGTTGCAATATTTTAAATTCAAACGTTAAAAGAAATTTTTCTATTATTTTAATATAATTTAATTATATTTGAATGAAATTTTTTATTTATTTTATCCATTTCTTTAATGTGCGTTTTGAGTTGTTGTGATTTGTATTTATTTTTTTTTTTTTTTTATTCCTGTTTCAAGTCATTTCGTATTTATATTTCGTTTACATCAAGTTATGTTTTTGTTTCATAAGCTAACCTTTTAGTAAATTGAACTTGATTCATTTTCCAGCCCGCGACGACCTTCATCTGCCTTCTATCCATTTTTCTTTTTTTTTTTTATTGAATCTTTCTTGTCGAAAATTACAATACGTATTCAAAGCTTTATCCTAATTATTATTTGTATTTGTTAGCCGTTACCAATGTAACCGCTAATTAATTGCATTCAAGCGTCAAAAAAGCCTGCTAGGGTCAAATATCGGATCTTTTCAGCCTCCGGTGACCTTCGAACTTTATTAGATCCCGAGCGAGGTAGTTGGGATGTATTAGTGTATCTATGTATTTGACTGAATACTTTTTAATTTCTTCCTGGATGGAAGCGATGTTAAGATCTCTGTGGATATTGTCATTACGTTTATACCATGGGGCGCAGACAATTTGCATTACCCCATAATTGGATGCCATATGTCCATATTGGTTTTATGACAGACTTGTATAAGAGAACTTTGTTGTCTAAGGATAAGTTTGAGTTTCGACCGATTAGCCAATGAATTTGAGCTGCTAAAAGTTTCATAGCCGTTATTTTCGCTTCAATATGATGAGACCATGTCAGACGTCTATCTATATGAATTCCCAATTATTTAACATGGCTTTCTACGCGAACAGTGATGTTATTAATTTTTACAGCAGGGCACGTTTGTCTTCTGAACGTGAAAGTTAAGTGAGCACATTCAGCCAGGTTAATCTTTATTTTCCATTTTTCTATCCAGGCTTCTAGTTCATTGATGTGGGACTGTAAATACTGCGATGCAACTTTTGGGTCCTGATTAACACTAATAAATGCTGTGGCGTCTGCAAACGTAGAAGTATGTGTGCTCGGGATTGTTGGCTTATCAGCTGTATATATTATATACAGTAACGGCCCTAATATGCTGCCTTGAGGGACACCTGCAGATATTTCCTTGGTAGGGGAGTATTGGTTTTTTGATCTAACCATGAATGTTCTGCCAGTTAAATAGCTCTCAAGGAATTTGTGAGTGTTTTGTGGAAGCATTCGTGTTATTTTAATGATCAGCCCATCATGCCAAACTTTGTCGAATGCTTGGGAAATGTCTATAAACAGTGCTGAGCAATATTCCTTTCTCTCAAACGCTGATCTAATTTGGGTAACGATTCTATGCACTTGTTCGATTGTTCCATTTTTCTGGCTCATACTACTGCGTAAATTTGTGTATTTAAATTAACAATTAAAGAAAAAAGAATGTGAGAATTTTGTGCTCATGTTTTTGTCTTTCGCGTTGTTTGTTTTTGAATCTTAATATTTCTAACATTAAGCTAAAATCAGTATTTCGTTATCGTAATGAACTTTGTTCATTAATGTTATGAAACATTAAAATTTACATTTTTTTCATATATTTTCATGTCTACCGCTAAAAATTTAATTAATAAAAACCTTTTTACAACGGTTATAGGAAGAACATTTTTTAGTAATAAGTATTTTGAAGTTAAAGAATTTATCTTGTTTTCATTGATTAAGTGACATTTATCATGAAAAAAATATGAAGTTACAAAAGATTCCTCCTTTTCATTAACTTAAAAATATTTAAATATTTTACTTAATAGTTCATTTTAATCTAAAAAAAACATATTGATATTGTTATATATAACAATAAGTTGATAATGAAATTTTTCATTGGATTAATGAAAAAAATTTAATGTAATTGATTCATTAGATTTATGAAGCATAATTCTTTCAGTGTATCTGACAGATAAATGGTTTTCGGTAATTACAAGTTCTTACCTTAAAAGTGACAGATAAGCCAACAGCAGATTTGTCCTCATGGTTAGTTTGAAAGTGAACTTAAATAATTTTAAGTTGCCACACTGAAAGAAAAATGCTTCATATATTTAATGAATCATTTTCATAAAAAAATTTTCCTTGGGTTAATGAAAATGTTTACTGTCTAAATGGAATTTCATAGTTATAATGAAGTATTTTCGTTAAAATCGCTTCATTGGATTTCGTAATTACGTTAAAAATTTTCATTGGATAAATGAAAACTTAAGTTTGTCCAAGTTAAACGAAAAATTTTAATTGGGAACATAAAAAAACAATATACAAACATAACTATATTCATAAATTAATACAAAATTATAGTTTCCTTAAAAAAACGTTTAATTGTTAATCAAAAAATTTAAGTAGTAATTATTTCATACATCTAATGTAATATGCCATTAAATTTATGAAATCAAAATTTTTTTATAAAAGCAACATATTTCAATAATGCTTTCATAAAATTAAATTTTCATTATTACAATGAAAAATGGCATTATAGTAATGAAACAACACTTTCACTTAACGTTGTTATTGTTGTTATGGACAATTTAATCTCATATTTACGCTCTTAATTGAGTAAAAAACATAGTTTTTTCATCCAAAAACTACTTGCAGGTAGTGAGCTAGTCTATCAGCACCGAGGTTGCGCAATCGATTCCCGCCGGAGACAGAAAAAAAATTAAAAAAAAAAAAAAAAGAAAAAATAAAATAAAAACAATGAAAAAAAAATAAAAAAAAAATTTTAACTTTATTGAAAGTATTCATTCAATGAATAATATTCATAGATCTAATGATATGTTTAATTAAATACATTTTAATGAATTTTTTTAATGCAATTTTTCATAGGATTAATGTCAAAATTCATTGGTATTGCGAAGAAAATTTTTTCAATGCATATTTTCTGCTGAAGTTTTATGTCAAATTGAATTACTCTCATTATTTACCTTTGGCATTTTTTCAAAAAAATTTAATTTAAAACAAAAAAAAACCAAACAATTTACAATTAATCTTCGCTTTACCAAATGTCCTGCATATATGTTTATTGGCGATGAAAAAATGTTCGTCTTGCAAAAAAAAAAAGTTTTAATGTTATTTTAAAGAACTTAACAATTGTTTCAATGAGTTAAAATTTCCTTTCAACTGAAACAAATTTAAGGAAGTTATTAAAGAAATAAAACTGAAAAGGTCACCAGGGTAGGTATTGGTAAACCGAAGGTTAAATCGATAAACAAAAGTAAGTGGTTGCCACTAAATATTAAAACAAACTAAAATTAGTCGGAATTTCCACACAATATAAATTACATCTTTCATTTTATCGGACAGTTGTAAAAATGGAGAAAACTAAATGGTCACTTTATCATTCACGATAGCAATTGTTCATGTTATTTAACAGGAACTTCATCATTGCGTCTTTCAATGGTCCTTAATAGAAAAGATTTTAAGTTAAGCTTATTTTTTGATATGAATATACTTCTCCGATCTCATTTAAAATATTTTTTCAAACACTTTTTGTACACATTTTTCTATGTTCAGTGAAATGTTGATTAATTAAAGGTGAATTTTGCCACAGCTTTTTATAAAATAGCAACATTTAAACGCATAATTATTAAAGTTATTTAGTTAAATGATTTTAGGTAAAAGCTTTTAAGTGAAAATCTTTTTGGTAAAAGCACTATATAGAAAACATTTAAAAGAACCAGCAAAAGATTTTCGATTACAGCTCTTAATTGAAAATATTTTTCAGACACTAAGACTTTTCGATCATTTAATGCCACAAAACTTAAAAATATATTTAATTTAACATTTATCACAAAATATCCCAAAATAACCCTTAAAAAATAACCAAGAATTCTAAGGCCCGTTTTCACAACTTACTGATAGCAAAAGGTAGAATTTTATTGGCCGTAAAAAAGTGTTTCATTAGTACAACTTTACTTTAACCTAAAATGAGCGGAAAGTTAAAGAAAGGTTCATCCTACTTGGTAGGTTAAAGGGTTGTTGTAATAATGGAACACTTTTTATACGGCCAATGAAATTCTACCTTTTGCTATCAGGAAGTTGTGAAAACGGGCCTTTGAATTTTTGGTTATTTTTTAGAAGATATTGTTACGTTTTTCCTTTAATAAACGCGTTTGAGTTCTTTTAATTGCAAATCCGAATAAAAACACACACTTATTCAACTTAACAAACTTTATTGAAATTAATTATTTTGTTCACAATTGTTAGTTACGAACAGAACCGTTTTTCAAAACAGACTAAACTAATTTTACATGAGTCACCCCTTTTTATATTTCCTAATTATTTCTAGATTTTTCCTGAACCTTCCCGTAAAAACTATTTATTATGTTCTATAACCATTTCTAGAAATGACTGGGAAGTTTATATAGGAATTATTTTAAAATAACAGTTGTGTTGAAAATTATACATGACAATTTTAAGTAACATAAAACTATAACTTACAAGATAACTTATAACTATAAATAATTCTAAGATGATTTAACTTTCGTAACACTGCCCTCCACTTAAGCCTGTTCGTCCCGAATAGGCTCAGATTCTCCTTTTCCTTAATGGGCTAGTCGCTCTACATGCACCACTTTCATTTTTGATCTTGGGCTCTTATATTTCTGGATCCGATACACCACGTCATTCAATTTCTTTATTACTGTATATGGGCCATCCCAATGAGTCTGCAGCTTTGGAGATAGTCCTTTCTTCCTTTGCGGATTAAAAAGTAAAACCAACTGGCCTTCTTTGAAGCCTTCCGAATTTGCCGCTCGATCATATCTGGCTTTCATCTGGTCATTTGATGAATTAATACGCCTTCGTCTTAACTCGTTTTTCTGCTCTTGGGTAGAGTCATTATTATTCGCTGGTACGGATAGTTCACCAAAGTTGTACTGCTGGGCCGGATTTCTACTTTCTCCAATCAGACCATTGTCTGCAACGCACTGTGGGCATGTAATTGCGCAATCAATCACGGCTTGCTTGCAACCGACCCAATAGTAGCTTGCTTTTAACTTCTTTATGGTTCTCGTAACGCTAAGATGCCCACCACCAGTACCTTCGTGGAATTTCTTCACAACTTCACATACTTTAGAAGTCGGTACTACAATAAGGTTTTTAACAGTTTTGCCATCAGTACTTTCCCATGTACGGTATAGGCAACCATTTATCATCCGCAGACTACTCCACTGCGCCCAATACGCTTTCATTAGTGGACCATTCAATTTAATTTCTTCACGAGTCGGCCTTTCACCTTCTTTCTTAGCCATCATAATTTGCGCTAATAAGGGGTCACTTTTCTGCGCCGTTGACCAGTCTTCGCTGGGTTCCACATCTAATAAGCGAATCTCATTTATGTGTTTCTTGTTTTTAGACTCTATACCGTGCTTGCTTTTATGTTTACTGGGCCGTCTTGAATATGTGCTCGCTTTCCCACGTTTTTCATCGTTTCTTTGGGAGGACAATTTCTTATGATCACTTGTGACTAGTTGTCTTACAAGGGCTTCACTTCCATTCCCAACGTTAAGGGGTACTTCTAGACCATGCCAATTCATAATTTGTCGTCCCATGTCTAGACTAATGCCTTGACGAATCATAAAATCTGCTCCAATTATGACCTCGTCCATAATTTCAGCCACAATAAACTCATCAAAAACGATCATATCAGCCATTCTTATTTCCACTCTTGCTTTACCATAGACAATAACAGGCTCTCCCGTAGCTGTTCGCAAGTTTACACCACTTAGCGGCTCGACAGCTCCCTTTATCAAATCAGCTCTTATAATGGAATGTCCTGCACCAGAGTCGATAGTCAAAATGCGGATTTCACCATTTATGTAACCACAGGTCGTGATATTTCTGTTACTCGTTTTCACTACTAAATTTATTTTGGGACCTTCCGTTTCCTCTGACCTGCTAGCTCTTCTCAGCTTAAGCGGTGGCTCCCGCGATGATTGTTGACATGCTCTTCGTTTGTTCCTTTGCGGCGAAGCAGATCTTGATCCTTGTTTGGGTGCTTTGCAGTTTCGCTGAATATGGCCAATCTTACCACAATTATAGCATTTCGCTTTGTTTTTACCTTGCTTCTCGCTTAAAGCTTGCATCACTGCCTTTTTTATGTCCTTTACAATATCTCTTTCTTCTTCAGCGGCAAAATCAAGTTTTCGCACCTTATACGCTTGCGGCCTTGAAATTATTCTTGCGGTTTCTTGGGCTAGGGCAAATGATACCGTTTCGGCAAATGATGGCTTCTGTGATGCACATACCGCTAGTTTTACATCAGCATCCCGTATACCGTTTACAAATGCCTCGGTCTTAAAATGATCTAGCAATGGATGACTTTCACCTGGATAGGTAAGCTGCACCAAGCGCTCAATCTCTAATGCAAAATCCTGTAGCGTCTCGTTTGCCTTTTGTACTCTTCCCCGTAATTCCATTCTGAATATTTCTTTTCTGTGTTCACCACCATACTTTCGTTGCAGTGCTACCATAATGTCATCGTAATTGTTTCTGCAACTTACTGGTAGACTTTCTAGAATTTCAGCCGCAGATCCTTTTAAAGCCAGAATCAGCTCTATGGCTTTTTCTTCATTGTTCCATGCATTTTTGTTGGCAACTGTGTCAAACTGGAACTTAAAAACACTAAATGGTGAACTGCCGTCAAAACTCGGGGCCTTAATTCTACTAGAGACTTCTGGTGAAACTCGAACCGCTCCCTCTTGGCACTGAAGACTATTAACTTTAACTTCCAGATGATGTAGTTTTTCATCGAATACCGTGACTTGTGTTTTTACATCAGACAATTCTATTTCCATATCGTCCACTCTTTCGTTTATAACAGTAGAAATCTCTTGAAGCTTCTCAAGTTTTTCATTAGTAGCCTGAAGTTTCTCGTTTGTCACTCTAGAATTTTCTTGAATTTCGGCTAAGATGGTGCTTGCATTTTCCTTTACCATCTTCTCCATATTTTTAGAATTTTCTGCTACGATAGCTTTTGAATTTTCTTCCATTTTTCTAGAGGTTACAGCCGAATTTTCTTTTACCATTTCCTCCATTTCTCTAGAATTTTCTTCCATTTTCTCCATCATAGCAGCAAACATTGTACCAAGATCCATGTTGCTTGTTACTGCACGGGTAGCAACTTCTATTTCTTCTTTTTCTTCAAATTCATAAGTTGCGATGTCAATATTGCGTCGCTTAAATTCATCGAATAATCTTTTCTGCAGCTCAGCTTTATTTCCAGCAGTAGGCAGATCCAACTTGCCCAACTCTTTCTTGAGCTGTTCAACTTTTAGCTCCTCGAATTTCATTGTTGTTTGTATAGTTTGTTTTTATACTTTTTTTATTTGTTTATTTATTTTATTTTTATTTCTTTTTTTAATTTTTTTTTTTTTTTCTTCTTTTTTTTTATTGCAATCCCACTTCTGACACCAATTGTTACGTTTTTCCTTTAATAAACGCGTTTGAGTTCTTTTAATTGCAAATCCGAATAAAAACACACACTTATTCAACTTAACAAACTTTATTGAAATTAATTATTTTGTTCACAATTGTTAGTTACGAACAGAACCGTTTTTCAAAACACACTAAACTAATTATACATGAGTCACCCCTTTTTATATTTCCTAATTATTTCTAGATTTTTCCTGAACCTTCCCGTAAAAACTATTTATTATGTTCTATAACCATTTCTAGAAATGACTGGGAAATTTATATAGGAATTATTTTAAAATAACAGTTGTGTTGAAAATTATACATGACAATTTTAAGTAACATAAAACTATAACTTACAAGATAACTTATAACTATAAATAATTCTAAGATGATTTAACTTTCGTAACACTTTTATGAGATATTTTGTGATAAATGTCTATAATCTAAATGGCTAATTCCGGATCTAACAGCTTGAAGTATTGCCATGACTAGTAGCTGTCATACCAATATTTATTATGAAGATATGGCACTAAAAGCTTTTTTCAGGAGTAATATTTGTATCGGAGCTATAGCCAAATATGAACCGATAAAAATAAAAATGGGTAAAATGATTAAGAGTGCAATGAAATAAATAAAAAACAAATTAAGATGGCTTACGGTCACTAAGACTCCATTTGCTAAAGAAGTTTGTATGGAGGCTATTTTGGACTGAATCTCACCATTTTCTATACGTTCTGTTTTATAAAAATTAAAACTTATGCATCAAATTTCATAAACTTATCTCCAAAATTGCGAGCTTTACCTTTTGCAAAAGGCTTACATGGAGAGCCAGCTATACAGGCAGCCAGACGGACAAAATTAGATCGATTGAAAAAGTAAATTTATGTCCATCGGTGGGTCTAACACAAATATTTTTATGTCTTACACTTATCAGTTCAAAATCAAAATACCCTCTCCACCATTGTGGTGTGCGTATGATAAAATTTTATTTTTGTTAGGAAAATATCTAGGAAATTAACAGCCCTTTTTAATAAACTTGTCTTTAAACAAACTCAACTTTATTTTTATACTCACACCACAATAGTGGGGAGGGTATTATGCATTTGTGCTGATGTGTGTAACGCCTTAAAATAGTGGTCCTAGAACCACCTTAAAGTATACCGATCTACTCAGAATCACTTTCTGAGTCTAACTAACGATGTCCGTCCGGCTGGCTGGCAGGCTGGCTGGCTGGCTCTCCATGTAACCTTGTGCGCAAAGTACAGGTCGCAATTTTGGAGATAATTTGATAAAATTTGGACGTAGGTTGTTATTGGCACAAGGACCAAGCCTATTGAAAATGGGCCGAATCGTAGGACCACGAGGGAAGATAGGGGGAAATTTCTTCCTCTCAGAAATTATCAAACCGATTTTAATGAAATTTAAAACAATAGATAGAACCATATCTATATGGACACAAAATGTATAAATTTTTAAAAAACTCGGACCACGAGGGCAGATAAGGGCAATTTCTGCTTCTCAAACCGATTTTAATGAAATTTAAAACATAGATAGATCCATATCTATAGGGACACATTAGCTATACAGTTTTTAAAAAATAGGACCACAAGGGGAGGCAGGGTGCAATTTCTGCCTCTCACAAACTTTCAAACCGATTTTCGTGAAGTTTATAAACATAGATAAATCCATATTTACATGGACACATAAGCATGATATGTTTTTAAATACTGTGGTGTAGGGTACCATATGGTCGGGCTTGACCGACTATACCATCTTACTTGTTTTTAATCCTAAAGTAACACAAACTTCCATAAATTGAAGAGAAAATATATTTCTCTTATTTTCACCAACACTCAAAACATACTAAATCACACTCAAACAAACAAATTTTATGTATGTATACAAACTAATTTTCCCCTAAACATAAGCACAGAATAGAACGTGTGTGAGTATAATTAAGTACACACATACACAGGCATACATTGGTACGAGTACAAGTGAATGAATGACAAAAGCTTTCAAATAGTAATTAATATTCATCTGTGTTATCGAGAAGAAAATGATGAAGTAGAGTATTAAAATTAACAAAGTAAAGGCGGTTTTACACTGTAGCTCAAGTCTTAAGTATTTTGACGAAAATGCTTAAACGACATGATGACAATAAATTTATTATTTCAACATTTTATAAATTATTATTTATTAATTAAAGTTTTTTAATTTCGTAATCTTTTGTTTTTGAATTAATGTTTACATTTTTTTTGTCAAAATAATTTACAAATTTAATAATTAACAATATGTAACTCTGTGTTATTGTAAGACTTTTTTCTTGTTACACAGATTAACTATAAATAAATAAATATAATTATTTTTTTAAAAAAGTATGATAAGCAGAAGTAGGGAGGAATATGTTAACCAACTAAAATAGATAATCAATTAAAGCAAGTTTCGATCAATTAAATGGGAAAAATTGCATTCGGCTTAAAGATTGATGTTTGACTGTTGACTGCCAGCCGTCTTCCGAAGAAGATACAGTACACACTCGGAAATTCGAACCACTTTGTTTTTAGGGCGATTCGAATTTACGAATTATTGGAATTTCTGGATGGGTTTTTTATACAAAAATTTAGGTAAATTGACCAAAAAGATATAAAAAACTATGCTCTTTTTAATTTAAGTTTATTTAACATAAAAACTATAAAAAACTTAACGAAATATAACAAAAAATAACAATTCAGTTCATTTGACTTTATTTAGTATGTGTAATACAAACACCAAAAAACAGACTTTTAAACTCTAACAACATCAAAAAGATCTGTAAATCATCTTTTAAAATGGGAGTCCCCTTTTTACTTTGTATTTGGTTAAACTAAATTGTAAAAATTTTAGTGTTTACAATAAAAAGATAAAACCGCTCGGAAATTCGAATTTTGGATTTTAATTTTAGAGCGCCAAATGTAATGAAATTACTGACTCGAATTTCTGGAAATTCGAATTTCTGAGAGTTCGAATGTTCGAATACTGTAATGAAGAGATTTCTGAAGAGATAGTGTAGTTACTATCGAAACATGTCAAATTAACCTGTCCGTGAACGTGGGTTCAATTCCCCGGTCAGTCAGTAATAAAAATTATCAATAAATTTTAATTCGTTTCATGGTTGTAAAATTATTTTCTTCTTTATTTCATGTTGTAAAAGAATTTTCTTGAAGACAATAACAACTTAGCATATGACAGGGTTGTATTATCCTCAAAATATGTAAGACTTGCGTGATAGTGTAAAGTACCCTTAAGCAATTAATCATACAAATTGATATTTTTTAACACTATTTTCAGATTTATTTAAAGAACATTTTAAAGGCCAGCTTCATAAAATCTTATACAATTTAAAGCATACTTAATTGTATTTAGACTTCATGGGAAACTTTAAGAGGGGCAGTTTTATAAAGAAAGAACGAAGAAAAAAATTTTTCTTAAAAATGTTTTTTTATTTGTATGCCCTGTGGTTTATATAAGGAACAAAGGGACACCTTAAAAATGTTTACCTTAAAGAAATGTTACACAAACCTCAAGCAATGCAACTAAATTTTTTTACGTTTTATACATTGGAATTTGCCTTTGCGGTTTTTAAGTAATTTTTCCTCTACTGAGATGACAAACGATCAATAAAGGCAGCTTATTTTTTCCCTTATTAAAAAAAGTAGTAGTAAAGAATGTATACTGGCGCACTTTGGAGTAATTTTTAAATGCAAAAGGAAGAAATATTGATAATCGGATCTTTCCGAAAGAGAAAGCAAGAGAGAGAAGGCCTTTTATGAGGTGTTAAAATTAAAGGCCTTTAGACTTATACCACTTAATAATCTAATCATGTTGAAAGGTTAGTATGAAAATATATTGCTGTTTTAGAAATAGAAAATATGGGTAGCAATAATATCCACAACAACAACAACAACAAAACATCATCTCCTTAACAGAGTGAACAACAGTGAAAAGCAAATATACAAACAAGATGAATAGCAACTCAAACTATAAACAAAAATTGATATTAAAATGCATGAACATTTGAGTTTATCTTAGAGCATTTATTTGCATACTTAGAAGCAAAATACGAGGGCAATCGTCAAAGTATTTTTAAGCTTAAGAGAAATTGGTTGAAATTTAGGATTTGAATTGACAAAAATCGACAATTCTTATTGTTAGAGTATTTAGAACACTTTATGGCAAGATGGGTTTTTTAAGAAAATATTAACTGTTAACAGTATAAGTACGTAACGTATACACGTCTAAGTAAACAAACAATATCCTGTTTCTATTTTTCCAATTATTTTTATAAAGATGAGAGTTGCCATAAGTTTTTAATTTCATAATTAGTTCAAATATAAACTCTTACAATATCATTACCAGGGCAAGGGACTTCATGCAAATGCATGTTTGTTGTCGGTGCTCTGAGACCCACCTAAAGTCAATATCTTTGCGAATCACAATATTTCCAGTAAAATGGCATCAATTTGTTAGTGCATATTTTTGCATATTTTGCTTTTAATGCATGTTTTTGCATATTTTGATATAAATGCATATTTTTCGTCATATTTTGTTATAAATTCACATTTTTCGTCATATTTTGTAATATTTATAAAAAAAAATTTGCTCTTTTCTTAGTTTTTTGTTTAGAAATATTTTTCTGTTCAAGGCGAATTCATTATAAGGTGTAGTCAGTGAATCAGCTGGTTATAGTTGTTTCAGCCCTGAAGCTGTCAATCAGTCAAAATAGTATGGGAAAATCTGCTAACTTCGACATTTTCAAGGAGCAAAAACAACATGTTGGTGTTTGGTACTGAATTACCTACATTTTACTATAAATTCACCTTGTTTCTTTCACTTTTAAAAAGTAGCACATACAAAAATTATACAATTTGTATAATTGTGCACATAATTGTAGAAGTAACAGTAAAACAGTTTTTGACATTTCATTTTGTGCGCGGTTTTTTTTACTTGAAGAAGCAGCAAATAATAATAATGTTCGGCGAAAAAAAATAGAACTCAACATAATATTTTTGATTTACGGTGTAAGAAGTATGACCTAAAATGCAAAAAGTATTAATAAAATAAATTGTTTTTGAGGAAAAAAATGCCAAAAGAAAAAATATGAAAAAATAATCTTTTAAATAAGTGTGGTAGATATACCTCTATATTAGCTAATCAACCAAAATTATAGAATTTTTTGAAACAAATATAACAATGAAACCATTCCTACGGAAAAAAACCCCTTATAAAAACTTATATCCCCAAGTTGTACACTATACAACTATGTGACATTGTTGAAAGAATTAAGTGACATAAATTGTGGCTGTCTATTGACGAAGCAATGGACACTGAAGGACGTTTCGTTGTCTACGTAATTGGAATCTTGAATGCAGAAGAAGATCTTGAATGCAGAAGAAGAACAGGGTAAACACAAATTTTTGTTAAATATTGTAAAGTTGGAAAAGGTGGATCATGCTTCAATAGCTCGAATTTTCAAAGATTCAATTTCTCTTTTAGAATCCTTTAATGAAAATAAAATTTTGCTCTACTTGCCCTTTTTTTTAAGATATCTTACTCAAAAATGTAACATGTCACATGCTAAGCTCATGCCATGCATGTAAGTTTTTGAAGTCACCTTTGCGTTTTAACCATCTATAACAAGATGGGGTACCTAGTTGCAGGCAGTTGAGTATTATGCCAAAAATTTTGAAGAATTTAAAGATGTGGTAAATAATTTTAACGAAAATAATGCAGTCGCGATAAAAAAGTAAACAATATTGTAAATGTACTTAATATAAAGGCTCAATTAGAATTTAAACACTCAAACAATGGGTTTCTAGTCGAGACAATAACCGAACTTCAGGGGTTTAAATCATTGAACACCTCGGTTAAACTCGTTGATGACGCTGTCATTAAAATAAGAAAAGTAGAAGGTCAAATCGGCGAAAAAATAAAAGCCAAAATTTATGCAGTTTTAAAAAAGAATGCCGGATTTAAAAAAGTTAAAGAAATTGGTAATATTTTTAATTTACCTTCCAGTAAAGAAAAAATTGTAGACACTGAATATTCTACAAAGGAGTTGACCACTTTTAAATATCCACCTATTACATCCGTTGATTTCGAACGAACATTTTCAATGCTTAAAACTGTTTTAAGACCAAATAGAATGAGTTTTACATTTGATAACTTAAAAAAAACTTATTTATTTATATATGTAAATATATCTTTATCTACTACTACTTTTTAAACTATGTTTTAAGTTTTTAAAACTGAATGAAATGTATTTATGTTTTTTATTTTGTTAAATATGGTTAAATAAATATATTTTAAATGCATATTTTTTACTTTTATTTTTGCATATTTTACGATTTTTAGTGCATGTTTTATGCGCATATTTTGCGATTTTAAGTGCATGAACTTCCTTGCCCTGATCATTACATATTAAAAAAAACGCTACTCAATATATCAATCAAAATGTTTTAATTTTTCAAAAAGCTTATCGACCTTTAGGGTGCCTCAGTAGGGTTGTTAGTGATTAGCAGGGAAACCAGAAATAAACTTTAAAAACGCGCATTAAATATGCAGTAAAAACTTGAATATAGACTAGGGTTTTTTCCTAGGGTAATTTCCGGGATTTTTCTTGCGGGATCCCGGGAATTAAAAAATTCCGCATGGTTTTAGAAAACAGCTATTTATACTTTGAAATTTAGTTTTCTATGTTCTTAAAATTAGCATCTGTAGATGGGTAGTCGATAAGATCAATTACAAGAAGTGAGTATGTACATACGTAAATTAATGTCTCCTGATGCAATAAATCTACTAAAAGCAGTATGGGCTGTGCAACAGTTGATAATTCATAAATTAAGTGAAGTGAGTTAATAAAGAACATTAATTCAAAATAAGATGCAGGCAGTTAAGTTTCATTGTCCATGGACAATTCTTAAAAATATGAGATACCTAAACATATCGCTCTTTTATTGCAACATAGGCATATCTACAAAAACAAACGAACTTGGCAAAATGCGATACAAGTTTTCAAAATGTACCGATTTAAAGATATATTTTGCTATAACTTCGGTTCAGTTTGAGATATAATACGAGAAGGTATGAAGGAACACTTCGCCTAAAAAACTTAACATTTTTGATTTTTGAGATAAGACTATCTTGCAATGAAGGAGCGATATGTTTATTAGGTGATAAACACAAATTTTTTCAATTTGTGTTGGTTTATATACCCGTGAAGTGCGGGTAAACCGAAATAAAAACAAGTAAGAAAGTATAGTCGGTCAAGCCCGACCATATGACACCCTACACCACAGTATTTAAAAACACAGCATGCTTATGTGTCCATGTAAATATGGATTTATCTATGCTTATTAACTTCATGAAAATCGGTTTGAAATTTTGTGAGAGGCAGAAATTGCCCCCTGCCTCCCCTTGTGGTCCTATTTTTTAAAAACTGTACAGCTAATGTGTCCCTGTAGATATGGATCTATCTATGTTTTAAATTTCATTAAAATCCGTTTGGGAGGCAGAAATTGCCCCTATCTCCCCTCGTGGCCCGATTTTTTAAAAAATTTATACATTTTGTGTCCATATAGATATGGTTTTATCTATGTTTTAAATTTCATTAAAATCGGTTTGATAGTTTCTGAGAGGAAGAAATTTCCCCCTATCTTTCCTCGTGGTCCGACGATTTGGCCCATTTTCAATAGGATTGGTCGTTGTGCCAATAAGAACCTAGGACCCAAATTTTATCAAATTATCTCCAAAATCGCGACCTGTACTTTGCGCACAAGGTTACAGCCAGCCAGCCGGACGGACATCGTTAGTTCGACTCAGAGAGTGATTCTGATTAGATCGGTATACTTTAAGGTGGGTCTAGGACCACTATTTTAAGGCGTTACACACATCAGCACAAATGCATAATACCCTCTCCACTATTGTGGTGTGGGTATAATTATTATGGAAACTAGTGTAAGATACTACAACATACAATTTGAAACACATTTAACTAATATAGACGTTGTTTATAAAAAAAGAACAAATTGCTTCTGATTGTGAATCAGAAGCATGCTACAACGGTGCACTTTTAACTATTTGTCCAACCTCGGTAAAAAAGTTAACGAAATTTTACGGAAACATGGTAATTTGTAAATAAAATCAGAAATATACTTTTTGACGACTTACACAGCGCTTTGAGTGTGTCAGGAAGTTATTTCCTTTTATGAATTAACTTTTTCAACTCATATCTTGATTACCTCAATTTTTGTTTGTTTTTATTATTGTTTTACGAATTAAATTGTTATGTTTATGTTTATGTGATCTTGTATCTAGAGCATAAAAATACGGAATTTACATATAAAAGCATAAGGTAATAATAATTCAAGTTCCTCTTTCAATCTTCAATTCATTTTTGTAGTATTTAAGCATTTCTTTTATTGACTTTGTAAAAAAGTTCCCTTACGCTTTTTAATACAAGTTTTTTTCATTAAATAAAAACTTATTTACTTTGTATTATTTATATGGAGCGGGATCCCGGGAAATTTAAAAAATTTTCCGCTTTCCCGGGAACCGAAAAACTCCGGGAAAAAAACTCTAATATAGGCCCTGAAGATTGTTAAAAATATGCCCTAAAAAATTCAAAACATTCTAATTTGAAAACAAAATATTCAACAAGTAAATAACAGATCCATTTAATAAATCCTTAAACTATAATCAGTTAAGCCCAAACGCTATAGTATTAACAGACGAATATTCGAGATTTTTCCCTATTTGGAAGCAATGGGCAGTCATGGGCAGTCATGGGCTCACAGGTTAAAATAAGTACAAAAGTTATTTGTGCCGAATATTATCTAGATATTAACATCCATATGAGAGTTCTTGTCTTTAAGGAATTTTTGGGAGGGTCGCTAAATTGTTTATAAATGTTAACATTAAAAAAGGAAGTAAAAACTATTTATAGATGGGAGCTTTGGGAAAATGTGAAACAAATTTAATGTGTTGTAAAATATTTTGGGGGTGTTTTTAATCTAAATATCAAAATATTTAGATGGTATATGGAAACAAAGAGTCTTATTTGGAAAGAAGTTTTTATGGGGAATATGTGAAATTAAAGACCGTTTCTAACCATTTGCATAAACTTCGTCCTTAGTACAATTCAAATGTATTTCCAAAATTTGACCAAATTATCTACAAGGTTGCAACTTGTACTTTGCTCACAAGGTTAACATTAACCGACAACCATTCAGACGGACGGATGGATAAAAAGTGATTTTAAGTCTATAAGTATATTTAAAGATTGTTCCAGATTTCTCTGTATTACACACATCGCCAAAAGCATATAATTGCTTTTTTCTTAATTTTTGCTTATATAAAAAATTTTTAAATTTATAATAACATAAGTTTTCATATTAATTCGAATGTGTATTCTAAGAAAAATAACAATTTATAAAGCTTTCAGACTTAAATAGTCTTATTCCTACAATATTTTCCAGGAATGAAAATTTATATAATAAATGTTACTCACCATGAGAAATAAAATCCCAGATTCTATTTGTTTATAATTACAATTATCTTTACTGACAACCTGCTTTGTCTTACAATTTGCGAGTAAAAATTAAATGTGGATGGCAAAATTGAAGTTACACGTTGGGTATGCAGATGGATATTTAAAAAAGAAAAGCCAAAATTTCGCAAAAAAAAATTGATTTTATTTGCTGCGAGCGAAAGCTCTTCTAGACATCTAAACGAATTTAACATGTACCAACAAAAAGGCAAAAAAAAAATTCTCTTTAATCTTAAAAAATGCTTCAAAAAGGTTCTTTTAACTAAATTATGCAAAAAAAATGCTGCAAACGGTAAAATATGCAAAAATATGCACTAACAAATCGATGCCAAAATCATAGGAAGCTCTAAAACGGATAAATGCTTTTATTCTGCCTTCATTGGTCGGACAAGGAAAAACATGAAATTTCAAATTTATGGTTTTCCCGCGAGGGCTTTGGGATCTATACTCGTCAGAGACACTGGTCTATTTTACTACAACAGGCTGATGGCTTAAGTTACTTTTGCTCGAATTTGATTTCTTATTGTATTTTTTAATCTTCATAATAATTAAAATAAGGGGTGATTCTCCACCCCGAGCAGTTTTGCGACTGTACTTTGACTTAGACTAAATCAGTTCAAACCTTGTAAACATTGCGACCAATTTCGCCAAGCTCAGTTCATATTAACTATCGGGTGATTTTTTAGCTATTAGCTTTTTGGCAACACTGATTTAAACAGCTGACACACGTTTCGTGTTTTGTTTATTCGGTACTTTAATAAGCAGAATTGTCGATTTTGAATTGAAGATCAGCCAGAAGCATTGCAAGAGCTACCAATGCATCCAGAAAAAGTCACAGTTTTGTGCGGTTTATGGGCTGGTGGCATCATTGGACCGTACGTACTTCTTCAAAGATGATACGAATCGTAACGTAACTGTGAATGGTGAGCGCTACCGTGAGATGAAATCCAACTTTTTGTTTGCCCAAAATGCAAGAGCTTGACTTGCATGACATGTGGTTTCAACAAGACGGTGCTACATGCCACACAGCACACTTAACAATGGACTTATTGAGAGGCGATTTCGGTGAACATTTTATTTCACGTTCGGGACCAGTCAATTGGCCGCCTTGATCGTGCGATTTAACGCCTTTAGACTATTTTTTGTGGGGCTATGTTAAAGCTCATGTCTATACACACATGCCCGCTTCAATTGACGCATTGGAAGACAACATTGAAGCATTTATTCATGAGATGCCGGCCGAAATGTTGGAAAGAGAATGCCAAAATTGAGCTAAGCGGATTGACCATTTGAGGCGCTGTCACGGTCAACATTTGCATGAAATTATCTTCAAACATTAAATTATATGGACCGTACTATCGATTCAAATAAAGATTTCATGAATTTTTCTGAATTGTATGTGTTTTTTTTTTAACTTTCCTGTAGCTCTTTAAAAATCACCCATTTTTTTGGAAATTACAAAATTGTTTTGGTAATTATGTCGGTCTGCTTTCGGGGGTTAAACATCTTAATTTGCATTGTTTTAATTCTAAGGAGTCCCTTATCTTTACCATATTAAAGCTTTTAGAGGTTTGCTTTTAACCATAAAATTTCGTTTTTTGTAAGAGATACGAGTAAATTCTCGGAGTTTCCGCTTTCTATACAAAAATCTTGGTCGATCGATAGCTTAAGAATGGGTCATAGTGTAGTATATTTTTGTAAAGTACATTCTTCTTAGACTTTAAATCAACATTGATTTCCAATTTCTTTCTGTTCACTTCTTTTTATATTTATTCATATCTATCTATGTACAAAAAACTGTTCATATGCCCAACTGTCATTCTCTAATACCGATGATGACAATCTTATTTTTCATTATCATGCTGCAACATCAACAACAACTACTAGCAAAAAATAGTTTCAATAGTTTTTGCTCTGGCTTATGCGAATAATCAAAGGAATATAAGACAAACCTTTTTCATGTGTTACTCAAATATTTTTCAAATTACTTTTCTCTTAGACACACTCATTCTAATTTGTTTCTTTTATCTCCCCGTTTTCTTTTGCTTCCATTAAGGTCTAGAAAAACTATAAAGGGGCGTTTGGAAAAATTTAAAACAAGAAAAAATATGTAACGTTTTGTTGGAATTGTATTTTGATTTTGCTAAATAATTAGGCAGCAAAGGAAATGAGTACTGCATAACTAAGCATATTTGAACATGTCTGTCTGGCATGTGTACATGAAGATTCTTGTTAAGTGAATAGTTTTTGTGGAGTGGCAACTATTCATATAAGTATGTAAATGAAACACCTGACTTGCCCAGAGTATTTTAATTGGTTTAAAGTTATCGTTACTTTATTTAAAAAAAATATTAATAGAATATTTGAATTTAATGATTTTATGGCTGTAGTTAAATGGAGTAGGAAATATAATTCTCAATATTTTTGTAGCAATATTACATGTTAATTTCAATATATTTTATAATTTTTATGTATATTTTTAAATCTCTTAAATCCTCTTTAAAAAAGTAACTTACAAAAAACGTTTTTATTCTTCTGCTTTTAATACCCAAAAATTTCAGTGTTCACTTATGCTCTAATAATTTAAAGATTATATCTTGTGAAAATATGCTATAATAGTTTATTGGCCACAAAAACCCAACGGCTTCAAGCAAATACTGTCTTCGTCTATTAGAATAAAATTTAAGGAAAGTTTCTTTTGCACATAAAAATGAGGAAAAGAAAATAAGTAATTTAACAAAAATTACTAGCATAGACAAAAGAGAGCAGAGAAAAATAACTAAGGAAAAAATCTCAATACCCAACATTAAATCCATAATACTTGACTGTATCCACATCATCGTCAGCTACAGCTTTTTAGCAACAACATTTTCTACTCGAGCTACCGCAAACCATAAAGATACTTTGCTTTAATCAAGTGATTCAGTATGAGATGAAAATTTGGTCAAATCTGCCTAAAATTTGGAAAATGTTTTTTGTTTTGAAATTTAGCTACACAATTTGCTCCTTTTTTATTAGCATTTAATATAAAAAAAAATTTGCCTTAAAACGTTATTTATAACATATTTTGGTAAAATTTTCGATTTAAAAAAAAAAGTTGAAAAAAATTTGCTTATTTAAAATTGTTTATTTAAAGGATTTTAAATAAACAAACAAAATTCTAAAAAATTGTTTCCTTCTTTATCGTTGCTTATAACTCGTAATTATAAATACTACTCCCTGACGATGCTACTCGAAGAGTAGCGAAATATTGGAAATAAATAAAGAAGAATTTTAATTAAAGAACAATCCAGGCCACGAGCTCAAATATTTTATTTTTATAATTAAATTGGAAAGGTCGAATAAAAAACAACTTTAATATTTAAAGGAAATTTTGCCAAAATTTGCTATTTATAGGATATTTTGCCAAAATTTCCATGTATGGGAAGTTTTGCCAATATTTGCTCTTTATCTGACATTTTGCTAAAATTTGCTATTTGTAAGATATTTTGCCAAAATTTGCTATTAATGGAAAATTTTTCAAAAATGTGCTATTTGTGGGAAATTTTTCCAAAATTTGCTATTCATAGGATATTTTGCTTAAATTTGCTATTTATAGGGTGTTTTGCCAAAATTTGATACATATACGATATATTCTAATATTTGCTATTAATAGGATTTTTTCAAACATTTGCTATTAACATGATATTTTGCCATAATTTGCTATTTATAGGTCATTTTGCCAAAACTTGCATATATGGGAAGTTTGGCCAATATTTGCTCTTTATCGGACATTTTGCTAAAATTAGCTATTTGTAGGATATTTTGCCAAAATTTGCTATTTATAGGATATTTTGCCAACATTTGCTCTTTATCTGACATTTTGCTAAAATTTGCTATTTGTAGGATATTTTGCCATAATTTGCTATTTTTAGGACATTTTGCCAAAACTTGCATATATGGGAAGTTTGGCCAATATTTGCTCTTTATCGGACATTTTGCTAAAATTTGCTATTTGTAGGATATTTTGCGAAAATTTGCTATTTATAGGATATTTTGCCAACATTTGCTCTTTATCTGACATTTTGCTAAAATTTGCTATTTGTAGGATATTTTGCCATAATTTGCTATTTATAGGACATTTTGCCAAAACTTGCATATATGGGAAGTTTTGCCAATATTTGCTCTTTATCGGACATTTTGCTAAAATTTGCTATTTGTAGGATATTTTGCCAAAAATTTGCTATTTACGGGAAATTTTTCACAAATGTGCTACTTGTGGGAAATTTTTCCAAAATTTGCTATTTATAGGATATTTTGCTAAATTTTGCTATTTATAGGATATTTTGCCAAAATTTGGTACATATAGGATATATTCTAATATTTGCTATTTATAGTATATTTTCAAACATTTGCTATCAATATGATATTTTGCCAAAATTTGCGATTTATAGGATATTTTGCCAAAATTTGCTTATATGGGAAGTTTTGCCAAAATTTGCTATTAATGGGAAATATCTCAAAAATGTGTTATTTATCGGAAATTTTTCCAAAATTTGCTATTTATAGGATATTTTGCTAAAATTTACTATTTATAGGATATTTTGCCCACATTTGCTATTTAAAGAAAATCTTTCCAAAATTGGCTGTTTATAGGAAATTTTGCAAAACTTTGCTATTATAATTCTTATAAGAATATATTTTGCCAAAATTTATTTGTACAGGAAATTTTGCCAAAATTTGCTATTTAGAGGATATTTTGCCAAAATTTGCTATTTATAGGATATTTTGCTGAAATTTGCTATTTATAGGACATATTGCAAAAATTTGTTGTTTATAAGAAATTTTGCCAAGATTTGCCATTGATGGGAAATTTTGCTAACATTTTGGTTAATGGGATATTTTGCCAAACTTTGCTATTCATGGTTTATATTGCAAAAATTTTTCTGTTTATAGGATATTTTCCCAAAATTTGCTACAGGAAATTTTTACAGAAAATTTTAGCAAAAAGTTCCTCCAATTGAAACACTTTAAAATAAAAAAAAATTACAGCAATACACATCCTTGCAACATCTTTTATCGGTATCTAGACAGCACATACAAAATTCTTGACAGCTTAAATTGAGAGAGGATTTTTTTAATAAAGCCAATAATAAATGTCATCAATATTTTGCTGCATGCTTCCATAAAATAACGATAAATTGTAGAGTATTTTATTTTAAAGATTTTCTTTGTTTTTTTTTCTTTATTTTATAATTTCTAAAAGTAGTTTTTCAAGTAATTCCTTTAAAGTGTTTGATTAAATTGTTTTTTTTTTTTTTTTTCTTTTAACAGTGGATTTAGCAAAGATTTGTTTGCTATAAATGCATTTTGTTGTTGTTGTTGTTTTGTTTAATGCAATTGCACAAGTCCCTGGATGTTTGCAACATGCGTGTACCGTGCTGCACTTGTACGAGTACAATTCCTGTCTGGACAGGATTTCCCTCCTCAAGCAAAACAAACCAGGAATGCAACACAAAAAAAAACATCACTAACGAAATACAAATATGAACAAGTGACCAAACAATTGGGCAATCAATGGATTTAAAAACAAATTATAATTTTTAACGATTTATTAAACATTTAATCATTTATTATTTAAAGAAAATCTTGCTAAAATTTGCTATTGTTAGAAATTTTTACTGAAACTTTTACCCGAAATTACTTAATTTTTGTAATTTACTAACTGGCCCACAATGTCAACAACATTTTAAATGTTAATGTTGAAAAATAGTTGCTATTTTTCTAAAAATTTTTTGATGCATTTTTTTTTTTTTTGTCCTTTTCATCAAAGTCTTTAAATTTTTTTTTTTCTATTTTTATTCATTTTCTTATTTCATCTTATTTTTTAAATCATCTCATTGTAAAACTTATTGTTCATTTATACTTGTGCCTTTAAGTCAATTTTTTTTTCTTTTTTAACTAACAACACTTGTCCATTTAGTGCTTTTCACCTGTTAGATGCTAACACAAGTAGTAGAAGTAAATAGTTGTTGTTATTGTTGTTGCTTGAAACCAAGAACAATAAAACTCAACAACTTGCAATAACAAAACTGAACACAACTTGGGCTGGTCTATTCATGCAACAATTGTGCAATTTGTTGTGGAACTATTACAGACAGACCTGCAGCAGACTCGTGTTCAATTGTTAAAGTTTTTTCTTTCAGTTTTTTTTTTTTATTTAAATAGTTAGTAGAAATGTTAGACTTTGGTAATTTACTTTAGATGAAAAATGCATTAGAGAAGTCAAGTCTCTTTATGCAATTGTTTGTATGAGCACTTCAGGTCTGGTAGATGTTTTGTAAAGTTTTTGAGGATTTTTAGAAAAAAAATAGGTCTCTTAAACTTTATTGAAAGCATCATTTTTGATATTTAAAATTCGAAATATTGAAAAGTTATTTGAGCTTGAGACATTTCAAAAAGTTAATGAAATTGCAATAATTTGCCATATTTTAAAGAAATATTAATAAAATTTTTGTTATTTTTATGGAAATATTGCAAATGCCTAGAACGTTTCCTGCGGCAGGAAATCAATGAAGTTAATAATGCTGAGCTCATGTTAAATCACCCAGGAGTAAGAAAGAGAGGAAGGGCAATTTTAAAGTAGTGCAGATCTCTCACCATGATGACGGTTCTTTAAACATTTTAGCCATACATATGAGGGACTTAAGGCTCAACCATAATATGCATAGCCTTGCTCAACCTACTGTCACAAATTAACAAAAAGTCTCTCAAATGTATTTAACAAAACAAAAACAAAATAAAAAAACATTTGATTCCGTACGGAATGTTCGATTAGATTCGCACCTTGCTTAAGCAAATGACAATTTCATTAAACTTAGCAAAAAGTTTCCTTAAGTTCAATATGGTTTGCCTCATATAATTTACATGTATTCGCTCATTCGCTTAAGCTAACTTAAGCACATTGTGGTTGGGCCTTTAAAGTACAAAAGGTTTAAGTGCCTTTTGTTTTAAAATTGAGTTTACATATGAAATAAAAAGGTGAATGAATGATTATCTGCACCTTTTAATAACATCGTCTATCAGTATAATATTATTATATGGACTCTGTATATTGCCGTGTCACATACCTTGTGATATTATGAACTCTTCGGATCAAGTGTTTTTTCACAAAAGTTCGGCATATTTCATAAAAACTTTTGATTCTTCTGATCAGTTTGTTGTTCACGTTTTTTCCTTGAAGCACCTGCTATATATTTCGCCGTTTTGCCGTGTCGAAAGGTTTTTACAGATCTATTAAGTAGCCAGGAGTCTTTTTATAAGCCATTGTGCTTTTATCAATATTTGTCCTATCGTGAATATTAGATGTTTGCGTTCACGATTTGCTCTTAAACCACACTGCTTCTCCTCAAGCTTGTGTTATATAACACTCTTAAATATGTTGGTAAGTATCCTTTAGTATATATTACCTGCTACAGTAAGTAGTTGTATTCCTTGGTGATTCTGGCATAACTGGTTATCTCCTCTTTCTTATATAAAATAAATTATTGCTTGACCTTGAAAGCCTGCATATAGGAAACTATATAAACTATTTAAATTATTGCTACTTGTCAGTCTTCGGGAATTGTTGACTGTCTTCATGCTGCGTTGTTAACTTTAAGTAGCAAAATTTTTCCATATTCGCCCATATATTTGAGAAGTTCTGGAGCTTTACCGTCATGTCCAGCAGCTTCGCCCAACTTAATTTTATCGAGTCCCTTGGTGAGTTCATCGTTTGAGATTTGTTCAAGGTTCACATTATCTTCCGGTATTCGTCGGCTAACACTGAGTTGCTTTCTCCATTCAATTAAACAATAAAATATTCTCCTCATATCTCTATTATTGCCTTCTCTACTTTCAATAGTTCTCCGTCCTTGCTTCGAATAAATCAAGGCGAATTTACTTCAGGTGGCGGCGAGACTACAACAAGTCAACAACACAAAAAACAACATGTATTTGGTTTCATTTTTCGGTCATGTAATGGTTTCATAAAACAGTTGACTAAAGCAGCGCTACCAGATTTGGGGTTCTAACCTCAAATTAGATAATAAAAATTAATTTCGGGTTAAAATTGAGAATGTAAAAATAATTTATTTTTATTTTGGGAAAAATCTTGATCGTTTTGTTTCTTTTACAGGTCAAAATATATAAGATCTGTAAGTGTTTTCATGTACAAAACTCATATCAATACAATTTATGTATATTAAACAAATTATAGAGCAATTCCAATACCGGACGGCTAAAAAATCGGATTTAATGAACGCTATATTAGTTTTTCTTTATAATGTGTAAGCAGCAGAATTTTTCTTATATAAAAAACGTTTTCTTCTTGTGTTTAGGTTGACCTGTTAATACTCTAAGAAGTAAAAATACTTTCAAACGTATGCCCACCAAAAAAATGCCTTAGCCAATGGATATTTTACGCGTTAAATTGATGTGTTTGTGGGGTCGGTGGGGTTGGTAAAATGACATTATTGTTTAAGTGTACTTATCTTTACTTATATAAATTTAAAATACAAATTTATAAGATAAAATTAAACCCCACTAATATGTAATTTTAAAACTAAATTATTTCTTTAAAATAATGCATTTGTGTGCTTTTTATTTCTGGAGGGGATACTATAGGAAATTTTTATTTTAAATTTGGGATTGAAAAATAATTTAGCTGGCATCCCTATACCAAAATTAATAAAAATATTTGGGTAAAAAAATAAAAAAAAATATTAATAATTTTTAAAATTAAGGCAGAATTAGTCTTTACTTTCTGTTCTGTTACGAATCAGCTGATTTGTTTTTGTTACTCAAAAACCTATGAAATTGATTAGTTTTTCTGTTTTGTATGTTAACCCTCCAATGCCAGTTTCTAAAATAATGGCCAAAAAAGTTGGTAATATTTTTTTTATTGGTAATTTAGGGTATCTGATTTCAAAAAAAACATTTAGAAGTTTGTGCAATCAATCGTTTACCTAATAGGTGAGAAAAAATAAATGCATGCCTTAAGGCATCCTTGGGCACTTAGTAAATAAAACATTGTCGGTTATAAGTGAGTATATTTTAAAGAATTTTATTTGAAAAAATTTACAAATGAAAAGATACTTGAAAAGATATATTATTTATGATTATGATATTCAAAAAAGCAATTTTTGTTATTCGAGCAGCATAAATGAATTTTGCATTTAGAACAAAAACATTGCGTCTGCGATTTTTTGCAATGCTTGCAGCATTTCTTGCCACCTTCCCTATTTAACCACATAGGGTAATGACTTACGTTATCGAAGCGTTTATCTGCAACTGGATGACTTGTTTTGCCTCCAACTTTTATTGTATTTGGTTGGGGACTACTGACTAAAGGATCATAGTTTGATGTTATACTTGGACGACCAACTGGTTTTTTTTCTTGGTATGCAACTAGTCCAGCCGCGATGGCTTCACGAAACTCTGGTAACTCAAACGTTTTTGGATTATAGTTTTCTGAAGTGTCTGTAAATTTAGCTTTTTGAATGCGTCTGTGTAAAAGATAAGCATTTGTTGCTGCCATATCAACTAAATGATAAAATAATCGTGTCGCTGCATCCCTTGTTTTAACGCGAATATGGTACCGACCCATGAGACCATCCATTAAATCGACACCACCCATATGGCAGTTGTACTCACGAATTATTTGCGGAAAATCGATTTCAGTGTATTGTTTCAGTTTTCTATCGTATCGCGGAATTTTTGAAATATTATCGTTATAATTTTCTTTGATAAAACTCTTAGCTCCAACATATGTGGACAATAAGCGGACGTTCTTATTGTCTTTCAATAATACATTACTAACATCTACACCATATACGGATCCAACATATTCAGTTAAAAATCCTCTTTTCTGGTCTTTGATACTATTATCTGACGGTAATTTGCAGTTATGAATTCGATTTGCACTGACTGTTCCCAAACTATGAATACCTTTAGCTCGCAAGTACACCAACAATGGAATTGTCGTATAAAAATTATCAAAATATATGATATGGTTAACGAAGTTTTCAACTGTTTGAGATAAACGGACGACAACATTAGCGGAGGCTCCAAGATCTGGGTGGCGAGGCAAAATAACATTATCTCCCGCACCGCTATAAATTTCGAATCGATACGCATATCCAAAAGAATCGCATAGTACAAATAGTTTGATTCCCCATTTATGAGGCTTATTTGGCATATATTGCCGAAGATGATGCCTCATTTTTGTACTACACATTTGTTCATCTACGCAAAGCCGAGCTTGTTTTGGCACTGAGTCGAATCTTGCATTCAATTTATCGGCGAAGTTTCTTATGCGAAACAAAGGATCGTAGCCCGGCTGGCCTTTTTTCACTCGTTCACTCTCATCACGTAGTGATAAAAATTGCTTAATGGCTTCGAATTTTGACCGACTTATGCTATTCGCAATTGGTTGAAATGCATTTTTACCCCAATAGCTTCGCAAGTTTGGATACCGATAAATGGACATATATAATAATATTCCAATATAGCGGTGTATTTCCTCAACGTCTACCTTGAATATTGTGTTGACATTTTCCTGAATTGCAGCTCGATTAGTTTCTTCCACAATAATTTTTATTAGATCTGTATTAAAAAAAAAGCTAAATATTTGCAATGGAGTTTGCAGTTCTAATATTTTAGTTGGAAGTGAAGCATCTCTTCTTTTTGACCATTCTGCGGCATCTTTCAGTATAGACTCAACATCTAAGAAATAAAATGTATTTTTATTGTCAAGGAATCTATTTTATACATTTGTATGATTATTACCAGAACAATGGAAGCCACCAGATGAAGGGATAAATGTGGGTCCAGAAGTCTCAATTGATGGCAAAGGATCAAAAACTTGTTAAGTAATTGTAAGTGACAGCAAAATAAATAATAAAAAATACATATTTTAATTAAAATAAAATAAAATCATAAAATTTAATTTCTTCAAATTCATGTGCATTAAAGTTATTGAAATAAACAATGGACGGGTCAAAACTAACAAATTTGTCATAAACGGCTGATAAGTTACGACAGAAAAATAAACTATTACAATTTCGTAACAGAACAGAAACAGAAAGTAAATACTAACTGAGCCTTTAAGAAATAAACAGTTTTTATAACATAAACTTGTGCAATTTTTGTGTGCATTAATCCCCAAATTCTGTTGAATTGAACGTTGTATTGAAAATAATATAAGCCATTTCTTTTATGTGTTCATTTTATGCATTTGAATACTAAAACTGCACATAATAATAATAATAATGGTAATGGAAAAAATTAGTTTTTGTGATATAAAAAAGATGTTCACTTAATTTTAATACATAGTTTCATTAATCATTCCTTTATTGTTTAATTTTTTTTTTTTTTTTTTAATTTTTAAGTTGTAAAGCAAAATTTTAATTAAAAACACAATTTTAAAAAGCACGTGTAAACAAAACTTTTGACATTTCTGGCATGACCAAAAAAATAACCGGCTATCTTTTCGCCGCCACCTGAAGTAAATTCGCCTTCGAATAAATTTTTTTATTATCCTGATATTTCCGGGGAATAAGTTTTCAGTGGCTGCTTCGATTTCGATTCAATAGAAAAGCAACAAATTTAAATCGTTATTTATAATGCTAAAGTAAAAGGTTTTTTTTATTAATAAGATTTTCATATGACGTGCTAACTTCCCAATTTTTATTTTTCATAAATACACTGAAATTTATTGTTGAGGGAAAGCTTTTTTTTAATTTCACTGGCAGATCATCAGGAAACTCTTTTCCAACGATTTTAGAAAAGCTAAAAATATTATACAAACAAATAACTTAAAAGCGAATAAGAATTATAAACACTCAAAGTCTTACTTTTAACAATATCAAAGCTTTAACAAAACACCAACAATAAACAGTGAGTTTGTCCTTTCTTACGTTTTCCCGATTCTAATTGATTTTGTTTTCCCAGTTTCTGTTGAGGCTTTAATCAAGTTAATGTTAGAAACTGTTTTGTATCTCTCAATAATTTTTAGTGGTTTTGTAAAAACACGAGACAAATTTTTTTTTTTTTTTTTTAAATAATTTCACTAAAGACAACAAAATATATTCTTTTAATATTCTTTTAATATAACACGACTAAGGCCGGGTTTTCGTGATGTGGATTAAGCTAAAACTTCGCTTAGCGTAGTCTAAAATTCGTCTTTTTTCTACGAATTGTGATTTTTTTCTTTATTATTTTATTAAAGACCAACATTTTAAGCAAAACTAAGCTGTTCCATCAAAATTTTGTATAGAAACTTGGTAATGGCGGCACAAATCTATTTTCAGGTTAACTAAGCTTAGTTTAACTTAGATCTCAAAAACCCAGCCGTTCTAGGATTTATGATACTTAGGCCAGTTTTCACAACTTACCGATAGCTTAAAGTAGACTTTAAACGGCCTTATAAAAACCATTCCATTATTAAAACTTTACTTTAACCAAAAGTGAGCGATAAAGTAAATTAAGGTCCATCCTACGTGGTAGGTAAAAGTAAAATTTTAATATTGGAACAGGTTTTATACGTCCGATAAAATCCTACCTTTAGCTATCGGTTAGTTGTGAAAACGGGCCTTAATCGTTTACTTAATATAAATTTACAAAAATATTAATCATACGCAAAAGTGTTTTGATACTTTATTTTAAATGGCGCCTGTACATATGCAATATTTTGTTTAAACTATCAATTACTTCCAAAACATACACACACTTTAAATGCAAGATTATTTGAGCATTATTTAAGATTTTTTATAACTATTTTTTTTTTTATTATTATTTTTTCCCTTTTTTATTGCCCAAAAATATCCACATAGTATTCATTATCTCCTTATCCAATCCAACCAAAATGTCATATGAGTGTGACTACTAAGCGACAGTTTTTTTTTTATCATATTTCTATGATTTTATAATTTCAAATTCCCCCAAATATCATTTTTCATTTCGCTAACAAATTAATTCCTTGATAAATGCATGTGTTTATTATTTGTGTGCTTGTGTATGAATTTTTGAATGTATGTGTATTATTTTTGGCTGCCCTATTGCCAATTTTGTTGAATGTGTGTGTATCTGTAAGTTTGAGCTTTTATCTATTTCCAAACCATGCGTATTGATGCAGCACGTTATCAAACATTCTAATGCATTCATTTGAAATTCCTTTTTTTCATTATTTCAGCAAAAAGATCAAGAACAAAGAAAATAGAAAAATGGGGAACGGAATAATAGCGTGAAAAGAAAAGTGTACATGTGGCCAAAATCGTAAAAAGAAAAATTGAATGGTGTTCATTTGTCGAAGGGAAGTACGCGTGTTAAAAAGGAATAAGGGAGGGTGAAGTATAAGTTAAACCTTGTTTACACTGCAAATTAGTTAGCCCTTAAAGAGTTTTTCACAAATTTTCAAAGAAATCTAAGCATTACCGCAAAGCTTAAGCGACACCATTTTAAGTTTAAATTTTTTTAAATAAATAATTTGATTGGCATCATCTCCCAAAATGTCATGGTCACATAAGGAACCGTTACAATTTTATACCAAAAACAATTTTGCCGTAAGCGACAACCTTCATATAAAATTTGTATGAAATAAAATAAAATAAAAAAAAAAAACTTCTCCCGTAAAAATTTGTTGTCACTTAAGCTTTTTTGCGGTTATAACTCGAAATGTTCGACTATTTAAAATGTTACAGATCTTCAATACTTCTGACAAGCGTTTAAATCATAACAAACTGACTAAAAATATCATAATTTATCTCAGGTCTTCAGAAATTTTATTCCAAAAAACAAACGAGCTTAAAACTTAAATCTTATGGCTTGGCAGAAAAAGATAATATATTAAAATTGTAACTAACTAAAAGATTTTGTTAGTTCGTGATTAATTCCCAATGAATGTAAGAAGAGATAAGCTCACTGTTTATTGTTGATGTTTTTGTTTAAACTTTGATATTGTTACAAGTAGAACTGTTGCTTATAATTCTTATACGTTTAACAGTTTTATTTGGTTTAATATCTTAAGTTTTTCTAAAATCTTTATGGATGAAGTTTCCTGACGATCTGGCCTAAGCAACCAGTGAATTGCGCATATGAATAGCTTATCCAATCAAAAATAAATTTCAGTGCTTTTATGAAGAATAAAAAATGGGAATTAAGCACGAATAACAAAATCTTTTAAATTAAAATCTTGTATTCCCAAAAATTACTTTGATAATTGTAATAAACAATATAGCAATGTTGTTTTTTTTTTTTTTCATTTCATTTGTACTTTTTCAATTCCTTTTTCTATAACGATTTTTTAGGTTTCGTTGGGTTTCTTTCATTTTTTCCCGAAACCATTTTTCGATGTATAAACAAACGCAATGCATAAATTTCCAATTCACTGAACTCTTTTTCCATTAACACATTTGCCATAGATAGTTTTTCTTCACTGCTGTGTATATGTTTGCGCCTGTGTGTGTGAGTGTGTGTGTGTGTTGTTTTTTCTATCTAACAATTTTTCTTTTTGCATTCTATTTTATGCAGCCGTATGTAACGCAGTTGGCTAAATGTCCAAATCTGTTACAAAAGACTTCGAAAAAGAGAAAGATTTGCACCCCAGCAACCTTTAATATGCAATTTATATGCTAAATGAATGGAAATGGAAACATACACAACTATTCGAAATATCAATTCCAATAAAAATTCAAAAAATATCCAAAACATAATACCACCAAAAAAAAACACATATAGATGATTTGGCATAACGATTTAACACAAAAAAAACATTATTAAACTATTTGCTTTAGTGAAATATCAAATTAAAACTTCATACAATTTAATATTAAGTTTTAAAAGAAAAGGAAAATTTCTTTGAAAAAAATTTTAAAAATAACTTATTTTAATTTACCTAGTTTTACTTTTTATAACTTTCAACTTTCCTACAAAAGTGTCTTTCGTTTCATTATCTTCAATCTTTACAAACATTAACTTTTCATTTTATAAATTTACTTTAAGCTTCAGGTTCTGCTCCTCGCTCTCTCTCTCTCTCTCTCTCCCTTTTTCTCATTCTATTTTTTGTTTCACTTCCTTTAAATCTTGATGAATGAAGTTGTCATTTATTTCAGAATCAGGGTCTTAAAGGGCAGCAGGCTAAAAGGGGGTTGTTCTAAAATCAGATTTTGTAGTTGTTCTTTGCTGTGGAAGTGACTGCAACAGAGTCATTACAGGTGTTTAAGAATGTTTTAAAGACACTGAAACAAAAGTTTATCTTTTTATTAACTTTTTATTATATTTCTTCTTCGTGTTGTTGTTGCTTTTCTTGCTTAATTTTTATGAGCAAAATTTATTACATCGTTTAAAAACTCATAAAAATAAGAAAGTTTTAAAATTAAAAGAAATAAGAAATTAATTTAAAAAAAATCTACGGTTCAATTGTCTCCTTCTCACTTTGCTTATTATAAAATATAAAAAAAAATGATTCAAATATTTGTTAATTATAGACAATTTTACTATTACTTGCTATTAATTTGGAACTCAGCAAAAATGTTTGCTATTTTGCTATTTTCAGAAAATTTTTCAAAAATTTGCTTTTTATAGAAAATATTTCATAAAATTACTTTTTATAGGAAATATTTCAAACATTTACTTTAAATAGGATTTCAAAAAAATATACTTTTCTAGGAAATTTTTTAAAACTTTTCTTTTTATAGAAAAATTGCTATTTATAGGAAATTTTGTGAATGTTTGCTATTTATAGGACATTTTGTGAAAATTTGCTATTATAGGAAATTTTGCTTTTTATAGAAACATTTTCAAAAATTGATAAAAATTATTCAAAAATTTGCTATTAATAGGATATTTGTAAAAAATTTGCTTTTTAATATTTGCTTTTTATAGAAAGTTTTGAAAAAAAAATTTTTATAGCAAATTTTGCAAAAATTTGCTTTTTTTTTTAACAATTTGCTATTTATTGGAAATTTTGATAAAATTTGCTATTTATAGGAAATTTTGTGAAAATTTGCTTTTTATAGGAAACTTTGTGAAAATGTGCTATTATAGGAAATTTTGTGAAAATTTGCTATTTATTGGAAATTTTGTGAAAATTTGCTATTTATAGGAAATTTTGTGAAAATTTGCTATTTATAGGAAATTTTGTGAAAATTTGCTATTAATAGGAAATTTTGTGGAAATTTGTTATTTAGAGGAAACTTTGTGAAAATTTGCTATTTATAGGAAATTTTGTGAAAATTTGCTATTTAGAGGAAACTTTGTGAAAATTTGCTATTATAGGAAATGTTGTGAAAATTTGCTATTTAGAGGAAACTTTGTGAAAATTTGCTATATATAGGAAATTTTGTGAAAATTTGCTATTTATGGGAAATTTTGTGAGAATTTGCTATTTATAGGAAATTTTGTGAAAATTTGCTATTTAGAGGAAACTTTGTGAAAATTTGCTTTTTATAGGAAATTTTGTGAAAATGTGCTATTTATGGGAAATTTTGTGAGAATTTGCTATTTATAGGAAATTTTGTGAAAATTTGCTATTTAGAGGAAATTTTGTGAAAATTTTCTATTTAGAGGAAACTTTGTGAAAATTTGCTATTTATAGGAAATTTTGTGAAAATTTGCTATTTATGGGAAATTTTGTGAAAATTAGCTATTTATAATTAGTATTGTGGTTATTTTGTTGAACTATTTATGGTTTTTAATCCAAATTTTTAATTAGGCTTAAGTTCATGAAATTTAATTTTCATTAAATTATTCTTATGAAGAAAGGAATTTTACAACATGAAAATTAATTAAATTTGTTATTGATAATCTTTCATTCTTGACGTGGCTCCGGCTCGAACCCTGGCCGGCAGGTTACCATGACATGTTTCGATCGCAACCACTCGATCTCCTCAGATGGATTTGCCGTCTTACACTCGCAGCCATCGACGACTGCTGACGTCAATAGTCAAACATCAATCCTTAAACCAAATTGTATTTTAACATTTGGTAGATCGAAATTTGCTTTCCTGAATGATTATCCATCTTAATTGATTTTACATGTTTTTTCCTTACTTCTGTTTTTTTCGTACTTTTGTCAAGAATTTTTTTAGCTATTTATGGGAAATTTTGTGAGAATTTGCTATTTATAGAAAATTTGCTATTTAGAGGAAACTTTGTGAATATATGCTATTTATAGGAAATTTTGTGAAAATTTGCTATTTATGGGAAATTTTGTGAGAAATTGCTATTTATAGGAAATTTTGTGAAAATTTGCTATTTAGAGGAAACTTTGTGAAAATGTGCTATTATAGAAATCTTGCGAAAATTTGATATTTAGAGGAAACTTTGTGAAAATGTGCTATTATAGAAAATTTTGTGAAAATTTGCTATTTATAGGAAAATTTGAGTAAATTTGCTATTTATAGGAAATTTTGTGATAATTTACTGTTTATAGGAAATTTCGTGAAATTTGTTGAATAAATAGCAAATTTTCACTAAATTTCCTATAAATAATTTTTTGAAAATTTGCTATTTATAAGAAATTTTGTAAAAATTTGCTATTTATTTTTATTGAAAATTAAGCAAATATATATATATCGAAAATTTAGCAAAAAAAACTTCCTATTTATTGGATACTTTGCAAAAATTGGCTTTTTATAGGAAATTTTGCAGAAATTTGCTATTTAACAAAAATTGTTTAATAAATTTTTGTTTAAAGAAATGTCCACTAAAAATTTGTTTAAAACGGCTTTTAAGGAAAAATTTTCCACAATTTTAAAATTTATAGAAAGTTTTTTTTATGTAACAAACCTTAGAAAGAGTATGTCAACCTGGAGGTAAACCGGATAAATTTGATCTCACCTCTTTATAAAGTTGTCAGATCTTGTTTATAAATCACATAATAACTCTTTTTCATTATTTTCAGTATTTTAATCATAGTTGTCTTTTTATTTAAGTAAATTGTAGAAAATATGAAAAAGGATTTTTTAATGTTTAGACTTACTTATACTATAAGCTTATCTAACACTTTTTCAAGTATTTTCTACATTTCACAAAATTTTTATGAAAGTAGTATTTTTTTCTTTTTTTTCTTCACTGGCAACACAGTATCATTCACAAAGGACTTGGTTCTAAGAAAAACATTAATTTGAACAATCTTTCGGTCAGCTGTAGTAGGGAAGTGAGAAGTAAAGATAGCTTGTATTTTACAAATATATCTGTAAACCATTAAAGATTGATTAGAATGGAAACGCTCTCGTTACTCATACGTATTTGTTGCGGACTCGTAAACGTTGCGGTCGACTTCAGTCGTTGGGGGTTACAAACGTGGGTAAACGTGTTGCAATGTGTTAAAAGGAAAACAGAAAATGTGTCAAAATTTTGTTTGTTTATAAGTTTCAAAATATAAAAAAGGTGTTTTCCCAGCGGGAAAAATAAGGAGTACGGAGGCCTTCTAGAAGGCCTCTGTACCCCTTCTTTTGGATAAACAAGGCCTTCTCGCTCCATTCCATACTCATATCTTTTTTACACGCGTTGTCATTGTGGAGAAGGCCTTCCGCTTTCCTCTCTTTCGCCAGAGCTTCTAAAAGGCATTCAAATAAATGGCTCTTAGAAGGCTTTCCAGAGAATGACTGTCAAAAGGCCTTAGAAAAAAGGTTATCTTGAAGGGTTTTTAAGAAAGGTATGTTAAAAGCCCTTTCAATTAATGGCACATAAAAGGCCTTTCAGATCATCCTTCTACAAATGCTTTTGAATTAAGGTCATATTGAATATTAAAGAATATTTCCTTACAAATGAAGTTAGAAGACTGAATAGGTGTCATGTACATATTAGATCTCCAATATAGAAAATGAAACAACACTTAACTTTTTATATATACATACCTATTTTACAAACGTATGTTTATATATTTTATTAAACTTATTGTAGTTTAATAACACATGTGATATTTTTTTATTGAAATAATCAAATTTGCTAAATATTGTAAAATATATTGTAAATAAAAGTATGTATATAATAAAAAAAAGCTTTTAAGCACAAGTACCTATCTTCCTTAATGAACAAAACTCAACTAAAATGATTTTCTTGTTACTTTGTTTTTATAACGGGATCTGAATTCTTTCGCTTTGGCGAAAAAAACAAAACAAAAAATTGTACTCTTTCTCTTTTCAACTTCAACTAAAATGATTTACAACATATGTTACTTTGTTTTTGTAAAGGGATCTGAACTCTTTTGCTTTTGCTTGTGCAAAAAAAACAAAACAAAAAATGTTACTCCTTCTTTTCTCGCTTCTTTTATACTGAAGAGCCGAGGCCTTCTATAAGGCATTCTTTAGCAGTTACGTAAGAATAGTAATTAAATCAAAAAATTTTTTAAGCAGGCCTTTAAAAAGGCCTGAAGTAAAAAGGTCTTCTGAGTTTTCCCGCTGGGTTAGGTCTATGTTCGCTTTATCAATAGACATACACAAACATAAAATTCCTTGTCAGCTGAAAAGTAAAAACGAAGAAAAACTATAATTTTACAAGGTTCATCCACAATGCAACGTCACGTTTAAAGAAGAATACTTCTTTATACAAAATCTTGATAAAGAATACGGAACAGCAGATCTGCAAAGTATACGTATAAGCAGAGTATGAAAACAAACAAAACATTTTTCAAACGTTTGTAAAATGTACAAAACTATTCAAAATTTATAAATTGTATTGTACATAAGCAAAACCAAAACAAAAACTTTTCGAGTGTCAAAGAGAGAAAACAAAGCAATTGGCTTTCCACTCATCTGCATTATTTAATTAACCGTTACAATCGTACATCTGAGTACAAAACAGATAGAGAAACGTTTTGTTTTGAGTAATTGATTTAGTTCTTGTTTGGTTTTTGTAGTGGCATAACAAGAGTAAAATCCACAATGCCTCAAAAAACCTAAAAACCTCTCTTTTTATTTCACTTAGAAACAATAGTAGTGAGTAAATCAGTTACCAAACGTTTGTCAAACGTTTTTTCTCTGAATGTTTCAATATTGTTTTTATTCTTTTCTTTTCCAGCTGTGTACGTTTATATTAATGTACGATTTGCGCTCACGAGCGCAAAGAACAAAACAAAACGAAAGCAAACGTTTCCTTTTGTTTGTTTTCGTACTCTGCGTATAAGTAAGAGTAACGAGGCCTTTAAGATATTTGAAAGCTAAGTTCTTCTCTCTTTCTCTTTCTCTCTCTCTCTCTCTCTTTCGTTTCTAGTCAATACTCTTTTCCAAGGTTCAGGCCTGGAACAGAATAAAGTAGTTGTAGTAGTAGCTGAAGCTGTCGAATGCTCTATAGCCCAACAAAGTTAAAAATTTCGAAAAATTGCGCTTCAACTTCAGCCGCAACGACTGCTGCAACTACGTATTCTGTTGGCACCATTTTGGAACTGCCGTTTTTAACTTTTGACAGCTTTCAGCGCTATTCGTAACGTTGTACTACAGTGACTATTCTGCTCCCCAATTTACTTACACAAGGTAGAATCAGTTCGGAGAGCATTACAAAAATACTCGAATTGTCAAAATTGTCTCCATATAAAACAAAAACCATTTTACGCACACATGCTCTTATTTTGACTCAGAAATACGAATTTGACAATTGTTGCTTATGTCTGTCCGCTTATAAATCTACCTTGTGCAAATCTACCTTGCTCTGTTCTTATAATATTCCCTGCGGTTTTCAGGACTTAAGCTTTTGGATCTTGAAATAATTTAAAAATCTTTGGCCACAGCCTTATTCATAATCAAAAAACTATTGACTGTATTTACACACATATGGCTATGTGTGAACATAACAAAATTACAATTTCATTAATATTTTATTTTAAACATAAACAAAAATAGTTTTCTTTCCTTTACAAATTTAGAAATTTAACACGAAAAATTCTTACAGATTATGACGACTTTAAACTTATCTTTAATATTTTATAACATTTCTGTTGACGAACTTCCTGAAAAGCAAAGACAAAAAAAATCACATAAACAAAATATTTTATAAATGTCAAAATATTTTACAATTTTATTGTAAACATTTCAAAATTTTCTATTGTGCAAAAAATGTTTTTAGCAAACAAACAAAAAAAACTAACGCACATGCATAAACATTAGAGAATAATAAATACAGGAATGCATAAACAAGTTGTTTATCTCCCTCTATTATATTATAAGGAGAAAAAGAGATAGAAGAGATAAGTCAAAAGCATAGACATTTTGAAACATGTGAGTGATTATGTATGACTCAGGTGTTTTCTTAACATTTTCTTTATTTTCAGCATTTAATGTCAGTAAAAAAGTTATATAAAAATATTTATATGAATATTCATATAAATATACATATGTGTGTGTGTGTGTGTGTGTGTGGATGTTTTGTGGGTAGGTGTTTTTCTAAAATGTATGAATGTTTGTTTTATATACATATGTACATATTTTTTGTTCTATTCAAAGGTATGTCATCGTCAAAAGTTGTTAGAATTTTTTGGATTATAAAATGAATAAAAGTTGTAAGTCAATGTTACAACAGGAAACCGTACCACTACTGTAACACACTCACACATCTGCAACGATATCAAACTCTGTCAGCACAAACAATGGAAATCAGCAGACACATGCACACACACACAAAGACATGTAATAATAAAAATAAAAACGAATGAATTTCTTTAAAAAAAAAACATCAACAACAACAACAAAATCATTCAAAATATGTAAATCTTAACAAATTGTTTTTTTTCTACACATGTACGAGTATGCAGATTTATGCGAAAATATAAGTTATGTCAAATCTAAATGACTTTTTTTGGGTAAATTAATAGCTAAACGAGGTCAGTCTTTAGAAATAAAATAAACATATTTTAACAAAAAAAAACCATGTTCCTTTTTTCTTTAAAAAAAAATTCAAACAGGTATAGATGGAATTAAAACTAGATCAAATTTCAAAGATCTCTTCAAACTGCCCTCGTAGGTTTATAAAAATATGTAAAGAACAATGTGTTACATTTGTTACATATAAAAAATATGCTTTTTTCTCATTTTGTTTGTCTTTAATTTATAAATATGTATTAGAATGACAAGCTGATGACTATACTGACGCTGGCTGTGAGACGTATGTGTGTGTGTAATTGTTTTGCCAGTGTTACCACTAGCAAAATTCAAAGTTACACTTAAGATGAAGAATCCAAAATTACCCGATTTAAATCCAATTATACCGGATTATCAAATTAACGTTGTCATTTATAAAGACATTTTCCAAAGCATACTATTTAGATTTGTATAGTTATCAATGCACAACATTCGCCAAATTGTAGGTGGTAATGGAGACGTATGCGTGACAAAAAATAGATTTATATATTTTCCAAAGCGGAGAACGGTAGAAGAAAAAGTGTCAAAATTTTTTACACAGAGCTGGGTTAACAATGCACACCCTCTAAAAAAAAGGTCGGAATTGTAAAGGTGGGCGTGGCATCTCCCATACAGAGTTAATACGGATTTCCGTATATCTGTAGAGCGGCAACAGCTACCGTTTACAAATTTGGTACAAAGTTCTTGGTTATCAATACACAACAACTGTCAAAAATTTGGTAAGATTGCAAAAGTGGGCGTGGCACAAAATATAATTCTGTAAATCTGGAGAACGACAATAGCTAAAGAATCCGAATTTGGTACAAATAGCTTGGTTATAATTACGAAACAACATCAGTCTTAAAGTGGGCGGGATTAGATAAGTGGGCATAGCAGAAGATAGGAAACAGTATATCTGAAGAACTGCAATTGTAAAATTGTCCAAAAAGTTGGGCTTTTATGCAAAAATATTTTTACAAAGTGTTAAAAGTTAGAAAATGATTTTATGACGGCCAGGAACTGAACAACTATTTAAAAAAAAATTAATAAAAAATTAAATAACAAACTTAAAATAATGAGTGAGACTTCTACATATGGTTGCACATATCAAGGGAAGGGACCACCAGCGAAATACTCTAACTGTGAGAAGGAGAGGACATTTAACACAACATTTTCAAGTGCAACGATCAAGTTGAGCAAGGCATGTTTCGCGAACGACCGCAGAAGCTCTAAAAGAAGAGGACGGTCTAAAACTAGATGGAAGGACTACGTCGAAGAAAACTTACGACTTATGGGTATCAGTAACTGCCAACATAAAGCTAAAAACAAAGAATAGTGCAGGAGACTTCCCAGCAAAATTGATCAAGATTTGGAAGCAGTTAAAGCCGATGAATGCAATACATTAATTACTAAGGGAAGAATTCAATAATGTGGAAGAATTATAATCAACAGATGGAAACTAATGTTTATAAGCGGCTCATCTCGAACAAAGATTATGCATTATAAATGCGCGTTGGCAAGTGATTCCAAAACATCGTCTGCTTTACAAAATTGCTTCTAGCTAAGGTGTATTTTTTGCTGGGTAATGGAATAAACTTAAGCTCATCCCGAGCTGTTACGCATTAAGAAGTCAAAATATTCGTTGTCTTCCCTTTGTATACCTACTCTAGTAAATTAGTTTTCTATAATATTTTCAGACCAAAATCTGTTTCTTAAATCGGTGTAACAAGTGTTATTAAACCCCCTTAACTTCTGTGGACATTCCCTAAACTGAAGCATTTAAAAATGGCAAAATAAAATTTATTACTTGTTTTAAAACATAGTTTAAATACTTTTTCCAATAAACTTCTGGTTCTAAAGCACTATGAAGCTTTTATTTATCGCAGTCTTAGAGTCCATGCTGACATCATTCTTTATCAAGCCTGGAAATCTTTTCTTAAAAAGAATGTGTGACTATGGTTAAAAAGGCTGTGCATTTGTTTGGCCATCAATATCAATAGCAAAAAATTTGATTTACTGCCTATTTCACGATAACGTTTTAGTGACATCGTGAAATAGGCAGTTAATATGGGTTACTAATTCAAAATCAAATATTCTTCAGATTTCAAGTAGTTTTATTCGTTCTTTCGACATATCAAACAATCGGTCATGTTCCGAGTATCGAAATCACGTGAAATTGAAATCGAAAAAATTTTCAAACCCCCGGTGTTCAAAGTTCATAAATATATTTCCTTCTATACACCTCATACTTTGAAGACCACTTTCCCATACGTAAACAACTTTTGAAATCAGGAAAAACTGTGTTCATTTTAACAAAAATTCAATTGAAAATCTTCAGCGATTTCAATTCCACCTGATTTTAATTTCCTGAACATGGCCGAATATGAGAAAGTATTAAATGACAAAATACCACTATACATGTAATTCATTTACGTTGCAAAATGTATCTGTATTTAAAACGAAAGAATTACAAATTACATCTGATCTGAATTACCCACAATCTACCCACGATAGAAAAAGTTACTCCGAACTCGGCTATATAGCCACGAAGTGTCAACACTGGTTTTCACTCAAAACTATATCCAAAGAAAAGTAAAAGATTTATTTGGGTCATAAGGTAAGTTTTTTCTGTCTGAGTTTTTTATTTTAAACTTTTTGACTTGAATGACAAAGAAAAAAATTTAAATTAAGCAAAAAAGTATGTGTTACAAACACTTTGACTTGCACAATATTTTCTTCAAAAGAGAAAAATATGTTAATAACTTTTTTCAAAATATTCAACAAACAAGACAAAAAATTTAATATGAGAAAACTGTTTTCTTAATATGAATTAACATTACAAATGGTGAAAGTATGTAACAATTTCATATAAAAATTAAAGCATTTAAACAATTGAAGCACAGCCGCGAATAACGTTGCAAACGCCACATTTTGCAATAAGTGTTTTTTTGCATATAACCGTTGACCTTACTCTCTTACACAGTTTAAACATCAAATCAACCAAAACTATGCACCTTAACGCCTTCAAAATGGCGTACAAAGTGTCAGTCAGTGGAAGAACATTACAAGTTACTAACAAAATGATGAAACCGAAATGGTTTTGCAGTGCGGAATAATGTTTTAAAATCCTTTTGCATTAAAGTTTTTATTATCATTATTTTTAATAATAAAAAAAAAAATGTTTAAAACAAATAATGATGCCTGTCAAAAAACGTTTTTTTGCTCTCCTGAAAAATTATTATTTTGTAACTTAAAACGTTATTCGCGGCTGTGCTTCAATTATTTAGAGATGGCATTTGTTAAGGGAAACCCAAAATATCAAAATAATTTGATTTGAATTTTAAAGAAGGAACATCGGTACCACGGTTAGTTTTCCAAGCGATTTCTTTTTAAATAAACACGATATTCAGATTTTTTGTCAACAACTTGACGTCGCTCCAGCTTTGTCCTACTGCTGCTATTTCCAATTCTACTTGCCAGTAACTGGGCAGACTTTTAGCAGGCTTTCATTCGCAAAAAACTTGGATATATTTCATATCACCATAAGCTGCATTTTAAGTTTCACAGCCACAGAGGAGCCAGGATTTCACATTTGAGTAAAAATTCCCATTTTTTCACACGTTGATAATGATAAGAAATATTAACGTGAGTACCTGACGTGTTGGCCAAATTTAACTGTGGTCTTACCACTGCGTGCTTAACAAAACGTTTACAAACCACCCGTGAGTGAGCGTAACTCGCACAACCAGGTAGAAATTTGTGTTTATAATTCAACAGAACAGTACACTCATCCCTTGCTTAGGAGCTGGAGCCATCTTACATCTGTTGTGGCTATGGAGCATTTATTGAATAGCAACAGCAACCTGGAGAGTTTCGCCAGCAGCTGAACTTCCCCTAAAGATGAAAAATCCGTCTATAAAGCCGACTTTTTTAAGTCTCCCTTTCCGGAACTTAAGCTGAACGGTTTAAGCTGAAGTTTCCGAGGCTCTTTACCCCCGTTGTACCAGATAGAATCTCTGGACAACCGCAATTTGAGAAGATCTATCAATTATGTCAAAAGGTGACATATTCTTACGATATCCCCTCATAAATCACCGGTGGGCAATGAGTATAAGAGATGTACTTGAGTACCAGCCATGTTGATGGTCATAACCACTGGGGGACAGACAGTGCATTAAACAACTACCCTTGCGTGTTAGCGCAACCAACACACACAAGTAGCACTTTTGAATTTTTTCACCAAAATAGACTACGAGGACCATCACTCACATACCTCAGGTACTTCAACCTTTTCATCCGCTTTTTAATTTTAAAACCGACAATTTCGACTCCACTTTCTACTTAGGCAGACTAGTGGAATCTTCACCCACATAAATCAAGGACGCAACACAACTAGCAGGTGAAACGTTTTATATCAAGACTACAGTATCGTAGGCGGGTCAACAGCAATCACCCTAGTCTCTACTACGAAGACCACTTAGTCCTTACTGCAAGCAGCATCAGTACACCACACACTCGCTTCACACCGAATGTATTTATTGCAGAACTTATCATAATGCTAAAGACAACTTAACTATATATTATATATTCTCTCCATAAAAATACCTCTATTCGCGGCGAAAAGCTTTCTCTTTACAAAAATGAGTATGCAACAGGTGCATCAACCAATAGTCAGACCGGTGCCGGGGGCAACTGACTCCAGTGATACCAGATAAAATCTATGCTCGTATAGATTTTCTGAAACCTCTTAGTTTTAGATTTTTTGGAAACCCAGGCATTGGGTGGACCTGATTTCTCTGGAGGATGTAACAACAAAAGGTAAAGTATCTTTAGGAAAATCCCTAGATACAATAATCTTCAGAACGTTATTAGACGCCCCCTGTGCCATGGGAATTTGGGAAGATATCAAAATTGGTTGACACAGAAAAAACTAAAAATAGATTTCAATTATAATATTCGTGATATTAATTATAAAATTAATTGAATTTGCACCAGTAAACAAATGAATAGTATGAGTTAAACATTTACTTAATTTGATTACCCGTTTAATTCACTTGATTAAATTTTTAATTAAAACTGATTTTATTTTTGATTAATTCCTGATTGGTAAAAATTTTGGAGAGTTGTTTCTGTGCAATTTGTTGCCTACTGTAAATTGTTCGTTGATAGATTGTTTAAACTAACAACTTTAGTTTTAATAACGTCTATTTTCCGATATATGTATTTGTTGTAAACACAGTTAAGTTTTGCAAAAATATTTATATTAAAACGTCACAACAACCACATAATCAACTTAACAAGAACGTCTACCAAAAGGAAACGGATACGAAATCTAAGAGTAACACTTAACAAGATTTTTATTATAAATTTTATTAAATGAATAAAAAAAAAACAAGATTACAAAAGTTTATTTGCCTCGGTGGATGGTTGGCGGATTGGCTGACTGACTGCTTTAGTTAACTTTAACGTCAGCAACAACAAAAATAACTAGGTTAATCTTTGTTGATAGCATAAACTTATTTACAAAGCTTTAATACCTTCTCAAGTTGCCGTTAATGCTGTTACAACACTATCAACAACATTCTCATTCTCATCATCAACATCAGTGAATGTGGCAGCAGCGCAACCATGCCATCAACACCAGCACCAACAACATTATGAGTACCTACGACAACTTGTCTCACCACTATGAAAACATTAACAACAACTACTTTAGTTACTTAACTGATATCCGTTTGTTTGTATGAGTTTCTCTGTGAGTCGTTATACTCATAGTTGTAGCAGTTGCTTTCTTTCCGTTTTTTTCGTATTTGTTTGTGTTTTTTTTTTTTATTAAAGACACTTATTTTTAAATTTTTTACAGAAAAAAGTTGTGGTAGTTGTTGATAGTCCGTCAACCACTTGACTTACTTACTTGTATTTAAATTTTTTCCCCCCTGAAGTTTTCTTTTCTTAGCGTTGTTTTTCCTCTTCATATTTTTCCTCTTTACTTGGCTTTTAATTGGTAATGTTGTCAACGCTTAGTAAAGCAGGTAAGAGGTGTAAGAATTAAAATGAAAGATTTTATATTTAATGAAAATTTAATGGTAATTTAAAGAAAAAGAGAGGAATTGTGGAAGAAAATAAAAAACGTAAAGATCTTAATTTAGTAGTTGTTTTAAATTCTATGGCATTTTAACAGAACATCTTAAGTCAAATTTAAAAAGCTGAAAAAATTTTGTTACTCGTACGAATTTTCATTCAGAAAACATTTTTGTTTACGATTTAAAAATTTTGTATTATAAACGAAATTTATCTTTAATTATGGTTTATTTTATTGTTTAGTTTTTTTGCCCCGGTTGGCTAGCTGGTATTGAGTTAGATTATCAATTTGGGGGTTGCGGGTTCGATTCCCGCCAGAGACTCTGATCTCATGCACACAAGCGTAAATTACGAGAAAAATAAAAAAGAGTTTTTCACCGAATTTTTTTAAAAACTTGTTTGCTATCTTGTCTCGACTTAAGATGTTTTGTCAAAAATCAACAGAATTGCTTTAAATGCCATAACTTCATTTAAAATATTGGTATTGGTATAACATTTGGATATAACCCTTATAATAGCTTATATGTCATGTCCAACTTCTGTGGTGGTGTAGTCCAGAAAAGAGCACAATTTCGTTGCTCTATTTAATGCCTTGGAATACCACCTCAAAAATAGAGCCTCATGTTGACCATCAAAGTCAATTCTTTAAGGCAAAGCATGGCACTATTCAGAAAACGGAGTATAACGAAAAATGATGCATGCATTACATACGCTAGATAAGCTAACACTCCCAAAAGTAGTGAATACTTAACAAATGGTGTGAATAGTTTTAATGCTGATTTTATAAATGTAACAACATTGTTTTGGGCGTTTGCTTCGAAAAAATCATAAGTGGAATTACGAAAATCGTTAATTTTGTTACGATAATTACACAATTATAAATATTTTGAAAAATAACACAGGTCGACATAAAAAATTGTTTTTTCTCTATCTGGTTTTGCACATAAACTGTGAAACTAGAAATCGAAAAAAAAATAACATGAATTTTTACTTTTTGATATTTGTTATAGCTAAACACACTGATAGCAGCGAATATTGAATGAATGGTGTGAATGTTTTCTTGTTTTTTTTTTTTTAATTTGGCATCATGTTATTTCATTGCATGATGAATGACGGTATCACAAAAACTGATTTTTAATTGAATGCCTGGACTTTTTTATGCTCTCCACCAGTAACATTCCGTTTGAAACTTTTTTATTCATCTAAGATTCCATAAAGTATTAATTTTCTGCGTCCTTGAATAATTCTTAGCCGATCTAGCCATGTCCATCTGTCTGTCTGTCTGTCCTTCCATCTTTCAGTCTGTTGAAAACGCACTTTCTTTCGAAAAGACACAACAGACAAGAAGAATATTCGTGTCAAATTCCTTCTAGTTCCCTTAAGCGATTTGGTATTGAAATCCAGCAGAATCGTTTTTGTAAGAAAAGAGTTATGAAACCAAATGTAGAACAACCTCCCTAAAAAAATTTATATTTTTGTTTCAAAAACTAACATAAATTGGTAATAGAATTTACGAATAATCAATAAATTTTGCACAAGTTCGTTCTATACGACTAGAAACCATACTACAAAATCTTGCAAAGATCGCTACTTAATTAATTGACTTTAGGGCACATATAAAACCGTAACAAATAATGATACTAGAGTAATCATAGTATAGAAAGATTAAAAATCATTCCGCCAAAATTCGTGAATTCGGTAAATAATTTAGCATAGGCCCTTTTAAGGCCTACTCTGGAAAATCATTAATATACGACCAACAAATATAGATATTGTCGTAAAATTTGGTTCAAGTAGTAACACAATGTAATTTTTTGATTACACAAAAAAACAGCATCAATAAGCAAAATCAGTTTTACGTACATTGCACGAACTTTTGGTGTTAGAAGACCCCTAGTAAAAAAGATATAGAAAATATGCGTGTAGGATTTGAGCCCTCTCAAGTACCGTTTTAGTATACTTTTGTGGGAAAGATAAAAATAAGGACAAAAATTACCCCTTAAAATGAGTGTCAGAGGGTTAATATATTCTAAAAAAAGAATCGCCATACAATTTTACTGAATAACATTTAGTATATTTTTTTTTTTTTTTTTTTTGACTAATACCAAACGCCTTATCAAAAAATTCAAAAACTTTAGGGGCCGATATTTTGGGAACCCGAGCTAACTTTTCAAAACCCTTTGACAGATTTGCTCTACCAATAGTCTAGTTTTATTTCGCATTGCAAGTATTGAGGCTGGCGTCGATTACCCGAATTTTGTTGCACTGTGTAATTTAGCATATTCATTTTTTAAGCCTACTCTTAATATAAAGCCAACAAATATAGATATTGTGGTAAAATTTGGTCCAGTTAAGTTGTATGTGGCTATAAGGAACACAATGTATTTATTAGAGTTGTCAATTATTCGAATAATTCAAATAATTGTTTTTGTTCGTTCGATCAAACGATTAAATCTAAAAAATTATTGGATTAATCGATGAGAAATAAAAAAATTATTTAAAAAAAAAAAATTACATATTTTAAATAAGATACATCCGTCCATTATCTTTAACGTTATCTTAACTCCATATCGTTGTATAACTTAAAGGAATCGTTAAATCCTTAATTTGTAATTTGTGATAATCCGATACAACTTTGGATTTTCGAAAGGCGTTTGCAGACCTTCCATCTTCAGCCAAACTTTTGCGTACAATTCCTTCCATCTTACAACCGCTGTCTGTCTTTTCCATTGGAACAAGTTCAGAAATTTTTGATGTCGTTGGATTATCTTATACTACATCGTTTTCAATGGTAATATTGTATCACTTATACTATGTTCACACTTGGGTTTTTACGCGTTTAAGCATCTCGAACGTGATTAAGTTCTAATCACATCAAAATCGAGATGATTAACTATATATTGAAGTGCTTTGTTAATCACTTCAAATTGACATTATGACAACTAAATCACTTAGTTAATCACATCGAATCAATCGGTCACCATGAACGTATCCCTCACGTGTACAACTGACCACGATCTTTTCTTAATGTTTTTATTTTTCCTTAAATAATTCAAAAATTTTCACAATTCCGTCATTAATATGTTTCAAATAATCTTCTGATAACTTTGTAAAAGTATTTGTATCCATTTTTAATACTTTAAAGAAATTTAAATTTGTTTGTTGTGTTTTGTTTTAATCAACGGCTCTGATTATCTTAATCAACATTTTGCTCAAACGTGTTTACGACCAGGGTTGCCGAACATGGTCTTTTCCGACCAAATTTGGTCGGATATTTTTGGTTTGGTCGGATGGTAGGCCAAACCTAATTTTGGTCGGTTTTAGAAAATTGGACGGATACAGACAATTACAAATCTCATAGCTTTTTTACCAAACACAAACATTTTTTTTTTATTGTTGATGAAACTATGGATATTGCATTGATATTACGTTAGGAGCAAGCTACTTTGACGGTATTAGTTTTATAAAGGATAGCTTTGTCCTCTTATTCGAGCTTACCAAGTCAGATGCTGTTTAAATTTTTCTTCTTATAAAAAACTGTTTATCAACAAACAATATTCCTATACAAAATTTGATCGGATTGGCAACAAACGGCGGTCACGCCATGACTGGAACTGTTGGTAAGCTTATAGCCTATTCATCGATGTCGAACGTAGACATCGTTCGCTTAAATTACATGTAAAACAAAGACAATATTGTATAGTTTGTTTTCGTTTTAAATGTAAGTTAAGCGAACGAAGTGTTCGTTCAGAAATAGATGAACAGGCAGTTAATCTTACTTAGCAATGCAAAAAATATTAAGGTTCTTTGTGGTAATATTTAAAGTGTTTTCACATAGTCCTCAAAGAATAACATAAATAAAAGATTTTCAGGAATTCTGTTCTGTATTAGGTGTCTCTTATACAAGATGAACTTCTTAAAGGAAGATGTTGTAAGAATCGTAGAACAGTGGGATGATTAGATACTGTATTTCGAAACATAGTTTTATAAAGGCAATGGTATAAGAACCGCAGAACTTGCAGAAAGTATAGATGAGTTCCAAAACAGAGCAAGTTATCAACGCGTATACAATAAGCCAACTATGCATTGTTAAACTCTTTGATACATTTTTTTACGTCAGCCTAAGTCTTATAAAGTTTAATACTTTTTTTTTTAAATTGTACAAACTTAAGTTAATAAATTTTGATTTATATTTTACTAGTGGTCTATATGTGTTATTGCATACGACCAATGAATAATTCTAGTTTGTAAGCGTTTTTAAATGAATGTGTATATGGGCATTTTCCCAGAATGGTCTACCAGAATGAAAAAATAAAATGTTGATTATCATCGTCTTTTCTTGTTTATTATTATAAAAAAAAGCTTTGTTCTTATAAAAGAATGGTTTCATGGCATATCTCAGCTGTTTTACTTAACGAAATTAGGCTCGAAACTGGAAAATTTTATATTTTTCTGTATTTTCTACTTCTTATTTACGTTCGCGGCCGGTAAATAAGCCAAGAAAGATATTTTGTTTTGTAAATACATTTCACTAATATAATTCTTTTTAAATATTTAAAAAATTTGGTCGGTTTCATAGGATTTTGGTAGGTTTTGCAGACAATTTTGGTCGGATACAAATTTTTCAAACGGCAACCCTGTTTACGACCCAAAGTGTGATATATATAATATATGTATATATAATTTACATAATAAAGGGTGGTTAAATTGTAAGGGCCGATGTTGAATGTGAACCACACCTAAACGCCAAGTTTTTTTCCGAATTTTATTTGACATTTCTCTATTTGAGACTTACTCAATTTGAACCATGGAGAGATACACAATCCAACAACGTGTTAAAGTTATCCAGACTTATTATGAAAATGGGCGTTCAAATCAAAATGCATATCGTGCACTTCGTGATTGTTTTGGTCAATTTGATCGTCCAAATGTGCGTACAATCGCAAAAATCGTGGAAAAATTCGAGCAAACCGGGTCTGTAGAAGATGTGAGAACACCAGTGCATGCTCGTACAGCAGAAAATATTGCTGCTGTTCGCGATAGTGTGGCTGAAGAGTCGTCCACCTCAACTCGTCGTCGTGCCCAACAATTGCACCTCTCACGCTCGTCGTTGATGAACATTATGCATAAAGACTTGCATTTACACGCTTACAAGGTGCAATTGGCTCAAGAACTAAAGCCTCTTGACCATTCCAAACGTCGTGAATGGGCAGAATGGTGGCAAGAAATAGCAACAGTGGATGATCAATTTTCGAAGAAAATCATATTCAGTGATGAGGCACATTTTCACCTCAGTGGATTCGTCAATAAACAGAATTGCCGCATTTGGGCGAATGAGAATCCAAGAGTGATTGTGGAAAAACCAATGCACCCACAAAGAGTGACTGTTTGGTGCGGTTTATGGGCTGGCGGCATCATCGGGCCGTATTTTTTCCAAAATGAGGCCGGTCAGGCAGTTACTGTGAATGGTGTTCGCTATCGTGAGATGATAACGAACTTTTTATGGCCCGAATTGGAAGATATGGATGTGGACGATATGTGGTTTTAGCAGGACGGTGCCACTTGCCACACAGCTAACGAAACAATGGCTCTTTTGCGCAACAAATTCAATGGCCGTGTTATCTCACGTAATGGCGATGTCAATTGGCCGCCAAGATCATGTGATTTGACACCGTTGGACTTTTTTCTTTGGGGTTATTTGAAAGAAAAGGTGTACGTCGATAAGCCAGCAACAATTCAAGAGCTAAAGGATGAGATAATTCGGCACATTAACGGCATAGAACCTCCATTATGCCTCAGGGTCATCGAAAATTTGGACCATCGGATGGAGGTGTGCCGCCGTGGTCGCGGCGCAAATTTGGCCGATATTTTGTGCCATACATAATTGAGTAATACCAATATATCATAATAAAATAAAATTACAATAATTTCCTAAATAGTTTGTGTTTTATTCAAAATCAACATCGGCCCTTGAAATTTAACCACCCTTTATATATGTTTAATACAATAACAGCATTTTCTACTTTCATGATATGTTTTCTATAAATCAATTCTGTATTTTTTAGCTTTTTTTTATTTCCAAGTTTTTCACCCGAGAGTGAAGGATCCAATTTCTTGAAAATTGTTTGATTTTAAAATAAAACAGCTGTTACAATTGTTGGTCAAAGATTTGTTTAATAAGAGCATAAAATACATTTTTGAAATACTATGAATACTCAACACGGTTTTTGCTTACTAAACATTGAGATTAATTACAATCAGGGCTTTATCTACAATATTTTTTACCTTTCCTACATTTTGTATAAAATCGCTAAAAACGTATGAGAATAAATCAAATTCTAAGCTATTATTTCTTATGTCTTTTATTATAATTTATGTTTTAATAAAAAAAATTGTTCGTTTAATCGACATAATCGATTTATTCGTTATTCGAAAATCGGCATTTTTAAATTATTCGAGCAAGAGTTTGTTTTTGTTTGACAGATTAATCGAATTATTCGTAATCGGTTGACAACTCTAGTATTTATGTAATAATCGGTGCCCATTGGTCCCATATAAAGTGGCCTTCGGAGAAGCAATTCGAGAAACTTTATTGAAATTTGTTTTTTTTTTTTTTTTTTACCGAATTTTGTGATGAATCTTAATATTTTATTTTAATTTAGCAACGAATGATTGTTAGTACTGTTAGGTCAGGTTTTAAAACGAACGGTTTATAATTTATAGATCTCTTACAAATCTCATTTCTAAAGCATTTGAACTCTCGCTGGAGGGTTTTCAAGATTCGGCACTGCACTTTTACTTATTAAACCCAAAATATTAAGAAAAATTTCGGAATTTATTCGAAAGGCATACGGTTTTCGATTCTAATCAAAAAACGCTAAAATTATATTATAAATTCCAACGTTATCGTCTAATGCTTTTTATATAAAATTCAGTTTTTACCAAAGTTAAACAAATCTTTTTATCGAAACTTAAATGTTAATAAAAAATCAACCAACGCACAGTTTACTTTTCTATTAACATCATGACACTTATACTTTGGCAGATTTTTTTTTTTTTTTTTTGTCAAAGTAAAAAGCTCAATTTACTTGCTAAATAACTTTATTTTAAATTTTATTTTATTTTTTTTTTTTTCTTGCTTTCAACTCTAAAACATACACTCGATTTTTATAAAAGTATTGAAAATTCAATTTTTATTTTTCTCACTCTCTCTCTCTCTCTCCCTTTATCGTTTTTTAGTATTTTGCACTTTTTTGTTCTTTGTAAATGTATTGAAAACATTTTGAAAATCAATTTTGTGTGAAAACTAAGTAGTTCTTTTTTTTTTTTTTGCTCCTGAAAGGATATTGGATGTAGGGAAAACTACCAAAAGGATTTAAAATACTTTTACGTGTGTATATTTGAGCAGCTTTATAACACTAGATAAAGGTTACTTATGTCAAACTTTATTCTATTAACTAGAACCGGATGTAATGGATTTTTCGACTTTTTTTTGGAAATTCTTTAAATGTGTGTGTGTGTGTGTAAGCGTTTGTTGTACATTTACAGATAATTTTGTTTTTTTTTTTCTTCATCCAATGAAATCACGTAAATTGAAAATGTATTAACAAACGCTGTTAAGCAATCGAAAAAAAGTTATAGAACAGATAGTAAAATGAACAGTAGTTCGTTCAGTGTGTAAAATTAAGTAAGTTTGAAAGGTGTTAAAGAAAACAAGTAGTTGAGTAAGGATTTTATAGGATTTCAGGAGATTGTTTTGTAAAACAGAACTAATATTAAGTTTTATTTTATAAAATAAGTCATATGGTTTAAGTTGTAAGTTGTTTGGAAAAAGGGGTTTTAAAGAAAAGCCTTAATTATATATTGATATTAATCATACGCATCAGTGTCTATCTAAAATTTTGAGAAATTCTTAAATGACCGGAAGTTTTTACAACAAACTTATTGCCAAAAATGTATTTCGGTGAAAATTCCATAATTTATTAAAATAAAGTCCAATTTTCAGCATCAAACAAAGTTTTACAGGAAATTGTCTTTGGCGATATTTAATGAAAGTTAAAGTAGTAGTAAGTTCCCCAAGTAAAAGTTCAATTTTATTTGTGAAAATAAGCAGATTATCTCGAACGCTGCTTGTGAACCAAGGCATCAGACATTTTTCTGCATGTAACTTGCTAAGTATAACTATGGGGGTGCTTTAAAACCATGTGAGATAAGGCCATGATGGCTTTATTGCTCAATTGAATGGGAGATAAAGCCATAAAGGCCTTATTGCCCAATCATTGAGAGGTAAGGTAAAAAGGAAAATCCTTAGTTATCATTGAAAAATATTTTTTTATTCTTGTGACGCACGCAGGAAAACTTTATTCAGCGAAGCCACTTGCCGTGTCCTACTGGAGGAAAAAACCACTAAGCACGGCCGCCACGCAGGAAAGCTTTAGTATCGAAGCCAGATTTCAAAACTATACTTTAGTGTCTCCGGAACTGAAACGAGAGATAAAGCCATTTTCAGATATTGCTAATGTGAGCCAAGGCCATGATGGCTTAATCTCCCATTCAAATGAAAAAAAAATAAAAAAGGCTTTATCTCCCTATTGAAGGGGAGATAAAGCCATCACGGCCTTATCTCACATGGTATTAAAGCACCCCCCCCCCCCCCCTCTTCCTATAACTATACAGATTCTACTTTTTTTTCAGATGCGTATGATGCAAAAAACCGTAGAATGCATGGTGTGGACTTACAGCTTAAGACGTGTCTGGAAAAGCGAAGCTTTTAATTGTTGTTAAAAAACGCTAAAGACAACTTATTTGTGTCTGTAAGTCAGACTTCCATTTTATACCCTAGCCATTGTGCAATACCACAGATTGAAGTCTTATATCCACACTTTCGCCTAATACTACCAACTCATACAGCTACTGTCTAATATTTGTATACCCAGAACAACGTATTTTACAAAGACTATCGTCTTATGTTAAAACTATCATCTTCAACTGCCATATTCAATGTATAAGAATATTTCAATATATTTAGGCCAGGGTTTTGACGTCGCACAGTGGCGCCATTTGAGTTTTTTCGTTGCAAAAATCATATCTTTTGAACCGAATAAGGTAATTGAACAGTTTAAACAGCATATGATAGATAACTGTTCAGCCTATGAAATGTGCATTTGAAAAGGGTGCTACGCTGTGTAGGGGCCTACTTATGGGTTATCAAAGTTAAAATTAGTAGAAAAATCAATTTTATGGTACCTAAAAAAAAATTATTTTTACATTTTTAGATTGTTTTTATTTTTTTTTTCTTTAGGGTTCTAAATTATTACCCAACAAATTAAAAAAAAAAATTTTTTTTTTTTAAATTTATTTTTTCAATTTTCTGTATTTTCGGTATATGGGTAATTCCATGTCAAAACGACCAAGAGTGGGACACGACCCCTTCCGATTTTAATGAAATTTGGTGAGAATGTTCCTTTTATCTTATAAGGAACATATATGAACGAAAAAAAATTTTAAAATTTTTTTTTCAAAAGTTATGTCATACTCAAAATGTCATAATTTCGCCGAATTAGCCGAATGTGTTGAGCTTATTTCTTCAATAACTCGAATAACTCGAATACTCGATAACTCGAATGCCGCGCACCTGGCATTTCACCCTAATTGGGGACGCTGAATTCAGTGGTGCTAACCGTTTTTTTAAATTAGCTCTTGTTTTCAAGATATACCGTTATTTCGAAAATGTAAGGCGCTGCACAGCATATATTCGCGTAACTCAAAAATGGTTTAGTTTATTGAAATAACTAAAAAAACCGAAATTCGGCAATAAATAATAAAGTGGGGTTGGTCATACATTTGACCCATCTAGGAGCATCCTACGCGCTGTAGGGGCCAAATTAAAGAATTTTATTAAACCGCAATATTAGTATGGCAACCATGTCTTTTTAACCTTTTTTACCTCTAGAAGCCAAACGGGCACGTACGGGCAGATAAAATTTTTGAATTATGTAAAGAAATAATCAAAGAACAGATTTTGCAAATATGGCAAATATAGAAAAATATAGATTTTTGTTATTTTCCGTCAAAGTTGAAAAATAGTGAAAAAACGGATAGTTTTTAAATAGTGATTTACCAGGAGAAACACAAAGCAAACAGTTCATTTTTTTTTTATCATTACACATTTAATAAATGCATCAATCAATACAAACAAAAAATAAGGCGATTCGTTACCTATTTTTCGTGATATTACACCTGAAATCGCAACAAATTTACTAAAAATTGTGTGTTTTTTTGAAAACCGAAAGTCGGTCAACTTTGAACGGCTATATCTTCTAAACTAAAAATGTGATATTATTAAGAGTGGCAGATTTGAAATCGTTGAAAAGTTTCCTATAACATGAGTTTATTCAAAACTTCGTCGGTGCTCATGAAAATTTTGATTTTTGCAACCTCGTTTGCTCTACGGGCGCTACTGTGCGTCGTCAAAAGATAGTTCCAACTCCGACTCCGACTCTATCCGCTGAAATTTTTCAGGCATGACTCCCACTCTAACCTTGATGCTAATGTATAGGAGACTGGTTCTTATTTGATTTTAAGCTCATTTTTTGTACTGCAGAACCTTTAAAAAGGTTAAATATCTATAGCAAGAAAGTAATTCTGCTAAAATTTCAAATCTATATTTTAATTCTAACAAGTACCGCATGAGTTTAAATAAAGTTATTTACGTAGGTTAAGTAGACTGTGCCTGATTTTTTTACTTAAAACTTTTAAAGCAGACCAAGAAAAATTTTATTAGTTTGAAAAATATTAGAAATATGCTTATGCCAAAAAATTTTGGAGTCAGAGTCGCGAGTTTTTGTGGGTACTTCGACTCCGAACCCGGTAAAAAACCTCACCTCCAACTCTTCAACTATGACTCCACAGCCCTGATTTAGACAAGGGAGTTTTGCTCAGATAACCACTTTATACTTAAACTATTGCCTTATCCTAGGACTTGCTTCCTTTTTTTCGAGTTCTGTGATAACTTTACTAAGAGTAGACCATCCGTCTCCTATACAGTCCTTTACTTAGACAACCGCCTCTTGTCTTTTTCCCATACTACCGTCTTATACTCGGACCACGCAGTGCAACATTTTTAAAGTCAACAAATGTGTCCCTATTTTTACTTTGGTTTCTGATAGTTTTCTATCGAAATTAGGAAATATCCGTTGGATTAGCTCGGATTTAAAATTTATAACAACACTAAAATTTAAACTGTAACTTGATTTTGAGCATATTTTTGAAAGAAACTTAATATTGAACCTGGCTTTATTTTGTCAAGGGATTAGAATTTTGTTTTCCTGTCTCCCGCATCATTGTAGGTGTGGAATAAGTGCTAAAAGTGTAAAACAAGCTGATTTTATAGCATCTATTAATGATGCTATAAAAACATAACACAGCCCGACAAAATTAAAAAAGATTTTTGCTTCTTTGAATTTATCGACTGATTCTAGTTAATTTGGGTGCGCTGAATTTAAAGCTGTAATCAGTTTGTCTCTATCTAGTTTTCATGATATAACTTTTTATACCCTCCACTTATGACCTCCAATTACACCAATTACCCAAATTTTTTTTCCAAATTTGTTTTTTTATCAAAATTTTTTATTTACTGTTATAGTTATAAAGAAGCATTGATAAACGTTTACAGACATTCACAAACAAATGTCTCAGAAATATCCTGGGTATATGGTGGCCAAATCGTATAAGTAACTCAGACTTGTGGTTACATACAAATCAAAAACCAGTTCCAAATGAAATAAAACGAAGAAAATGGCGGTGGATTGGCCATATACTTCGAAGGCCTACAGAAAACATAGCTCGACAAGCACTAACTTGGAACCCTCAAGGAAGCCGACGCCCGGGTGCACCATCAAAAACCTGGAGAAGGACTATTGATGAAGAGTTGGGTACTGCAAATTACAGTTGGAATGACATATGCCGTGAAGCTAATTATAGAGACAGATACAGAAAAGTTGTTGAGGCCCTATGCTCCAACGGGAGAGAAGGATGACAGAAGAAGAATAGTTTTTGCCAAAAAAAAAAAAAATCCCAGATTTTTTTAAGTATTTTTTTTATTAATAATTAGTATTGTGGTTATTTTGTTGAACTATTTATGGATTTTAATCCAAATTTTTAATATTTTTTTTTAATTAGGCTTAAGTTCATGAAATTTTATTTTTCATTAAATTATTTTTATGAAGAAAGGAATTTTACAACATGAAAATGTATTAAAATTGTTATTGATAATCTTTCATTATTGACGTGGCTGGGGCTCGAACCCCGGCCGGCAGGTTACCATGACATGCTTCGATTGCAACCACTCAATCTCCTCAGATGGATTGGCCGTCTTACACTCCCAGCCATCGACGACTGCTGACGTCAATAGTCAAACATCAATCCTTAAACCAAATTGTATTCTAACATTTGGTAGATCGAAATTTGCTTTCCTGAATTATTATCCATTTTAATTGATTTTACATGTTTTTTTTCCTTACTTCTGTTTTTTCGTACTTTTGTCAAGAATTTTTCTTGAAGTCCAAGTACATTTTTTGTTTTTTCATTTTGTCTTTTTCTTTTCTGTTGACCTTTTTCAGCACAACTTGAAGGACAAATGTACACATAGAGCTCGTGCCTTAGCTTTAACAATAATTAGTATTGCGAATGTTTTGTTGAACTATTTATGGTTTTTAATTCAAATTTTTAATATTTTTTTAATTAGGCTTAAGTTCATGAAATTTAATTTTTAATTAAATTATTTTTATTTATTTTAATAAACCTGTATGAAACAGTTTTACTTCTTTTTATTTTTTTAAATTCCTATGGAAAAGTTTTACTTTCTAAATATATAAAAAAAATTTGGGAGCTTTTTTTTGGCAATAACTATAACAGTAAATAAAATATTTTGATAACAAAAAAAAAATTTGGAAAAAAAATTTGGGTAATTGGTGTAATTGGAGGTCATAAGTGAAGGGTATAAAAAGTTATATCATGAAAACTAGAGCTGATAGAGACAAACTGATTACAGTTTTGAATTCAGCGCACCCAAATTAACTAGAATCAGTTGATAAATTCAAAGCACCAAATTGAGTGTTGGCCTGTGTAATCCGAGCTAACCTAGAAAAATCTAAAAGGTTTTTGGCTAGTTTTAATTAGTACGTTCAGTAATTAAAGTCAAAATGCAATGCATATTTTTGTGTTGCACTGTTATATTGCCTTATACTTAGATAAGAGTCTTATGCGCAAACGTACTTTATGAAAGCTAAACTGCTTTAGCAAACATCCGCCTTAAAACTTACCTTTTTTATTAAAGGGTGGTTAAATTTCAAGGGCCGATGTTGATTTTGAATAAAACTATTTAGGAAATTATTGTAATTTTATTTTATTATGATATATTGGTATTACTCAATTATGTATGGAACAAAATATCGGCCAAATGGGCGCCGCGACCACGGCGGCACACCTCCATCCGATGGTCCAAATTTTCGATGACCCTGAGGCATAATGGAGGTTCTATGCCGTTAATGTGCCGAATTATCTCATCCTTTAGCTCTTGAATTGTTGCTGGCTTATCGACGTACACCTTTTCTTTCAAATAACCCCAAAGAAAAAAGTCCAACGGTGTCAAATCACATGATCTTGGCGGCCAATTGACATGGCCATTACGTGAGATAACACGGCCATTGAATTTGTTGCGCAAAAGAGCCATTGTTTCGTTAGCTGTGTGGCAAGTGGCACCGTCCTGCTGAAACCACATATCGTCCACATCCATATCTTCCAATTCGGGCCATAAAAAGTTCGTTATCATCTCACGATAGCGAACACCATTCACAGTAACTGCCTGACCGGCCTCATTTTGGAAAAAATACGGCCCGATGATGCCGCCAGCCCATAAACCGCACCAAACAGTCACTCTTTGTGGGTGCATTGGTTTTTCGACAATCAGTCTTGGATTCTCATTCGCCCAAATGCGGCAATTCTGTTTATTGACGAATCCACTGAGGTGAAAATGTGCCTCATCACTGAAGATGATTTTTTTCGAAAATTGATCATCCACTGTTGCCATTTCTTGCCACCATTCTGCCCATGCACGACGTTTGGAATGGTCAAGAGGCTTTAGTTCTTGAGCCAATTGCACCTTGTAAGCGTGTAAATGCATAATGCTCATCAACGACGAGCGTGAGAGGTGCAATTGTTGGGCACGACGACGAGTTGAGGTGGACGGCTCTTCAGCCACACTATCGCGAACAGCAGCAATATTTTCTGCAGTACGAGCTGTACGAGCATGCACTGGTGTTCTCACATCTTCTACAGACCCGGTTTGCTCGAATTTTTCCACGATTTTTGCGATTGTACGCACATTTGGACGATCAAATTGACCAAAAAAATCACGAAGTGCACGATATGCATTTTGATTTAAACGCCCTTTTTCATAATAAGTCTGGATAACTTTAACACGTTGTTGGATTGTGTATCTCTCAATGGTTCAAATTGAGTAAGTCTGAAATAGAGAAATGTCAAATAAAATTCGGAAAAAAACTTGGCGTTTAGGTGTGGTTCACATTCAACATCGGCCCTTACAATTTAACCACCCTTTATTTAACATGCATATTTTATTTTATAAAAATTCTTAATTAATTACCTATTCGAATCAATCTTTCTATCGTTTCAGAAAATTGGGAAACAAATGCATCAATTATCATCAGAAAACCGATTTTGGTAAGTAAATTTAATTTTATAAAAAATATATTTATAAATTCAAAAAGATTAATGAAATATTTGAAATATTTTATAAACTCCAAAGTTAAATTAAACAAGATTTTAGCTTTAACAATTTGTTTAAAGAAAATCTCTCAAATAGGTCACCTTATGAAACATCTGATATTGCAACCCTTTTCAAATTTTATTAGAAAGTTTACAAAAAGTGTGTAAATTAAATTGGAATTTTTTTTTATTTATATTTAATTTTAAATTGTTTCAAAAAGAATGCATAAAACATTTTCTAGGGCAAACATTTGTAACAATTATTTTTTGTTAAATAATAAAAATAAATTTATTCTCTTTCTAAATGTTTTAGTTTATTTTCTTGCAAGTTTGTGTGTGTGTGTGTGTGTGTGTGTGTGTGTGTGTGTGTATGTTTGTGTGTGGAATACAAAACTTTTTAATAACTTTCGATAAGTATTTTACAACACACTTGTAAATGTTTTACAAGTCAGTTGGTATTTGAAGAAACTGAAACTGGTGACATAAATAACATGTCAGTTTTTCCTTTTCTTCGTTGCATTTGTTTAGGGAGTGTGCCAGAGAGCTGGCTTCACTAGCAATAAATTGTTTGAGCAGTTAGCTCTACTCATCATACATGTCGTAAACTGAAGTAGAAGACCTCATTAAATAGTTTTATGACAAATAAGAATTCTTCTGCTTGTATTTGTTATAAAAAACTGAAATATTTGAAGAAAGAAAAAAAATATTGCCGGAAGATGAACAACTACAACTGGAAACTTTGTTAAGGAAGTGTGTTATATTTGAGCGGAAAGAGTTGAGGAGAAACTTCTAGAAATAAATAATTGTAGTTTAACTAGTTGAAATTTTATGTTTTTGTTAGAGAATAAGCTTTAAGAAATAATAATTTTAAACTTTAAGAAAAACTGTTTTTTTTTAGGAAGAAATTGTCAAGCAGCTAGATTTTTGAGCCGGGTTTATTCTTTACTTTACAAAGAGAAACTTTTGGAGTTTGTTAATTTTTTTTCTTTCAAATACTAAGTTTAGGGCCAAATATTAGTGCCTCCATTTATGCATCGAATTGAGAACTTAATTAAAAAAAATTTTTGAGCCAATTTTGATATAAACCAGTAAGAAAGTATCGTCGGTCAAGCCCGACCCTATGATACCCTACACCACAGTATTTAAAAACACATCATGCTTATGTGTCTATATAAATATGGATTTATCTATTTTAATAAACTTCATTAAAATTGGTTTGAAAGTTTGTGAGAGGCAGAAATTACCGCCTTCCTCCCCTTGTGGTCCAATTTTTGAAAAACTGTTTTGCCTATGTGTCCATATAGATATGGATCTATCTATGTTGAAAATTTCATTACAATCGGTTTGAGAGGCAGAAATTTTCCCTATCTGTCCTCGCGGTCCTATTTTTTAAAAAATGCATACCTTTTGTGTCCATATAGATATGGTTCTATCTATGTTTATAAATTTCATAAAAATCGGTTGGATATTCTCTGAGAGGAAGAAATTTCCCCCTATCTTCCCTCGTGGTCTTACGATCCTTGTGCCAATAAGAACCTATGACCCAAATTTTATCAAATTATCTCTAAAATTGCGACCTGTACTTTGCCAGCCTTCCCGCCAGCCGGATGGACATCGTAAGTTCGACTCAGAAAGTGATTCTGAGTCGATCGGTATACTTTAAGGTGGGTCTAGGGACAATATTTTAAGGCGTTACACACATCAGCACAAATGCATAATACTCTCTTCACTATTGTGCTGTGGGTATAAATATTTTAATAAAATTAGTTTTTTTCTTAAAAAAATTATTATAATTTCAAAAGATTTTGCTATTCGTGCTTAATTCCCAGTTTTTATTCTTGATAAAAACACTTGAAATTTATTGTTGATGGGATAAACTATTCCTATGCGCATTTCACTGGTTGCTTAGGCCAGATCATCAGGAAACTTCATCCATAAAGATTTTAGGGTTTATCTCATCTAACATTGTTACAGTGGGGAATGTAAGATGAGATAAACCCACTGTTTATTGTTGATGTGTTTTGTTTAAACTTTGATATTATTACAAGTAGAACTGTTGCTATAGTCTTATACGTTTAACAGTTTTATTTGGTTTCATATCTTTAGTTTTTCTAAAATCTTTATGGATGAAGTTTCCTGATGATCTGGCCTAAGCAACCAGTGAAATGCGCATAGGAAAAGCTTATCCCATCAACAATAAATTTCAAGTGTTTTTATCAAGAATAAAAACTGGGAATTAAGCACGAATAACAAAATCTTTTGAAATTATAATAATTTTTTTAATAAAAAAACGAATTTTATTAAAATATTTATACCCACACCACAATTGTGGAGAGGGTATTATGCATTTGTGCTGATGTGTGTAACGCCTTAAAATATTGGTCCTATTCCCAAAAATTTAAATTACTTTTTGATAAAAATTATTATAAATAAATTAAATTATTAAATCAATGAAAGTTTGATTAACAAAAAATTACAAAGATTTTAAAATAATTAATAGCAAGTAAAATTAAAACAAATGTTTCTCCACAGTAACAAAAAATTTTACAAAAATTTGGAAAAGATTTTTTTTATAAAAATTTCAATTTCGAAAACCCTTTTTACATACATTGCGCGAACTTTGGTCTAAGAAGACCCCTAGTAAAATTTGATGCAGAATATATTTTGGATCATTTTAACCCTCTAGAGTGTCGTTTTAGTATACTTTTGTCGGGGAAGTTAAAAAACGTCAAAAATTATCCCTTAAAATGAGTTCTAAGCAAAGAATCGCCAAACAATTCTACTTAAGACATCTGAAATAGTATTTTAGCTCGGAAATACATTTAGTATATTTTTTTTGACTTATAGCAAACGCCTTTTCAAAAAATTCAAAAACTTGTGGGGCCGATATTTCAGGAACCCGAGCTAACTTTTCAAAACTCTTTGGCAGATTTGCTCTACTAATAGTTTAGTTTCATTTCGCGTTGCATGTATTGAGGCTGGCTTTTTTTTTGACTTAGAATACACATTCGAATAAAATGAAAATTTATATAAATTTTTTTTTTTTTATTAAATTTCCAAAAATTTTTTTACTTATGGCCGATTTCACCAATTTATTTAAATACAAATTTATGTTTAAAAATCGTTTTTCACGCAAATAAAAATAATCTATATATGTATAGAAAAATAAGTTGCATTGTGTTAGTAATTGATGTTCTCTGAAATGCGTGATTTTGTTTCTGTAAAGTTCACATGGAAGGTAACGTCAATACCAAGGTTTTTATGTACCAACGGTCTTCAAATGTGTATTGGTTCATGAGTTACAGCCATTTAAGTGAACACTGCATTCATTCCGAAACATGTATTTATATTCCCATACAAATGCCCTCCATTTTGAACTCCTCCGGAACGGCTTGACCGATTTTTATGTAATTTTGCATGTGTATTTATTAGGTATGAGAATAGGTCGTAGAGTATATTTTATGATCGCAAGAGGGCGCAAAATATTGCAATTGGGGTAAAAGCTTCCACTCCACAATCTTCTAAACTAATTAACCGGTTTTCTTAAAATTTGGCATGCGGACAATGTAACATATGAGAGAGAATAGGGAATAGGGTGCGAAATAGGGTAAGAGGGCTAAAAGCTCCCCCTCCCTATGTCTTCGTAACTAATCAACCGATTTTTTTGAAATTTCGCAGGCAAATAGTGTTACAGTTGGAAACAACGATAGCCTATAGTTTTTATTATTGTGGGCGTGAAATAGAGCAAGAGGGGTAAAAGCTCCCCCTCCCTCTATCTTCTTAATTAGTCAACTGGTTTTCTTAAAATTTGGCATGCATACACTGTAACATCGGAAAGACGACAGGGCATTAAATAGGACAAGAGGGGTAAAAGCTCCGCCTCCCTATATCTTCTTAACTAATCAATTAATTTTCTTGAAATTGGATAGGCAAATAGTATAACATCTGGAATGAAATTATAGGCTACATAATTTTTTCTTAGAATTTGGCTAGCAGACACTGTTACATCTGAAAGAAATAAGTTATGTGGCAAAACAACATTTGCCGGGCCAGCTAGTATTATATGAAAAACTATAATTAAATATGAATTGATATATCAAAAGAGTTGGTGAAATTGGCCTTTAGTGTGAAATTTTGATATAAATTAAGGGGTTTTTTGTAACAAATTTGGCACTAATTTTTTTTCTTTTTTTCTCTTCATTCGAAAATAAAATAAAAATCAACTATAATGGGAAATTTCAGTTAAAATCATTTTTATAAAAATATCACAGTAAAAACGTTTTGATTTTAATAGATAAATTTGCATTTAATTAAAAACGTAATTAAATATCCTTTAATCTTTTCCATAATTACAAGGCAACACTTGTCCTCAAATTAATTTTATTGTATTAAAACATTTGCTTTTAATAGAACTTTACCTTTTTCACCAGGCTTTCCATAATGTTTATTACGTTTCGCTTCCAAAGTACTAAATTAAATGTAGTGGCTGTTTAAGTAACATCCGTTAAATGCCATAAATTAAGTTAATGCAAGGCTATGCTATAGCTACAGCTACAATAGGCTTCAGCTTTATTTCTCTATCTACTACTACTCTGATACTACTAATATTACTACTACTACAACAATGAGAGCAATAACTAATAATAGTAACAGTAACACATCTTAAACATAACTTTCTACACTTACACATTGACATTTAGTCTCACACACAGTAGAATGCGAGAAAGACAAAGCAAGAACAAATACACACACTCACATAAATATAAACCATCACAATATTACTATGCTGTTGGTATTCTAACTGCTATAAGATTTTATTTCCGGTTTTGACTTAATGGCCTTAATTAGAGATATCTATACTTTGCAAGTGTATGTGAGTGAGTACAAGCGAGTGTTGGTGTGTTTGTGTACAATACCAGAATAATGTTACAATACCAGAAGCAAAATTGCAATTTCTCTGCAAACCTATAGACAAAACCGTATCTGAACATTTTGTAACACATGTATTTTAATATACAATTTACGACTACCTAATCGGACTATATAAACGTGTATATGCTTTTTGCAGCATTTCAATAATTATGTTGCTTTCAACTTCATAATGGAGATGTCTTTAAGTCCACTGCTAGTTCCAGAGTTGCTACATATATTTATCATTTCAAGTAGAACAAGAAGAAGAAGAACAAAAACAAGAAATTATTAGAGGTTATGTATTTCGTGCGGCCGTGTTATTATGATATGTATTTGCTTGGGTGCATGTATGAGCGTGTTCTTCATTAGACACTTTTCAATACTCTCAAGTTGCTTGCATAAGCCTTTTGGTAAAATACAAGGATATAAAGCATAATTTAGCGTAATATGATGACCATCATCAGTTATCAATGATTTACACGTAATGGCAATTAAAAAACTATTTATACTGGGATATAAATCTTAGCTGCTGCTACAACTGTTTCAAATTGCCTAGAGATGTATTGCCACAGTCTCTAAATAGTAATGTGGAATCGTGATACATGTTTATTAACGAAAATTTTCTCAAAGTTAAAGATCTTAAAGAAGATGTTTGGGCATTTAACATTAAACACTGAAGTACTTATAGTAAGCAACATAAAGAATCCAATTTTTTTTTTTTTTTAATAAACTTAACCCAAATTGGCTTCAAAGTTTAATTGTATAGCACATCCCCCAATTAAAAATTAATTGAGCTGATTACTTATTTTGAGAATAAAAAGAAGCATAAATGTTTTCCACAAATGCTCTTAAGCTTAAGAAAGTATAGAAGATGTGTTGAGTCAATATTTGCCGGCTCGTACACCTGGTAAAAGGATAAAGTCTTGAATTACAATTTTCTCTCAATAGCAAACGGGATTAAAATTTGTTTCACCTCTTCTGAACAAAACCAACAAAAGTTAAAAATTCTTCCAATTTCACTGACTTATTAAAACTAGGATCGCCCGGTGGCCGAAATTCGACTACTCGACATAAACTTTCGATAAAACCTGTGCGTTATACAACAAAAACGTATACATTTTTTAGAGAACGGCAAAAATTCACTCAACTTTGTACGAATGTCTGTAAGATAAATTAAAACGCTTTTCAAACACTTTAATTCAAATATCTTTGGTTTTCATGAAATGTTGATGCCATATTGCTTAATTTTAAGCGCTCTTTACATTTTTATAAAAAGTTTTAAAAACAGATAGACCCATGCCGATGTTTTAACTCAATTACAAAGTTAACACGGTGCCAATATCTAACCCATAGTTTGATCTAGAATGGTTTTTTCGGCTCTACTGAAAAATTTTATTTTAAGACATACGCAGTTGCCCATGAAAACGACAGATATACTGTGCATATCTACACACAAATTCCTTTAAAACGATGTATGTTTTATTAAAATCGGTGGACGATAAGATACTTAAAAATCAACAACAAAAAAATTGTTACCGTATTTATACATAAGATATCAATTTAGGCTTAAAATTCATTTTTTATGTAAAACAAAAATAAAATTATATGAAAATCTAGATTTAAATAGAACTGGCGAAATTGGCCATTAGTCATAACTAGGGAAGCGATTTTCATGCAAATGCATGTTTTTCGATAGTCGATAGTCTCAGAACAATGTCGACCAATTATCTCTCCTAATCATTAAATTTACGTTAAAATGACATCGATTTGTTTTTGCATATTATTGCATATATTGTAGAAAATTCATATTTTTGCTTATTAAGGTTTTTAAATGCATATTTTGGCATTTTTGAGTGATTTTTTTTTTATTTTCCATATTATAAAAAATGTTCTTAAACAAATTTTCAAATACACAGAAAAAACCTTCCAAAAAAATTCTTGAAATCAATAAATAAATTCTTTTGAAGCTTTGCTTTACATTCAAGATTAAGACAAAAGATCCTTCTATTTTAATCCGATGCAGCTCTTTAAATGGTTAAGGCTTCCAATGATTTTGTAATATTTCAGCCAAAACTGTCACAAGTGGGGGGTGCTTTAAAACTTTGTGAGATAAGGACATGATGGCTTTATTGCTCAACTGAATGGGAGATAAAGCCATAATGGCCCTATTGCCCAATCATTGAGTGGTAAGGTCATATTTGAAACTTTACAAAATGAGAGATATAGCCATATTTTTTGTTCACAAATTAGAGATAAAGCCATATTTTTCAGAATATTGTTATGCATGGTGTAAACATTCTGTAAAAGGGAAAATCCTTAGTTATCATTGAAAAACATTATTTTATTCTTGTGGCGCACGCAGGAAAACTTTATTCAGCGAAGCCACCTACAGCGTCCTACTGGAGGAAAACCCCCTAAGCACGGTCACAGGCCTCCACGCAGAAAAACTTTAGTATGCGAAGCCAGATTTCAATACTTTGCTTTAGTGTCTCCGGAACTGAAATGAGAGATAAAGCCATTTTCTAATATTGCTAATGTAAGCTAAGGCCATGATGGCTTTATCTCCCATTCAAATGAAAAAAAAGAAAAAGGCTGTATCCCTCTATTTTACTTTATTTCACATGGTATTAAAGCACCCCCCGTTACAAGTTGCTTGCTTGGCATATGGGCAAATCACAGAAACAGTCTACCAACCAAAAATTTTTCAAATTAATTTTTTTTTATTGGATTATAAGACAAGATGTAAAATTTAATTTTTATATTAAAAAATATGTATTTCAATGATCATTTATGCAATATTTTTTTACCAAATTCCCCCCACCCATGATCTCTTAATGGTTTACGTGAATTTAGCATTATTTTAGGTGATTCTTGTGCTTAAAAATGCACTTACAGCAGACTCAGAATAGAAATTACGTTAAAAAAAAATTAGTTAAGAAATTAGTTAAAGAAATGCAATTCATAAAAATATAATTTCCTTTGTTAAAATAAATAAAATACCGGTAAACTGACTTTTTTAAATTTTTAACAGAAAACCGGCTTATATAAAATAGCAATTATTCGGAATAACCAAATACCGGGCTTTTGAAAAAAAATCGAATAATCGATTTTCCTCTTCTGGATTTAGGGTAAGAGTTCGGCAATTGTCGTTATCACGCATAGAGAACACATTTTTCGATATGGTCACATCCAACAAATGTATTTATAAAGAAAATGTTTAAGAATATTATGGTTACTTCAAACATATTATTGTCACCAAAAACCATACTATATGGTTTTTATTAGAGCTCCACTAAGAAACATATTAATGTAATTTTCCTCTTTTGCAAGACGATAAACAACTGTGCTATTAAAAGTGCTAAATATATTTGGGCAATTCACAGAGCGTTCTATTTTGTCATAATTGGTTAAATTTGCTATTTCTTTATAAATGTCACAGTTATAAAACTACTCAATAGAACACATTTTTTGAATACACCATTTAGCAGTACGTTAAGATTGTTGAAAACTTTAACGAAAATGGGCGTTCAAATCAAAATGCATTTTGGTCAGCATAATCGACGAAATGTGTCTGTACACCCAGAGATTAACATGATTAAATATGGTCACCCCAACCAAACTATTTTTAAAGAAAATTTTAAACATATTATATTTATTATAACCATATTATTGTCAGCGATAACCATATTATGGTTAAATTAAGCCTCCATCAAGAAGCCCCAATCATATCGTTGTTGCCTCCAAACATGTTATGATTAATAATAACCAAAACATTTTTAGAGGCAACCATAATATGGTTGCGGGTTCTTTATGGAGGACTAATTTACTCATATAATGGTTGTCGCTGACAATTATATGGTTATATTAACCATAATATGTTTGAAATTTTCTTTAAAAATAGTTTGGTTGGGGGTGAACATATTTAAACATGTTTTTTCTCTACGTGTATGAAATTGAAAAACGCCTGTGTTCTCTCGCCAAGGGCTGGCGGCAGGCTATACTTCTTTGAAAATGAGGTCGGCCAAGCAGTTACTGTGAATGGTGTTCACTATCGCGAGATGATCATGGACTTCTTGTGAAATGAATTTATTCTATGGGCTAAATTTCAGTTATGTATTTTATAAATTCGAAAAATTAAAAAATGTTGAATGTAATATAAAGTAACCTTCGGGAGAAAATAATTCCCAGTTTCAATTTTTGTTTTAAATAATAAACATCGTGCGTTTTGGTTGGACAACCCTTTATTACAAAATCTTATAAATTGTATGATAATAAAATGAGTACTTCATATAAAGATGGTATTCTCCATGTATTTCTAGTTGATTAATTTCGGATCAGAGGATCTGAGGGGTCAAAATTTCTACTATCGATACTGAATATAGTCATCCTTTTAAAACAGCTTCCTTTTCTCTTAATTTACAAATAGCGTTTTTTAAGAAGTTACTAAGCATAGGTAATGCCCTCGTAGTCCTTAAAGTATAAAATAAAAATAAAAAAACTCCTATAAAAACCACCTCTTCCCTTTAATTAATCCTCTTCAGCACAATTTATTACCCAAGTTTCTCTCTTTTGTCACAATTTGTCTAAATAAATTTCCAAAGGTATTTCCTTTACATCCTAACAAATAACATCCTACGCCTTTTTAAACTAATTATGGATATTTAAAGATAGTCTTTGAGTTTTCTTTAGTCAACAAACAAAACAAGATCTTAAAAATTACTGTGGAACAAAAACTATGAAAGAAAACGTATTCTAAACTGTCAAAACAACGAAAACTTTCAATTTTCTCTACTTTCTATAAATTATGATATTTAACTGAAAACAATTCAGAACCAACATTTATATACATATTTTACCATTAATTATGTCATCATCTTAAATCCCAAAACAATACCGACACTCACACTTTTATATAAAAACAAACACACACACACTCTTACATCCATATTGGTGTGTTAGTATGTGTTTTAATACATTCATGCATAACAGCAATGTTAGTGTCATGAAATGTCAACTTAATTATGAAAATATTCCAAAATTTTAGAAAACGTAAAAATGTCATTGTTTGTCTATGTGTATGTGTGTGAGATTTATTTGTGTGTTAGTGGCTTAATAAATGTGTCTAGTAGTGACTGTCTGTCAGCTGTCATGTTGATTCTGACAAACTTAATAAACAAGGGTTAACTGAAAAGGTGAGAATATATATATTTTGATGTTGTTGTTGTTGTTGTTCGAAATAAGAAAGTTTTTTTTTGTTTTCTTGTTGACTTGGAAAGTTTATAATTGGCGTTAGAATTCACATGTTGTTTGTTTTTCTTGCTCATTTGTCTTAAGAGAGGAAGTGGCTGGTGGTTGTTAAAAAGTGCTTGGGTTTCAAGGTCTTAAAGGAAAAATTAAAATTTTATGGCTGACATTTTTAGTAATGCTTGTTTATGATTTATTATTAACAATTTTAAAAACGCTTATTTAATTTAATGACGTCATAACTCAAACAGCACGATTGTTAAACTTAGTATGCAGAAATGTGCACAAAATCATAATTGATATTGTGTAAAAAATAATTTTAGAAATAAACTGCTAAAAATAAACTGTAACTAGTTTTGTTATTTCAGGTTTTTTTTAAGTGCACTAAAAAATATCACAAAATTAGAGAAATCAACAAAATAAATGTTATAGCCATCAGATTTGGCGTGGAATTCCCCATATACATACAAACCTGCATGTATGATTAAAATTCGGTTTAAACTTTGATATTAAATTGAAAAGTTGTTTAGTTAATGAAAGAAATTCCGTTTAATATTAAGTACAAATTATTTTGTACAAAAAAAAATTATAAATTAGACTGTGCAACAAAATTCGTGTCATCGCCGCCAGCCTCAACACTTGCAACGCGAAATGAAAGTAGACTACTAGTAGAGCAAACCTGCCGAAGGGTTTTTAAAAGTAAGCTCGGGCTCCCGAAATATGGGCCCCTAAAGTTTTTGAATTTTTTTGAAAAGGCGTTTAATATAAGTCAAAAAAATATACTAAGTGTACTTCTAAAAAAAAAAAAAAAATTCAGATGTCTCTAGAAAATCGTAAGGCGATTCTTTTCTTAGAATTTTTTAACCCTCGAACTCGCATTTTAAGGGGTCATTTTTGTCCTTTTTCCCAACTCTTACACAAAAGTATACTAAAACGGCACTTTTAAGGGTTAAAAAGTACTACGAATATTTTCTGCATCAAATTCCACTAGGGGTCCTCTAAGACCAAAAGTTCGTTCAATGTATATAAAACGAATTCTCGAAGTTTCGGGCATTAAAATTTTTGAATTTCTTGAAAAGGCGTTTGGTGCAAGTCAAAAAAATATACCTAATGTACTTCTGACCTAAAAGGCTATTTCAGATGTCTTCAGTAGAATTGTATGGCGATTCTTTTCATAGAATAAATTAACCCTCTAACGGGCTTGCGAAATTCTGGGCCTTGAATTTTTTTAATATTTCGAAAACCCGTTTTACATACATTGCACGATTTTTTGGTCTTAGAAGACCCCTAGTGAAATTCAATGCAGAAAATATTTGTCGAACATTTTAAGCCTCTAACGTGCCGTTTTAGTGTAGAAGTAAAAAAAGGACAAAAATTTCCCCTTAAAATGAGTGTTAAGCCTAGTACTCTGTTCAAATTTGTGAAAAATGTTGAGCAACATTGATTATTCCACACGAAAATTTTGACATTTCTCAATGTTACCAATCTTGCGAGTTTGTACAATTTGACGTTTTTATTCCTTCAAAGTATGCTACATTGTTTCATGTATGTAAACAAACGCCACATGTATTTTACTAAAATTATTTTTTTTAATAAAAAATTTAATAAAAAAAAATTAATAAGGATAAAAAACTGTTACCGGTTGTGTTATTTTAATTTTTTATTTCTTATTTAATATTAAGATCATACTTTTTTGCTTTTGCTTAACATTCCACGTGAAATAAAAGCAACTTACATTATTTCGCAGTTGAAAAAAAATGTTGCCAGAAACATTTCGGAACTTTTTCACAAAATAAACAGAGTACAACTCTATCAACATTATTTCATAGATATTCCGCACAAGTTTTTTTCATATGCACTTTGACAGCATTTCACGTGAAATGTTGAACAGAGTACCAGGCTTAAGAGGGTAATTTTTTCTATGAAAAGAATCGCCATACAATTCTACTGAAGACATCTGAAATAGCCTTTTAGGTCAGAAGTACATTAAGTATATTTTTTGACTTGTACCAAACGCCTTTTCAAGAAATTCAAAAATTTCAATGCCCGAAATTTCGAGAATTCGTTTTAGATACATTGCACGAACTTTTGGTCTTTGAAGACCCCTCGTGAAATTCGATGCAAAAAATATTCGTAGAACATTTAAAAAAAGGACAAAAATTACCCCTTAAAATGAGTGTCAGGCGATTAATTTATTCAAAGAAAAGAATCGCCATACGATTCTACTTAAGACATCTGAAATTATTTTTTAGCTTAGAAGTACATTTAGTATATTTTTTTTAACTTATACCAAACACCTTTTCAGAAAATTCAGGGGCCCATATTTCGGGAGTTCGAGCTAACTTTTCAAAGCCCTTTGGCAGATTTGCTCTACTAATAGTCTACTTTCATTTCGCGTTGCAAGTGTTGAGGCTGGTTTTTTTTTTTTTTGTTGCACAGTGCTATCGAATAGGAAATTATTTTTTGAAACATAAAGCTCAGATCTTTCAGGTCGCAACATTAATTTTACAAGTTTAAATCATTTTATTTTAAACGAAAAAAATTTATTAAGATTGTTTGTTACATAATTTATATTTTTATTAAAAATTAGCTTTAAAACAACTAAAATGTTTAATAAATTAAAATTATATTTTGAATTTTTTTTTTTTTTTTTTCAATTAAAAAAATAATTGATTCAACAAACATATTAATTCAAATTAAATTTTTTTCTAACAACTTTTTTTATTGATAAAAAACTACTAAAAAATTTGTCTTTCTACACAATAACAAATAACTATTTTTTAATGATCTTATTACATCTTACTTTTATAAGACCTGGCGTCTAAACTTCTGGCTTCAAACCTTTATTTAACTTTGCAATCTTCAAAATAATTTGCAACGTCTTTTTTTATAACAAAAAAGCATTTAGTTAATTTTCTTGAGCTTAAAAATAAAGAAAAGTATAATTACATTTATCAGAGTCATTGAACAGTTTCTCGCCTAAAACTATGTCATGTTTAATGTTACAAACGTAGCAAATGAAAAGCGGCATTATACATACAAATATGTAGCATTCGGCATTTTGGCATTTAACATAAAATTTACTACAGTCATAAAAGTAATTATCTAAAAAGCATGACAATCTCAGTCAGGAAATCTAATAAACTAATAAACATAAAACTGTCAGCAAATACAGGGAATATAAGAGCACATTATATTTAACATGCAACGGAAAATTATCCAATAATTACACTTATACACATACTACAACAAAAACCACACACACATAGAAACACTCGAACACTTACATTCACTTACTCAAATACATTTTGAAAACAAAATGAAATTTGATTATAAAAGCCTATTAAATAGGCGCCAACACAAAAATTAATTAAGGTCCAAATTAAAAAAATTACCACCCTACAAACCATAAAAAGGAAAAAAGAGCCAGGATTTTTTTTATCGTTTCAGTGTTAGTGAATATGTATGAGTGTGCGTGTTTTGTATGCGTTTAATTAATGATTCAATTTGCCATTTATTTCCAACAAAATGTTTAATTGAAATGTATGTGCGGTGTTTTTAGAAAAGGTGTTCGCTAACAAAATATTGTATTTATTGCAATAATTGATTGATCTGGTCACACAAAATTGATTGATGTATATTATTACAATTACTCCACAATTATACACACATAATATGTGTAAATGGAAATTGTTAATATTATCTAGATAAAAGGGTCAGTACTAGGAAAATTGTATCATTTTGGTTTTTAATTTAGTTCGATTGAGTTTTGAATTTATAGAGCTTTATTTATTTTTTATTAAGAACTAAATATTAATTTGCAATGCAAACTAAATAAGTATGAGTGTAAGGCTTTTAAAAAATAATTAAAAACAAATTGTTGGCTTAAAAAATTTAATGAAATAAAAACATCGATTACGTCCTATAGTGGTCCGGACAAAACGTTTCGTTGCTGATATTCCCGAGAGAACGCCGATTGATTGTATTTCTGGGTTTATACCGTGTATAGGGTGCCTTCGGGACTTAGCGCTAAAATATCAACCAAGTATCCAGATAACTTGGTGATATTATAAAGGCTGGAAAGAGAACTAGAAAAAGGCACAAATATTTAAACGAAAGAAAAGCACTTCTAACCATATAAAAACATTTTTCTTGTTTTCCGAAACGCTATAAAATGTCTGTTTGTTTTTATTTCCAAGATATTTAATTTGCACAAAATGTATTTAATTAAAAAATAAGTTAAAAGCCGAGTAGAAAAAAATAGCCGTCCAAGATGGCTTTCAAACAACGATTCGACTTAGAACAAATTTTAAGTTACAACAATAAAAATTTTAACCAAAAATACATAAAAAGTGAAGAAAATTTTAAAAAATAATACATGATGGCAGTGGCGCCTTAAGTTGTCAACTCCCTTCACACACAATTGACCCCAGAGATGGGAAATCCGCAGCCTTCTGTTCAGACGTGAACAAAAATTATAGCAAGTGCAGTCTAAGCATTAATCCAGGGGCCGTAACAGTTATTAGTGATTACAAAAAAGGTTTTTTATAACAGCTATTTTGTGAATCCATTTTCAACATAAAATAAAAGACCGCCTTAAAATCTTAAACAGAGAGTTTTATACAGCCTTCATAAAATAAAACTCATTTGAAGAGTTTAATTTTTCTGTCACAAAATAAAACTCCGTTGAAGAATGGAAGGTCGCACAAAACTCCTAAAAAGAGAGTAATTTTCAACACGATACACAATGCAAGCGAGCACAAACGTTAAGGTATTCATACAAATTTGCGTCCCAATATGAAATATTATGCGGCCACAAATTTCAAATTGTCGACAGAGGCAAAAGTTCAACAAAATTCTTTAGGGGTCGGCAACTTTCTTTCTCCTACTCTATTTCTTATTTTTCTGAATGACCTCCTACATATGCCAATCTTCCAACCCTATCTACGCTCTTGCATATGACAAACCCTTTGCCATTCCTATTCATTTGATTAACCAAGCGTATCCGATGTTGGTGCTATAAGGCAGAACATGAATGATGCGTTTGGCCGAAACCTAGACGTAACCTCGGATTGGGGTCGTGTGAATAGGGTCGATTTTACAGCCCGAAAGAACCAGTGTTGTATGCTGACGAATAAACGTGCGACGGAGCAGGCTGCCTTATCTGTATATATATGTGTGGTATATCTCTTGATTTGGTGTCGAAAGAAGCATCCAAGAGCCTCGGTTTCATAAAACGGTGTTGGTTATACTTCCCTCCATCTGATTTCCTTGCTATTTATGACACCTTTATCCGACCGCGAATGGAATACAACTCTCATGAGTAAGCCGGTCGTTCATACTTTATTGGTGACAGTAGGGTATCCAGTTATATTGACTCCCTTGGGCATCTTCGCAATGTGGGTTGTGTTTGCCTGTTGTATTGTTACAACAATGGGATGTGTTTTGATAAAATAAAGAATCTGGTTTCCCTCAATATCCCATCCTTTTGTGGTCGATTGACTGGTGTATCGTACAACGCATTACGGAGAGAATTCGTTTTTTGGCTGGACTGTTCGTATGTGGAATAAACTTCCTGCTAAAGTCTGACAGGGAGAGCATACCTGCTTGATGGCCAGGACTTTATGGCCTGGCTATGACACGGCGAGAACCCGTGTGCAACTTGGTCTCGGAAGGGACCAGATAAAGACAGTGATATCGGTCTTTACAGGGCACTGGGTGATAGGGACTCATGCGAGGAGAATGGGTCTTGATTACAACGACTACTCTAGAAATTGTCATGATGAGGAGGTGGAGTAGGAGGAGACGGTGTTTCACTTTCTATGCCAATGCCCTGGTCTGCAGGCCATAAGGTTTAGGTATTTTGGGAGACTTAAACTGCCATGTCTGGACGATGCGTCTAATGTGGGAATAAAATTGAGATCTCTGTTCTGCAAGGAGTCGGGGTGGTTCGAGGCTGCAGTGACTTCTGGGGAATAGACTGGTGAAATCTGGCTGACTTGTTACTGGCTAAGGGTATCACAAAGGGACCCATTAAACCTAACCTTACCTTCCTGATGAAGTCTTCCCTCTTACTTTCAACATGAATAAATTGAAGTCGAATGTCCACAAGCACTACTCCTTCTTTCTTCCTTCCCATAACCTATTTTCCTAGTTCCAACACAATGCAATGCATTAGTAATGGTCATCCCTTGAGTGCTGGTCCTAACAAAAAGAAACAAATTCTTTAATGCTTTTAATTTCACTTAAAACACCAACATTTAGGCCCTAAATTTGTAAAACGCAAAAGCAACGCCAAAAATTATATTGAAAGCAAAAACAAACTCAAAAATATTTCATAATTTTGTTGTTGTTTTCTATAGAAATGAATATTGAATTTTTAAATTTTAAACGCTGCATATCTTGTGGCGTTGATAATTTTTAAACGCAATATGTATTTCTGTAGAAAGCAACAACAAAATTTTGAAAAATGTTTGACATTGTTTTTGCTTTCAATGTTATTTTTGGGATTGCGTTGCGTTTTACAAATTCAGGGCCTTAATATTTTATTTATGATAATATTTCTTTAAAACAACAACACTAATAAAATTTTATTGTTTTATAAAATTATTTTTGTTAGAAAACGTTGTTTTTTGTTGACTACTTTGTTGTCATGTATAGCAAATTAAGTAGCCCAGAGCAGTATCTTAATGGCTTCATTTTGCTGACTTTTATTTTCAAACTAAGATTTAATTTGTGGAGTCATTTGACAATGAATAAATGCACTACGCTAGAAATGTTAAGCTTGACGTCAACAAGTCTACAGTTAGTGTGATGCTCATGAGAACGATAATGAGGGACTTTTTGATGCTTCCTTAGCTATCGATCGACATCGTGGGCAAGGCTAATAATATTTCAACCTTAAATAAATAGGCCAGAATAAAACCATGTTCCAAAAAAACCGCTAATAAATTGCTCGCGCCTATGCATATGCAACTCTATTTCACTCTGGTGAAAAATGCAAAACAAGCTTTAATCAATTGCAGTTTTAATTAAAAAAAATCTACAATGTGCAACACTAAGTTTTGGAACCTGCCATACAACATAAACTTAACATTGTAGCAGTCAGCGAATATTAAATAATAATTTTTTTCCTTTTAAAACTCTTAAAAATAATCATTTAATAAAATCGATTGGCAGGCAGACCTCTTTATAAATTAACAATATTATTTAAGTTTCTTTCCTTTTGTTTAAATGTCTTCTATTTACAATAATGAATTGTATGTGTGAGAGTGTGTTTACTAAATTCCTTAATATTCGTTGTTTAATTCATCTTCACATTATCCATCTGTCTAGTGTCAATGCTGTTGTCTGGTATTGTCGGCTCTCAAGTCTATTATGCTGCACTTGAGTGATTGGATAAACAAATTTTGTGGTCAGAACCACAGGCACAACAAATTTAGCAATACTTGCGGTTTAACAAACACACACACACACACACACACACACACATACACACGCACGCAGCCATACTTATAAATACATTCAGGCGGCTACTTATACTCTAACATATACAAAGATGTCCAAACAAATAGAAAGGCTTTATGCACTCTCATACACACACAAACACAAACACTTGCTTAAAAACCAACATTGAATGAATGAATGAATGAAGAAATAAATGTGTTGACATGTCAATATATCAGAAACTAAATAAACAAACAGGCATGGCCTTACACTCATACATATACAGTCTTAAGAAATATTTGTATATATACTCCTTTACATACACACACACACACAAACACACATTTAAATTTCTAAAGAAAATAAACGCATTTACTCTAACACCACTAATACTATTAAATTCTGCTCTTGCTTTAAATGAACAGTGACCATTTGTTATTGTGCAAGTGCTTAGATAAATGTGTTTGTGTGTTTATTTTGTAATTTTCTTAGTTTCCGATTCAGTTTATTACAGTTTAATAGATTGCATACATTAAAGTTTTAATTAATGTAATTAATTTAAAATTCATTTGGTCTTTTCTTCTCTTTCCTAAGTAATTTCAGTCATGATAAAAAGTTGTTTGCCTCTCTTTCTTTTTTTTTTTTTTTTTTTTTTTTGTTTTTGGTTAAATGTTTTACATTTTAAGTTAAATGAAATTTTTCCTAATTAAACTAATTTTAATTTAAGCAGTCGAAAATTATTGTAAAAGTTTCTAGTTGTTTGTAAAACTAACAAAAGGATCTTCTCTCTAGTTTGTGGCTTTTATTCGGGTTATAGAAAAGTAGAATTTAGAATTTAGTAAAAGGAAAACTTTTTCCTAGTTACACACATTAAAAAATATTTGTCTGCGTGATTTTAGGGTTTATCTTTCTTAATTAAATTAATTTGCGTGTTGGGTAAATACACAGAGTGAGTTTAGAGAGACAAAGAAATTTTAGATATGTTAAAGTTTGGAAGTAGAAAATAAAAACAGGTAACAAATGCAAATTTAGAAGTTTTTAAATCAAATTTCGAATAATTGGAAATGTAAGAAAAAAGGTACTTTTTTAAAGGGGCCTTTTTTGAAATTTAAAATATTTTTAAATGTAGATTTTTAAAACTAAGTAGCTTCCTTTGCTACTTTATGCGTTACATAGCAGGTACACAGAAAAAAAATTTTCACTAACTAAAGCATTAATCGAAAGTAAAATCAGGTTTAATTAAAAATGTAATCCAGTGAATTAAACGTTAAATCAAGTGAATTAAACGTTTAATTGATTAACTCCAGAAAACAAAGTAATAGTATCCATTAAACGTTTAATTCACTTAATTAAACATTTATTTCACTTGATTAAACTTATAATTCACTTGATTAAACGTTTTATTCACTTGATTAAATTTTTAATTATTTAAAAATTTCAACCAAACATATATGCCGGTTTAATAAAATTCTTAAATTTGGCTGCTGCAGCGCCTAGGTTGCCCCTAGACAGGTAAAATGTATGACCAACCCTACTTTATTTATTATCTCAATCATCCTTAAGAGGGCTCCCATACAAAATGTTCAATGTAGACCAGAGATATATTGAAGAAAAAGTCCCATAAATGCCCAGGAGTTGCCCCTTGTGGGTTAAATATATGACCGACCTCAATTAGTTTTTTGTTTTTAACATTTTCTCGATACATACTTGCCCCTTATCTCCACTTTTTAGGGGGGCTCCCATACAAATACTGCGTTTTATGAAATCCTTAAATTAATTAAAATTTTTCGACTTTTGTGAATAAAATCAAAAGTTGCTAACAGATCTTAATCATAATTTTTTATGAATTTTTAAAAAACAAAAATTACGACATTTTGATAAAAAAAAAATTATATTTCCAAAAAAAAATTATATATCTAAAAGGACTGCTCATATTAAAAAAAAGTTTTACTAAGTTTTAAAGGAAATTGTATTGCGGAATTTCGGTTTTTTAGTAATTTAAATAAACTAAACTGTTTTTGAGCTACGCGAATATATGTTGAGCAACCTCCTCCATTTTCAAAATAACGGTATATCTAGAAAACAAGAGCCTAAAAAAACGGTGGGCACCATTGGATTCAGTATCCGAATTATGCTAAAACGCCATGTGCCCGGCTTGTCTAGAAAAAAAGTGTCAATTTCGAGCACAGTGTTAGTCTGTGTTCATACGGCTCATGTCTTATTGACAATATTGCTACTTTCTAGGCGAGAGGCACGAGGGGAAAAGAAACGAGTACACAGATGCATGTACTGTCTTTACGTTTTGCTTTCTTATTCGTTGTTTAATTTTGTTTTTGTTTTCAATATCAAATAAAACAAAATAAAAAACATTTCGTCAACATGACATGAATCATTTGAACGCCAATTCATGTTCAAAGAAGAAAAAGGAAGAATCTTGTCAATAAGACATGAGCCGTATGAACTCAGACTTATAAGTCATTATCAAAATCGAGAAAATAATCACCTACAGCGTCATTATTTTCAAAAGTGATTCCTAAAAAAAGAAATAATTTTTTTTTTTTTTAATGAAAATAGATTTTTTACAAGTTTACAAATTTCTCTATTAACTTTCTTATTTTAACATCAATTTAATATTAATTTATTTTTATAAAACTTTGATTACAATTTATCCTTTAGGTTCGCTATAGTTAAACTGTAACTAAAGCGCGGAAAATTTGTTTCAATTGTTCTTATCCACATATCCACTGGAATGGATTTGTTAAAAATGTACTTTTACTGCCGTATTTATAAAAAATTAAAATGGATTTGAAATTCATTTTAAGAAAAATTTGTATAAAACAATAATTAGTATTGTGGTTATTTTGTTGAACTATTTATGGTTTTTAATCCAAATTTTTAATATTTTTAATTAGGCTTAAGTTCATGAAATTTAATTTCCATTAAATTATTTTTATGAAGAAAGGAATTTTACAACATGAAAATTAATTAAAATTGTTATTGATAATCTTTCATTCTTGACGTGGCTCGGGCTCGAACCCTGGCCGGCAGGTTACCATGACATGTTTCGATCGCAACCACTCGATCTCCTCAGATGGATTTGCCGTCTTACACTCGCAGCCATCGACGACTGCTGACGTCAATAGTCAAACATCAATCCTTAAACCAAATTGTATTTTATCATGTGGTAGATCGAAATTTGCTTTCCTGAATGATTATCCATTTTAACTGATTTTACATGTTTTTTTTTTTTTGTATAAAACTTTTGCCTTAAAACACATTTCAAACTTATTTTATTTTTTATGAATACGGGGGTTAGAAAATAACTTTTTAAAATTCTCTATTTAATAATTCTTTTTTATACCCTTCAACTCAGGTTTGGGAAAAGGCTACATAAAATGTTGTCATTCAGTTTGTGATTTTAACAATATTGATGTTACCCCCTGTTAAGTTTATATATTCTGGGCCCTTATAAATAGCGAAAATGATGTAGCAATGTCCGTCTGTCTGTCCATCTGCCTGTCCATCTGTCTGTCTGTCCGTTAAAATGGGTTTTCCGAAGATCCCAGATATGATGGCGGCTAGGTTGTTATACATTTATATCACATTTAGCCCGGAATTGTTTGCTATTAAAATTCAGACTGATCGATTGACAAATGCCTGAGATATAAAAACTACGACTGCCTCTAATTTTAGCAATAAGTCCCTTATTGTTGTTGTTTTTTATTTTATTTCTATGAATATCTGGAGAACGGCAAAAGCCAAAGTTTCCAAATAAGATACAAACATCTTAGTTATCACAGCATAATATCCGACAAAATTTGGGCGGGATTAGAGAAGTTAGCATGCATGGCGCTTCCCATACAAACTCAGTAAAGATTTCTCTATATCTAGAGAATGGCAAGAACCAATGTTTCCAAATTAGAAACAAGCATTTTGTTAATCAATACACAACATTCGACCAAATTTAGGTGAGATTGCACAAGTGGGTGTGGCACAAAATTGAATGATTTTTATTGAACGAACGGTATTTATGTAACTTACTATTATTTTCGCACCAAGATGAAGGGTATATACCGAATATAGCACTCTTACTTGTTATATGTACTTTTTAACTTTTTTTTAATGGTACTTCTTAAAAGATATTTTCAAAAACGTAGTGTTTAAAGGGCGCAATTTTTAAGTTTTTCATATAAGAGTCTTAAGTTCTTTAGGATTGCAGTAAAAGATTTCTTTTTTTAAAAATCGTTTTTAGAAAAGAGTACAAATTAGAAAATGTACTAAAAGCTACCATTTTTAAAGAAAAGTTTTATAAAGTTATTAATTTAAAATAAAAATTTTTAAAAAAGATTCCTTTGAAAGTTCCTATTTAAAGATTTTTAAAAAACAAAACTCTTAACAATTTTCACTATTAACTTTTCCTAAAAAGTACTTTTAATAAATACTTTATACTCTTAATATTATTTTTGGTTTTTTGAGGTCCTTTTTCGTAAAAAGGTTATTTTAAAAAGCGAAGTTTCTTTAGAAAACATTTCCAAAAGTTAAATACATCGCCTCTTTTTTTCAAGGATAAAGCGTCCTGTTAAAAAATTTTGCTTTTTTGAAATTGTTACTTTTTAAAAATGCTTTTTTTTTGGAACCAACAATTTTGAAATGAATAGTTTTGTTTAAGTACTTTTAACCCAAAATCACTTTATATGAAAAATCCTTTAAAAAAAGGCGGATTTTTAACCCATTTTTGGAGGATATGGCTTCCGCAAAGCATCTCCATCTTACACAATTTGTTCCTGTTGTTTTCGCATCTTCCGATATAAGATTTCATTGGTTCAAGGTTAATGATCTAGTGGTAGGGGAATCTTGCTAATCTTCCACCTTTTTCCAAGGGAGTGGCTCCTGCCTGACCTTTATCATAATGTTATCATGTTTTTAAGGGCAAGGGGTGGCCAGGGGGCTTCTTTGATGGATTGTTTAGAGGCGGTTGAAGCCGCTTAAATTTTGAAACTAGAAAATAATGATAAAAATTGTTCGTCATTTGCCTGTACCCAATAAAATATTTTATTATTTTGGAAGCACTAATGGTACATTAAAAAAAAATAAGCGCACAATTTTGCGCTACGCAATAAGACATACAGAGATGCAGTAAAGTAAGTGAAAGAACTCTCGACAACTTTTATAAAAAAAATAGCATTTCAAGTGCTTCGGCATTCCATTACGACGAAGCAGCTTTGTATCAAAACATTCAGTGTGTAAGGCTGATCGTTACATCCAACAATTTGTATATGCGCTGAAAAATGCGCTTTATGTGTCAAAAATGCATTGCTTCAAAGTGGGAACTCGCCATATAAAATTCATGCCTTCCGGAAGCGCAATGGTAAGCGAAACGTTTATGTTTCTCCCTTACAAACCTGCTTCGTTGGAAGCTCTATTTTTTATTGGGTAACTACTACACCTTTATTAAAAATTTACTTCTTACCTGCTTCGGCATTTTTCATCTGAGAAATTTTGTTCTTTCTGCAATAAGTACTTTTTGTAACACAACTTCTACGTGTCTTTACCAAACTTACATTACAAAAAAAAAAAAAATTTTAACATAAACAAATCTTAGTTTAACAAGACAAACCCTTTAGTTAAATGTAAAAAGTTTTCGACAACTTCAATCTTTTCTTCTTCATCTCTGCTTCCCCACAAATGACATCAGGTACAAAAACTAACCAGAATTAAGAAAAAAGTATTTACAAAAATTGGGCGTGTTTTTAAGATGTTTGTTAAAGAAAGAAAAAACCAAAAACATAAAAGAACTAGCGCCACTATATTTTTTGCCGTTCGCAAAACAAAAAAATATAACTATTCTTGTGTTGCCAAGTTAACACGAAAATAAGCTTTTGTCATTATCTACAACAACTAAAAGGAGGCAATAGAACATGAACAGCAGTAGCAGCAGTAACAGCAACAAAATGTTGTCATACTCTTGAATCAACTTTTGTTTTAGATACAAGTTCTTTTACCGTCATTGCTGGTTTTGATAATAAAACATGCAGTTAAAGTTGCAGCAAATAAAATGCAAACAGAAAACTGCCTTAAATAGGTAAACAAACACTCATAGACATACTTTTTTAATACATTTTAAGAGAGAAAAGGGAATCATTTGGTAAACACCATCATTCAACACAAATACACTTATTTTAATTATAAAACTTTTTCATTTTACCAGGTTGTTAAATTTGTATTTTGTTTGTTTGATTTGTTGCTTTCGAACATTAATAAAATCTTGGCTTGAACGAATGTCTGAGAAGTTTAGGGAACTATGTTTTACTTAAGAGTTATCTAAATGGAAAATAGCTGGGCTGTTCACAACAGGCGGATTATCAGGTTATATGGCTATGTAGTTATATATGTTATTGTAAATAAAACTAAATAACCAGCCTTTCCTGGCCAACCCAAGTCTTTATTATAACAAGGAAAATCTATGCTTATTTTGTTATATTAAGTAAAAAGGGACTTTTTGGATTAAGCCAACGACTCTTTATTGCTACTAAGTATCCCAAAGAAGGAAAGTTTTTCCTTAGAAATTTTTTTTAATTAACTTACAACTTCACTGAAAGGAATTAAAATATTTTCTATTTAGCATTAATTAAATAGTTATAAATATTTTCTATTTCTTTTTTATAAATGTTGTGAAAAAGTTATAAATAAAAACTATAATTTTTCTTTTTTCGTTTGTTTTTTTAATTTTTGTTATAAAGCGAATTTCTCGGTCAATCATTGAAATTGCTGGCAGAATTTTTTTTTTTTTTTTTTTTTTAATTTTACTCTCTTTTTGCTTCCGCATATTTTATTAAATTTCTTAAGTATGACTAACTTTTAACCAAAATCAAATTTTTTGGTTTGTAGCAGAATATTTGCTTATAAAAGAAGAGAAGAATAAAAGTTTTTCTTTTAGAGGGAAAATAAATAAAAAAAAAAAAAGCTTAGGGATTGTAATAGTAAAATGTAACTAATACTTTTGTAATTTAATGCAACTGTAAGCGTATGATTAATAATAATTATTATACAAGCCACTTAAACGTATAAGTAATGAGAATATCGTTACTTTAATATAGCAAAGCCCTAACTAACGTTTTCCTTATTTTACAGGAGAAGGAAAAAACTTAATAAAAATTATACTCTTGTAGTCGCGATTTTTTTTAAATGCAGTTTTTTATTAAATTCTCTAAAAACTGAGTTTTTTCCCTTCTCCTGTTAAATAAGGAAAACGTTAGTTAGGGCTTTTCTATATTAAAGTAACGATATATTTTTTTAATGCTACCCAGCGATAAATATTTTAAGGACCGCAAGTGGAGACCTCTACACCCTTTTCTAAAAGATTCGCTTCGTATGATATCCTGCCTTCAGAAATATGCCTTCTAGAAGGTATAAATATCTTTTTGGAAGGCCTTCCATAATATTCAGTACACATTCGCTACTCCCTTCTTTAAGAAGGGAGAAAGGAAGTTGTTCATTTGTATTTACTTTTTATTTTTAGTGGCCTTCCGTACTCCCTTGTTTGGAAAGAGATCGTAGTTGTTATTTAAGGCAGTGTGAAAGGGCTTGTGCTTAATGACAACCTGTGTAAAAAATATATATGTATGGAATGCGGCGAGGAGGGCTTGTGTCTGCTAAATAAGGTGTTATATCAGGCCTCTGGGTAATCAAATTTAATAAATAAAGCCTAATTAAAGAATGTCAAACATTGAAAATTAACAGTTCAACTAAAAATCAAAATTGTTCTTAGAAATAGCTATGGCACAAGCTCTAATGTTTACATTTGTACTTTAATTTGTACAAATAAAAATGTCGACGAAAGTGGACAAAAAAACATAATAAACAAATGTATTCAGGTTTTCAAGACAAAGTCTTGACAGAGAAGAATACGAAAAAACAGAGGAAAAAGGAGGCAACATGTAATTTGAAATTTAAGTGATAAAATATTGATGTTTGACTGTTGGCTAACGGGCACCACAGTGGTGCAGTAGGTAGAACACAAAGATATTCTGACGATAGAAAGTGGTGTTTCTTGAAATATGTAAAGATCAACCCGTGCTCAAATCCCAGCTCAGCCAAGAAAAATTATCAATAAATTATAATCAAAATTCCAAGTGGTAAAATTCCTTCCCTCAGTGAAAATATTTTAATGAAAATTAAATTTGATGAACTCAAGCCTAATTAAAGATTATCAAAAATTGAAAATTAACAGTTCAACTAAAAATCAAAATTGTTCTTATAAATATATAATAATATAAATACGGGAACAATTTTTTTGTGGTTGATTTTTAAGTATCTTATCGTCCACCGATTTTAATGAAACATACATCGTTTTTAGGCGCCCTATGCTCCAGTGGCAGTTAAAGGAACATATATATATATACCAGAGAACAGCTTTATACGATTGAAAAAAAATCGCATTTAATCAACAGCAACAAAAACACTCGCTTGCGGTCATACAATGAAACTTGCGCAACCGCAAATATTCGCTGCTGGTTTGCAGTCATTCAAATAACGCACATCGTGCTCTGTTATTTATACAATCGTTAGCTTCGTTTTTTAATAAAGATGTTTGTGTGTTCGGTGCGACAATGATTGTTTTGGTAAAGAAAAAAAAAATACAAACAAAAAAGCCTGAAATGAAACAATCATTACTCATGAAGACATTCAGCAGCAACTATGTAGTAAAAGAAAAAAAAATTGAAATGAAACTTAACACACATACGTATGTAGGTACACACAATTTCCATAGAAACAGACTTTTTTTCATTTTAAAAAGTGCAGTAGTAGTAGTAGTAGGTATGTACAATGTATTCTTGTTTTTATTGTTGTTAATTTGGAAAAAGCGTCTCATCGAGTGGTTTATTGTTGTTGTTAATGTAAACAAAAGTATAAGAATGTGTTCTTTTGAATTTACTCAGTTGTGTTATATTGCGAGAGCAACAAAAATGCATATAAAGCACTTTCAATAAAAAACGAATAAATGCAAAAATAAAATGTGTACGAAAGGTTGTAAAAATTACCAACGTTGAACTTTGTTTTGCAAGCAAAGAATGAATGAAATGAATTTTAGCGTATGAATAAATCAAGAAAAATAGTGATTTTGAGGTTCTCTGATATATACATCGTTTTAAAGGAATTTGTGTGCACAATATATTTTAATTCTAAATTTTTTGAATTAAAATGTTTGAAAAGCGTTTTAATTTATCTTACAGCCATTCGTACAAAGTTGGGTGAATAGTGCATTTTGCAGTTCTCTTAAAATGTGTAAGTTGTTGTTGTATAACGCACAGGTTTTCTCGAAAGTAAATGTCGAGTGGTCGAATTTCGGCCACCGGGAAATCGTAGTAAATAAAAATTAAATCAAAGAACTTATTGAGTTAAAGAAGAAAGAAAATTATTGCAATGAAATTTTAGCAAAATTTCAAATTGAAATAGATTAACAAGTGCCCCTATTCAAAACAAAGGGTGGCCAAAAAAATGTATTTGTTTTTTTTTCTTTTGCAGATTATAGTTTCATTTCGGAACACAGCAACAAGTTCAAAGTAGTTGAATTTACTTTATTTTTTCAACATTTTTGTGCAAATATAAACTTGTCCTGATAAAAGAAAATGCACTTTCTTACTTGGTTTGCTAAGAAAAGAAATAAAAACTAATAATTTCCAATCTGTATACGTATTATCTTTTACATCTTTAAAAACCAACTACTCCTTGTTTTAATTTTTTATTATTAAGGTAACACATTTCTTTCTATTTTTGTTAGTCAGTTTAACAAATGAAAAAAATAAGCAAATCCTATTACATCTAAATCTTTCTAAACATTAAAGTGCATAATATTTAAGAGGAGTTATAAAGACAGACTCATCTAAAATTCATAGCTTCATAACAAATAACAATCTAAAATTTGTTTAACATTTTCTTTCTTTTTTTTTTTTTTTTTTTTGCTCCTTATTTTTATGCTGCTTATTTTATCTTATTTTCAGTAAATTTTTTCTTTGTTTAAACTTAAAAAAAATCATATATAATAACCAAAATGCTTATAAATTTTCATATTTTCATTTGCTTGCAAAGAGTTTAAGAAAGTTAAGGAAGCTCTTGTCTTAACCCTTTGAAGATTGTTAAATTTTAGAAAATTTATAATTTAGGATTTTTTACCAAAATTCAAATTCAAAGCAATTAATAGAAGTTCAGCACCCGTATTCGGTAATTCGCTTAGCTTAAGCTAAATCTCGATCGCTTAAATGCCTAAGAGAATACAAAATTGAAACATTTTAGCGATGACATTAAAAGCTAAAATTGCGGCGAATTAAATTGTTATTGCACTGCGAAATTTAGCAATGCACGTTACGGTATTGCATTCGTAGCCAAAAAACGTTAAATCGACTTTATAGATTTTTAGCGATATAGATTTAGTTTAAGCGAATTACAGAATACGGGCACTGTATTACAAAATACTTTTTTAAATTATTTCTTTATTTTAAACTCCTAATTTAAAGGTCAATGTTTCTCTTCCGAATGTCATTTGCGTTTGTCTGTAGATTTGTCTAACTATTTGCACTTTATAATCCTTAACGATTCCTTTTTATGCAAAAGGAATTGAAACTAATTTTAGAATAAAGATCTTTAAAAATTATGATAAATTCAAAAATTATTTTTAAATTAATACAAAACGGGGAGGGGGGGGGGGGGGGGGGGTAAACACATGCAGACAGAACTTATGCCATGCAAACCTGAAAACTTATGCCAGTAATCAGAAAAATAATGTTTTATAAAAATAATGTATAAAAAACCTGACTAAATATGGTCACCTCCAACAAAACTATTTTTGGAGAAAATTTTAGACATATTATGTTTAAAGGAACCATATTATTGTCACCGACAATAATATTATGGTTAAGTTAGTCCTCCATTAAAAAGCCACAACCATATTATGGTTGCCTCGAAACATCCTATTGTTAAATATGCCAATAATTTGTTGTTAAATTAACAAAAGTTAAATTTGAAAAAAAAAAATTCCACACCCAGAGAAAAAAACATGTTTAAATATGGTCACCTCCAACAAAACTATTTTTAAAGAAAGTTTTAAACATATTATGATTTATTTGCCAATAAAGTTGTCACCGACAACCATATTATGGTTAAATTAGACCTCCATCAAGAAGCCACAACCATATTATGGTTGCCTCCGAATATGTTATAGTCAAAAAAAAACTAAAACATGTTTAACACTTAAAATAGCAAGGTTGGTTTTCAACAATAGCATGTTGCTCTTGGAAAAGAGAAAAATACTATTGTTAATTTTAAAACAAATTATTGTCATATTTAACCGTAACATGTTTGGAGGCTACCATATAATGGCTGTGGCTCTTGATGGAGAACTTAGTCAACCATAATATGGTTGTAGGTGACAATAATATGGTAAAATTAAACAAAATATGTTTAAATTTTATTTTAAAAATAGTTTTGTTGGAGGTGACCATATTTAAACATGTTTTTTCTCAGCGTGCAAGAGCAATATTCTACGGTTGAAAACGTACCATGCTATTCTAGGCGTTAAACATATTTTAGTTATTTTTAACCATACCAAAACTTTTTTTAAAAAGTGTTTTGTCGAAGGTGCCCATATTTAAACGTGTTTTTTCTCTGTGTGTGGAATAAAAATCTCACATTTTTATAATTTTTATTAGAACTTGTTTCAAAGTTTCTTTTGAAAAATTAAATTTCACAATGGGTTAATTGGTGCTAAATTATTGTCATAACCAAAAGTTCATTTTGGGGAAGAAGAAATCTTATAATCTGGTTATAACCAGTTTGTTTCGATATTTTCGTTATTTTTTTATAACAGATTGTAAATCAATACACCGTTTCCTATTTATCTTTCTGACATAATTTTGTTGACATTGGTGTTGTTTATGAACCTCGATCTTAAAAAAAAACTTGGGTAATTTTTAAACCCAGAAAAAAAAGTAATATTTAGAAATACCTAAAGAAAATAGCGTTTGTTAGACTAACAGCCAGTCCCACGATGTCACACGTTAACGGTCGCATAGAAAATAATATTTAAAACAAAAACAAATATTAGAAATTGTTTTTGTTTTAAAGAATTTTTGTAATCATTTTAGTAACAAAACGAATACCAGTATTTACCACTTTTTGATTTTCTCCTACCAAGCCAACGCTTAACTCATAGTTTTAACAGTTAATAGAACAAAATGTAGTTAACAGTTTGACAATACAAAGAAACCATTCGAGTACTTGTAGATGAAAACATTTATTTAACAGACCAAAATAGTAAAACCATGATTATGACACACATAAATCTGTTAACAAAAAGAAAGTCAATGGTCTAAAAAAGGGACAAAATATTAGATGAAAAACAGTTCGAATAACAAAATTGTTTACAATTTTCCAAAAATACTTGAAAGAATATTTAATCTTAAAAACAAATAGACAAAGTATTTTCACTGCCTGTCTATTCTATCTTCGAACGAAGACTTCGAACGCTTAACTTATGCTGTTCTCTTTTCTACAAAAAAATGTGACATTTTCGGAAGCAAAATTTTTAAGAAACAGACACCAAATTGCACTTTTTTAAATAAAATGTCAAATTTTTTTTGTAGAAAAGAAAACACTATTACATTTAAAACAAAAACAAATAATAAAATATTCTTTTTGCTATACATGTAAGTTAAGCGAACGATCTCTTCGTTCGAAATCCAAATTTTTGAAAATAATGTTTAATATCTATAATTTAAAACAATCTTCTTTGATTTCAATAACTTTCTTTTCTATGCAAATTTGCGTATGATTAATATTAACTAAACAAATAATTACATATTAATCATACGCTTCCCGTTTCTTTGTTTACTTGAACTGGAAATTAATGTAAATATGTAGTATAATAAAAACTCTGAAATAACCTGGGTGCAAATGACGCAAATTCACCTGTTTTGTCGACTCTTTTTGGGTGACATTGTCAACAAAGTGTCAACACTACACTATATTTTCCTTAAATACGAAAAATTTGCTATCAATAACAACTGAGAAGTATAATTCCTATAAAAGTTGAAGCAATAATAAAAAAAGATTGTTATGAATTATTTTTCGTACCAAAAATGTAAACTGGATTTTATAAAATGTACTAGTGATTCTCTTGTTCCAATGACTACATATGCTCCCAAAAGAATAACCTACTCAATAGAACCAACGTCAGTAGTAGATTTCAACAGACACACAAATGATAAATATCTATTGAAAATATCATTGTCTGGGTTATAATAAGTCAATAGTGAATCAGTACAGATTCAGTAGTGAAATTTGCTGCAGGGAAAATATTGATTTATTTCTTCTCATTAATTGTTTTAATGTTACAAATACAATTAAAAGTTAAATTCTAACTTCAGCCTGTTGCACAGTGGCCTAAATCCCTTATGTAGCGGCATTTCATTTGGAAAATATTTTATATTTAATCTGTGACTGTCAGTCCGCTTTATATATTAACACTTTTACATTTGTTTTTCTTTGCCTATTAGCTGTAACCTTTTAAGTTAAACATAATACATACTCGTTTACTTCAATAGTGGCATAACTCAAAAAATTAGATTTTGGAGTTAGTGATAAAGAATTGTTTGCTATGTTTTTCTTTATATCTATAGAAAAATGTTTGTATTTTTGTATGTTGGCTTATAGACTCCTAAACTGCTGAACCGATTTTCCTAGGGGCAGGGGAAGTGGTACCCCCCATAGGATGCTAATATTAAGTATCACATATCTTAAGCGCCGCTGCTCAAATTTTATAGAATTTTTTGCAGTAGGACCTTCTGAGTCCCGAAATTGAAAAAAGATAGCAGTGGAAGTGGGGAAGTGGTTGCATCCATAGGACGCCAATGTTAAATATCGCATATCTTAAGAACTGTTATTGTGAAATTGTTCAAACTTAGTAGCAGTCACTCTTATGGTAAACTACACCCTTCGAAATAAAAAAGAGGGTAGGCTCAGGAGGAGCAATACACCGCATTGGATGCATATATTAAATATCACTTAGATGAAAAACTATTATAACGAGAGTCTTCAGACGTTGTTTAAGCCACTTTTATAGTACGCTACAAATTTCAAAATAAAAATGGGTGGGGTAGACGGAGGTGCAGCAGTACATCCGCCCCCTCCCCCCAACAAACGAAAATATTAAATACCAAAAGTCTTCCAGCTTTTTAGGACCCACTCTAAAGATAAACTGCACCTTTCAAATTAAAAACAAGTAAGAAAGTATAGTCGGTCAAGCCCGACCATATGATACCCTACACCACAGTATTTAAAAAAACATCATGCTTATGTTTCCATGTAAATATGGATTTATCTATGTTTATAAACTTCATGATAAACGGTTTGAAAGTTTGTGAGAGGCAGAAATTGCCCCCTGCCTCCCCTTGTCGTCCTATTTTTTAAAAACTGTATAGCTAATGTGTCCCTATAGATATGGATCTATCTATGTTTTAAATTTCATTAAAATCGGTTTGAGAAGCAAAAATTGCCCCTATCTCCCCTCGTGGTCCTATTTTTTAAAAAATGCATCCCTTTTGGGTCCATAAAGATATGGTTCTATCTATGTTTTAAATTTCATTTAAATCGGTTTGATAGTTTCTGAGAGGAAGAAATTTCCCCCTATCTTCCCTCGAGGTCCTACGATTCGGCCCATTTTCAATAGGCTTGGTCCTTGTGCCAATAAGAACATATGGCCCAAATTTTATCAAATTATCTCCAAAGTTGCGACCTGTACTTTGCGCACAAGGTTACATGGACAGCCAGCCAGCCGGACGGACATCGTTAGTTCGACTCAGAAAGTGATTCTGAGTAGATCGGTATACTTTAAGGTGGGTCTAGGACCACTATTTTAAGGCGTTACACACATTAGCACAAATGCATAATACCCTCTCCACTATTGTGGTGTGGGTATAATAAAAGGGGTACGTGCAGCGGGAGCAATAAATATTTATATATAAAAATTATAATTGTTTGACTGCTTTTTTTTTTTTTTTTGCTTATAGACTGATAAACTACTAAACCAATTTTCCTGATATTTTAATACTAACATGACGTGAGCCCGAAAACAGAAAATTCTTCTTTTGTCTTATTTTTTCGATAGGATAGGATTTTTTCGATAGGTAAGTCGTACCCTTCATAGGATGCCAATATTACGTTTCGCTTATCTCAAGAGCAGCTGCACCCATTTTCTTGAACTTTTTGCGGTAAGCCCCGATATTCAAATAAGGTATCAGCAGGGGAAGTGTTACCCCCATAGGACGCCAATGTTAAATATTGCATATCTTAAGAACTATTGTATTGATAATGTTCTTACTTGGTAGGAGTCAATCTTATAGAAAACTTCACCTTTGAAAATAAAAATTAAGGGGGCTGGCGGAGGTGGAGCAATACCCCCCATAGGATGTATATATTAAATATCGCGTAACTAAAGAACGAGTACAGCGAAAGTCTTCAAACGTGGCTAATGCCAATATTATGGTAAATTTTAAGTTTTAAAAATGGGCGGGTAGACGGAGAAAGAGCAGTACCACACATAGAACGAAAATATTTAATACCGAATATCGGAAGATACCAGTGTTCAAGCTTTCTAGGATTCACTCTTATGGTAAACTACACCTTTTAAAAAGTAAGGGGTAGGTGCAGGGGAAGCAATAAATAATATATAAATAAAAAAGCGCATGGTTGTTTGTTCCCTAAAGACTGCTAAACTTCTTAAATTTTCACAGTAATTTTCTACTTACCCGACACATAGGCTATTAATATTTTTTAATATTTAATTGAGCGTGTAGCACCTTCCATGCTGTAAAAGTGAAAGTATTCCTTTTGTATTATTCCAATTTCCAAAAAAGTAGGTTCAATGGAATAAGTTCAAATGGCACAATCCCATATGAATACACTTGACATTTCTGTATATCTGTAGAACGGTAACTGTGAAAGCAATTTAATATAGAACAAGATGCTCAATACACGAGATCTGCTTTAAAAAAAATTTTACTAATTTTATTTCGATTGGGGTAGCAAAGCGCACCGGGTTAAGCTTAAGTTGTGTATAGAATTCATCTTTCTATTTTTAATATTTTCTATGTTTAAAGAGAATGTTTATCTCGATATGAAAAATATAATTCTGATTTTCTGAAGAACGGCAATATTTCTAACTTTGGTACAACCATTTTGGTTATCAAAACGCAACATCAGTGAAAAAAAGGGCGGGGTGAGATAAGTGGGCGTAGCACAAAAAGGATTCTGTATATGAGAAGAACTGAAAGTGCAAAACGGTCCAAATAATTGGGCTTTTATGCTAACATATTTGTTCAAAATGTTTAAAAGTAGAAAATTATTTTATGACTTTAAATTAAAGTCCATAATGGTTTGACCCCGCGCAGCGCCGAGTCTTAACAGCTTGTTGTATTTATACACAAAAAAGGGGGTATAAAAATACTTCATTGTCCAAATTTTTTCATTTTACTGTTTTTAAAATAGAAGTTATGAAGAAAAAACTATTTTATATAAAATCCATAATAATAGTGCTGAGAGTGGTCATTGTCCTTGTTATATTTTATTGTTATATTGTGCTGTCAGCAACAGCAGTTGTTAGATTAACATCATTATGATTGTTATGCTGCTGCTACTGATGTTGTTTTTATTGTTATGTATATGCTTTCTAAAGTAAATATTTACAACCCTTCAAAAACATACACTTGTTTTTTCTTGCATTTACATACATACATACTTTCAGAGTTCAAATTCTACCAGTATTTCATACGTTTTTTTTCTACTCAAAAGTGTTTCAGTATTTCTAACAAAAAAAAAAAAACAAATATTTTCATTAGATACCCCCTTAAGGGGTTTAATGAACTTTAGTCATATTACTGACAATAGGTCAAACCACAGAATATTTAATTACATCATGACAAAGAAGCTCTTAAGCAACAATAGTTATGTGTCACATTTCCCCCATTTTAAAAGAATTCTTTTGTTTTTTATAACTTTAATTTGCTTTTGTCCCGCTATTTAATGAAACCAAATAAAATGGTTTTATGTGTTTTTATTCAGCTTGCGCTATTCTAAAACATTTTCCACTTTTTAGGGTTTTTCCATTTTAGTGTTTTGGGGAAAAACATTGATATATAATGTTATTGCAATTTTTTTATGGAGAACAAAAAAAGCGTTTTCTTTTTTTAATTAGTTTTAAAATTTTTTTGAAATTTGATAAAAACTATTGTTTTGTTCGACACAAGACAAGTTAAGTAAAGTAAGATATATAATATTTTAAAAGAAAAATAAAACGAGACTTTGTATGGCAGTCATAAAATTGTAGGAAATACAATCAATATGACGCAATACAACACTTTGTGAATGGCCTAATTATATGAAGGTACTAATATGTCACCTTTGACGTTGCATTGTGCTATTTTTCCAGCAGGTTTTTGCTTATAATTAAACAGGCCAACAAATTTTTTTACCCATGGATCCGAGTGTACTTTTCTAAAGGTCTGAGTTGCATTTAATCTGATAACATATCAGATTTTATAAATAAAGATTAATTCGCGCAGGTATAAAGTCTCGAATATGGCAAAAAAAAAAGGTTTTTTCAATTTTAAGCGACGATATTGCGAGAACCTGAATGTGATGGAGAAATTCTAAGTACAGATTCCGATCTGGGCGCAACTTAAGCCTTTTAAAAAGTATACTTCAGTTTCCGGGTTTTGACTTTTTCCAAATTTCGCAGGCCTGTGCTATTTTCTTTAGTTGTTTCTAGATATATTCACGTATTATGTTGTACTAATGCCGAAGTTTAGCTTCTGTACAATGGAAAAACAAGTGAAATATTGGCGATAAATTCTGGAGTCAGACAGGGTTGTTTTATGAAGGAACTGAGCAAGAAGAAAATTGGTACTGCGTGGAGTTTTCAGAGACATATAAAAGACTTAGAATACGCAGATGATATCTGAATGATATTAAATAAAACTGTCAGACTTGCAGGAGAAAACAAACGACCTTTGGAAGTTAGCCACAAGAGCTGGCTTAGAGATAAATATAAGAAAGACGTATGCCATGCGAAATCATAATAGCAGAAACAAGCATATCACAATCACCGCTTAGAGAATGTTGAGTCATTTTGCTACCTAGGAAGTATAATGTGAGCCAGCGGTGGGATTTATGAGGATATCTTGACTCCACATAGCAAGAAGTGCATTTGGCAGACTGAAATGTATAAAGCGTGCTCTACAAATCGCGAGTGCAACGGAACTCCTTTTTTCAACTCATGTGTCATATTGAGCCTTTTATAAAGAAGGGAAGCATGGCTTTAAAATGAATCGATCAGACAACGGTTGCAAGCATTTATAAATAAAAGCCTTTGCAATATAAATATCGTACTTTAATCAATAAAAGAGTATTTACTCAAAACTAATTTTACATTAAAGGCATATGAAAATACATTTTTAAACGAATTTTTTCGTTACCAAAAAGGAGTCAAAATACCATGATATCTTAACAGCGTATAAATATGAATATTTCTTGTCCGATTTCTTCCAAAAAGTGCAAAAATTAAAATTTTGAGTTAATTGATCTCTTATTGATCAGGTGCGATATGTGTCATATTCTAGCCCAAGACCAGAATGGCCCTTGAAGTCATCCCACAAGGAAGTAAACAAAGAAGAAGATCAAAAACTAATTGGCGTAGGACTGTAAGAAAGGATCTAAAATCAATCAATAAATCATGGGATGAAGCAAAAATAACTGCGAACAATTGATTAAGTTGGAAAAATCTGGTTGAAGCCCTGTGTTCCCTCGAGTAATAAATAAAAAAAATTCAAAAAAAAGTGTGGAAAAATTTATTTAATTTTGTTTTTTTAATAATTAGCTGTTGAAGGTTTTTAATCCAAATTTTTATATTTTTAATCAATTCAAAGTTCATCAAATTTTATTTTCATAAAATTATTTTTATGAAGAATGAAATGTTTACAACATGAAATAAATTAAAATTTATTGATAATTTTTCATTCTTGACTGAACTGGAAATCGAACCCAGGTTTTCACGGACAGGTTGCCATGACATGTTTTAATTGTTGCCACACAATCTCTTCAGAGGGGTTTGCCGTTTAACACCCAATGCCATTGACGACGGCTTGCAGTCAATAGTCAAACATCAATCCATAAACCAAATGTTATTCCACTTGTTGGATCGAAATTTGTTGTGAATGATTATTTATATTGATTGATTTACATGTTTTTTCTTATTTCTGATTTTAATACTTTCTGTCAAGAATTCTTATTGAAGTCCAAAGTACTGTAATAAAAGATAAACTCGCTGTTTATTGTTGTTGTTTTTGTTTAAGCTTTGATATTGTTACAAGTAAAACTATGGCTTTAATTCCTATTAGCTTATCAGTTTTATTTGGTTTAATATCTTTAGTTTGGAAAAGTTTTCCTGATGAGCTGGCCTTAGCAACCAGTGAAATGAGCATAGAAGCTAGCTTTCCCTCAACAATAAATTTCAGTGTATCAAATATGAAAAATTAGAAATTTAGCACGTCATACGGAAATCGTATTAATAATAAACTTTGTATTCCCGAAAATAACTTTGATAATATAATTGCATAAAACTTAATTGGCAAAATGGTTTTTTTTTTTTTGTTGCTTTCTTACGAAGATAATAGAATGAAACAATTTGTTTTTTAATTTTGTTTTTTCTTTTAACCCACTTAAAACTACAATTCGAGTCGGAAAGAACCCAACCAACTGTAGGGGGATGTAAGAAAAGATAAACTCACTGTTTATTGTTTTTGTTTAAGCTTTGATATTGTTACAAACTATAAAACTATGGCTTTAATTCCTATTAGCTTATCAGTTTTATTTGGTTTAATATCTTTAGTTTTTCTAAAAGCTTTGGATGAATTTTCTTGATGATCTGGCCTAAGTAACCAGTGAAATACCCATAGGTACAATTAATTTCAATAGTACGAAATGGGAATTTAGCACATTTAAACGATGATTTGTTAATTAATTTTTTGAATCACAAGAAAAACTTTGGTACATTTTTCTGTTTTTTGTGTTTTCTCTTTTTCTGACTTTTTATTTTCCGTTGACCTTTTCAGCTCAACTTGAAGGACAAATGTAAACATAGAGCTCGTGCCTAAGCAGTAAACAGTAATAAGTATGTGGTTATTTTACTGAACTTCTCATGGCTTTTAATCCAAATTTTAATATTTTCAATCAGGCCAAAGTTCATCAAATTTAATTTTCATTAAATTATTTTTCAGTCAAGAATGAAAAATTATCAATAAATTTTAATTAATTTCATGTTGCAAAATTTCCTTTCTTCATAAAAAAAAATTGAAAGAAAATTAATTTTGATAAACTCTGGCCTGATTAAAAATAATTAAATATTTTTTATATTTTTTTTTTTTTGTCCTTTAATTTTGACGTTTACAGTAATTTGCAGTGAAACAGACCAGTGCATGTTGCAATTAATAAGGAAACTCGATTAGCCCAGCTGAATATTGTTTACGAGCCATTCATTAAGTCACAATTAATTAACAATTTTGTTTGTTACAAATAAGAATATTCATTGTCTGCTAGAAATACACATAATTTTCACAATCTATAAGGTTTAGCTAGCAACAAAATACATGCTGCTTTTGCCTTGTAGAAATTAGATTTTAAATTATTAATTATACCCAGAGCCGCTGATAGAAAACGAAACCAAAACCCTTACACTGATAGACTATCTCACTAGCAAGTTGGCCTACCAGTGTATCCATATTGATTTATATTGTTCCACGATGAAACAAAGGTTTATAAGGAAATATTTCTATAGCGTTCTTTGGTGAGCCATCGACTCAATTCAACGTATTTCCATCTGTTTATACAACAGGGTGTTCACAACAGTGCTGTTTAGCCTAAAATAGAACTTTAGTACTTAGCACTTTAGAAAATTTTGTGAATTAGTAAGAGTTAACGCACCCCCACTGATTTTTTTTTTTTAATTCCCTAAGCTAATCCCGCGAAGCTCTAAGCTTGTCTGCAGGAAAGAAACCAGAGTCTCTGGCGGGAAATATACTAGCAGCATATGTTGAGTAGCATTAGCACTTAGGGATAGTAGATAGGTAATGGGGATCTTGGACTGTGTCCGGTTCCGATAATGCGAAAAGGAATATGTGGTGTAATAGATTATCCAAGTTCAGAACCATTTCCGGTATACGAGCAGACGAGGTGAAAATGAATAACAGTTTGTCCACTTATATATAGATGACGCTGATTGTGAAGTTCAGTTTTTTAGACTTAGATGGCGCATACATTTATCTCATTTCCGATAGGATTTTAAAAATTTTGTAAAGAAAATACCAACAAAAGGTGTATTTTGAGAGGGTTTAAGCGTTGATTTGATTATTTGTTTAGAATTTTAAAAATTTTGTGAAGAAAATACCAACGAAATGGGTATTTTGAGGGGATTTAAGCGTTGATTTGAATATTTATTTAGGTTTTTAAAAATTTTGTGAAGAAAATACCAACAAAATGTGTATTTTGAGGGGATTTAAGCGTTGATTTGAATATTTATTTAGGATTTTAAAAATTTTGTGAAGAAAATACCAACAAAATGGGTATTTTGAGGGGATTTAAGCGTTGATTTGAATATTTATTTAGGATTTTAAAAATTTTGTGAAGAAAATACCAACGAAATGGGTATTTTGAGGGGATTTAAGCGTTGATTTGAATATTTATTTAGGATTTTAAAAATTTTGTGAAGAAAATACCAACGAAATGGGTATTTTGAGGGGATTTAAGCGTTGATTTGAATATTTATTTAGGGTTTTTAAAAATTTTGTGAAGAAAATACCAACAAAATGTGTATTTTGAGGGGATTTAAGCGTTGATTTGAATATTTATTTAGGGTTTTTAAAAATTTTGTGAAGAAAATACCAACAAAATGGGTATTTTGAGGGGATTTAAGCGTTGGTTTGAATATTTATTTAGGATTTTAAAAATTTTGTGAAGAAAATACCAACGAAATGGGTATATTGAGGGGATTTAAGCGTTGATTTGAATATTTATTTAGGGTTTTTAAAAATTTTGTGAAGAAAATACCAACAAAATGTGTATTTTGAGGGGATTTAAGCGTTGATTTGAATATTTATTTAGGATTTTAAAAATATTGTGAAGAAAATACCAACAAAAATGGGTATTTTGATGTAAACTCTATTTTAAGTTTTATTGTAAACTCTGTTTTAAGCTCTATTTTATACAAGTTCCGAAACATTTATTTAATTTCCGAGCCATTTTATCATGTTGAAATTATTTTTTTACCATTTATCTTAGTTCCGAACCATTTGTATAATTTTGAAATTTATTTTAAGCAAGTTCTGAAGCTTTTTGGTGAGGTGAAGTTTATTTTTTTTTTAACCACTAATCCTAGTTCCGAGCCAGTTTGTTGTAAGATTTCATTTCAACAGTGATTCTAAACAGTTTAATTTTATCAAAACTATCGAAGCCAAAATCGACAAAATAGAAAATAAAAGTTCAAAATTATGGTATAACCGGTATCTTTTCACATCAATTTTATAATTCTCAAGTAAAAAACAAGTTTGCGATTCTTTTAAAACAGTTTTTAGAATTAACACAATAGTCAAAGAATTTAAATTTAGTTTTGTTTTCTTCTTTGTATTAAGAAATATTTTGTTCCCGTTTATGCTGACATTATGTTATTCTTATTTGCAGTTTGTTTTCTTTCATAATATAACGTCTCCTAAGAAGATTTAAAAAGAATTTGTATTTTGTTATAAAATGCTGACGATGTGTCTGCATGTTTGTTTACATTAATCTGATGAAGAAATCTTTTTGTTATATTTAAGAAGCATAAACATGATTTAGCGTGTTAGAATGTATAATTTGTTTATTAAACAAAACATTAATTGCAGTTTGTTTTCTTGCCCTTCTTAAAAGGCTTAGTGGTTCTAATATTGCATCACATTTCGAAAATAATTTTTAATGGCTGAACATATCCATGTATAAATAGCGTATACAATTTATTTCAACAACAAGTATATTGTGATTTATCGTGGAGTTCAAATAGTATTTTTAATAATTGCGGTTGAAATAATGAAAGAAAAAAATTTAAAATGGTTAAAGATCTAAAATCCGATTGCAATGAAGATCAGCATTTAAAACAATCTTCATTTACGCCACGCTATAGCATGACTGATATTTTCCATAGAGAAGATGAACGTTTAAAAACTTTTACATGCTGGCCATTAATGTAAATATATTTTTGAAAACTATTGTAAAAAGTTAGAATAAAATATATACATATATAAAATTAATTTGTTATCATTATTCTGAGCATACAGTGAGCACTTGTAGTGCTTTAATGTTATGTGTTAACAGATTTGTTTACCGAAATATTTGTAAAAATTTCTACCTACTTGGCCAAGTGCTCTTTAACTCTGTATACACATAAGCCAAACAATGAATTGTTTACACAAGACATGTGGCTGTATAGTACAAGTACAGGAGTACGACGATTTTTCCGGCGAACGCTTTCGCACATATTTACATCAATGTGAAGCTTGTGTTTCAACAGATGACTCGCATGTAAAAGAACGTAATCTATCGATATTTGAGAAACGAGAACAACAACGAGAACAACATCTGCTTGAGCTCGAGGCAATAGAGACGGATCACAGTAATATCAAACCGATCAAATACCTCTTGGACAATATAATCGCAAGTCGGGGTCTGTGTTCCAACAAATACAACTATCAGTTCTACAGGCAGGTGATAATAAAAGATGAAATTTTGACGAGAGTATTTCACATCATTAAAATAAACAATCGCTACTACTGTGATGCCGACATAGTGGATCGGGGTAATTTTTATTTACTATTTAAAAATTTGGGATCTTGGTGGTGTAATGGATGATAAAAGAAATATTATGGAAGATAGAATAAATACTAGAGCTTGGGGTCACTTTAGAGATAGAAATGGCACTCATATGGAAATTGAATAATAATACTAATCTTTTGTTTATTACTATTGAGATAGCAGTGGTTAATAATAACACAAAAATAAAAGGCTTTTGTTTTTTATACTTATTAAAATAAATTTTATTATTTTATATGCATATATAAGATTACATCTAAATACATTTATTCTTATACAATAACCATTGAAATATATATATATTTATTAATTAGTTTCTTAAAAATAATGTGTATGTTACTGTATTTAAATTAATAATAATAATTATCTTTAAAGAAAAAAACAAGTTAAAATATAAGATTTAAAAATTAAAAAATTGTTGTTCTTATTTCAAATTAGATTTTCTCTTTCAAGTAAAATAGCATTTTTTAAAGCGCAAACTCCATAGTTGTGATAACTGCAATATGTGTTTTCTGGATACTTCTTATTAAGTTCCTTTAAATTTATACATCCAAAATCCTCTATATTTAAAACTTTTTTCTGCAGCATTTTTTCCAACCATTGGCTCTTTTCTGTTCCTTTTACATATATTTTAGAATTTTTTAAATTATTTTTTAAAAAATTACAAACACTCTTAAATGAAACTACTCCTGTATTCCAGTTAAGATGATGAAAATATTTTATTAACCAATATGCTTCTTTTTGCTCCCTTATTTCTCAATTCTATTCGGTTTACTTAATAACTAGAGTGAAAGAGAAAACTATATTAATTTTCTCAATACTATTCAGTTCGCTTAATAACTAGAGTGAAAGAAAAAACTATATCAATTTTCTCAATGCTATTCGGTAATTTGTTCTGTATTGATTCTTATTTATGTGGTAGTGTTATTCCATATTTATTTATTTATATCGATTTCTTTCTTTAGAGCAAAGGGAAGAAATGTATGTCTTCGTCTCATTTATTCACATGATTATATATCAATAAACTTTTTCTTGATTAATAAAATAGATTATTTTTGATTTAGTTAAGCTCTTTTCAATTTAGAGAAGTGGTTTTAATCTCAGTTGAAAAAAAGAAACTAACGTGATCGGTTGTGAAAAATGGAACCCTCGAAAAACTTAGTAACCAAATTTAATACTCTGAGCTACAGCAAATCCTTAATTCACATTAAGGATCTTGCAATATCTTCTAAACACATTATTATGAATGCAAGTAGAGTGAATACCAAGTATGGGAGCTCAATAAAAGTTGAGCTTGAGGAGAATATATTGTTTTTGCCATATCGCTACAATACGCTAACTGACGAAGATTTGAAGAATTTATCATCTGGATCGTATCTTATATCCAGGGAAGGGGAGAAAAACTTGCGATTGAAGCCATTTGAGGAGGGTGATATCTTTGAAGCCAATTCTAGATATCCCATATACGCAAACTTTAACAGTTTTTAAATTATATTTTAACGATAAAAATAATAATAATATGTACCTTAAAATAATTAAATAAAAAAAACATGGTTTTTCTTTTTAAAATAATTTCAATTGTTTTATTTATTAATTTCTTTTTCAGTTATTTTATATAAAAATTCAAGACATAAATGACCACAATTAAATGAATCATAGTTTTGATGTTGATTGTAGTTATATTTTATATTTCCTCCTAGGTACTCAACTAGTTCCAATGGTGGTTGTAAATTTCCAAAACTATCATAATATTCTATTTGTTTATTGTTTTTATAGTAAGCTACCCAATGTGTACCACTACCGATTGTAGAATCCAAATTAATTACTCCACATTCAATATTTCTGGGATGTTTTGGTATTGCGTCTAACATGAAAATTCCTCTAAAATGTGGAATATTTTTTGAGAATTTTCGTATATCAATATCAGTCAATGGTCTTTTGGGTAGCTTGTTTAGAAGTTTTTTGCTTTTTCTTCATAAGTTAATCCATATCCTCTCTTATATGGTTTGAGGTAAAGTCCTTTACCCATTGCTATTGCTTCCATATTCTTATTGTGTCTAGTCGCTTCATCAAGTTGGAGTTTAGCATTCTTTGCTGCATTAACTGCTTTTGCTATGTTAGCACCTCCACTCGATAGGGTACCAATTACACCTAAAGCTGTTAATATTGGTATTAATGGTAAAACACCACCAACTTTTGGAACACGTATTACACGTGGTACTACAATTTCAGATTTCCTTCCCTTTAAGGATTTGTTAATGGTTTTACGTGCAATCTTGATAGCTGCGTTAAGATCTGTTGGTTTTTCTTTTCTTAAAATTTTTGTTGTTGCTTTTAGTGTTGAATTGAACAGTTTTCTTCCAATAACTTTATTCGATTTTGATTTCCTATTACTTTTGTTTTGCTTAGTCATCCCCATACCGAGTTTAGTTTTTGCTTTCATTGCGTTAGTAACCAAATATGCCAACGATTTTTCTGGAAGACTGCTATCTTTTGAAAGTACTCGTTCCCAAGCTCTGTTCTCAAGAATTTTATCAGCTTGATGTCTTATATTTATATCTCTACTTTTTGAATAAGCAATATCGTGTTCTTTACATGCACCGTCTAATAGATTAATTCCTTTATCACCTCGTTCTAAACGTTTTTGTAATTTCGTTCCAGGACCACAATATTGATAACCAGGAAGATGTAGTTCAAAAGGAAGTGAATTTACCAATTTATTAATTAAACCTTCTCCTCTGACGACTTTATTACAATTAATCTTGTTTTTAAAACGTATTACCATTTTATTTAATTTTATTCTATAAGAAAAAGAGAATATTTAATTATTTCATTTAGTTCTAAAGATGCGTTTAATAAAACAACATAAAAATATTTTTGTTCGTAATACGGATTCTTCAACGAATTTAAATTCAAAATGTAGACATAGTTCTATATTACCGAATTCTATTCGTGCGCTTATTGTAGGTCCTTCAAATTGTGGCAAGACTAACGTTATGATAAGCTTACTAGAGAGTCCTAATGGACTGAAATTTGAAAACATCTATTTATACTCAAAATCACTATTTCAGCCAAAGTATGAATATTTAAGAAAATTGATAACACCAATTAAAGGAATGGGGTTTCATACGTTTTCTGATAATGATTCTGTAATACCTCCAGATGAAGCACAAAACAATTCAGTTATGATTTTCGATGATGTTGCATGTGAAAAACAAAACAATATACGTGCATATTTTTGTATGGGTAGACATAGAAATGTAGATTCATTCTACTTATGTCAAACATATACAAGAATTCCCAAACATTTAATAAGAGATAATGCTAATATGATTATTATGTTTAAGCAAGATGAAATGAATATAAAACATATATATGCTGATCATGTTGGTAGCGATATGAGTTACGAAAAGTTTCATGAAATTTGTGGAGAATGTTGGAAAGATAAATATGGATTTTTGGTTATAAGTAAAGATGATGAATTAAATGATGGGAGATATAGAAAGCAGTTTGATTATTTTATAACAATATAAATTATAGAATATATTTTATACGATTATTAGTATAACATCAACCTTTAAAGATATTACAACAATAAAACGCATTGTTAACCAACGAATAGCTGATCTGATGTCCGATAAAAAAATTAATGAAAAAGTTTTAAAAGAGTTGATAAAGAGAAGAAATGTTTTAAAAAAGAAATTTCGCAGTATAAAAATTGGTGAAGCTGATACTCGTGAACAACTTAAAGATACATTTAAACCCATAACAGAACCCCTGAAAAATTTCATTAATAGTTCGAAAAATACCAAAGTAAATTTAAAAATTGAAAAGAATAAAATTAAAAATGAATCAAAGCAACAAGAACAATTTAAAACAGATTCTTATATTCCAATTATAAAACCAGAAAAAAATATATTATCTACTGCTGCAAGTAACTCTGAAGATTATAATGATGATGATGATGATGATGATGATGATGATTTTTATTCTCAACCAGAAACAGAAAATCCAAATAATCATATAAATTTTAATGATTTGTTATATTTAGAAAAAAGAAATGAGTTAGACACACTATATGGAGTACATAAAGATTCAAATAATGAATGGAAATTTGGTGATAGTAACATTCAATTTAATGAAGATAAGATTCAAGTTGAAAACCAAATATGGGCACTCACTCCAGGTTTATTTTCATTAATGTTTCAAAAAATACCAAAAAACTATGATAAATCTGAGTTAGATATTTATAAAAAAATATTAAATAATACAAATGCCTATAAAATAGGTTATAGCTCAGATGGTCATATAAGGGGTACAAGAGCATATAAATACAAGAACATTATCAGAAAATTGATTAAACCTAAAAATCCATCTACCAAAACACCTCAATCTCCCACTTCATCTGATACAATAAAAACAACAAATGAAAATTATATTGGAAGTGGGTTAATGAATTTAAATCCAAATAAACCCAACTATATATACTGGGATGATCCAAATGAGTTGATAGATCGACTTAGACTCCTGCTCGCATCACAAGCTGCAGGCCACAGCAATCATAATAACGAAATTGTTTCTATTATTGAAGAATTATACGAAGCTAACATTATTGAATAACTATAAAATTAACATTAAGTAATGTCTGTCGACAAATTTGGTCACTATATTAACGATACAAGTGGCATAATTTCTATGAAAAATGCACCTAAATTGCTTGGGTTCTTTATGGATACAGATAACAACATTGATGTTCAAAACAAAAGAATCAAACATATGTCGAATGCTTTGGAAGAAAACGATGGTGTCAATAAAATGTTTTTGCAATCTCAAATTGAAAAAACACAGAAGGAGGTAATGGATCAATTAAACAAGAATATTAATGAAGTTTATCAAATAATAGAGAAAATGAAAAAAGATTTTGAAAGAAGACTCAAAATCTTAAATCAGAAACTATATAACAGGCTTGATATTAAAAATAAAGAACAGGAGATAACAATATTCCCTTAAGTAAAGAGGACTTACTTAATAATTATGTATTCAACAAAAAGAGACTTAGTAAATGAACTTCATAAACCAGCCCGAAAAAATTTTATACGTCGAAGAGTTGTAATGAAAGGCATAGATGATCTCTGGCAAGCTGATTTAGTTGAAATGGGGAATTATTCTACATATAATAAAAAATATCGATATTTGTTAACGATCATTGATACTTTTTCCAAGTTTGCATGGGGTGTTGCACTTAAAACAAAAACAGCAACTGAAGTATTTCAAGCAATGAAAAGTATTTTAAAATTAGGTCGAGTTCCCAAAAACTTGCAGACTGATGATGGTAAAGAATTTTTCAATAAACAATTTAATATCCTCATGCACAACCATAATATAAATCACTACTCAACATTTAGTATAATGAAAGCCTCAATAGTAGAACGATTTAATCGAACTCTAAAAGGAATGATGTGGAAAGAATTTAGTTTTAATGGTTCATATTATTGAGGCTTTCATTATACTAAATGTTGAGTAGTGATTTATATTATGGTTGTGCATGAGGATATTAAATTGTTTATTGAAAAATTCTTTACCATCATCAGTCTGCAAGTTTTTGGGAACTCGACCTAATTTTAAAATACTTTTCATTGCTTGAAATACTTCAGTTGCTGTTTTTGTTTTAAGTGCAACACCCCATGCAAACTTGGAAAAAGTATCAATGATCGTTAACAAATATCGATATTTTTTATTATATGTAGAATAATTCCCCATTTCAACTAAATCAGCTTGCCAGAGATCATCTATGCCTTTCATTACAACTCTTCGACGTATAAAATTTTTTCGGGCTGGTTTATGAAGTTCATTTACTAAGTCTCTTTTTGTTGAATACATAATTATTAAGTAAGTCCTCTTTACTTAAGGGAATATTGTTATCTCCTGTTCTTTATTTTTAATATCAAGCCTGTTATATAGTTTCTGATTTAAGATTTTGAGTCTTCTTTCAAAATCTTTTTTCATTTTCTCTATTATTTGATAAACTTCATTAATATTCTTGTTTAATTGATCCATTACCTCCTTCTGTGTTTTTTCAATTTGAGATTGCAAAAACATTTTATTGACACCATCGTTTTCTTCCAAAGCATTCGACATATGTTTGATTCTTTTGTTTTGAACATCAATGTTGTTATCTGTATCCATAAAGAACCCAAGCAATTTAGGTGCATTTTTCATAGAAATTATGCCACTTGTATCGTTAATATAGTGACCAAATTTGTCGACAGACATTACTTAATGTTAATTTTATAGTTATTCAATAATGTTAGCTTCGTATAATTCTTCAATAATAGAAACAATTTCGTTATTATGATTGCTGTGGCCTGCAGCTTGTGATGCGAGCAGGAGTCTAAGTCGATCTATCAACTCATTTGGATCATCCCAGTATATATAGTTGGGTTTATTTGGATTTAAATTCATTAACCCACTTCCAATATAATTTTCATTTGTTGTTTTTATTGTATCAGATGAAGTGGGAGATTGAGGTGTTTTGGTAGATGGATTTTTAGGTTTAATCAATTTTCTGATAATGTTCTTGTATTTATATGCTCTTGTACCCCTTATATGACCATCTGAGCTATAACCTATTTTATAGGCATTTGTATTATTTAATATTTTTTTATAAATATCTAACTCAGATTTATCATAGTTTTTTGGTATTTTTTGAAACATTAATGAAAATAAACCTGGAGTGAGTGCCCATATTTGGTTTTCAACTTGAATCTTATCTTCATTAAATTGAATGTTACTATCACCAAATTTCCATTCATTATTTGAATCTTTATGTACTCCATATAGTGTGTCTAACTCATTTCTTTTTTCTAAATATAACAAATCATTAAAATTTATATGATTATTTGGATTTTCTGTTTCTGGTTGAGAATAAAAATCATCATCATCATCATCATCATCATCATCATTATAATCTTCAGAGTTACTTGCAGCAGTAGATAATATATTTTTTTCTGGTTTTATAATTGGAATATAAGAATCTGTTTTAAATTGTTCTTGTTGCTTTGATTCATTTTTAATTTTATTCTTTTCAATTTTTAAATTTACTTTGGTATTTTTCGAACTATTAATGAAATTTTTCAGGGGTTCTGTTATGGGTTTAAATGTATCTTTAAGTTGTTCACGAGTATCAGCTTCACCAATTTTTATACTGCGAAATTTCTTTTTTAAAACATTTCTTCTCTTTATCAACTCTTTTAAAACTTTTTCATTAATTTTTTTATCGGACATCAGATCAGCTATTCGTTGGTTAACAATGCGTTTTATTGTTGTAATATCTTTAAAGGTTGATGTTATACTAATAATCGTATAAAATATATTCTATAATTTATATTGTTATAAAATAATCAAACTGCTTTCTATATCTCCCATCATTTAATTCATCATCTTTACTTATAACCAAAAATCCATATTTATCTTTCCAACATTCTCCACAAATTTCATGAAACTTTTCGTAACTCATATCGCTACCAACATGATCAGCATATATATGTTTTATATTCATTTCATCTTGCTTAAACATAATAATCATATTAGCATTATCTCTTATTAAATGTTTGGGAATTCTTGTATATGTTTGACATAAGTAGAATGAATCTACATTTCTATGTCTACCCATACAAAAATATGCACGTATATTGTTTTGTTTTTCACATGCAACATCATCGAAAATCATAACTGAATTGTTTTGTGCTTCATCTGGAGGTATTACAGAATCATTATCAGAAAACGTATGAAACCCCATTCCTTTAATTGGTGTTATCAATTTTCTTAAATATTCATACTTTGGCTGAAATAGTGATTTTGAGTATAAATAGATGTTTTCAAATTTCAGTCCATTAGGACTCTCTAGTAAGCTTATCATAACGTTAGTCTTGCCACAATTTGAAGGACCTACAATAAGCGCACGAATAGAATTCGGTAATATAGAACTATGTCTACATTTTGAATTTAAATTCGTTGAAGAATCCGTATTACGAACAAAAATATTTTTATGTTGTTTTATTAAACGCATCTTTAGAACTAAATGAAATAATTAAATATTCTCTTTTTCTTATAGAATAAAATTAAATAAAATGGTAATACGTTTTAAAAACAAGATTAATTGTAATAAAGTCGTCAGAGGAGAAGGTTTAATTAATAAATTGGTAAATTCACTTCCTTTTGAACTACATCTTCCTGGTTATCAATATTGTGGTCCTGGAACGAAATTACAAAAACGTTTAGAACGAGGTGATAAAGGAATTAATCTATTAGACGGTGCATGTAAAGAACACGATATTGCTTATTCAAAAAGTAGAGATATAAATATAAGACATCAAGCTGATAAAATTCTTGAGAACAGAGCTTGGGAACGAGTACTTTCAAAAGATAGCAGTCTTCCAGAAAAATCGTTGGCATATTTGGTTACTAACGCAATGAAAGCAAAAACTAAACTCGGTATGGGGATGACTAAGCAAAACAAAAGTAATAGGAAATCAAAATCGAATAAAGTTATTGGAAGAAAACTGTTCAATTCAACACTAAAAGCAACAACAAAAATTTTAAGAAAAGAAAAACCAACAGATCTTAACGCAGCTATCAAGATTGCACGTAAAACCATTAACAAATCCTTAAAGGGAAGGAAATCTGAAATTGTAGTACCACGTGTAATACGTGTTCCAAAAGTTGGTGGTGTTTTACCATTAATACCAATATTAACAGCTTTAGGTGTAATTGGTACCCTATCGAGTGGAGGTGCTAACATAGCAAAAGCAGTTAATGCAGCAAAGAATGCTAAACTCCAACTTGATGAAGCGACTAGACACAATAAGAATATGGAAGCAATAGCAATGGGTAAAGGACTTTACCTCAAACCATATAAGAGAGGATATGGATTAACTTATGAAGAAAAAGCAAAAAACTTCTAAACAAGCTACCCAAAAGACCATTGACTGATATTGATATACGAAAATTCTCAAAAAATATTCCACATTTTAGAGGAATTTTCATGTTAGACGCAATACCAAAACATCCCAGAAATATTGAATGTGGAGTAATTAATTTGGATTCTACAATCGGTAGTGGTACACATTGGGTAGCTTACTATAAAAACAATAAACAAATAGAATATTATGATAGTTTTGGAAATTTACAACCACCATTGGAACTAGTTGAGTACCTAGGAGGAAATATAAAATATAACTACAATCAACATCAAAACTATGATTCATTTAATTGTGGTCATTTATGTCTTGAATTTTTATATAAAATAACTGAAAAAGAAATTAATAAATAAAACAATTGAAATTATTTTAAAAAGAAAAACCATGTTTTTTTTATTTAATTATTTTAAGGTACATATTATTATTATTTTTATCGTTAAAATATAATTTAAAAACTGTTAAAGTTTGCGTATATGGGATATCTAGAATTGGCTTCAAAGATATCACCCTCCTCAAATGGCTTCAATCGCAAGTTTTTCTCCCCTTCCCTGGATATAAGATACGATCCAGATGATAAATTCTTCAAATCTTCGTCAGTTAGCGTATTGTAGCGATATGGCAAAAACAATATATTCTCCTCAAGCTCAACTTTTATTGAGCTCCCATACTTGGTATTCACTCTACTTGCATTCATAATAATGTGTTTAGAAGATATTGCAAGATCCTTAATGTGAATTAAGGATTTGCTGTAGCTCAGAGTATTAAATTTGGTTACTAAGTTTTTCGAGGGTTCCATTTTTCACAACCGATCACGTTAGTTTCTTTTTTTCAACTGAGATTAAAACCACTTCTCTAAATTGAAAAGAGCTTAACTAAATCAAAAATAATCTATTTTATTAATCAAGAAAAAGTTTATTGATATATAATCATGTGAATAAATGAGACGAAGACATACATTTCTTCCCTTTGCTCTAAAGAAAGAAATCGATATAAATAAATAAATATGGAATAACACTACCACATAAATAAGAATCAATACAGAACAAATTACCGAATAGCATTGAGAAAATTGATATAGTTTTTTCTTTCACTCTAGTTATTAAGCGAACTGAATAGTATTGAGAAAATTAATATAGTTTTCTCTTTCACTCTAGTTATTAAGTAAACCGAATAGAATTGAGAAATAAGGGAGCAAAAAGAAGCATATTGGTTAATAAAATATTTTCATCATCTTAACTGGAATACAGGAGTAGTTTCATTTAAGAGTGTTTGTAATTTTTTAAAAAATAATTTAAAAAATTCTAAAATATATGTAAAAGGAACAGAAAAGAGCCAATGGTTGGAAAAAATGCTGCAGAAAAAAGTTTTAAATATAGAGGATTTTGGATGTATAAATTTAAAGGAACTTAATAAGAAGTATCCAGAAAACACATATTGCAGTTATCACAACTATGGAGTTTGCGCTTTAAAAAATGCTATTTTACTTGAAAGAGAAAATCTAATTTGAAATAAGAACAACAATTTTTTAATTTTTAAATCTTATATTTTAACTTGTTTTTTTCTTTAAAGATAATTATTATTATTAATTTAAATACAGTAACATACACATTATTTTTAAGAAACTAATTAATAAATATATATATATTTCAATGGTTATTGTATAAGAATAAATGTATTTAGATGTAATCTTATATATGCATATAAAATAATAAAATTTATTTTAATAAGTATAAAAAACAAAAGCCTTTTATTTTTGTGTTATTATTAACCACTGCTATCTCAATAGTAATAAACAAAAGATTAGTATTATTATTCAATTTCCATATGAGTGCCATTTCTATCTCTAAAGTGACCCCAAGCTCTAGTATTTATTCTATCTTCCATAATATTTCTTTTATCATCCATTACACCACCAAGATCCCAAATTTTTAAATAGTAAATAAAAATTACCCCGATCCACTATGTCGGCATCACAGTAGTAGCGATTGTTTATTTTAATGATGTGAAATACTCTCGTCAAAATTTCATCTTTTATTATCACCTGCCTGTAGAACTGATAGTTGTATTTGTTGGAACACAGACCCCGACTTGCGATTATATTGTCCAAGAGGTATTTGATCGGTTTGATATTACTGTGATCCGTCTCTATTGCCTCGAGCTCAAGCAGATGTTGTTCTCGTTGTTGTTCTCGTTTCTCAAATATCGATAGATTACGTTCTTTTACATGCGAGTCATCTGTTGAAACACAAGCTTCACATTGATGTAAATATGTGCGAAAGCGTTCGCCGGAAAAATCGTCGTACTCCTGTACTTGTACTATACAGCCACATGTCTTGTGTAAACAATTCATTGTTTGGCTTATGTGTATACAGAGTTAAAGAGCACTTGGCCAAGTAGGTAGAAATTTTTACAAATATTTCGGTAAACAAATCTGTTAACACATAACATTAAAGCACTACAAGTGCTCACTGTATGCTCAGAATAATGATAACAAATTAATTTTATATATGTATATGTATATATTTTATTCTAACTTTTTACAATAGTTTTCAAAAATATATTTACATTAATGGCCAGCATGTAAAAGTTTTTAAACGTTCATCTTCTCTATGGAAAATATCAGTCATGCTATAGCGTGGCGTAAATGAAGATTGTTTTAAATGCTGATCTTCATTGCAATCGGATTTTAGATCTTTAACCATTTTAAATTTTTTTCTTTCATTATTTCAACCGCAATTATTAAAAATACTATTTGAACTCCACGATAAATCACAATATACTTGTTGTTGAAATAAATTGTATACGCTATTTATACATGGATATGTTCAGCCATTAAAAATTATTTTCGAAATGTGATGCAATATTAGAACCACTAAGCCTTTTAAGAAGGGCAAGAAAACAAACTGCAATTAATGTTTTGTTTAATAAACAAATTATACATTCTAACACGCTAAATCATGTTTATGCTTCTTAAATATAACAAAAAGATTTCTTCATCAGATTAATGTAAACAAACATGCAGACACATCGTCAGCATTTTATAACAAAATACAAATTCTTTTTAAATCTTCTTAGGAGACGTTATATTATGAAAGAAAACAAACTGCAAATAAGAATAACATAATGTCAGCATAAACGGGAACAAAATATTTCTTAATACAAAGAAGAAAACAAAACTAAATTTAAATTCTTTGACTATTGTGTTAATTCTAAAAACTGTTTTAAAAGAATCGCAAACTTGTTTTTTACTTGAGAATTATAAAATTGATGTGAAAAGATACCGGTTATACCATAATTTTGAACTTTTATTTTCTATTTTGTCGATTTTGGCTTCGATAGTTTTGATAAAATTAAACTGTTTAGAATCACTGTTGAAATGAAATCTTACAACAAACTGGCTCGGAACTAGGATTAGTGGTTAAAAAAAAAATAAACTTCACCTCACCAAAAAGCTTCAGAACTTGCTTAAAATAAATTTCAAAATTATACAAATGGTTCGGAACTAAGATAAATGGTAAAAAAATAATTTCAACATGATAAAATGGCTCGGAAATTAAATAAATGTTTCGGAACTTGTATAAAATAGAGCTTAAAACAGAGTTTACAATAAAACTTAAAATAGAGTTTACATCAAAATACCCATTTTTGTTGGTATTTTCTTCACAATATTTTTAAAATCCTAAATAAATATTCAAATCAACGCTTAAATCCCCTCAAAATACACATTTTGTTGGTATTTTCTTCACAAAATTTTTAAAAACCCTAAATAAATATTCAAATCAACGCTTAAATCCCCTCAATATACCCATTTCGTTGGTATTTTCTTCACAAAATTTTTAAAATCCTAAATAAATATTCAAACCAACGCTTAAATCCCCTCAAAATACCCATTTTGTTGGTATTTTCTTCACAAAATTTTTAAAAACCCTAAATAAATATTCAAATCAACGCTTAAATCCCCTCAAAATACACATTTTGTTGGTATTTTCTTCACAAAATTTTTAAAAACCCTAAATAAATATTCAAATCAACGCTTAAATCCCCTCAAAATACCCATTTCGTTGGTATTTTCTTCACAAAATTTTTAAAATCCTAAATAAATATTCAAATCAACGCTTAAATCCCCTCAAAATACCCATTTCGTTGGTATTTTCTTCACAAAATTTTTAAAATCCTAAATAAATATTCAAATCAACGCTTAAATCCCCTCAAAATACCCATTTTGTTGGTATTTTCTTCACAAAATTTTTAAAATCCTAAATAAATATTCAAATCAACGCTTAAATCCCCTCAAAATACACATTTTGTTGGTATTTTCTTCACAAAATTTTTAAAAACCTAAATAAATATTCAAATCAACGCTTAAATCCCCTCAAAATACCCATTTCGTTGGTATTTTCTTCACAAAATTTTTAAAATTCTAAACAAATAATCAAATCAACGCTTAAACCCTCTCAAAATACACCTTTTGTTGGTATTTTCTTTACAAAATTTTTAAAATCCTATCGGAAATGAGATAAATGTATGCGCCATCTAAGTCTAAAAAACTGAACTTCACAATCAGCGTCATCTATATATAAGTGGACAAACTGTTATTCATTTTCACCTCGTCTGCTCGTATACCGGAAATGGTTCTGAACTTGGATAATCTATTACACCACATATTCCTTTTCGCATTATCGGAACCGGACACAGTCCAAGATCCCCATTACCTATCTACTAGGGATGATCCTTTCTTAGGCCAAACTCAGCCACAAGTGGTATACAAATCAGTGGGATTTTCAATATGTCCCTTCCTGCGACTTTTTGTAGTAAGCCACAACCAGCACGCGATCCTGAAAAGTATATTTTCAACCGAAAAGCGAAACACTCCGCAAAAACAATCTTCCTGAAAGACAGAAAGCATTTTCCGCAAGAAGCATACTGATCAGATCGTGCAGGTATTTAAGATCTATAAACTTTGGATTTTGACGAATTGCAGGTATTGACTGCACCTGATTTCCCCGGAGGATGGAGCACCAAAAGGTGAAAATCCCTACAAAACTCCCAAGGGGATTTTTACATGGAAGTAGAATTCTTAATATTTGTAATACAATTGAAGCACAGCCGCGAATAACGTTTCAAGTTACAAAATAATAATTTTTCAGGAGAGCAAAAAACGTTTTTTGACAAGCAGCATTATTTGTTTTAAAAAATTTTTTTTTTCTATTATTTAAAATAGTGATAATAAAAACTTTAATGCAAAAGGCTTTTAAAACATTATTCCGCACTGCAAAACCATTTCGGTTTCATCATTATGTTAGTAACTTGCAATGTTCTTCCACTGGCTGACACTTTGTACGCCATTTTGAAGGCGTTAAGGTGCATAGTTTTGGTTGATTTGATGTTTAAACTGTGTAAGAGAGTAAAGTCAACGTTTATCTGCAAAAAAACAGTTTTTGCAAAATGTGGCGTTTACAACGTTATTCGCGGCTGTGCTTCAATTTACTGCCCCAGTTAAGAATTAAACTTGAATTAATTTTTAGTATTGCACGTGCATATGTGAATTGCTGTGTAAATAGCGAGAAATTACTTCATAAATTGGTGTGATGTAATGCAGTATGTAGTGCTTGGGTATAAATAGCAGTGCAATTAGGAAATTGTTCGTAAAATATAAGTGAAGTTTTTGCTGGGTAAGTCCATTCTAACTGCATACTTGAGGCCTTTTAAAGACGTTTTTTTAAGGAGACTTTTTCAAACATACTTTTCTAAATATTTCTTTTATATAGTTGCCTTTTTTAAAAAAAAACTTTTCTTAAATTAAACTTTTTGTAATGACTATTTAAAGACTAATATATTTTTTCTGCTGTGCTTGCTGTGAAATGCAACTTTTTCCAAAAGTAAAGATTTGAATTTTACATTTTTCAAAAAAGAATATTTTCCTGATAAAAATTCAATTGTGGAAAGAATTAGGTTTCACACAAAAATATACTATTAGGCAAACAATCACTAAACAATTTAAATTTCTTTAACACCTTTCCAAATGATAAAATTAAAATATAAATATAATAAAAAAACAAATAAATAAAAAAAAAACGTTAAAAGTTATTTTAAACATTTTTTCTTTTTTAACTAAATAAAACAAAATACTTTGCATACATTTTGGCGCTTACTCTACATTTCCATTCTAACTCCTACAAAAACTACTCTAATGCTGTTGAATATTACAAAACAATATTTAAACATAATTTTTTTCTTTGACTCTCTTTTTTTTTTTTTTTTGTACCCAAAAAATCAACAACAAAAAACAAATTGAAGCAACAACATTTAAATGTCTGTATAAATAAAGGAGGTACACAGAAATAAACCAAAATAAAACTAAACATTGAGAGGAAAAACTTTTTTATTTTCACACAACTCCACACAACTGATTCCGTAACGAAAACAACTGCAACAATTACGACTGCTGCATCATTGAAAGCAAAAAATGGAAATTCATAAAAATTTGTGTTGTCCAGAGTCTGAAGCAGGGAAGGCAGCAACAGCAAAAAAGAAAACACCACAACAACAATAATAACAATAACTACAGAAATGTTGTCAAAATTGAAAAAAGGAGGAAATTAGAATAATGTTTTTGTATTATGTAAACAACATAGTTGTTGATGTTAAAATAATAGTTGGTCAGGTAAGTTTTTCTTTATATTATACTATTTTTTTTTTTTTTTTTTTTTTGTTTTTGTTGAAGTAGTGTTTTTTCATAGCTTTTGGAACTGTTTTTTATTTATTCTTTTCCTAGCGGTAGAAAAGAGGAAGCAATTAGTTCAAAAATATTGTAAATTTAATTAGTGAAAATGTTAAGAGTTTGTAGTAGATTAAAAGAGGAAAGCTGGGATAAGCGCTGTTTCAGATTTATATACCTTCGTTTTAAAGCAGATTTTAAGGCTATAAAAATATAAAGTTAAACACTTACTCATACACTTATTCATAAAAAATATTTAAGTTTTATTAAAGGTTAATTATACAAATTTTCCTATAAAATTCGTCTTATAAACCTGTTGTAATCATGGCATATTATTAGTGAATAAGGCCTTTAAAATTTATTTAAACTCTGAAATTAGTGAAAAATATTATGCCTTATGCACTCTGAAATTAGATGAAAATATTCTGCCTTATGCAAAAAAAAATTAGAGTGCACAATAGTTAACCAACACATTAAGCCCAGCAAAATTATATGCGCTTAGTGTGTTGGTGAACTTTAACTTTTTTTGCATAAGGGGGATTATATTTAAAATTCTTTGTATTCTTTCATTACTCTTTATTAGCTAAGTATTAGCTTTATAATAAGTCTATTATAGTTAGTATACTTTAAGATTGACTTTAACAAAATGCAGTGGAATCTCTCATAACCGGACGGCGAAGGGACTATTCAGTCTTACTATGTCCGTCTGTCCTGCTTTAAGTCTGTCCGTTTAAAATCTGTGCGCAAAGTAGAGGTAGAAATGTCTGTTTATAATTTCACATAGTCCAAATACAAACTTATTTCCGTAATAGTGGTCATAACCCTTTTGTTATGTTAGTGCAGTGATAACCAAGCCCCGAACTAACCAAGCATCGAACGCACGCACACTAAGATATTATGTGCTTATGTGCGGTCGCAGTGACTGATGATAGTCTGATGTTTTGAAACGAACAAAGTTGTTGTATACATGTGAATTGCCGACCGCGTCTGTGTGAAAAATACGATTATTGACTTCCTCGCGAGGCTATGGAGTGGCTATCACTGTGTTAGTGTTTATAGTAAATTCCTTGCCAAATTTTTTTAGTTGCTAAAAAAGCTTTCGGTGCAATAACTGCCTTATAAATGGCAATATTGATATATTTGACTGCAATAGCTTTTATAATGTGGCAGCGTGGTTTAGTGTTTAAAGTGCTTGCCTACAAATCCAACCACCTCTGGTTCGATCCCCGGCAGAGGATGAACAAATTCCATCATGGTTTTCGAGTTTTAAAAATTAAGTGGCGACAACCCCCCTCCAAACAATCTATCCAAGAACCCCCTGACCACCCGTCCCCCTCGAAAAGAGGATAACCTCATGGCAGAGGTTAGAAAGCCACTATTCCTTTGTAGGAATCAAAAATTATCAAGTTCCACTACCACTACTGCAAACACATGGCGGGCGTTGTTTTTAGGCAACGAATGATGGCAGCCACATTATCCTAGGACCTGCTTGCTCAGACCAATCATCCACTTAGCTGGAACAACAACTTATACACGAAACTGATACAAGGCAAAGTAGCAATTGACTGATCGATACTACAAGAACTATTACAGTGCAATCTTAGAACTTCACCAACAACCGATTACTTAAACAAACAAAAAAATTTTACTTTAATTATTTCCACAAGAGGCGCAAAGTTCAATTTTGTGCTCGCCGCATATATTTTTTTTGCATTTTATGCATACAGCCTTCGTCATGCGATGCCTTTGGTAGGCACAGAACGCACAAATTTTTCTTTTATTATTATTTTTTGGTGCTGTGTTATCAATATTCTTGTTTTGAGATTCTGGTGATACAATCTGTTGTATATTTTGCCGCAAGCCTGTGTTTAGATTACGACAGTTTAAGCGCTAAACCATGTGCGGTTTGACTAAATCCGAGTGAAGCTGTTTCATGAATTTACGACGTGAAAGAGGTTTTTTTCGCACTCAACATGTTGTGGACATAAATCACATAACTATTTACAAATGCTATATTTATTAAGTATACCGTATAATATGCACATTGGCTATCTCTTTGTCTTTCGTGAGCACGACATAACACTACACATCTGATCAAGTGTGTCAACGCCATCTTTTGTTTTGTTGTAAAACTCAACTAAATTCGGTTAACCACTTGCTGTATTTATAGTACTTTCTTCATCACAGGAAGACAACAAGTAAACTATTTTATTGGGCTTAGCTTTGTATGAAAGAAGCGTTAGCTCGTTATCGTAGCAAAACATAGCTGTTCCAGTTCTCCTTTTCTAGTCTCATTTCTACCGGAATTTTAGCTTTGTTTGAGCGCAATGTGCCAACTATAGTTAACTTATAAGGCTGCTTTGGCAGAGACTTAGCCAGTGGTACTAAAGTGAACCAATTATCCTTTGTTACATTTCTATTAGTTCCGTAAACACTCTTTGTTATTTCTTTAACGCAATACTCACTTAGCGGGGTGTTATTTTCCCAAATATGGCACTGCATCTACTACATAGGAAGTTCCAATCACAGACCATTATAATCTTCAAATCTATCATTAGGACGTAACATTCTTTCAGATCTGTCGTCGAAACGCAAACATACCACCAAAAAAGTAAATCTGGAACAGCTTGTTGTTGAAATATACCTAGTTCCAGAGTATTCTTTGTTAAAAAGCTCGCGAGTCGTCAAATGATTATCTTTCATAACAGCGCTTAATACTAAAATACCAATAAGTGCCTAAAGATCTTCTTTGTCAACAAGCTTTTCAGAGCAATTGCCTGCATTATCGCTTAATTTCCGTTTTTTAATTTCGACGTTAGTAAAGTTAACTTTTGTCTTTATAATTTCGTCCGTTATAAAAAGTTTGAACACTTGTAGGTAATCAGTTACGCCCTTTACTTCTCCTTTTGGGCCTCTAGCATGATGCACTATATTTATTGCTAAACGATGTCTTCGTTGCAATGTTTTGCATATTTTTCATTCGCATTTTGAATTTTTCCAAGGGAAGTGCGCTCACCAGGATTAAATGAAAATGAATGAATTTATCAAGGACTTTGAGACAAAAGCATGCTGGGAGACTATTGCTGGACTCTAATACGTGAAACCGAACCAACAAAATACAAACAACGTTAAAATAACGCCATTCGCTTTTGAAAATGCATTGATTTTTAAATAAGCTACTGACTTTTTATGTAAGAAACGAATTAAAACATTGTTTTGTATATGGAAACCCGTGATAGAGATAGAGGAAAACCAATAACAGATTCGAATTCAGCCCACCAAATTACCCTAGGAAAGATATTTTGTTGCTCCAGTCCAAAACCTTGTTGGTTAGTGTAATTATGGGAGTAAAGGGTATCATATGGTTAGTCTTGGCCGAAATTACATTTTTTACTTGTTAATTATAGGAAAATTATTCAATTGGTGAATGTTTGGTTTTAAACATATACTTTTTTGTTTTTTATAGCATATTTCCGGTTTCCCTGCATAAGACCTTTACCATAAATTCCGTAGCCTCAACAGTACTTTCACCCGTTTTTCTAATATATCTTTATCAGGAGCACACGTTAAGGCTGAATTTCCAGAGCAGCAAACAAAGTTTTTGCAATTTAAAAATATAACGCTTTATAGCATACTTTTTGGCTGTGCAGAAGCTTTAAATTATTGCGTATAAAGCTTTTTAGGAATACCAATAAAATTTTTAGTAAAATTTAATAAGGCCATAAAGATTCTCCACTTTATTAAAAAAGGAAATTTGGAATAAGTTATATGTACACAGTTTTATAGCATACTTTAAGGATAAACTAAAAATAAAACACTTGGCAGAAATGTTTAGGTCTTTTATAACCTTCTAGTCTTTAGCTCATAAAAAATCTACGATTATGTACCAACGGAGTACAAAGCCTTCTATTATGTACCAACAGTACTATATTATTAAATTAGTTTTTTTAGGACTTTTTAAATACCTTTTAAAAGTAGAATATCCAAAGGCTGCCTATACAAAAGTACAATTGTATATAAAGTGTTTAAAGATTTAAAACTTTCTAAAATATTTTGAATTCTGTTGGAGCTTTACAACTTTTTAGAAGTTTAGTATTCATATTTTCCTCTAATATATATTTTAATTTTGAAGCATACTTTAAGGCTGAAAACAACTACAGGTAAAGCTTATGAGTATTAAAGGAAGCAGTCAAGAAATATAAACAAAAATATAAAGAGAATTTAGCTAAATTAAATATGTTAAACTAGAACAAACATCCATTGTACATTGTGTTAATTTATAGCATACTTTGAGGCTAGAACTCCAAGCAATTGCAAATAAAGAAAGTTGCCTTAAAAATAACTTTAATACTTAAAATTAAGAAAAGTATGAACATACTCCAATTATATAAACCACACATCTGGCTCTACAATATATTTTCATTAAGGTCTTTGGCCGTTTTAATAAGAAAACAAATGTTTAAGATGTTTAACTTCCTAAAACTTTTAAAACACATTCTTCGTTTAAACATACAAACTTGTTTCTTCATATTTTCACATTATTTTACAATTCAACAACTTTTGACAACTTTGTATTAATTCTCAAAAAAAAACACACACACACATACACAACAAGACAGTTTCAGCAAAAATAAATAGTTTAGACTAGCCGTAATAGTAATAATTGCTTAACATTACACATGACAGCGATTAGTTACATGAAATGAACTCGAACAAATTGTTCATTGCTGTACGACAGACTGAAAAGCAAATGGAGTAAGAAAAAAATTTCTATCGAAAACATTTAAGTATTTTGAAATCACATAAAATAAATTGACACACAACATGATAACAAATATGTAACTAGTAACAACATGAAAAACTTAACTAAAGACTGACTCAAGAATTCGGACTCTTGTGTAATAGAAAATGTCCATGTTTGTCATACAACAAAGAATTGTAGAATTTTATACATGAGCCAGTACCGAAGATTCATCCTGTGTTTCTAGTTTCTTGATATGGAGAATATAGATCAAGCAATTACCAACTAGTTATTGAATGTCTTCGAAGATGGGTATAAAGACAACAACATGACATATTTGTTCAATATGGAGTGAAAGATGGTGAAGGAAAGAAGAGAAAAAAACGATTTTAAAATGACATTACGGAAAAAAACCCAACTAGACGACATGTATTGATAGTTGTTTTTAAAGTTTCAAAACATTTATTAGACAAAATGGGAGAAGCAAACTGGAAAAAATGGTTGTTGAAACAAATTGTTTTAAAGAAGAACATTTGTTTAGAAACAGCAAATTTTCAGATTATTTTCTGGGTGTAGGGCCTTCTTTTGGAAAAAGGTACTTTTTGTAGCTTTTTTACAGAGAGTATTAAGTTTTTTTTTTTAATACATCTCTCGAAAACAGTCCTTTTGAAGTTCCTTTATTAAAATTTTTGACTCAAAGGTATTTGTATACCCACACCACAATAGTGGAAAGGGATTTATGCGTTTGTGCTGATGTTTGTAACACCTTAAAGTATACCGATTGGCTAATGGCGTTTTCTTCTCTGAGTAATAATCAGCATTTATTCTAGCTTTAAGATTTCTTTATGTTCTCTTGTGAAAAATGTGCGTTATTATAAAAGTGTAAGTTAATCTGGTTATATTTTGTGTTTTTTTAACTTTGTTTTACATTTTTAATTGGTTTGTTTTCTTTATGTGGGAGAAATACTTAAAATTTTTTCAAAAATGAACCAAATTTTGATTGCATTTCTTTGCAAATTGATTGATAATTTGCCCCCTTAAAGTTTAATTGTGGCATACAAAAACATTTTTTTAGTAATTTTTTTTTTTTGCAAAAATACAGGCAAACTTTCGTAAAGCTTTAGTTAGCATTTCCTTTCAAATTTGCGACTTGGTAGTTGGTAGTTTCTACGATTTCAAAGATAAGAAATTCTCTTTCTTATAAATTTATAAATGTTTTCGAGATTGTCGTAAATAAGAACTTTTAAATAATCTTTTTGTTTTTAAATATAAATCATTTCTCTCACTTCACCTTAAATAAATTAAAAAATCTTTTCTTCTTACTGCCCCGAATATCAGCATAATACTTTCAGATTCCATATAACCTCCAAAAAAGCAGTGCTGGATGGAATCAACAGAAAATCAAAACAAAAAAAAACAGCTTACACTGACTATTTAAATCTATAAAATGAATGAATTCATACGGAAACCGCAATATTACATGCTGTGTACGTCTCGCAATAAAAACGGAAGTCAGACAATAACTTTTACCAAAATAAAACACAAACACTCGTACAAAGAAATATTCATGTACACACACACATACACACACCCACACGCTATACACAAAATTCAGCTTCAGCCAACTGTGAGCCTCAGAGCAAAGTGTTGCAATGAAGAGAATTGGGAACAACTACAACAGCAACAACGGACAGCTGATGGTAACATTTTGTTTTGTTACATTTTAAATTAAATGAAAAACCAATAACAGAAAAATAAATTTTAATTAAAGGACACACTCGCATACAGAAACCAATTCCAAAATACAATAAGTTGAAGGCGAAAAAAAAAATATATGAACTGTAAGCGAAATTAAAAAGAAAGAAAAAAAAACAAGAAATTTAAATGGGAAATTTTATTTAAAATAAAAAAAACCAAATTATTCAAAGAAATTGTAGGCGTTGCAACTACAGCCCAGAAATTAATTGTTTAAGATTTAATTAAATATTTTGCTTTTATTTGTTATCGAAAAAAAATGTTCCTTTATAAATAAATTTTGTAAGCAATTCTTTGTTAAATTCTATTTCATTTTACATCAATTATTAATTTTTGTTTTCATACTATTTTAACATTTTTTTTTTTTTAACTTTAATTTAAAACACCTTTCAGTTTAACTTTTGTTACATCCGTTTCCGTTTTAATTGAATTCCTGCTAATTCATGCACTCACTCACTTTCGCTCTCTACCGCCAAGTTTGAATTCGCTTGAATTGAATTGTTAACGATGTGTAGTTAAAGTTAAATATAATTTCCTTGCATTTTCAATTCCATATTATACAGCTTTGTTTTATAAGCTAAATTTTTTTTAATAAAAGAGAGTTTCCTGTTTCTTCTTTGTGTTTTTTTTTAAACATAATTACACATGACTTTAAATGCCTGTTCAAATAATTAACCCCAAAATTCCAGAGAAAAATTGCAATTTACAGCTTAATTAAAGAAATACTATTCAAACAATTGCTTAAACTTGTTAAACTAAATAAAAGGGGTCTAATTTAGTTGCATACTTTTAGGGCCATCTTGTGGCTAATGGTGGCTGTGGTGGCAAATGTTAGGTTTTGAGAGTTATTCGCACACGCATACGCACTCGCATTCGCTAAAGCGATGTCTAATGATGGCAATATCAATCAATAACATTTGGAAACTTTTATAAGAAAAGGAATTTTAACAAACATGAAAAACACGGAAGAATTATAATCGAGCATCAAAAAGGTAATTTAAGCAATATTAATTTACAAATCTCAAAGCACTACTCTTAAGAGTGAAAAAGCGACAAAACTTAACGTAGGTCAATTGAACTTTGAGTATTAGAGACCTTATTCAAGATGAATTTAACCAATTTTCGGTGAAGGTTTTATATCAGACTCACTAAAGATAATTGCGCTATTATGAGTTTCAAGGAAATTAAAACGAAATTTAATAAATTTTTATGTTTCTTGTGGGCAAAATCATTTAACCAAATTAAATAAGCATGATGACTCCAGGACCAGTGATGCCAACTTAGCTTTATTTAGGTTATATTTAGCCTATTTTAAGTTCCTGAAACGCAAAATTCATTGCTTATCCTCAACCTAAATAACGCTCAATTCAGCCCTTTTTCAGTTTTGGTTCGGTAAGTTGACATCTTTTGTTTTTTTTTTATAACAATATGAAATTGTTAAATTGAAACATTAGAAGTACGGTTGAGTTTTGGAATGATAACAAAAATGCAAATATTGAAAGGACTTTTAGTGTTGGGAGTTTAAATAATTTATATTAAATAAACCTTGTCTTAAATGAGATAAGACACATATTGCACACTTTATCATAAACAAGCACAACTCAAAATTTAAAAATGTTTAGGAGAGGCAGAAAGCAACTGGCTTCAAAAACATGACTGCAATTTTTTTTTATCCTATTCAGTTCCACAAATGTGAACGAAGAAAAATTAAAAAAGACGGTTGCGCAAACCAAATTTTCAGGGTCGCTACAGATTTTATTTGTGAACGATTTTGATAAATTTTGAATTGTGCATGTTTATGATTTAATGTGCGCTAAGTATCCTCTTCAGACCATGGGTACACATATGTGTACCTTAACTTATTACAAGTTTTAAAGCCTAGCGACATCGTGTGACCAATAGAAACAGTTTTATTACTTGCTTTAAGCTACTGCGCTTCAAAACAATATCAAAAGATGGCAGGGTTTAGAAGTTTTAACCATATTATTTTTACATTTGAATTAAACAGTTTGAAAAAACCATACTGTTGGGATATTTTTCCTCAATAACTAATCGCTATGACCTGAAGTACACATGTGCACCTCTTTTTCCACCACTTTAAATAAAAAAATTAAAAAAATAATAAAAACCGAAATTTAAATTACACCTCATAAGACAAAACAAACAGTTAATAAGCCCTTTACTTAATCGGTTCAGTTCAGATGTTAAGAAATTAAGAATTTTCGTTGAAATTTTTATATTTTAAGACCTGAGGTACACATATGTGCCCCCTTAATTTCTAAGAAATCAAATAAAATTTTTAAAAAAAAAATATACAGTTTTCTTATTTCCTCCCCAAAAGGTGTAAACAATATATAAGAAATGTAAAAATTCAATGGGTTAATGTTCGGGTCTTAAGAGGGTATTTATATTAGGGGTGCCAATCTCGATCCCTAAAAATTCCGGGACTTTTAGGATAACATTAATCCCGATATTGTTAACTTAATTTTTTGTTTTACTTTTTTTTTTTAAAGAAATTCATTATGACATTCCCCCTTAAGAGGATAGGGAACATAATAACTCTGTTAAAAGTGTCATTGCAAACGAAAGAAAAAGTTAGACTTTGTTATTCTTTTTAAGCGTGTGTGTGTGTGTAAAGAAATTTTTAAGTGAGAGGTGCATCAAATTCACAATTTAAACTTTACTCTTTGCGGGTTTAGGATTATTTAATTGTTTTTCGAGAATGGGCATCGGACCTACGGTAATTTGTGGAGCGATTTCACGAAATTAAGTAATGTATTTTACAGACTACATAATTCCTACCAGTAGTGGTGGTGGGTATAAAACTGTGTTTTTTTTTTTTTTTTTTTTTTTGCTAAAATAAGATTTTTTGGTTAACAAAATAAATTGATTTTAAATGAGCTGAGGTAATTGAATAAAATAAAGATATTATGATAAATATTTTTTAATTGAATCAATTAACGCATTGTTTTTTATCATATTTTGAATTAAATTAATTATTAAATAAGAAAAAAACAAGTAAGAAAGTATAGTCGATCAAGCCCGACCATATGATACCCTACACCACAGTATTTAAAAACACATCACGCTAACTGTGTCCATAAAAATATAGATTTATCTATGTTTATAAACTTCATGAAAAACGGCTTGAAAGTTTGTGAGAGGCAGAAATTGCCCCCTACCTCACCTTGTGGTCATATTTTTGAAAAACTGTATAGCTAATGTGTCCATATAGATATGGATCTATCTATGTTTTAAATTTCATTAAAATCGGTTTGAGAGGCAGAAATTGCCCTTGTCTCCGCTCGTGGTCCGATTTTTTTAAAAATTTATACATTTTGTGTCCATATAGATATGGTTCTATCTACGTTTTAAATTTCATTGACATCGGTTTAATAGTTTTTGAGAGGAAGAAATTTCCCCCTATCTTCCCTCGTGGTCCTACGCGGCCCATTTTCAATAGGCTTGATCCTTGTGCCAAGGTTACATGGACAGCCAGCCTGCCAGCCTGCCAGCCAGCCGGACGGACATCGTTAGTTCGACTCAGAATGTGATTCTAAGACGATCCGTATACCTTAAGGTGGGTCTAGGACCAATATTTTAAGGCGTTACACACATCAGCACAAATGCATAATACCCTCTCCACTATTGTGGCGTGGGTATAATTACAATATTCCATTTGATTTCCCTCACAAGCTACAAACATTCTTCGTTTAAAAGAAAAGTCTGTTCTTTCTCCTACGAAAATACTAAGAAACAATAACAATCTCCTCTTCTGACGACTCAATTTCGACTTGTTCATAGGTTAGTCGCATCGATTGTACAACAATGTTTAAACATCGATCTCATGCAACTTATTGCTTGAAAATCAATAATAATATCAAAACTTACATACTTGTAGGTCTACCTAAAATCATGCTACAAAAATGTAAACAAACATTTGATAAATACTTTTATTTATTATACAGGGTGGCGCAGAATGAATAGCACATTTCATTTGAATTCTTTATAACTTTTTTGATTGCTCTTTCTTCTTTTTTTGGCTTTCATCATTTTTAAAAAAGAAGACGCGAACGAAATGGCTTCCATTTTCTTGAAAAATTAGAGAAAAATCCAGACTTTATTTAAAAAGGAGCGCAGAAGCCATTTGCCTATAAAATGTCTACATCAACAAGTAAAACTAGAGGATTTCTGCTACGGAGATTACAAAAGCAGTTCTTAAGCGACATTTACTCCCTTGTAAGTTTTCTGTTTGATGCGGTGTATAATCCAAAATTATATTTGGCCCATATTCGTTGGAAAAGTGCATTGGTAGTACAGTCTATGTCAACCTTGTGATTTCAGCAACTGGGTTTTGGCTTTGATTTAGCTAGCGCATAATTTTGCGCACAAGCGATTTTACTCTTGCCTCCACGTTCTGAAAGTTTTCTTACGGTATATTTTAAAAAGTTACTGTTTATCCTCCTGAGAGTTTTCTTAATGGATATTTTAAAGAGTTACGGTCATATTTATAAGAAACTAGCCGTTTGGTCCCAGCGCTGCTCGGGATTTTCTTCGCATGTCTGCAGGAAAGAAACCAGAGTCTCTGGCGGGAATCGACCCGCAACCCCGGCGCTGATAGACTAGCTCACTACCAGCTAGCCTACCGGGGCACTCCTAAAAACAAAAAATTAAATACTGTAGAATTTTTTTAAGTAACTTGACCTCAGCTATCTACCAGGTCAAAAGTGTAGAATGCTTACTTTTGTTTAATAAATATATTTTGGAAATTTCAGCCAAATCGTACCATAAATAAAAAAAAAAACTTAAATATCACGACAATAGTGCCAACTATCGGGATAAAACTTAAGAGAAACCTGGCTCCCGACTAAACAATTTATTGTCGAAGTTTGGTGACAGTCGGTTTAGCGGTTTTTGAGGTTAAGGAGCACATACACGGCACATACGTTTTTTAAATTTTTATAAAAAATCCGTTTAATAAGCCCTTTATTAACTTGTTTTATTTTTTATAAATAAGACATTTATCCCCTTATTCATTTAAAATATTTCAGTTTTATTAAAGGTTAATAATTTTCTTATAAAATTCGTCTAATAAACCTGTTATAAACATGGAATATTGTTTATGAATAAGGCCTTTGGTTTTTATGACTAAGCCATTTCACCCGAAATTTTGGGAAAATGAGAGATGCATAAAAAATATATGGTACTTTTGTTTTTTTTTTTAATTAAATTATACTAAAATTAAATTATATTATATTAAAATATACGATACTTTTTAAGGGATAAAATTGGTACTTTTTAGAGGGTAAAACGAAATAAAATTGGTACGTTTTTGATAAATTTTATATACATACAGATTAAAGACTACATTTAAAAACTGTGTACTTTTTGGGAAAAGCTGGTAATCTTGGTACTCTATTACCTTTGGTACTTTTTCTCTTTTCGAAAAATTTGGTATAGATATAGCATATGGCCCAGATTAAAATATAGGGTACTTTTAATGATGTGAAAACCGAAAAAATCGGTACTTTTGTTACTTTTATCTCTTTGATAAATTTGGTATAAAGATTGCATATGATCCAGTGACCGGAATATTTATATTGAAACACCCCTTGCTTTTCATACAGACAGTTGGATGTCGATTTCTGAAGAGTATCGAGTGATCCACACTTATACGTATGGGTTGGCGAAAAATAATTGCTATAATTTAGCTTATAAAATATTTTAACATAAAATAAGTATAGATGCAGATAAAATCTTTTCTTTAAATCTTTCTCTAATTTCCACGTGAACGAAGTTACGGGAAAAAGCTAGTAACTGCATAAATAAAAAAATTAATAAACAACTTTAAACATAAAGCGCATTTTGTGCCACCCTGTAGTTTTATTATTAACAAATAATAACTGTTAATTACCAGTTAACCCCAAACAACAATCATAATCCTTGTTAATCATTTTATTTATTACATCTTAATCGTTAAAGGTTTAACTCCATTTTGTTTAACACATTTCAAGCTTTCCTTTCATTTTTCTGTGCAAAGTCAAATGATATTTTTTGTTTTATGCACAAACATATTTATAATTAATAGAAAAATTAATAATTTATTTGATTTTTGTTCGATTTTTTCATCTTTCATTGACATTTATTTAAGCCATAACCTCAATAAATCGCAATATTAATGCATTTAAGCAATAATTTATGTGTTAGATAATATCCTGCCTACATATATAAATCTAAGAGTTTAAGCGTATGAGTGTGTGTGTGTGTGTGTGTATTTTAAAAGCCATTAGCATAAATATTAACAAATTAATGTATTTAAAATGGCAATTTAAAATTTAACACACAAAATTTATGATCATAAATAATTTATGCAAATATAAAGCAAAGAAAAAAAATCAATATTAATTAAGAGAGAGAGAGAGAGAGGAAAAAGGGACATTTTTGAGAAGAAAAGAGAAAGCCTTGATTTGGTGTTTAGATAAAGATTGAAATAAAAATTTAAAAGCTTGTTAAAATTATTTCATAAATTTTTTATTTAAAAATTGTACAAAAGACTTACACACACACACGCACACTTATAAAGATGAGAAATTAAATAATTTTTTATTTTAAAGAAGAAAAAAAATGAAAAGAAAATTTGCACAAATTTTCTATAAATACTCATATGCAGAGACTAACAATAATTTGTTTGGCACTCATGTTTTGCCTAAACTCTGTTCACATTCAGACACACATACACACACACACACACACACACACACATAAATACACAATCTTAAGTGTCTTAACACAAGTGTTTCCTTTTCAGAATTATTATTAATGGGTATAAGTGTGTGTGCATGTGTGTTTATGATCATTACACAAGGTTATACATTTCAAGTATTTTACAGGAAAATAAATATAAAAATACAGTTTTTTTTTTTTCTTAACTTCGTTTATACAAGTTTGAATTTGTACGAAGAAAAGTCCTTTCCTTGTGTAATTTTATTTGTACGTAAGTGTTAAAGTAACGAAAAGGAAAGCAATTTGGTTTAATGTTGAAAATGTTAAATGATTTTCATTTTTTTTAACACAAATACATACACAAACATTAACATTAACATATACACAAGCATTCACACATGTATAAAAGTATATAGTTTGCATATGAAAATGAAAATAATATGTGTGCATTATAGGTTTCTGGTTAAGAATATTTTAAATAATGTTTGATAAAAACTTTAACATCCACACACATGAACTCACTCTCACCTCTACATTGCTGTACTTCAGAAAAAAACCGACCCCTACCTAAATATGTGGTTTTTCAAGTATGTTGAAGTGAGTGTGTGTGTGTAAGAGTGTAGATGGCAACATTAAATGAAACAGGAATAACATTAACACATAATTTAAATTTATTTTTATTCTTCTCCATTTTGTATGGTAATATTCCAATATTTAGGTCAAATACATGAAGAAAAACGATTTTATTCGCTGTAAAAAAAAAAGAAAACTTCTACACTGAAAGAAAAATGCTTCATATATTTAATGAATCATTTTCATAAAAAAATTTTCCTTGGGTAAATGAAAATGTTCATTGTCTAAATGGAATTTCATAGTTATAATGAAGTATTTTCGTTAAAATCGCTTCATTGGATTTCGTAATTACGTTAAAAATTTTCATTGGATATATGAAAACTTAAGTTTGTCCAAGTTAAACAAAAAATTTTAATTGGGAACATAAAAAAACAATATAGAAACATAACTATATTAATAAATTAATACAAAATTATAGTTTCCTTAAAAAAACGTTTAATTGTTAATCAAAAAGTTTAAGTAGTAATTATTTCATACATCTAATGTAATATGCCATTAAATTTATGAAATCAAAAATTTTTTTATAAAAGCAACATATTTCAATAATTGCCTTCATAAATTTTAATTTTCATTATGACAATAAAAATGTCATTATAGTAATGAAACAAAAACTTTCAATGCACTTTCAATCAACGTTGTTATTGTTATTATGGACAATTTAATCTCATATTTACGCTCTTAATTGAGTAAAAAACATAGTTTTTTTATCCAAAAACTACAATGCCCCGGTAGACTAGCTGGTAGTGAGCTATTCTATCAGCACCGAGGTTGCGCGATCGAATCCCGCCAGAGACAGAAAAAAAATAAATAAAAAAAAAAAAAAAAAAAAATAATTAAAAAAAATAAAAAAAACAAATAATTAAAAAAAATAAAAATAAAATTTTTCTTACTTTGTTGAAAGTATTCATCCAATGAATAATATTCATAGATCTAATGTAATGTTTCATTAAATCCTTTTAATGAAACAGGTTTCATTGATCACACGAAGCGCTGCATAGGTTCCTTTTTAATGCAATTTTTCATGGGATTAATGTCAAAATTCATTGGTATTGCGAAGAAAATTCTTTCAGTGTAAGAGATGAATTTAATATGAGTAATAAACATAAAAGAAAAAATATTAAATAGACACTAAATAGTTTGGTAAAACGAAACTAAAAAACAAAATTTTTTTTTTAATTTATATTTTTTTAAAGTTATATCTCATATTTTTTAAAAATCTGATATTTTTAAGAAATTGTTTTTCGAGGAAGCTTTTAAAAAATTTGCTTTTAATAAAAATTTTTTAAAAAATTTGCTTTTTATATGAAACTTTTCAATAGTTTGCTTGTTATAGGAAAGTTTTCAATAATTTTTATAGTAAATTTTTTAATAATTTTCTTTTTATAGGAAATTTTTCCAACAGTTGCTTATTATAGAAAATTTTTCAATCATTTTTATAGTAAATTTTTCAATAATTTTCTTTTTATATGAAATTTTTCAAACAGTTACTTATTATAGGAAATTTTTCAAAAAGTTGCTTATTATAGAAAATTTTTCAATAATTTACTTACTATAGTAATAATCTACTATAATAAGCGTTTTATAGTAGATTTTTTTAATCATACGCTTTTGATACAACTTTTTCAATAATTTTCTTTTGGTAAAAGTTTTTTATAGGAAACTTTTCAAAACTTCGATATTTTTCGAAAATTTGCTTTTAATCGGAAATTTAAAAAAAAATCATGGGAAATTTTTTTAAGAAATTCCTTTTAATAGGTAGTTTTTTATAGACATTTTTAAAAAATGCTCTTTATAGGAATTTTTACAAAAATTGGCTTTTCATAGGAATTACGTATTTCAAAAATGGGGTTTTCTTTTAGAAAATTTTTAAAGAATTTGCTGTTATAGTAAATTTTTTTAAGAATTTTCTTTTTATAGAAAATTTTTTGAAATTTTTTTTTATAGGAACATTTTTTTCAAAATTACTTTTTATAGGAAATATTTTTTCAAAATTTCTTTTTATATGAAATGAAATGAGGAAATTTCTTAAAATTTTTTTTTAAATTTCTTTTTATAGGAAATTTTTCTAACTTTCTTTTTATAGGAAATTGTTTTAAATTTCTTTTTATAGGAAATTTTATATAGAGCAAATGTTTCCAAAATCATGAATTTTTTATAGAAAGTTTTTTAAAAATTTATTTTTTAGAGAACATTTTTTAAAATTTCAAATATTTTCAAAAAATTTCTTTTTTCAAAAATTTGTAGCAAAATATCTTAAACTAATTTCTTCTGAGAGAACATTCGGCAAAACTTTACTTTTCTTAGAATTTTTGCGAAAATTTTCTTGTTAACTTCCTTTTAGAAATAAAAAATTTCTTTAAAAAGGACTTTTTAATAAAAATATTACTACATTTTTAGGAATTTTGGTCTTGCGTTAAGTTAGGAAATACACTGCTGTAGCTCTTTTTATGTTGTATATATTTAAAATAAAATTTAAAGAAAACATCAAAAACTCATTTAAAAATGCTCAATATAATTCATGGCAAAAAATAAATATATTAAAGAAAAATTATCATTCATCATCTTCTTTTTATGATTTTCTTAATATTGGAAATATAAAAATATATTACACATAAAAGAATTGCGAAAACTCTCTTCTACTTAAACAGTAGAAAAATCAATCATAGACACATGTTTCACATAATTTTATCTCGATAATGTTTGATAATAATTCACATCAAACGACACAAGTCATTTTTTAAATTAGATTTCAATATCAGTAAATAATTTTTGCATACAGCTTAGCAACGCAAATCATTTTTGCATTTAGCATACTTTATGGCGCCGCCTCAACAAAAAGCCACTTTATGAGTTTTGCAAATTATTTTCAGCTAAATGTTGAAATTGTTAAATTTTGCAAAAATTACAATTTCATGCTAAATGATTTAAACCATGACAATGAAACAAAAAACAAATTATTGTACACAGCATGGCCAGCAAATGTTGCAGTTGCAACTGCTGCTCGCTTGTGCTTGCAACCATTAACAACCAAACACCAACGCCACCAAACCAAAGTCACCATGTAGGCGTGGTCGGTGCCATTTTTTTGTTTTAGGTTTTTTCGGTTTCCCACTACAATTGCATTGTCTCTTCTGTGTTGCGTTTTCAGTTTGTTTTTTTTTTTTTTTTTTTAATTTTCTGTAATGTTGCATTTGTTGTGGGGAGCATAAGAGTAAAATAAAATAGGGCTTATTGTCGCACAAACAAACATATGAATATTATGAGTGTGTGACTATGTGTGTGTTTGTGTGTGTAACACACTCAGCATGATATTCTAACCACAAAACATTGAATTTATGGCGTCGCTTGTGCCATTCACACATACCAATTCCAACCAAGCCAACGCTTACATGCCAGAATGTACTCCATGAATGTGTCTCGGGTCTAGAGTATCTAGTGAATCACTTTTTATTGTTGGTGTTTTGTGTGTTTGCATAAGAGTGAGCTTGTGTGTTTGAATGTGTGCGGTAAATGTGTCTGCTAGTCCATATAAAAGAACAATGAACTTTTTTTTCATCAACTTTTTTTATTCAAAAAAAAAAAAAACAATAGAGCAAGAGAAATGCATATTTATACATTGCATTGAAATGTCGAGCAATTTTTTCGGTTGGTTTTTTCTGCTGAAGGAAACTTTTTTGTCAACTTGGCAAATATTTGTAAAAAAGCCAATATTTTAAACAAATTTGGTTCCAAAAAAAAACAAACTAATAGTATGTTCACATTTGGGGTTTTAAACGCGTTTAAGCAAAATGTTGATTTAGCTAATCAAAGCCGTTCACATTACATTTGAGATGATTAAGATGACAGATGATTAAGAAAAAACACACACACAAGCACACAAAAAAACAACAAACAAATTTAAATTTCTTTAAAGTATTAAAATTGGATAAAAACACTTTTATAAAGTTATCAGAAGATTATTTTAATCAATTTAATGATGAAATTGTGAAAATTAATGAATTATTTAAGGAAAAAAAATAAAAACATTAAGCAGACATCTTGGCCGGTTGTACACAATCTAGCGATTGTACATTATTAGGGTATGTTCAGTGGATTCTATGTGGTTTATGAAGTGATTTAGTTGTAATCATGTCGATTTGAAGTGATTAACAAATCACTTCAATGTATGGGTAATCATCTCGATTTTGAAGTGATTAGAGCTTAATCACGTTCGAACTGCTTAAACGCGTTTAAGAAGCCAAATGTGAACATACTATAAAGAGCTGAAGTTTAACTTGGGTTACAAAAGAAAACAAATCTTCAAGGAATCTTAAAAAAATTCAAAATAATGTTTGTAATTTTTTTTTGTAAAACTACAACTTGAAAAATTTTGCAAACTTTCGTATTTGACCTCTACTGTACTTAACTTTTTTCTTATTAAAAGTTAATATTCTTCTTCAAAGAAAACTTCAACAAAATTTTCTTAAAAAGTCATTTTTTACAAAATATAATCCAAGAAGCAAAATAATCTCCAAAAAGCAATATTGTGAAATTTCTTAAGAAGCAGCAAACAACTTTGGAAACTTTAGAATTGTTGCAAGCATTCTCGAAAAAATTTAAAAAAAAAAATTCTCTTCTGCAAAGTTTTCTTTAAAAGCATTTTTAACAAAATTGGAAATTTTTTTCGATATATGTAATTTTTTTTCGAAATTTGAAAATTTGTAAAAAAAATTCCTTAAAATAGCAAATTTTCAAAAAAAAAGTTCTCTTCTTAATAACTTTCTCCAGAAAATTTTTTGTGAAATTAAATTGTTTCGAATATTTTCGAAATTTGTGAAAAATTTTAGAAAAATGTTTATAAAATATTTTCTGTAGAAAGCATCTTTTGCCTAAAATACAATTTTTTCGAACATGTTCGAAATGCACAAATTTGTAAGAAATTTTCTTAAAAAAGTAATTATTGGAAAAAATTAATATAAAAATGTTTTTTAATAAAACTTCCTCTGAAAAGAATTTTTTAAAACATTTTAATTTTTTTCGAACATTTTCGAAGTTCGAAAATTTATGTAAATTCTTCTTCAAATAGTGAATTTTGGAAAAAATTAAAATTCTGATATACAAAACATCCTCTACAAAGCATCTTTTTCAAAATTTAAAATTTTTCCGAACATTTTCGAAATTCGGAAATTTTTGCAAAAATTCCCTGGAATAAACAAATTAAAGGAAAATAATTTAAAAAAAAACGGATTTTCGAAAAAATGTCTACATTTCCCTTGGAATTTTCCTTTGATATATGAAATTTTTTTTCGAAATTTGAAAACTTGTAAAAAAATTTCTTTAAATAGCAAATTTTTAAAAACAAAGTTCTCTTCTCGTTTGTTCCGAATATTTTCGACATATGTGAAAAATTTTAAAAAATAATAAAAAAAAAATTTGTATGCATTATTTTCTGTAGAAAGCATCTTTTGCCAAAAATATAATTTTTTCGAACATGTTCGAAATGCACAAATTTGTAAGAAATTTTCTTTAAAAAGTAAATTTTGGAAAAAATTAATATAAAAATGTTCTTAAATAAAACTTTCTCTGAAAAGAATTTTTTACAACATTTTTAATTTTTTTCAAACATTTTCGAAGTTCAAAAAATTTTCTTTATAAAACAAAATTTCGAAAAATAAAAAATAAAATTCTCTTTTGCAAAACTTCCTCTAGAATGCATTTTTAGCAAAATCTTAAATTGCTTCAAATATTTTCGATATTCGAAAATTTGTGTAAATTTTTCTTCAAATAGTGAATTTTGGAAAAAATTAAAATTCTGATATACAAAACATCCTTTACAAAGCATCTTTTACAAAATTTAAAATTTGTTCGAACATTTTCGAACTTCGGAAATTAGTGCAAAAATTCCCTGGAATAAACAATTAAAAAAAAGCGGATTTTCGAAAAAATTTCTGCATAAGGCATTTTTAAATTGTTCTTAATAGTTCTTGCTGCATCATTATGTTGCCATTAACACCATAAAAATTGAATAAATAAAATCAAAACAATTGTGTTACATTGTTTTACAATCCTTGTCAAAAGTTATACGAAAAACTCATTTTAAAACAATTTACAACACCACATTTCCAATCTTACCTGCAACCAAAATATTGATTTGATGCCACATGATTGGAGTTCCAAAGTGTTAAAGTCTTCAACAATATTGCCAGCAATACTTCAGGGAGATTTAACTTGGTTTCAGTTTTATTCATTTTCTGTTTTTATTATTTTTTTTATTGGACATTTTTACCTGCAATCATATAAAAAAAGTGTCATAAATAATAGAGACAATGTAACAAGCTGCATGTTTGTGTGTGTGTATGAGAGCAAAAGGATACGAATACAATACATCTGAATGTAACAGTGTATCAGTGTAATAGAGACAAGTTAACACAAATATTATTGCACATTATTGCACACATGATTGCCAATGATTTCAAAATGAAAAATTATAAAAATTATTTGATATCTAGAGAAAAAATAAAACAACACAATACTTTGCACAGGTAATCGATTATAAATGATTTTGCTGTATAAAAAATTATTTAAAACTACAAGTAAATATTAAAAAAAATAAAAAAATTGGATCTTCTTTCTTTTTACCTCAGGCAGTAACACAGTGCGTATTATTATTTCTATTACAAAATAAACAATTAAATAACACTCATACGTCTGAGAAGTAAAAGTAAATGAAATGTTTTTAAAAATTTTATTTTCTTTTTCTAAATTTCCTTTTAATATCTTTTACAAATACCAGTATAAAGTTGTTGGTTCATGTCTACTAAATATGACTTTGAGCTTGGAATTTTTATTTTAATTTTTGGAAATCTTCCTTGGTATGTGTCTTTTGGCATTTACATGTAACACTTTAACAAAAAATACCTTGTGGTTAGATAAGCATGTTACTGGGGTTTTTTCCACTAAATGTATGTGTAAACTCTAGTGTTAATTTCTAAAGTTCTTTAAAAGCACACACAAGCACTTGCTCTTCAATAAAAAAAAAAAAACATTTTACGAGCTTTCAAAAAATGAGAAAATTTAAGAAAAATGTGCGTACCATGTGTTTTTGTAATTTGCATATTCTTATACGTATGTATGTGATGTATAGAAGGCCTTAGAATGTGTAGAAGCTTTTTTCATTTATTATGTAAGTGTGACAAAATGCTTTTTGTTTTAAATAGCTGACATTAAATATGTGTTAGTATAATATTTCCCTTAAGAGTGGTTTTTTTAAGACAAACAGATTTTTCAGCAAATTTAAACGAAATACTTAAACAACACTGGTCGGCAAAAAACAAGTTGGGAACGAAAACTTTGTTCTCTGATTTAAGCTAACTTAAGCGGGATGAATCCAAATCTGTTACCATATTGATTCTGTCACGTCTATTTTTAAGGATTTTTTTTATTAATTGAAATATATATGTTCCCTTCGATACTATAAGGAGAATAGGGCCTCAACAAATGTTCTACATCTAGACCTATCAGTTTCGATGCTCTTAATATCTATCCAGCTTTCTCCCCTCTTAACAGCTTCTTTGTTAACCTGCATTTTCTAGGTGTGTGTGGGCCGTCATCTTCTTCGACAGCCGTGCGGGTTCCACTTAATAGCTGGGTCCGTAAAGCCTTAAAAGCATGTGGCGGCCAACCTACTTCCTTTTTCGCCTTCTGATTTCTTTCTCGATAGGTATTCGGTGTGCTTGCGTTCAAGATTGTGTTTGGCCAGAAAATGTTTTGGATTTTTCGCAAGTATCTGCTGCTGAAGACCTGTGCAGTGTTAAGGTCTGGTGTTGCTGCGTTCCAAGCTCCACTTATTTGTTAGACTTTTTGCGATTGTAATAGTCCATTGTAAAGGCACCAGTGTTCGTTAGTATGCCCAATAAGTAACAAAATTTGGCAACATCCCTAATGTTTCTAATTCGCTTTGCCTTTGTTTTATCGACATTAATTCTTAATTAAACTTAAGATGCAGATTTGGAAACACTGTTTAGCTTCTTACACGTGTACGTATGTGTAATTATGCGACATCAGACATGTGTCGTCAGCACAGTTCCGGTTCTCTAGCCGTGTCCCTAGGCCCCATACTAGTCCTCTTTGAGAGAACTGTAAATGTATTTTTCTGAAAAGCGAAAAATGTATGGGTATTTTTAACAGATTCCTCTCTTATAATATGGAAGCTAAAAGATGGGCCTTTGATTTTGAAAGTTTCAAATCGCCGACGATATCATTAAACTTAGATTGGTTGACTTGATGAGGTTCTTCTGTTAATGGGCGCTTTTGGTGTTGTCTAGTCGTACTAAATTTACTACAAAAATTCCTGCAAAATTTCCTATAAAAATTTCTGCAATATAACTATCCTAAAAATAGCATATTCTTAAAAAACATTCTAAAACTGTATAGCAAAAAAATTTTTAGAATATAAAATTCCTGGAAAATTCCTATAAATATAAAGCAACTAAAAAATGCTAATAAGAAATCTTCAAAGATTAAATTTTTCTCTATCACTCACATCTCATTTCTCTTTTTAACAAACCGCTCAAGATTTTTAGCCTTTAAGTATGCTAAACTTAAAAGTGTTTTCTACAAGTGTTTCTAAATGATTATAATTCTATTGTTTTAACCACAAAACACACACACAATTTTAAAAGGAAAATAAAAACAATTTCCCTTAGCCAACAATTAAACTTGTTGGTAAATTTCGCTTTAAGAAATCAAAGAAAAAAAATTTTTTTTACTTAAACTGTATCCCTTAAGGCAAATAAAATAACATGGAAAAAATAACGTTAGAAAAACTGAAGAAAAAAGGAAAATATAATAAAAAAACTTAATGAAGCATGATGACAACCGGCTGGCAACACTTTTTGTTGGTAGTGTTCGTTTTTTTTTCTCTCTTTTTTTAGTTTCATGATTGTTGCTGTATTTGTTGTATCCATAACCCTTGGAAAATATTATTTTATATACAACACGTTTTCACTAAATGTAGGATACATGAATGTTTGTTTAACCAAACACTAACAGCAATGGCAATACAACTAACAACATCATCACCAGCAGCAGCTTCACAATTTTTTCCCTCTACATCCCTCAATCTTTCAAGCTTTGTGCTAATTTTCCTTGCCAGTCGCAGAGTTAGAAACCAGTTGTAGCAGCATTTTCATTTGCCACTGTAGTTTCAAAAAATATATGAAGCAATGAAAACAAACGTCAAACATTACATCAACAACATGTTTATGTTTAGTGCTTCCATGGACTGCATATAGTCTTTTCATTACTAGAGGGGACAGCACGTAACTATAAACAAATATACGAGGGGGATTTCTTAAGACAACAAATTATGGTAAGTTTTCTTTAAATAGCGAAATTCTCTTCTAACTTTCCTTAAGTGGGAAATGAAAAACAAATTTTTTTAAAATTTCCTATAAAAAGCTAACTTTTGAAAAATTTCCTATAAAAAGCTAATTTTTTAAAAATTTCTTGTAAAACGCAAATTTTTTTAAAATTTCCTATTAAAAGCTAACTTTTGAATAATTTCCTATAAAAAGAAAATTTTGGAAAAATTTCCTATGAAAAGCAAATTGTTAAAAAAATTCCTATAAAAAATAAATTGTTGAAAATTTTCCTATAAAAAGCAAATTTTTGAAAAATTTCCTATAAAAAGCAAATTTTTGAAAAAGTTCCTATAAAAAGCAAATTTTGGAAAAAGTTCCTATATAAAGCTAATTTTTGAAAAAATTCCTATAAAAAGCTAATTTTTGAAAAATTTCCTATAAAAAGCAAATTTTGGAAAAAGTTCCTATAAAAAGCTAATTTTTGAAAAATTTCCCAAAAAAAAAGCAAATTTTTTATATATGTATTTCTTACAAGAGCAAATTTATGAAAAATTTTTTTCATAAAAATCAAACTTATGAAAAATGTCCTATAAAAAGCAAATTTTTGAAGAATATCCTATAAAAAGCTAATTTTTAAAAAACTTCTTATGAAAAGTATATTTTTTAAAAGTTTCCTATAAAAAGAGTATATTTTAAAAATTTTCTTTAAAAGAAAATTTTTGAAAAATTTCCTATAAAAAGCAAAGTTTTGAAAAGTATTCTATAAAAAGCAAATTTTGGAAAAATTTCCTATAAAAAGTAAATATTTGAAAAATTTCCTATATAAAGCTAATTTTGAAAAAATTTCTTATAAAAGCAAATTTATGAAAAATTTTCTATTAAAATCAAATTTATGAAAAATTTCCTACTAAAAGCAAATTTGTGAAGAATTTCCTATAAAAAGCAAGTTTTTGAAAAATTTCCTTTAAAAAGCAAGCTTTTGAAAAATTTCCTATAAATTTTTGAAAAATATCCTAAAAAAAGCACATTGATGAAAAATGTCCTATAAAAAGCTGAAAATATCAAATAACTGTTATGAAATTTTTTAATAAAATAAAAAATTTTTATAAGCCTTTAAATACAACATCCTTTCCGACCTGCCAACCTTCAAATAAAGTATTTTACATAGTTTTTTGTTGTTTTACAATGTCCTTTAAAAAAAGCAAGTTTGTACATGACTTTATTTGTAGTTGTATACAAATGTGTATGTTAAAAACACGAACAGCAGCATAAAAAAAGTATACTTTAAAGAGTACAAGGTGACAACCTTAAAGGCATTTACACACAAACTTCAACACAGTAGTGTTTGCAAATTTTCTCCTAGAATGCTGTGTTAGGTTTTGTGTAGCTGTGCTTAACAAGTTCGTTTCTATGTGTGTATGTGTGTGTTTTAAGCCTGGGGTCCTTTATCACCCGTAGCAGCAATTTTTATTGTATCATAAAAGTTAAATGAAACAAAACACCTTAATAGCATGACCCTTAACTGACAAAATATTTAACCTAAAACGTGGTTTGTTGCTTATTCTTTCTAAATGTTTCGCTCCTTTCCTTTTCGTTTCCTTAAATATGTCCTTATTTTAAGATTGGTTGATGGCTTAATATATTTGTAGGTGTTTTGTTTGTGTATGTTTGACTATTAGTAGCCATTTTACTTTCTCCAGTTCCATCATAATCATCATCGTCATTATTGTTATTATTCGTAGAACATTTAAAGGCAGGCTATAAGGAAAAGCTAATTTTTGTTTTTGTCATGAAAATGAAGTATAGGTATAAGGAAAAAACAAAAACCTGACCAAGACCAACAAGTGAAAGTGAAAGTATTTTCATTTTGGTTTTTCGTGTAAAGAAAACGTAATTAGTTTTTGGTGTTAATGGTCAGTTTTTCGTTGCCTCTTTTAGAATTTTTCTAACTTATTATTTGTTTAAGCTTTTTTAACAGCAAGGTGAGCTTTCCTTTTTTAATTGTATTATTTAAAACTTTAAAAGGATTTTTCATCCCTAAAGAATTATGAAGGGACCAAAAAATATTTTTTTAATAATTCTGTAGTCAATGAGGCTTTTCACAATTGAAATGTTTATGTGAGTACCTGGATTAGTGAGGGCATCGTTACAGACTGTGTCTACTCGATTCCGGGGTGCCAGTTACAACTCTAATCATCCGCAATTCTTGGTAGTCTAGTTTTTCTTCTTTAATTGCATAATCTCTATAGGACTCACAATAATCCATTTGATTTCTTAAGCACGTTTGCTTTATAAGCAAAAGAAAAAAACCAACGCCCAAAAACCCTTGAACATTAACATTTAACTACTAAGATTTCTCTTAAAGAAAAACGAATTGTTTCTTTCCTTTTCTTGAAGTTTTTCTAGTCATTTTCTTTGCTTTCCATTTCCTTACAACATTTTCGCAGCTTATTAAGCTGTTGAGTTTATTAAGGTCTCTAAAGCAGTTATTTTTTATAACTCAAACCTGAGATAAAAGAAGAAAATGCTGTATTTAGCTCACTCTTTCCCCAGCTTTGGCATTGAAGGTATTTAGCAAAACAAAAGTTACTTATTTATTTATAAGGTGTGTTAGTTTAATAAAAATCAATGTTTTAGAAGAGATTTTAAGCGATTTGTAGTTTAAGAAAGTAATAAAATAAAATTAAGTAAATAAAACGAAAATTTAGTTATTATTCTAAACAGTTTAATTTTACTTTAAAGTCTTTCTATATTTTAAACTAGAATTATAATATGGAGGGCTCAAAGCTGAAGCGAACTTAATCAGAAAAGAAAATTCGAAAATATTTTGGGGTTGAGTAAATGAACTGCCATTATTTTTTTGGAGCCATTGACTGGGGTCACCGTTACCTTGGCAGCGATTTAGTTCAAAAAATTTAATAGAGTTAAGCCTTGTAGAGAATTTCCCACCAGTTTAAAATATATATTGTGTTTTTTTACTTTATTCGATTCAGCTCTAAGCCCTCCATATGCCCTTGAACTGCTGCTAATGCTGCTAATAATAAATTAACACGTTACGATTTTAACAAAATGATTTTACATATTTCGGTAAATACCAAAACGCCATAAACTATGCTAAAAATATAATGTTTCTAACTATATTTTTCCCCTCTCGGGCACTCTCTTGTTCACCTTCGTTTGCACAACAAAATATTTAACTAAAATTCTTAAGTTTTCAGCTAAAAACACATTTTAATTGGGGTAATTAACATGTTGACTTGTAACAATAACTTTAAAGGATTTAAACTTGGCTGCTTATATATATTTAATAGCCTTAAAGTATGTTATTATTTTTATTTTAACTGTTCTTTTTTGTTATTGTATATAATGTTTGTTATAATAATTTAATTATGATGGTTTTAGCGTGTTTCTTTTTTTAAATGTGGTTAGAATAATATTAGTATTTATGAAAATTTAATACCTCAATTTTATGTATAAATTATTAACATTGCCATGAGTTTTTGTAATCCTAAAAGTATACTGTAATTATAAATATATTTTATATATATGGCTATTTCCAAAAAAAACGTCAACCACAAAAAATGGAAAAAAATTTTTTTTCTTTTCAAGATTTACTGCCTATTTCACGATGTCACTCGAACGTTTACGTTCGCACAAATAACATGTAAACCAAAAACAAATTTTTTAATTTTGTTTTTGTTTCATATGTTATTTGTGCGAACGTAAACGTTCGAGTGACATCGTGAAATAGGCAGTTAATTAGAGAATTGCTTATATTTTTTTAATATATGCGTATAAATTAATTGATTGTACTACAACTTTTAGCACAAACTTGTGTATATTAGAAAATATGCATTTGGAACAACAATACTCTAATCTAAGGCATATTTATGATCCGAAAAACATTTTTTATTAAGTTTCTTATATAAAGGATTATAAATAGCAACATAAAAAAAATTTTAAATCATGGTGGAAAAATTTTCCCGTTTACAATGACCCGTTTACAATTTATTTAAAAAAATTTAATTCATATTTTATTTTGAAATCGAAACCATTTTTAGGGCACATTAGTACGCAACATTTTAAAATTAATCCCAATAAAATATTGTGTCAGGTTTCGCAGAAATCACTGTTTAAACGGTTACCCCTTAAAACCCACTTCCGTTTTTTGTCCCGTTTACAATCACTGGTTTTTTGCAATTATCTCGGAAACCACGACAGTAAGCGAAAAATTTCATTTGCGGAAATTAAAGAGCTAATTGAGAGTTAAAAGAATCAAAAATGAAAATCAGGTTGTTTTTTACAGTTTTGTCAATATAAACGTGTGCGAATGTCCCGTTTACAATCTTGGAAGTGCCCATATGCAATTATTTATTTATTTTTTTACTATTTTTTTTTTTTTTTTTTTGCTAGATTGGTACACCATTTTCAACATAACTAATAAATTTGTGTTTTATTAAATAAAATACACACATACACACATATGTCTATGTGAATAAATATATAAAAAAAACATGCATGAGCGTTTGTGTGCATAAGTGTAAAATGTCCAGCTATTATCATTTCACTCTCAAATGATTTTATTTTAAACACATTTTAACACACTTTTGTATAAAGTGCATATACGATAAAACCCAAACTAACTTTCCATTGCATAACATTAGGCTTTGGCGTATTATGCCTGTTTTCCAACTGTATTCTTTTTTCGGTGTCTCTTGTGGAAATTGTTTTTATAAATTTCTGTTTATAAAATTATATCATAAGTGCAATTGTATTAAATGCCTGGTTTTATGCATTTTAGTATTTAATAAGCTGTATCTATTAAATAATTTATGCAAAAGTGTATTGCATAGTATTAGGCTTAAATGAATTGTGGTATAAACATTAGCAAATAAGTGGTTTAATGGTTAAATTCTTATACACATAACGATTATTAAGAGCTGTAAGAGGGAAAATGTACAAAATTTTATATATAATTAAATTTAAGTTTAAAAGAAAACTTTAGAAATCTTTTTCGCTGCAAACTAATTTCGCCACTGTCAAAGAAAGTAAAGTATTTCACTATTCAACTCAATACAAAAAGCCTTAGAATAAAACAACACTTTCTGTCTTTTGAAAAAAAACCTCTTTAAATTTGCGAAAACACTTAAAAACCATTTGAAATTCCAATCTCAAAAGCTCCTTTAAATATGCTTCATTTCTTTTTCAAATAATTTTTCATTTTTTTTCAAATGACTGTTTCGTTTATTAAGCACAGTTTGAAGTGTTTATAATTCCTCTTTTATGCTGCTGTGTTTTTGTAAATTCACCTCTGAAAAAAAGAATAACACATGCACTCATGTAACCACTTAAAAAAGTCTACTTTTAGTTTTAGTGTCACTTAAGCGCAAAAAAGACAACAATAACGAAAAATTCGCATGCATATATTTATCAACGTCATTTATGAATAAGTTAGAAAAAAAAATTTTTTTTTTCTGCAAACAGTTTGAAAATTTGTTCTTTTCGCTTTCGCCTTTAGACACAGGGAATGAAACACTTAGACTGAAGTGCTTATACGTACAAATAACACAATAAAAACTATACAGCACACTTCTAGGTGAGATATGAATGTTATTGTTAGATAACATAGAAAAATGCTGTTTAAAAGACATTCAGGAAATAATATGGTTTTCTAAATAAAGTGTAGCATACTGCAAGGGATCTAATGAATTAAAATAAAAAAAAAAATTCTTCGAAATAAGAGAGCAGCATTTATCAGGGAAACTAATGAATAAAGATTACACACCAATTTAATGCGGTTAGCTAAAATGTTTTAAGTAGATTAACATAATTTGTCGTAATACATATTACTTTGAGCAATTATTTTTATTTTTTTCCGAAGAGGAAAATATTATTTAAATTTGTCTCTGCCCGTTTACAACTTGAAAACTTTTAAGGAAATATCTAACATCCATATAAGATCCAACTGGTGCAAGAATTAAAGCTTGCATACCAGCAAGTGCGACGTGCTTATGGACTGAAAATCCACTTGGGTTGAACAGGATTTGTATCGTCAAGCTATCTTCAGCGATGAGGGTAATTGCAGGCTTAACCGGTATGTAAAATAGCAGATTTGTCATTTTCGGTGAAAGCACAATCCTCATGAGACTGTTGAGACTCCATTTAATACCGAAAAAAATTTCTGTTTGGTGCGGTGGACATTCCGAAAGCGTAAGTTGGGCAAATGACGCCAGCTTTAGCTTGAATGGCAAACTCTTGAGGCAAATGATATGTAATTGTTTTGTTCTTAGTATTATTGCAATCAGTTGGAAAAGAAATGGCTTGAACATGATGGCGCACAATGCCATACAGTTCTTAAAACCATCTTTTTTTTAATTCGAACTTTTGGTGACCGAATTATCTCAATAAAGGGATCCGTGAATTGGCCACATCTTTCGTATTATTCATTATGTGAGGGTATGTCAAATGTTTGGTTTATGCTGGTAAACCAGTAACAATTGATCATTTAGATGAAAACGTTCGAAACGCTATTGATGAAATAAGACCGGGTTTGCCCAAAAAAGTGATGCAAAATTGGATAAACAGGAGGGTGTTCATAAGGTGCAGTCGCGGAGGCGGTATGACAAACAATTATTTCCAAACATTTTAAGCCATGTAATTTGTGAGCTAATTAAGCCAAAATGTTGGTCACTCCATTGAATTTGTTGTTTTATTTAAAAAAAAATTTCTATGATTCTAACAAAACACCGCTTATAAAAAGTGTTTTTAAAAAATACCCACGCATTCAATAAAAGATGCGATTTTTCCCTTCAAGAAAAAATTATTCTCTACATGAGTCGCTGCTTATTTTAAAAAAGATGTTGAATAAAATCTCAAACACTATTTGTTCAACTTTAAAGAAATTGGGTGTCTATGAAAATGACCTTCAGCCCGTTGTAGTGCAAAATACCAAAGTCTTTGGCGGTAATCAACTCCTTGAACTTCTTAGTGGTATTCTAAGTGACTACCAGCTAGCCTACCACGGCCCTCAAGAAAAAACTATATCGCTCCATTATTGCAACAAAGTCATATCTCAAAAAATCATAAATTTTCGGTTTCTTAAGCAAAAGTGTTCCTTCATAGCGTCTTTTTATGTACAACAAAATAAAAATTATGTATATCTGAAACTGAACTTAAGTTATAGCAAAAAATAAATCTGTATTAAAAGGTACATTCTGAAAACTTTAATCGCAGTTTGCAAATTTTGTTTTTTTTTTTCTTTGGGATATGACTATGTTGCAATAAAGGAGCGATTTATCAATAAAAAATATAAAATTAAAAAAAAAGAAAAGAAAAGAGAAGAAGAACAAGAATCGACGTTAAAAACAACCAGAATAGAAGTAGAACAAAACTAGAGCAGAACAAGGACACAACCAGAAAAAAACATAAACAGCACAAGAACAGATCTAGAACAGACTAGAATAGAACTAGAACAGAACAAGAACAGATCTAGAACAGAACTAGAACAGAACTAGAACAGAACAGAACAGAACTAGAACAGAACTAGAACAGAACTAGAACAGAATTAGAACAGAACTAGAACAGAACTAGAACAGAATTAGAACAGAACTAGAACATAACTGGAACAGAACTAGAGTAGAACTAGAGTAGAACTAGAACAGAACCAGAACAGTACTAGAACAGAACTAGAACAGGTCTAGAACAGAACTAGTACAGAACTAGAATAGATCTAGAACAGAACTACAACAGAACTAGAACAGAACTAGAACAGAACTAGAACAGAACTAGAACAGAACTAGAACAGAACTAGAACAGAACTAGAACAGAATTAGAACAGAACTAGAATAGAAGTATAACAGAATTAGTACAGAACTAGAACAGATCTAGAACAGAACTAGAACAGAACTAGAACAGATCTAGAACAGAACTAGAACAGAACTAGAACAGATCTAGAACAGAATTAGAACAGAACTAGAACAGAACTAGAACAGAACTTGAACAGAACTAGAACAGAACTAGAACAGGTCTAGAACAGAACTAGAACAGAACAGAACTATTACAGAACAGAACTAGAACAGAATTAGAACAGAACTAGAATAGAAGTATAACAGAACTAGAACAGAACTAGAACAGAACTAGAACAGAACTAGAACAGAACTAGAACAGAACTAGAACAGAACTAGAACAGAACTAGAACAGAACTAGAACAGAACTAGAACAGAACTAGAACAGAACTAGAACAGAACTAGAACAGAACTAGAACAGAACTAGAACAGAACTAGAACATAACTAGAAAAGAACTAGAACAGAACTAGAACAGAACTAGAACAGAACTAGAACAGAACTAGAACAGAACAGAACTAGAACAGAACTAGAACAGAACAAGAACAGAACTAGAACAGAACTAGAACAGAACTAGAACAGAACTAGAACAGAACTAGAACAGAACTAGAACAGAACTAGAACAGAACTACAACAGAACTAGAACAGAACTACAACAGAACTAGAACAGAACTAGAACAGAACTAGAACAGATCTAGAACAAAACTAGAACAGAACTAGAACAGAGCTAGAACAGAACTAGAACAAAACTTGAACAGAACTAAAACAGAACTAGCAGAGACCTGAATAGAACTAAGGTACTGCCTTAGGATATAACCAGAACATATTTGAATGTTTTATATTTCCGGCTTTTACTTTTAAAATGAAGGAGTTGTTTACACTTGACTTTGATTCATGCTCCATAAACTTACATTCCCAAGTCACCTCACTATGTCAAAAAATATACGAAATTAAAATATAAATTTTAAAGCCATTTGCAGGAAATGCTCATCAAAATAGAATTGTTTTGTTAGCAAATACAATAATTCTTGGCAATAAATATATTTCTTTCATAACAAAAAAAAAAAAAAAAACAAAGGAAAACTAAAACTTAACTTTGACCTGATTTATACAACAATTTAAACAGCAAAAAAACTGCTGGCATTTAAAGAAACTTTTTCGGCAATAAAAAAAAGTTTACTTTATTTAAAAACCATCCACAAATTAAGCTTTTTTGCTTTTTATTTGTTTAAAGAAAAAACTCCCACTTCCTTTTTCTTCTTACTATCTTTCTCGCTTTCTCAACATTCTACTTTTTGCTTCGCCCATAAACAAGTGAAAGCTTACAATTATAAATTTCTTACTCAAAAGGATGTTTATTATAGTAAATAATTGTGGCGTGTAGGAAAAAAATTTCCGATCAACTTTATTTCAATTCAATATTTATTTTTTATTTTTTTTTGTTATAAAAAAAGTAGTAAATAAAAAAAAAATGTTCATAAAAAATAAGTTCTGTTGCAAACATTATTAAAAACTTTCAAATGGCGCCATAAAAGTTTTTCAATTGGTTTGCTACAATTCAAAGCGAAAAATAAATCCAAAACTAAAGAAAATAAAGCAATGCCAGCTCAATAAACTAACATAAAATATTGAAAAATATTTTTAATTTTTTTTTTTTTTTTCTTTCTCTTTTTCAAAATACATGTGTGTGATTGTAATCATAAAGTGCAAACTTATTAAAGCATATCCATAGGAAATTGAGTTTAAAATTAAAATAAAGTTTCAATAAAACGAAATGAAATAGTTGAAATTTTCACAGGATAACTTTAAAGAAAATATACTAATTATTAGTTGTTTTTGTTTGGCTGCAGGTCCAAGTAAATAAATAAAATTAAAAACTAAAAACTCTTGATTTTTGTTTTTATATTTTTATTTTTATTCCCAATATTTCGGCTAGCGTCGCTAACCATCTTCAGGGGTCCAAATATTTAAATACATAAAATAATTATTATTAATATTAAACAAAAAACAAGGAATAATTTAACAAAGATAGTTACGTGTAAACAATTAAAAAATATAACAAAACTTCACAAAAACACTTGTTTTCATTGCTATAAGATTTTCTTAACTAAACCTAGTTTTTTGATCGTCTGTTTTTGTTTATTATTTGTCTGTATATGTGAGCACAATTTTCTGTATCTTGTCGGTAATTGAGACGAAGTTCCGGGTCAGTATTAATGATATGTAGCATCTCTAACGTAAATCTCCTTGAGTAATTTCTCTCTTCTTGTAATATTTGTACTCCTTCAAAATGTGGTTTATGATTTGTCAGCGTACAGTGGGCTGCTAGCGCAGTTTCTTGCCCAATAGGTTTGCCACTAGCTTTTTGGTCAGATTTATGTGACGATATCCTTGTCTTAACGTCCCAACGTATACTTTATTGCATATATTGGGCCCGTCACCACTACACGGAATTTTATACACCACATTTGACTTTTCCTCCTTTTTAATTTCAGATTTTGACTTACTAAACAACTGATTCACAGTGTTGTACGTTCTAAATGCTAGTTCAAAATTTTTCTCGTCATAAATATCTGAGTTTTTCCATCTTTCAGAAAGTCCAGAAATATATGATACGCTTTTGTATATTTTTGGTTCTCTTTCCTCCTGCTGCCTGTTGTTTTTTGCATGTTTTATAAGATTTTTAATTGTCTTTATTTATATGATTTTTATGGAATTCCGTGTCACTTATTTTAAAAACTCGTCGTATGAAATTTGATGCTGTATTTATAATTATTCTTCTAGGGTGCTTGGAATAAAAATTGATCAATCTTCCCGAGGCCGTTGGTTTTTGATACCAATTTACTTTCAAATTGTTCCCTTTTCTTATGGTAAACGCGTCTAAGTATGGTAGTTGGTTATGGCTTTCCTCCTCCATGGTAAATTGTATTTGTCCATTAAATGAATTTAGTTTCTCGATGGTGTCATTTATTCTGTCCTTTTTTTATATTGCAAACAAGTCATCTACGTATTTCATCATTATCCTCGGTTTTTCGTCCATTTTATCTAGTGATATGTCCAGAAGTTGTTCCATAATAATGTCAGCTATCACTGGTGAGGCTGGAGAGCCCATCGGCATTCCCTTTCTTTGTTCATAGATTTTGTCATCATACATAAAATATCTACAATCCTTAATACAAAACCCTAGAATGTCTATAAACAAATCCTCTGATATATGTGTATGTGTCTCTAAAAGTTCCCATTTTTCCTCAATTGTCCTTACCGCTAAATTAATCGGAATACTTGGAAATAATGAAACCACGTCAAATGAAATAAGTGCTTCGTCATCGGCGAGATATGTATTGTTTATTTTTGAACTAAATTCTACAGCATCATTAATATTATATTTTGAATTATTTGTCAAGTGTTTTAGTACGTCTATCATATATTTAGAGAGTCCATAGGAGGGTGAATTTATCGACGAGCATATTGGTCTCAAAGGAGTTCCATCCTTGTGAATATTCGGAAGTCCATATATCCTAGGAGCTATCGCATTCTTTATGGTAAATTTGTGCTTTTCATATATATCAATTAAATCAAGTTTGTATAATTTGTCCACAAATAAGTTGTTTTTACTCTGCAAACTAGATGTCGTATCTCTCTTTAAACGACGATATGTGCAAAAATCCTGTAAAATTGTTTTCATCTTCTCCCTATATTCATTTTTGTCCATCGCTACTGTTTTGCCTCCCTTATCAGCATAAAAGAATAAGTATGTCATCATTTTTGTTCAAAAATTGTTTTGATTGTCCCACTGTGTCAAGTATTATTCTATCCCTTTTGTTAATCGTTGTTCTCTCCAAATGGTTGTCCAGTAATGATGTTAACTTCATTCCTGCGTTCCCCCGCTTCTCCTTAACTTAATTACAACACATGTTAAAAGAATATTTTAAACGTAAAACATTAATTACAAGATTTTTACACTGACTAGAATGGAAAGAAAACAAACATAAACTACCAACTGAAATTGGAAATTTACATAAAAGTATGCTTTAATATTCTACCACAACAAATTCCTTTAGAATGGACTTTTATATCTTTATAATTTTCAAGAGAATCCTCGACACCGGTTCTCAGTATTCACATTGTTTTTAATGTTATATTTTTATTATTGTCGATTCTCTGTAACTACTATCGACAATATCATTGTCGTCAACACACTCGTTATCATCATTGACAATGTAAAATCATTCATATAACAAATGTAGGTTACCTAAAGGTATGCTTTATAAATGTTTTTGTATTGGTTTCAGTCCATCGTGTATTGTATGAGAGTATGTAGTACGTGTCCCAAGTTATTTTCAGTACATGTGTATGAATATGATTGGGCATACGGTCTGTTATGTGTGTGTGTATATGCGTGCAACAGTGTGAATTGTAATTTTGATATCTGTATTATACCACAAAACTCAATTCCTGTAGCCACTTTCAATCAAACATAATAGGGTGTTCTTTTTAGAGGGATATAAATTCTTTTAAAAATAAGACAACAAATAAAACTGCATGATAGCAATTTGTATGGCATTTAATGCTTAAAAATTAATTATGTCGTATGACCTCCGCGACTGCGCATAACGAACGCCATTCTGTCGGTGCAATTTTGCAACACTTTTCAAGCATACCCGGTCTTATTTCGTAAATATAACGTCGAATGTTCTACATAATCAAAAATCGTTGCTGGCTTATCAGCATAGACCAAAACTTTGACAAAAAGTAGTCCACAGGTGTCTAATTACACCAACAAGGTGGCAAATTTACAGGTACATTTCTTGAGATAATTCGATATGGGGATGGTAAAGGAATGGTTTCACTCGCTGTATGGCATGTTGTACCTCCTTGCTGGAGCCATTTCTCTTTCAAATGATTTGCAATGGCATGAGTAATTAATAAATCAATTGCCTGAAGTGTTGGGCATTTACGATAATGTAAGCACGGTTTCGGATTTAAGGGCAAATGGCACGAATTTTGGAAAACAAATTTCCAGACGTTTTAAATGTGGTTATTTTGTATGCGCAAAAGCAAAACATATTTCATTAGTGTGACAGCTAGTTTTTCAGTAATCCCTACCGGAAGTTCTATACGCCTTAAAAAACACACTTTATGTAGCTTAATTTAATAAATTTATATGCATTCGAAATACCCAGCAATTCCAATGAATTTTTGTTGACTTAATGCCAGCACCTACAAAAGTCCTCACTTAATAACCGACGGTTTAAGTGAAATTATAAGAGTTTCACTAGAACTGAACTAGAACTAGAAGTGAACTACAACTGAACTAGAACTGAACTAGAGCTGAAATAGAACTGAACGAGAACTGAACTAGAACTGAACTAGAACTGAACCAGAACTGAACTAGAACTGAACTAGAACTTAACTAGAACTGAACTAGAACTGAACTAGAACTGAACTAGAACTGAACTAGAACTGAACTAGAACTGAACTAGAACTGAACTTGAACTGAACTAGAACTTAATTAGAACTGAACTAGTACTGAACTAGAACGGAACTAGAAATAGAACTGAACTAGAACTGAACTAGAACTAAACTAGAACTTAATTAGACTGAACTAGAAGTGAACTAGAACTGAACTAGAACTGAACTAGAACTGAACTAGAACTGAACTAGAACTGAACTAGAACTGAACTAGAACTGAACTAGAACTGAACTAGAACTGAACTAGACCTGAACTAGAACTGAACTAGAACTGAACTAAAACTGAACTAGAATTGAACTAGAACTGAACTAGAACTAAACTAGAACAAGAACTGAACTAGAACTAGAACTGAACTAGAACTAAAATAGAAACAAGAACTGAACTAGAACTGAACTGAACTGAACTGAACTGAACTAGAACTAGAACTGAACTAGAACTAAAATTAATCTGAAATAAAACTGATCTAGAACTGAACTATAACAAAACTAGAAGCGAATTGTAACTGTTGGGCATTTTCACGCCCACATTCACACAGGCAGGCATTTTTACTTGTTTTGAGTAAAATATAATAAAAATTAAACCCATCAACATTTCATAACATTTAACAACAAACTGTGTGCGTGATGATTGTAGAATTGTAAAGAATTTTGTAAAATGTTTGTCAATGTAGTTGAAAATGAAAGGTAAAGGAGATGTTAAAGGCAAATAAGGTCAGGTTATAACTAAAGAATTATATTGAAATTTAATTTTAAAGCATTAAAATTAAATAATAATCTAACAAAGACGATGATGAGACAAAATGAATAGTCTGATAGACAGGAACAGAAATCAGCAGATTATGAACAAATAAAAGAAACACTGCAATAATAAAGAGACTAACAAATTATAAATACAATATTAATAGAATGACAGAAAGGAAAAAAGGCTATTCGGCAGTTTTTTTTTTAAAGCTTATCTTCCTCTCTTTAGTATGATAGGAATACAACTGGGACGAACTACGAATTATTCGCAAAGACTATTCGTCGTCAGAAACAAAATATTGCCGAAATTCGTCGGGCGTAATGAACTCTGCGGTAGGTTTATTTATATTTCTTACGCAGATGAACGACGATTAAGTTGTGTTTCTTGCCGAAGAAACCGTCGTCCGAGTTGTGTTTATACGTCTTGTGTAAAAAAAGGAATTGGAATTATGCAGATAGATACAAAAAAGACTTATCCGCAATTAATCACCCAATAAAAAATTTTATCATTTTGCGAAGCACTAAAGGTACATTTAAAAAAATATGCGCACAATTATGCGCTACGCAATAAGACATACAGAAATGCAGTAAAGTAAGTGAAAGAACTCTCAACAGCTTTTATAAAAAAAAAATAACATTTCAAGTGCTACGGCATTCCCTTACTACGAAGCAGGTTTGTAAGGGAGAATACTGAAAAATAACTGTATCAAAACATTTCGTGTGTAAATATGATCGTTACATCCAAAAATGTTTATGTGCGCTGAATAATGCGCTTTATGTATCAAAAATGTATTGCTTCAAAGTGGGAACTCGCCATATAAAATTCATGTCTTCCGTAAGCGCAATGGTAAGCGAACCCCTTATGTTTCTTCCTTACAAACCTGCTTCGTTGGAAGCTCCATTTTTATTGGGCAGGGATGGCTAAAAAAAAGCTTAAAGGCCACTTTTAAACAAGCAACACTTAATTTATCCATTAAAAAAACTTATTAAACACTAGGCAAATATTTTATCATCCATTTAAAATAAGCTGTGACATAAAAACTGCTTGGCTCAAATGTTTTTCTCACTACTTATTAACTTTAATAACGAAAAAAACACATTTCTTTTATGAAAAACTTTTAATTTTTTTCTTTTTTTCATTTCCCTTTTTGATTATGTAAATCCATCAAAAAATTTAAATAAATTGTTCACAGCGAAAAAAATGTTATGGATTTTTTACGAATATTAATTTTGCTGTAACCAAAATACACAGAATACATAAATTGCTGGCGCTTTTTCAAAGCAAATAGCAATTACAAGCGAAAAAATTTATAGAAATTTCTGCAAAAAAAAGGAGAGACAAATGATTTTCATTGAAAAATTACAGAATTGTGTCAATGACATTTATGGTAATAATATTTTAATAACAACCGCATAACAAATATTACAAATATGTATAGTATTTCAATAAAAACACACAAACATGACAACAACAAAAAAAACACTAAATACCATTTAATACATAATAAATATATTTAATGTACAGCTACTCACACTATAAGTGGGACACACAGAAAATTTCTTACGTTGTTGTATATGGAACTTAAAATTAAAAAGACTTTGTTCAATTTAAGAATTTTTCTTTGGTTTAAATTATATGAATTGAATTATTTAAATTTAGTTCATACCCACGTACAAAAATAATTAGCATAAAGTATGTTAGCTAAGAATTTTTATGAGGGGCCCCACTTACTGTGAGTAACTGATGTATTGCATGTGCTTGTGTGTTTTTATTTAAATTGTGGCGAATACAAATTTTCAATTTATTAATAATATAATTTAATCAAAAACGAAATGCAAATAAATACAATTTAATTAGTTGCTGCATTTAAAATTTGAACAAAAATTAACTGCGAAGCCTTAAAAAAATTAACATAAATTTTTAAATTTGTTAGGCAATAAATTTTATTTCTTTGATAACTATAAAAAAAATTACATAAAAATAAAAAGGTTAACGAAAATAAAAAAATTTAATTGATATATGTATGCTTTGCCAGCAAGGACATCTTCCAGCAACAGAGCAGAACAGAACCCAACAACAGCACAAAGGAATCATTCAATAAGAATAGTGCACTTGCATAAGCTAAATTTTAACAACCAAATAATATAAACTTCTTAATGGCCCTACAGCATGGAAATATTTGTTTGAAATAAAATATCCAAATATCGTAAAATTTTTTTTTTTAAATTATAATAATTTAAACAAACTTCAATTGAAAATCTCTCATTAAAAAAAAAAATTTTTTTCGAAAATTACACATAATATCGTAAAATTTTTTTATTGAAAATCTAATATCGTAAAAATCACACATAATAATTTTATTATCGTTAAACTTTTAAAAAAAAACTTGATATCGTAAAAAAAAATTTTTTTTTCGAAAATTACACATAATATCGTAATTTTTTTTTATTGAAAGTCTAATATCGTAAAAATTTAGCATTATTATTGTACTATCGTTAAATTTTTAAAAAAAAATCTTAATATCGTAATATTTTCTAAGGAAAAATGCTTATATCGTAAAAATTTTTAATAGAAAAAGTCTTAATATCGTAAAAGTTTTGTATAGAAAATTTAAATATTCAATGTATTCAGGTTTTCAAGACAAAGTATTGACAGAAAGAATACGAAAAAACAGAGTAAAGGAGGCAACAAGTAATTTGAAATTAAAAACGTAAATAACAGCAAATTTCGAACCACCAGTACTACTGGTTAAAAGATTGATTATTTGACTGTTGGCTGACGGGCACCGTAGTGGTGCAGTGGTTAGAACTCAAAGATTTTCTAAGGATATAATGTAGTGATTCTTGAAATATGTAAAAATCAACCCGGGTTCAAATCTCAGCTCAGCCAGAAAAATAATCAATACATTTTAATAAAATTTCTTAGTTGTAAAATTCCTTCCTCAGTGAAAACTCAAGCCTAATTAAAGAATATCATCATACTGTAAAAATTTTAAAATTAAATGTCTTAATTTTAAAAAATTTCTCTAAGATAATCTTTGTTTTGTAAACACCCTGCGGGAAATTTATGTAAATTGGTACAAAAAGAAAGAACTCATGACCAGTGAAAGAAGAACCAATCGTATAACTGGTTTATGAAGATCAAAAAGGTAAAAAAAGTAATGAATTACAGTACAGTCTTCACCGGTGGTGTGACACATTTTTTGGGACTTTCTATTTCAATGCTGTAGGGCTATTAAGAAGTGGATATTATTTGGTTGTTCAATTTGGCTCTTGAATTTAATTCTAAGAGTTGTTTTATTGGAACTATACTACATTGAATTGAAATAAAACTACATTGTAGTAACTGCCACTAAACACGTCCATTGGGAATAGATGTGTGACTGGTCAAATGGTGTCAATTGACTGCCAACCCCATGTAAAAATGATAGGTCTTATTCATAGAAAGTGTTAAAACTCGAACCAGTCTCTACCACCAAACCCCAATCACGGGACTACTTTTGTGTCAGTTCACTTCCCTCTAGAGCAGTTTTTGCAAAAAGTCCTAATATTGTAAAATAAAAATTTTTAACTATCCGTATTTTTTCTTAATCTTAGAATCTTAAAAGTTTTGCACAAAAAAAATTGTATTAGGGTAATTCCATGTCAAAACGACCAAGAGTGGGACACGACCCCTTCCGATTTTAATAAAATTTAGTGAGAAGGTTCCTTTTATCTTATTAGGAACATATATGAACGAAAAAAATTTTTTAAATTTGTTTTTCGAAAGTTATGTCATATTCAAAATGTCATAATTTCGCAGAATTAGCCGAATGTGTTGAGCTTATTTCTTCAATATCTCGAAAACTACTTGACATACGAAGATTATTTTGATGTCATTTTAAAGAGAATACTTGGGGCTACAAACCATAAATTGAAAAAAAAAATTGTAAAATGTAATATCTGCAAAATGTTAAATTTTAAAAACGGACTAAGTCAAAAACCTATTTTTTTATTTGGCTGATTTTTTTTTTTTTTTTTTTTGTATAATACCTCAAACTGTTCTTTAAAAATCCTTAAACTTTTAAGGAGGTGTTTTTTTTTCTTTTTAGGGATATGATTTTTTTCCTTTCGCAACCCTTAAAAAAATAATATTAAAATAGAATTTTAATATTGTAATTTTGAGCAATAAGTACACTGTGCTAGTTGCAAACAACAGACCAGCCGCGCACCTGGCATTTTACCCTAATTGGGGACGCTGAATCCAGTGGTGCTAACCGTTTTTTAGGTTAGCTCTTGTTTTCAAGATATATCGTTATTTCGAAAATGTAAGAGGTTGCACAGCATATATTCGCGTAACTCAAAAACGGTTTAGTTTATTGAAATAACTAAAAAAAAACGAAATTCGGCAATAAATAATAAAGTGGGGCTGGTCATACATTTGACCCATCTAGGAGCATCCAAATTTCATTAAAATCGGAAGGGGTCGTGTCCCACTCTTGGTCGTTTTGACATGGAATTACCCATTAACATTGTTCTGTAAATTTTCTATTGAAAATTTTTACGTTTTGAATATTTTCTGTAGAAAATTTTTTCGTTCTAAGGATTTCCTATATAAAATGCTTAAGTTCTAAAGATTTCCTTTGAAAAACTTTTATGTTCCAAAGATTTTCTATTGTTAATATTTTTTACATTTCTAAATTTTTACGTTTTAAAAATTCTAAAGTTTTAAAGATTTTTCATAGAAAATTTTTCCGTTCCAAATAATTTCTATTAAAATGAGTCTAGAAAATACTTTTACGTTCTAAAGATTATCAATAGAATATGTTTAGGCTCTAAAGATTTTTTAAAAAACATTTTTACGTTCAGAAAATTTTATATAGAAAATTTTAATGTTCTAAAGATTTTGTATTTAAAATTTATACATTCTTAAAATTTTATATAGAAAATTTCAAAGTTCTTCAGCTTTTGTATACAAATTTTGTACATTCTTTAGATTGATTACAGAAAACTTTTTCGTTCCTAATCTTATCTATGGAAAATTAACGTTCTAACGATATCCTGCGGATTGTTAATGCATTCATAAGATTTTCTATACATAATTTTAAAGTTCTAATATCTACTTTTTAAAAATTTTGCATAGACAATTTTAACGTTTTTAAGATTTAAAGATTTTCTTTAGAAAAGTTTTACGTTCTTAATATTTTCTTTAAAAAATAATAATGTTCTAAAAATGTTTGATATAAAATATCTTACAAAAAACTTTTATGTTCTTAAGACTTTCTATAGAGACATTTTTACGATCTAAATATGTACTTTCTGTACTTGAAAATTTATAAGTTCTGAACATTTTCTATAAAAAATTTTAACGTTATTAAGCTTTTTATGCTTTTAAAATTTTATATGGAAATTTTTTACATTCTAAATGTTTTTAAAAAAAATTATGATGTTCTAAAAATTTTTTATTCTACAAAAATTTTTACGATCTCAATATTTTATATAGAAAACTTTTACGTTCTTAAGATTATGTATAGATAACTTTTACGTTCTTAAGATTTTATACAGAAAATTTTTACTTTCTTAAGATTTTTATGTTTTAACAATTTTCTATAGAAAACTCTTAAGTTTTTATGAATTTCTATAGAAAATGTTTACATTCTAAATGTTTTCTATAAAAAAAAGTGCTTTAATTTTCTATTCTATAAAATTTTTTAAATTTAAATATTTTATATGGCAAATAAATACGTTCTTAAGTTTGTATATAGATAATTTTTACGTTCTATATTGTCTGTAGAAAATATTTTATTAAACTTTATAAGATCTAAATGTTTTTTATGGAATGTTCTTAAGATTTTGTATTTATAAACAATTTTTAAGTTCTTATGATTTTATATCGAATGTTTTTACGTTTTGAATGGTGTTGCTCCCGAAAAAGGTGGCTTGTTTTATTCTAAAAAACTCACCCTTTACAGGAGCAAAATTTTTAAGAAACAGACACCGAATTGCATTTTTTTAAATAAAATGTCACATTTTTTTGGAGAAAAGAAAACACCATAAGATTTTCTATGCAAAATGCTTACGTTCTAAAAAAAAAGTCTATAGAAAATATTTACGTTCCTAATGTTATCTATAAAAAATAATTATGTTTTAAAAGTTTTCTTTAATTTTCTGTTGTACAAAATTTTTTACGATCTCAATATATTGTATGGAAAATAAATACGTTCTTAAGATTTTATATAGATAATTTTTATGTTCTTAAGATTTTATATAGAAAGCTTTTACGTTCTTGAGATTTTTAAATTAAAAAAATTTTCTATAGAAAATTTTTACGTTCTTAATGTTTTCTATAAAAAATAATTATGTTCTAAAAATTGTCTATTGAAAATATTCTATAAAACATTATAAGATCTAAATGTTTTATATGGAACGTTCTGAAGATTATGTATAAAACAATTTTAAAGTTCTTAAGATTTTATATAGAAAGTTTTGACGTTTTAAATAGTTTCGATGGAAAATGTTTACTTTCAAAAAAAAAATCTATAGAAAATATTAACGTTCTTAATCTTTCGTATTGAAAATCAGTGATGCCAACTTAGTGCTTTTGGCACTATTTATGGTGCTTTTTGATGCCTCAAAACGCCAAAATTTTATCCTTAGTGCCAAACTAAGAAAAAGCACTAACTTGGTGCTTTTTCAGTTTTTCGTTAGTGCCCTTAGTGCTTTTTACAATTTTTATTTTTTTTCTAACATTTTTTAAAACGTCGATTATAAAGAGGATGCTTTATTTGCTATTAAGAGTAAGTACAATTTTGAGAAGGCCTGTAAAGATTTTAAGATTTCAAATGATAAAAAGAAGTGATTAAAGAAAGTTGCATTCGTTTTACCAAAAACTTTATTTACAAGGTTAGAGCTAGGCTTCCTAGCAATATGGAAATTGTACAAGACGTTGCACTTTTTAGCGATGACAACATATTTGGTAATCGTAATAAAAACGATGTACTTGTTTTCGTATTTTAAAGAAGTAGACACTGTTTCAAAAATAGAAAATGGCTTGCAAAATATTAGGAATTGTGAATGGAAAAATAAACAAAAACTATGTGTCATGTAGAGAAAACGTTTTGAAAAGTTAAAAAACATGCAGTCGGAAACCGTACAAAAGAACGCAAAGACTTTAAAAACAAACAAAAAAGAGCCGTAACTTGGTATAAGCAAAGTGTTAAATAAATTAAAAACAGCTGACAGAAAATGCTTTTATAACGAGTTTTCAAACGCATGACACTCGTCTCCAAATAACCGCGTGTTGTCCACTTCTATCTTAAGTGCAATTGTAAAAAGGTTTGACTAATGGCCAATTTTCAGGATTGATATTAAAACACATTTATTTTTAAAATCGTTTTAAATACAAAATTCTCTTCTTCACTAAAAACTTAAGTGCAACTTAATTCACCGATGTGGTACACTTAATTTCAACTTTAGTTTCCATTGTAATATTTTAGCAAGGTGGCCTCAATATCACAACAATACAACAACAACAGGCAAAGCATTAACAGTCAGCTGTTTTTTTGTATTTAGTAGTGCTACCATACTTTTATCTTAATTAAATAAGACTTTTTAAATAAAACTCAAAAAACCATCTGTTTTAAATACGATTTAAGTTTGTTATGAAAATTAACTTAATATTGATTTAAATACTATCCTGAAAATTGGGCATAAGTATCAGAGTACAAACATACCTACATGTTTTTTCTATTTTACGCCTTTTGTGTGTTCTTTATTCAGAAGCGTTCAAAGGTTAAAATAATTGGATAATATCATACGCCAATTGTTTTTTTAAACGATAAAATATAAGTTTTTTTTTATCAATTATGGGTTGTCATTAAGTTTAATAAACAATGGTCGGTCATTGAAAATTTTCGGTAATTGCAACAGGCCAGATTTTTTATTACTTTAAAACTGTTTTATGGCCAACTCAAACTTAGCTGATGATGCTGACATTATTTTAACATGTGGCTATTTCCAAAAAAACGTCAACCACAAAAAATGGAAAAAAAACATTTTTCTTTTCAAGATTTATTTAGAGAATTGCTTATATTTTTTAAATATATGCGTATAAATTAATTGATTCGAAAAAAAAGATAAATGGTAAACGAAGTACTACAACTTTTAGCACATACTTGTGTATATTAGAAAATATGCATTTGGAACAACGATACTCTAATCTAAGGCATATTTATGATCTGAAAAACATTTTTTATTAATGGCGATTTCTTTTCTGAGAAATATGTTGCATAAATGTTACATGCTCTACACAAAAGAGATAGAGCGTGTAACATTTATGCAACACATTTCTCAGAAAAGAAATCGCCATAAGTTTATTATATAAAGGATTATAAATAGCAACATAAAAAAATTGTAAATCATGGTGGAAAAATTGTCCCGTTTACAATGTCCCGTTTACAATTTCTTTAACAATTTATTTAAAAAAATGTAATTCATATTTTATTTTGAAATCGAAACCATTTTTAGGGCACATTAGTACGCAACATTTTAAAATTAATCCCATTAAAATATTGTGTCAGGTTTCGCAGAAATCACTGTTTAAACGGTTACCCCTTAAAACCCACTTCCGTTTTTTGTTCCGTTTACAATCACTGATTTTTTGCAATTATCTTGGAAACCACGACAGTAAGCGAAAAATTTCATTTGCGGAAATTAAAGAGCTGATTGAGAGTTAAAAGAATCATTAATTTAAAAAATGAAAATCAGGTTGTTTTCTACAGTTTTGTCAATATAAACGTGTGCGAATGTCCCGTTTACAATCTTGGAAGTGCCCATATGATAATATTAAAAGATTTAAAAATGTTTATATACAAATGTAAATATATGTATTATTTAATTTTAAATGAAATTGGTCCCCCATAAACGCCGTAGCCTTTTTTTACATTTTGGAGTCATTTAATATTCGGCGCTCCCAGTTGCAGCTTGTTTTGCGTTTAATTAAATTGAAAAAATGGCTTAGTGCTTTTTCACGCTAAATATTATTTTTTCGAAATAGTGCTTTTTAGTGCTTTTTTAAAGTGCTTTTTGCTCTCAAAAAGTTGGCATCACTGTTGAAAATGTATACGCTCCAAATTTTACATAGAAATTTTTAAGATTTTCTATGGTAAATTTTTACGATTTTAAGATTTTCTATGGAAAATGTTGACGTTATTAATATTTCCTTTTGAAAACTTATACGCTCTTCAGATTTTACATAGAAAATTTTTACGCTCTTAAGATATTCTATAGAAAATTTTTACGTTTTTAAGATTTTATATGGAAAATTGTTACGATTTTAAAGTTTTCTATGGACAATTTTTACGTGTTAAAGATTTTCTTTATGAAAAATAGTTCGTTTTTAAGATTTAAAAAAAAAAAAAATTAAATTTTTACGTTCTTAAGATTTTTACGCTCTTCAGATTTTACATAGAAAATTTTTACGTTCTTAAGATTTTCTATAGAAAATTTTTACGTTTTTAAGATTTTTTATGGAAAATGTTTACGTTCTTAATATTTCGTATTGAAAATGTATACGTTTCTTAAGATTTTATATTGAAAATTTTTACGTTCTTATGATTTTCTATGGACAATTTTAACGGGTTAAAGATTTTCTTTAAAAAAAATCCAACAGAAAGCGTTTAAGTTTTAAAGATTTTTCAATTCAAATTATTTACTTTTTAAGGATTTTCCTTACACAATTTTAGCATTCTTAAAACTTTCTATAGAACAATGTCTTGGATTTTAAAGATTTTTCTTAAGAAAATAAATTTTTGTTGCAAGCAGAATCCTGAAGTAATGTTAACCATTTTTTGACATGTAGAAGATTCGGGAAAAAAACACGCAAAACATTTATGTAAAAAAATAAATAGAACAAATGGTTTTTTTTTTTTTTTTTTGCTCATCATGCAGAAAAACGATACTAAGGGAGAATATTTATGCACTTGTATGCAACCATGTAAAACATACATACATTTATGCACAAAACTATTTATGGAAATATGGATAAATAAATATAACAAAATAGTTCATGGAGAAACAAAAATACAAACAAAATAAACTGTGTTAAAAGCAGAAATAGCAACAGCAAACCATAAAAAAAAAATAAACGACAAAAATGCAGAGTCTGCAACATCATAAATGTATCAATAGATACAATTTGTTGCTGTTGCTGTTGCTGTTGTAAAAATTTTTTATTTATGCCTCAATGACAAAAGCATATTTTTCATTGCCAGAATACATGAACTGCTAAAACGCTGTGTGAGTGAAGAGTGAAATTTTATACACAAACTGTAAAAAAAATAAGATGAACTTTATGGAAAAGCACAAAGTTCATGTTACACTCCTACTCACATCAGTGGCAGTGTGTTTCAGTTTTTTTGTTTTATTTTTTTCATTCATGCATCATCATGTAAAATCATATACTTTGTTAGATGTGGGACAAGTACAATCGATTTTTTGTCTAGTTGCAAATTTTTTTTACAAGTCCCTGTTATTTTATATTTTGTATGTGTGTGTGTGTGTATTTTTTTTTAGTCGAAACTGTTTCAAAGAGTCTTTTAGATATTTTTACTTTGTTTTCACTTTATTTTATTTTGAAATGTTCATTGATTCATAAATGGTGGAAAAACAAACAAAAATCATCAATAGCACAGAGAAAACAAAATATTTAGAATCATTCTCTTTGTTTTTATAAAAATAAAAATTCTAAGTAACAGGTTAACACACTTATGCCAGCAATACAATCCCAACAAACACGGAGGTTTGATTTCAAATTGAAAATGATTTGAAATCAAACGTTTTCTCAATCGACAAACGTTTGATAATGATTTGAAAATCATTTGAAAATCATAGCGTTCTCAACAAAAAGGGGAAATTATTTTCAAATTGAAAAATGCCTTTATTTTCAACTTGCTTTCAAACGTAATTCTCAAATGTGGATTATAATACAATGTGGAATATAAATAAAAATATTTTATTTTTTTTTTTTACTTTAAATTTAGTATTTATTTAAATAAACTGTGAGATAAACATTCGGCACCAAAGCTAAAAGATGAAATAATGTTCTTTCCGTCCTCTAATTCTTGGAAAGACAAACTACTTGGCTCTCTTTTATTTTGAGGATTGTAGCACCGCGATCGTTCAACAAACTTTCTTCACTTTCCCGTTTTATTTTCCTTTTTTCGTTTTTTTAATCATTGTAACTACTCACAAATAATTTTTATTTTTCACAAGAAATAAGCTGTTCACTTTATATTAAAATTTATTTTTAATATTAAAACACATGTAAAAAATTTAACTTTAATCGCCATTTTTAATGATTACATTTTTTTCGCTTTAGTATTGCCAAGTTTATTTTTGATTTGAATTTAACATTTGACAAACATTTGACATCAAATTGATAAAACATTTGATATCAAATGTTTATTTTCAAATAATTATCAATTTGAATTCAAATGTTACATCAAACAATTGAAAAACGTTTGAGAACTGTGTTTGATGTCAAATGATAAAGTCATTTCATATCAAAGGTTTGACTTCGTGTTTGTTGGGATCAAACAATAGAATCCCAGCAAACCTTTGAGATAAAACGACTTTATCGTTTCATATCAATTACAAACCTTTTTAAGGTTTTGAATGAAATTTGATCTAATTATTTGAATTTAAATTGGTAATGATATGAATATAAGCGTGTGACAAACAATTTTCATCAATTTGTTATAAATCTGCTATCAAGTGTTTTTTAAATTTAAAATAAGCATGGCAACATCAAAGCGAAAAATAGTTGTTAGCATTTTAACAGGGCGATTGATGTCAAATGCATTTGTTTGTGAAAAATATAAAAAAAATTTGTAAGCAAAAAACAAGTAAGAAAGTACAGTCGGTCAATTCCCTCCATATAAAACCCTACACCACAAAATTTTTGAACATATTTTCGAGAGCGTATTGGGACCCATGTACAATCTTATCAACCATAACATAATTATGTTATTAGCTTAATTTCTATGTAAAATTTAGATGGAAATATATTTAATCTAAATACCAACATAATAAGATGGTTTGTGGGAACAAGACTCTAATCCAGAAAGAAGCTTGTACGGGGGCCATGTGAAATTGTCCACTGATTCTCACCATTTTCAATGGACTTGGTCCTTGTGACAATTAGAATCTTTGTACCAAATTTCATCAAGTAATCTCGAAATTTACGACCTGTACTTGGCGCACAAAGTTTACATGGACAGCCAGACAGATGGACGGAAATCATCACATCGATTCAAAAAGTGATTTTGAGTCGATCGGTTGAGTGAAATACTCCAGCGCTAAATATTAAAGGGACCCCAAGTGGCAGGCCTTTTTGAAGGCCTCTATACCCCATTCTAAAAGGTTCGCTACGTATAAAATCCTGCCTTCAGAAGTATGCCTTCAAAAAGGTATACATTTATTTTGGAAAGACCTTCCAAAATACTTAGTATACATTCGCTATACCCTTTTGTAGGAAGGGTGAAAGGAAGTTGCTCAGTTTTATGTGACCTTTCTTACTCCCTCCTTCGGGAAGGGAACGAATTTGTTATTAAAGGGAGTATGGAAGACCTCGCCCCCAAAGACAACCTACCTAAAAATATAAAGAAGTATGGAATGCGGCGAGAAGGGCTTGTGTCTGCTAAATAAGCCTTCAATTAGGCCTCTTTACTCATTCTTGTTTCCGCTGAGATGGATTTACAAAACAAAATGTGTTTTTAATATTTTGCTGGGTATACTGTTTTTCAAATTATTTGCAAACATGTTTGTTGGGATATTTGCTACAGAAAAGTCTGGGTTCACACTATGAAAGTTTTCTTTCAGAAATTCTCAGCTTATGGGTGAGTGAGGAAGAGAACATGCTGCTATTCTCTCCCCTCTCACCAATAAACTTGCACTTTCTGAAATAAAACTTTCATAGTGTGAACCCAGACAAAGAAAAAATGCTGCTGTTAAAAGTAGCTAAAAATTTGTAGCAGCCTTTTTTTAGGCATTCAATTCTTTCTTACAAAAAAAAAAAGTTAGAGTGCTATTTTCGGTTATACCGAATCTTTGATACTCTCCACCGACAGTAAGAGCATTTCAGGAGTGGGCTTTATGGCGTACTTAAGTGTATTTTGAGAGTGGACTTTGTATGGTTCCTATGTTAAATTATGGGCCGATCTTCGAGAAATTTCGCGGTATTGTTTGCGGTATTTGTGCAAAATCTTATGTCAGTATGTGCTCTTCGCCACTTTTTGTGTAGGATAACTACACCCCAGAAGGCCTGATTAATGTAGGCCTCCGAAAGTTTACCGCTGTGTAGACAGACAGACATACCTAATTCGGCTTAGAAGTACTTAGGGACACAGAATATATATACTTTATGGGTGCTCAGATGACTATTCAAAAAGTTTCACACGGAATGACAAAGTTTGTCTACCCTCATTGACCACTAGTGGAGGGAGGAGCGTATAAAAATAATAAGTATAAAATTCTTAAAAATGTATGGTTCTGTAAATTTATACTACAACATGTTCTTAGATGACGAGCGCAAAATAAAATTTAAATTTTGTTTCAAATGTAAATAACACGTCATCTTTATTTTTTTTTTTTTTATTTATATACATCCTTTATTTACAAGTTATTTACATGATATGTACAGTTTGGGTTTTTATCATCTAGATATTGCAGCAAATAATTAAATTTGTACATAAGAAATTAATAACTTTAAATTTGTGTAATTTATTTTAATGGTAAAAACAGGGGGAAAAACCTTTATATGAATATACAAAAAGGCAAATATGAGAAAAATTACATATATATGTTCATAGAATTACTATTATCAAAAAAAAAATAGTAGCCCATGAAAAAATTATTTTCCATTTGGTAATTTTCAGGTTGTTTTACGTGGACTCTATGCATTCTCTTATCATTGGATACGAAGAATTTTCAATTTTATCAATATACTCATTATTAAGTCTGGTTATAAATTCGAATATTTTTTCATATTCAGCCTCTTGATGAAGAAGGTATGTAGGATATCTCCAATGTTTGTTGTTTATTATTTTTAGGCATTTATTCTGTATAATTTGCAACCTTTTTCGGTGACAATAAGCAGCTGTATACCAGATAGGGCACGCATAAGTTAGTGTCGGTCTGATAATACTTTTATAGATTAGGTTTTTATTTTTAAAGTTTAAGTAAGAGCGTCTATTTTAAAGTGGCCAAAGGGCTTTCATGGATTTTAGGGCTTTTTGACACGTTTGGTCAATGTGTTTCTTGAAGAGTAACTTTTTGTCTAAGATAACGCCGAGATATTTTACATGATCCCTAATATCGATGTTATCACTCCCAAAGAATAGTTTTGGGAGATTTATTGAACGGGAATATTATGGCTTGTGTTTTGTTGGGGTTGATCTTGATTTTCCATTTGTAGAAATATTTGTTGCAAGCTAAGATTCCTTTTTCCATTTTCTTTAGAAGTGCACTGGTTAGTTTTCCCGAAGTAATTAAAGCAGTGTCATCTGCATAAAACGCTGTTTCCATGTAATTTGGGACTTCGAAATCAGAGGTGTAAATAGAGTATAGTAACGGAGATAGTACTGAGCCTTGGGGTAGCCGAGTTGAAATGTTTTTTGTGGCTGAGCATACATTATTAACGGATACCATAAAATTCCTGTTACTTAAAAAATCAGCAATAAGTTTACATAAGTATTTGGGAAAGTTAGCTTCTAATAGTTTAAATAACAGGCCGTTATGCCAAACAGTATCGAAAGCTTTTTCAATGTCTAAAAGTATCATACCTGTAGACCTTTTGTTACGTTTATATTAAATTATTTTGTTTTTGATTCTGTTTATTTGATGATTAAGTAACACGTCATCTAAAAACAGGCAGTTAGAAAGATTTATATGAAAATTTATAATTAATTTCCGAACTTAAAATTTTAAATTTTAAACAAATTTTAAATTTCCAAAAATATAAAAACTTTTAATTTCAAAAGATTTTGTTATTCGTGCTTTATTCCCAGTTTTTATTCTTTTGAAATTAAAATTTTGTATTCCCAAAAATTATTTTGAATTTATAAAAACTTATAAACTGATTCGACATAAATTTATGTATAATGTATCCTTCCAGTAAATGTCATTTAACAATTATCTTATATTAACTAAGATTACTGTTAATATTTTATAGCAAAGAAGAGAAAGAAGAAAAAAAAATTATATGGAAAATTTTTATTACACAGGTATTAAAAGAAAGAACAATAAAATTTCATATTACATATTTTGCGTAACCATCGCTTATTATTTTATGGGCTCCTTAAATGATTAACAACTTAAGCTTTATGAAAATCCCTTAAGAAAAATCACTCAATATATGTATATGTATAAAGTTTCAGCAAATGTTCGTAAAAACTTCTCATGTACAAGAATTTTCGTTTTCAGTTCTTAATTCTTCTTTTTTCCATTCCCTATCTCCTTCTCTCTCTACTGGCTCACATCTTCACTCGTACCTACTTGTACTTCAATTATTTTGTGAAACATAAAATCACTTACATTCAATTTAAAATAACATAATGAAAATCATTTATCATTTTGCACAAACGCACACATTCACACATACACACGCCTGCACTGAATGTCGGTGATTTTGATTGTCGACTTTTATACTCGTTATTTTGATCAGACATACTTACACACTCATGCATGTAGGGAAAATATTTCCAATTCATCTGCAGGAATGAATGAATATGCGTAAGCACCTTACTTACCGTTGTATTGGTACGTATTGTACAAACAAATACATACACAAACGCATATGTATGCAAATGTAGGTGCATACATCCATTCATTTTTATATGCAGATGTGTGAACAGCTTTATATATGTAAATATAAAAAGTTATAACATCCAGTGTTAAAATTATTCCTGAAAATAAGGAAACCAACAAAAAGTGTTCCTCAGAAAATTTTAACTAGAAACTTTTTTCAATAAAAATCCCAAAATTAAAGGATTTTTTTTTTAAGTTCAGATTCTATAGAAAACTTAAATTTCGTATAAAAATTATATTATAAAAATCAAGCTTTCTAACATAATGCGATTACAAAACACAAGCTTTAAAGAGCAATAAAAAGCCTTTTAAATTAAACAATGTTTGCGGAAAAGTTTTTTAACTTTTTAAAAAGAAGCTTTTGAAAGAAAACAACTTTTACAGAAGAGCTTTTTAACATTAAGCTTTTCTTTAGAAAACCTTTGCCAAGTAAAGCTCTTTCAAAAGAGATCTCCTTGTTAGAAACAATTTTATGCACACAGACCTGCAATAAAAAACATAAAGTTGTTCTCTTTAAAAGCTTATTTTGTAAAATTTCCAATGAAAAACTCTTCTAGTGTTAATATTTAAAGAGTAATAAAAAGCTTTTTAAATTAAACAATGTTTGCGGAAAAGTTTTTTAACTTTTTAAAAAGAAGCTTTTGAAAGAAAACAACTTTTACAGAAGAGCTTTTTAACATTAAGCTTTTCTATAGAAAACCTTTGTCAAGTAAAGCTCTTTCAAAAGAGATCTCCTTGTTAGAAACAATTTTATGCACACAGACCTGTAGCCCGTTTCTGTATTTCTCACATCGTAAAACTTTTCGCATGAAACGTGTGAATTGCAACAAAAATAGTGTGAAATGAAACAAAAAATGGTTTTTCTCACGCAAGTGTTTCTGTATCTTTTTTTGCGAGAATTATCTGTAATTTAAATAATTTTCCAGCATTTATTGGAAGGATGCGAGAAAAGATGTTTCTATAACAATATTTTGCGAAAAGTCTCTTTCAAGAACTGTCAAAATAAGTCACATTTGAAATTGGTGGCGAGAAAAACAAAATGTAGATATTTTGAATTTAAAATATGTTTATATACTATTTTTTTAAAATAAATAAAAAAAAGAAGGAATATAAATGATGAATGCATAATTTATATGATGAAAATAAACAAAAAACAATTGTTATATGAGCCGTTTATTTTGAAAGTGGCATTAGTCACTTTTTCAAAAAAAATCGAGTTAATAATAAATATAATAATAAATAATAATAATAAATAATAATAACAAATACTGAGAAAAATATCATTATCATGATGTATCAAATACAAGTGAATCTTCTCGAAAGTTAGCATCCATATTTTTAAACGTGTTAAAACGCAAACCCTTAAATATCTCGACTTAAAAACCGAAATGACTTATGCCACTTTCAAAATAAACGGCTCATATTTTGTTATTTTAAATTTTTTTTAGCCTTTTCTTGTTTTGGTTTTAATCAGTGTCAAAGTCTTCAATTTCCTAAGAAAAAAATAAAAAAGATCGTCTTTTCTGTTTTAAAAATCGTGCAATTTAAAATCAATTTTAAACAAATTTGTTTCGACTTTTATTAAAATGTAATCAAACAAAAACATAGTTAAAGTTCATGGGTATTTAATAATTTCATTAAATTTATATTTATTTTGTTAAGCTGGAGAGTTATATTTTTAAAAATTATTTATTTTCTTTAATCCGATAACAATATAAAATTGTTATTTTTCCCTGGAGAAGTTACACAAAGGCATGAGAAAATATCATTTTAAACAAAAAATAAAATAAATTTTTTTACAAAAGCAAAAAGAAACCAAGCTTAATAAAATAAACCAGTGTTCGAAAATAAACAGTACATTTTTTAGCGTTCGGCTCACATACCGAAGAACGATATCTTTTTTTTTAGTGTTTGTGTAAACATACACAAACCTTAATACCGTTCGTAACTCTTTTCAAGAAAGAACCGAACATTATATAATGATCGGTTTTTCGTTAAAAAACAGAACAATTGTAGTGATACTGTAGAAAAACATTATATTTTAATGTTCTATAATGTTTTTTTCGTGTGTGTATATTGTTTTTGTAAAAAATGTTTGGTTTTTTTTTATCAGCAAAAAGCGACGAACATTAACGAGCCGAACCGAACACATTGAAGTTCGTGGATTTTCAAAAAAACCGAACGGATTTTAATGTTCTCATCATTTGTTGAGTATGATGAAAACAGCATTATTTTTGTGTTCGAAAGATGACAAACAGGGAAACGTTATTTTTTTTTAATGAATTTCTACACAAACACTATTAGCGTTTGTGTTTTCCACAAATCTACCGAACCGAACATTAAAGAACGATATTTAGTGTTTATTTTCGAACACTGAAATAAACATACATCCTTTTTTAAAATAGATATATATTTACAAAAACCGAGATCAAAATGGAAAATTTTTAAATTAAATCATCTTTGATAACAGTATTATAAATATTCTGGGTTTTTATGGAATTGATAGTGACAACTTTGTTTTATATTTATATCGTATGTAGTCCGAAATAGTATATTATTGAAACTTAACTATATCGGTTTACAAATGGCTGAGATATAAATCTTTAATTTACCTATTTTTTTACCTGAAATAGACTTAGTAGAATACCTGGTAGTTAAAATTAAAAAAATCGGTTCATAAATAAACGGGTTAAAGACCCAGTAAAATCTTCGCCTACAAAATAATATGTTAAGTAATCAGAAACACATAAAAGCACTACACGCAATTCTACTGTAAAACTAATGAAATTTACAAGGGTTGTGCCAAAATGAACAAATTCAAAAGTAAGTCATTTTTTTTATCTAAATACATCCAGAAAAAAGTAGTTATCGAAGTTCTTATGGAAGAAAGCTACTAAATAACGATTGAAAGAAGCTATCTATTTGGAAAAAGTTTTTACTGGGAGACAAACAAATTTCTTTCTTGCCGGAATAATGGTTTTGGCACAAAAGTGTACATATAAGATAAGAATACCAAATATCAATCATATTTTGTATATGTATATAAGAAGTATTAAATGTTCAAAATAAGCCAAGTCGGTCCATTACTTTCCCTCGAAATTTTGCTTTTGCCGATACATTTTTTAAGGAAGAGACAAACAATTTCGAGGACAATTTTCACAATAGGGATAAATATAAAAATTGAACCCTTGTTTCTAAAGATATCTTTGTTTCTAATAAACAAACATATAAAAATATTTACAATTATCTTTTTTCGAAGACTAAGGGGCTTATAGTGTAAAACGCAACGCCAACAATTTCATTAAAAGCAAAAACAAAATCAAAAATATTTTATAAATTTGTTGTTGCTTTCTACAGACATTCATATTATTTTTTTTTCAATTTTCAACGCCACAAAATAGAAGTGTTTGAAATTTAAAAATTTAAGATGAATTTCTATAGAAAGTAACAACAAAATTATAAAATATTTTTGATTTTGTTTTTGCTTTCGTCACTTTTTTAGAAAAAATCATCAAAACGTCACTTTGTTAATATCGGAACAAAAAATCGTCAAGATGACGATAACTCGTCAAATCTGGCAGCCCTGTTTTTATTATATTTGTTTCTTTTGTCGCTTTTATTTAACACTTAATTACTGGAAATACATATTCCAGTATAAACAGAATTTGTTGTGTCTGTTTTCGCATTCAAATACAGAAACACTTTTATCTCATAAATCGAGAAACGATGGAATATTTTGTTTCACACTTCATGTAAGAAATTTTACGATGCGAGAAATACATAAACGAGCTACTGCAATAAAAAACATAAAGTTGTTCTCTTTAAAAGCTTATTTTGTAAAATTTCCAATGAAAAACTCTTCTAGTGTTAATATTTAAAAAAAAAGCTTTATAATGCAAAGCTCTTCTTTCAAAACTCGTTTAATAAAAGCTTTCAAATTTATTGTAATTTTATCAAAAAACTTTCAGAAACAAAATTATTACATAGAAAAGCTTTTGTTTAGCTTAAATTTTTTAAAAGAGAGCTTTTCATGCTTTTCATTTAAAGCAATCCAACAGAAAAGTTCTATCATCAAAAATGTCTCCATAGAAAAACTTTCTTACCAAAACTTGATAATCCAAATTTTTTTTTAAAGAAAAGCTTTCTCATTTAAAACTGCTATAAACAAAATTATTTCTTACAATTCCACTTTTAGTTGGTCACATTTCTCATTCATAATATCTCATTTGAACTTACGTATACACACACCTCGACACATTTAATAAAACTGATAATGACGAAGTTGTTGGTCTGAAATGATGTCAATTTTCAATAAATTCACATAAACTGACAACGGTAATTACATAGATGTACGAATACGAGTGTGTTGTGTGCTGGAATCCTTGCTTTTAATACTTCAAGTTCATGTGTCTGTATGCGTGTTGGCATAAGTCTTCAATTGTTAAGTATTACAATTCATAAAATACAAAAGTCAGAATAAGGACATCCATATAATGTGCCAACGTTACAGCCAACCATCCAGTCAGCCGTTCAGTGTGTTGAATGTCAAAATGCATTTGAATATAAAGTAATCTGGTATTGAAGGTAAAAAAAGAATAGATGAGAATTGAAGGTATCACAGGGCTTAAAAGAAAGCATTAAGTGATGTATGAAACAACAACAAAAAGTATTGATATTACCTAAAAGATTACTATGGCATACATGAGTGAATTGTTTATAGCGGGGGAACTGATTTGGGGTAGAGAAAAAAATTAAAAGAGATTATTCTGTCATAATTTATTACGAGTTCGCGTAAAAGTAGCAACAACATTAAATGGCAGATTAAAATATAGCAACAGTTATAAAATGTGTTTTAAAGTTTCTTAAATGTACTTACTTTGAATTAAGTGGAAGGAAACTAATTTATTAGTAAACTTTGCACCTAAATATATGCTCCACTTTTGCTGTTAACATTACTTAGCCTTAATGTATACTTTTAATTTTTTTTTCTTTTTTTTTAATGTTGTCCTTATCACCATCATCATATTTTTCACATACAATTCCTTTGTGTTTAGCACCTTGCTTTACTTTTTTTCTTAATGTTTTCTCTTTTTGTTTGGATTTTTTTTTTTCTTTATCTGTAACTTAATTGTTTCTTACTTTTTGTTGTATTTGCTGTTGCTGGTGTTGCTACATTTTAACAAAAACAAAATATATTACACATGCAATTTATAACTTAACCTTTTTTTTCTAAGGGCACGTCCGTTTTGTACGATTTAATTACGGAAACTGTTCTACTCCGAAAAATGCCGGCTATAAATGCAAAAACAAAAGCAAATAAAATATTTACACACATTTACATTTACATTCCTGTATACATGAATAGTACGTAGAAAGATACATGTAGCAGCAGCAACAAAAACAACAACAACATCAACAACTGCAGATAAGAAAAACAAATACTAATAAATTTTATTTTAAACAAACTCTGGAGAGACTCTCACATGCTGGGTACAACTGCAGGGTATAGCAAGCGGAAATAGAAACATGTTCTTTATAATGAGAGAAAGAGAGTTTCAGAAGAGAGCTTTTATGATAAAAGTAAACAAACATGGAGATTTCTGTGAAAAACTAACGAATTTGTATTTGAGAGGATTCGTTAAGGGTTTATAACGATTTTATTCGCTATTTTGAGTTTTCTGTTATACTTAAAAGAGTAAAGATTTAAATTGCTTATAAAAACTAGTAATTGTTATAAACTCTGAAAAACTTTTTACTAAGTAATCTGTTTAAACGGAATTTCATTATTAATAAGCAATCGAATACCAACAAAAAATCATCTACATAATAATTGCGAAATCATTTTTGTATATGACTCAAGAAAATTTAATATTAAAAAATTACTTTTATCGGTTTTGCTTATGTGTCGTTTAAATTCGAACTGTCAGGTATTCATGTATTCTTTTCAACTTTTGAATATTATTTAAGCCGGATTCTAAACTGGAAAGAACCAAAGTATAAATTCTTGCTTAGATAGTTATTTTAGGGCATTATAGGACAGGACCTTATCTGAATACATTGACTTTAGAAACTTCTCGCAAGTGTAAAGATTTTTTCGCCCTCATTAATAAAATCTTTTTCTAGCTTTAGAATTTTGAAAACAAAATTCGCCGTAATCAAAATTTCTTAACAAGTCTTGCACGAGACACTGTTATAATATTTGTGTTTTTACCCTCCACCACTAGTGGGGAAGGAGGGATTATCAGCCCCTTTTTTTTGTGAAACACTTCAACACACTTCAAAAATTTGCATTCCGCGTGAAACTTCTTTAATATTTGTTTAAGACACCATAAAGTATATATATTCTAAGTTCTTGAGTTATTCTAAGTCGATTTAACCATGTCTGTCTGTCTGTCTGTCTGTCTGTCTATCTGCCAGTTAAAACACGCTCACTTTCGAACGAATTGAAGTCCAGCACAATCGGTTTAGTTAGAAAATAATTGTGAGTACAAATGTGAAACAACCTCCTTAAAAAACTTTGCTAGAAATATTCAAATAATTGGTGGCGTAATGCTCGGATTTATATAAGATTTCGTACAAATTCGTTTATTATGACTAGAAATCATACTTCCAGGTTTCGTAATGACCGGTCCATACTTAACCATAGGCCTCATATAAAGCCTACTCTCGGAAAGCACTTTGGTAAGCCTAAAATAGCAACGAATGACACTGTAGCAGTAAAATTTGGTCTATCATAGACCAAATAGAAATAGAAGACTAGAAATCATACAATTAAATTTTGCGTATGATGGTCTATAATTGACCATAGGTCCTATAAAAACCCTACTCCTTAAATATTCTTACTCTTGGTGGAGGGTAGCAAAGATTCGGCACGGCCGCATACATATAGCACGCTTACTTGTTTTATTTTTAACAATTCTTTATAACACTATAATCTCTTTAAATTTAAGTACTTGTAAGCTCTCTTTCAAGGGCGTAGAATATTAAAAAAAATTTTTCAATACGCTAAAAAGAAATTCAAGGCCATTGTGATTTATTAAATTCAATTTAATTAAAATTGAATAAACAAAATTAAACAAATTCTATCTTTTTATTTTTTAAAAATGTATTACAAAAAAACTATATTGGAGCAGACTTTTCAAATGTTCCCCAACAAAATACAATAAAATTTCCTTAACTTTTTTTAAGAGCATCTGCGAAAAAACGTCTCTTAACTTTTTTTTAGCAATTTCCAATTAAAGTTCCAGTAAAATGTTTAATTAACACTACACTGTTACTAGCATTTGGTTCCTAACTGTTATGCCAAATGTCGCAGTATAAAGTTAATAACATAAAATGTTAACTAAAAAATAATAAACGTTACTTTTTTGCTTTTCAAATTATAAAAAAAAATTTTGTCTCCGGGTAATTCACTTAAAGTCTTTGGCATTTTCACACTTATCTTTATTGTCTTGTCTTGATTTTTTCTAAAGTTATTCCTTCGTTTTTTAAGAAATTGTTAATGTTGTTGTATTTTAGTGGAAACGTGTTTAAGAAACAACTTCATAACAAAAAGGAAAAAAAGAATAGACGTGGTATTGGTGCCAGTATCCTTGATGTCATGGCACATGTTCTGGTGTGTGTATTTTGGTGTGATAATCCAAATACAAAAATAACATTTTGAAAATCTTGTCGTCTCATTGCCGGTTTTGTAAGCGCGCGCTGATTCATTTTTTGTTTCGACTATGTGTCAGTGTTTGCTGGTGGAATAGAAGATTTGCTGGTAGTTGTTGGGTGTTTTTTTATATTTTTTGTTTCTTCTTATTTTAAGCAGTTTAACTGTGGTGTTGGCTTGAAACATGCATTAGCTTAAATACCACTTTGTGGATGAGATGCAATGTGATGCAATGCTATGCCATGCAAACGATGACAAGACATTAACGTACACAGACACACAAAAAGCATATACACAGGCAAACAAACCAACGAACACATACCATTTTTTTTAACAAACATCTACCTGCTTCCGTTTCCTGCTTATAGAGCAGCTAGTAGTAACAACACTTGTTTGCTTGCATATTTATGTTTATAAATAAAATATAAAAAAAAAACTAAGGAAAATGTCTTGAAATTTTTTTAAGAAAATTGTAAAAAAAGGAATTGTTGTGTCGACAAGGTGTGATGTTGTATAAAAAAAATCACAATTCACCAGACAAATATTTAAAAAGTTAAAGAAAAAAATTGTTTAACATTGAAAATATTGCATAAAAATGTTTTCTGAAGCGTTTGGGCATTATGAATAAGAAGTTGTTAGAAAATTTTTATAAATCATACGCCGTGATGTATAAAATTGAGGGTTGTCTTTCTAACAACAACAACTTCCGCTGACAAAATATTTAAACGCATCTTTCCAAAAAAAGAAAAGAAATAGTAAATATTTATAAATACTTTGGTTTATTTTTAAGATTCTTTTAATTTCAGTTGTTACGTTATAAATAAAATGTTTTTAAATACAAACATTTCTTCTGCCACCAACTTTTTTTCTTTGCCACAAAAATATTAAGAGAACAAACAAACTAATTTTTATGAAAAATAATTCTTTACCAAAAAAAGAAAAATTTTTTTCTTAACAAAAACAGAATTTAGGGCTTATATTTTTTTAAGTAGATTAAGCGAAATAATTTTTTCCAGAAAGCCAAAATAAAATGTTCAATTACGCATTTTTTACATGCCGCGCAGAGGGATATGGCTTCATACATATTTGTGCAAAATATATAAGGAGTAATCCTGGCACCGATCATTATATCATTATATCGGCAAAAAAAAGAAAAAAATACATTTTAACTTGAATCGGCCACGCCCACCGCCCATACAATCCCAATCGTTTTTTCGCTTATAGTTTTTTTATGACAATAGAAGTATCCAATTTTCCAGATACACTTTCTAGAATAAACAAAAGATATTTGCCGAGTTTCATGAACATTAACCACGTCTTATAAGATTTAGTTTCAATGTGCTACATTCCCAATTCTTACTATTGATAAACTGAAATTTGTTGTTGGTGGGATAAGCTATTTCTATGCGCATTTAACTGGTTGCTTAGGCCAAATCATCATCTGGTTGAATTCCATCTCCATATCGTCTACTCTTTTATCTATAGCAGTAGAAATCTCTTGAAGCTTCTCAAGTTTTTCATTTATCAATCTGGAATTTTGTTGAATTTCGGCTAAAATGGTGTAGAAGTTTCAGCCGAGTTTTCTTTTACCATTCTCTCCAAATTTTCTGCTTGGATAGCGTTTGAATTTTCTTTTACCATCTTCTCTATATTCTGCATCATAGCAGCAAACATTGTGCTAAGATCCATGTTGCTTGTTACTGCACGGATAGCAACTTCTATTTCTTCTTTTTCATCAAATTCATAAGCTGCGATGTCAATATTGCGTCCCTTAAATTCATCGATTAATCTCTTCTGCAGCTCAGCTATATTTCCGGCAGTAGGCAGATCCAACTTGCTCAACTCCTTCTTGAGCTGTTCAACTTTTAGCTCATCGAATTTCATCGTTGTTTGTATAGTTTTTTTTTTTATTGCAATTTCACTTCTGACACCAATTGTTACGTTTTTCCTTTAATAAACGCGTTCGGTTTACTCCCTTTATAATAAACCGTTGAGTTCTTTTAATTGCAAATAAAAATAAATACACACACTTATTCAACTTTACAAACTTTATTATTTTGTACACAATTGTTAGTTACGAACAGAACCGTTTTTCAAAACAGACTAAGGCCCGTTTTCACAACTTACCGATAGCTAAAGGTAGGATTTTATCGGCCGTATGAAAAGTGTTCCATTATTACAACTTTACTTTTACCTACCAGGTAGGATAAACCTTAATTTACTTAATCGTTCACTTAAGGTTAAAGTAAAGTTTTAATAATGGAACACTTTTTATAAGGCCGGTTAAAGTCTACTTTTAGCTATCGGTAAGTTGTGAAAACGGGACTAAAACTATTATACATGAGTCACCCCTTTTTATATTTCATAATTATTTCTAGATTTTTCCTGAACCTTCCCGTAAAAACTATTTATTATGTTCTATCACCATTTCTAGAAATGAAAGATAACTTATAATTAAAACTATAAATAATTCTTAGATAATTTAGCTTTCGTAACAATATTATTCAAATTAAACTGTTTAGCGAATAGGAATTATAAACACTCAAAAGTTTAACCCGTAATAATATCAAAGCTTAAACAAAACACCAACAACAAACAGTGAGTTTATCTTTTCTAACAATTACGACTACAATTTTTGTCAACTCCACCGCCCATATATAAGTAAATATAAACAAAATGAGTCCAAATAATCAAACCATTACATTCATCAACTTTGATTTGTTAAACTACATCATCTAAATTTCTAAAATTTGCTTATGAGGTAGACGTCTTATAAGAACATGCAAGCAAACAATGAAACGTCCCAGGTAGAAAAAGACAATCACCACGACGCTGTGCCGACGTTGCAGGGGGTACTATCAACATCAATACAACGCACTGTTTACCAAATTTACAATGTTGTCACAATATTAGAATGATAACGCCAAATGTGCGTCTTCCAACTCTTCTTTTTAGTGTTATCACAGTACTGTAAATTTAAATTTACAATGTTGGATTCACGAATTTACAACGTAGTCACAACCATCTCCCGACTCTAATTTTCAATATTGTTACAAATATAAATTCGCTAATAAACAAGCAAAAATTTGTTTATTTTCAAACCTAAAATAGTTTTTGTTTTTTTTATTTTAATACGACACTATTAAATTAATCACCCCTATCGTGAATAACAAGTGGAATTTTTGTTCCCATGAAATTTTCATTTCCCTCGAAGGGAAAAAAGCAATCGTGAATCTCATGTGAAAAGTTTTTCACGCTATCAGTTCCAGTGAATGTAAAAAAAAGAAGAAATATTAAAAAAATTAAAAATCAATGAAATTTTTGTTCAAAAATATTCAAGTTATATTTTAAGAAAAAGGTAAAATAATAAAGCAAAATATTTAGTATTGGAGGGATAGTTTGATTACAACGTTAGTTTTTTGCACTTTTTAAATTTAATATAGTAAAATATTTTCCAAAATTCTGCCACTAAGTCAATCGAAAGTTTCACAAATCCGCAGGCAATCTACCTGTTGCTTTGCATTTTGTTGAGCCATATATCGGTTTGTGCCTTTTTAACTTTATTAACCATTAATAATCGATATAAAGAATGAGCTTCTAACATACATGTTCTATTCCCTAGCAAAAATAAAGTGAGAAAATCTAAGGGAAATGTGAACAAATTACGAGGGAAACATTTTTTCACGATAAGGGGAATTTTTTCCCGTGAACGTTTTTTCACGTTATTTTTCTCCTTTGAATTACATTTTTTCATGGGAGTTGTTCATGATCGCAAATATGTGAAAAGGGGAAAAATTACGAGGGAAAAATTTTTCACTATAGACTAAATTTTTGTATATAAAGCGTTGTAGCGGTATAGAACTATTATCAACACGGTATTGAGAAAATTAAGGTTTAATTTTTGTATATACAGTGTTGTAGCGGTATAGTTTTATGGTAAATACGACTTTAAAAAACGAAAGTCGTATATTTGTATTTAGGGTGTTGTACCGGTGTTGAATCTTATTTAAAAACGGTATTAAAAAACTAAGGTTGCAATTTTGTATCTACAGTGTTGTGATGGTACCATATTTTTTGTAGAGTCACAATTTTGTATTAACAGGGTTGTGGCGGTACATAATTTTTAGAAGAGTCGTAATTTCTGCCTGGGGTCTTAGTATTTTTTTAAGTTCTTGTAGTCGTTATAATATGATTACTCTGCTTCCTCGAAAAATACACCAATATGGATTAAAGCTGCATCTATGATATCCTTTCCATTTATTAGTATTTTATAAACAGTAACAGGCATGACGTACCAGTCATATTTCTAAACAATTATCTCAGCCGTATCCTACGCAAATTTATCAACAAGGTTTCGTTTAAATGTGTTAAATTTCCATTTCATACTATTGATAAACTTAAATTTATTGTTGATGGGATAAAGTATTCCTATGCGTATTACAGTGGTTGCTTAGGCCCGATCGCCAGGAAACTTCATCCAAAGATTATAGAAAAACTACAGATATTATACAAATAAAACTGTTAAGCGAATAACAATTATAAGCAACAGTTTTACTAGTAACAATCTCAAAACTTGAACAAAAACAACAACAATAAACAAATATCAATTTTCAGTGTCTTTTATTTGACAATTTTATTATACCTTTGCTTTATCAACCTAAATGACACAATAGAACACTTTTATTGTGTCATATTGGTTGTATGCCCTGTTGCCAATTAAGCATTTTTAATGCTTGATCTCGCATATTTTAAACTTATTTAGCATGAAAAAAGGCTTCCAGCATTTAGCACTTTCTTCAAAATTTTCCCAAAATTATTTGGTTGTTTTAAGCATATTTTAGTTTAAGTGATAAATTTTTATTTCTTTCATAATTTTACAGCTTTTTACTATATTTTTTACAAATATGTTTAAATTAATTATGTTTTTTTCCAAAAAATTATTTTTTCCCTTCTCACATTGTTTCTATGTTAATTCAATTGTAAAAATAGGAAAAGGGAAAAAATACTTTAAACCAAACAAAGTTAACTATTAAATGTGGTTCAACATGAATTTTTAAAAACTGCATTATATTTTTTTATAAACTAAAGTCATCTTTTAATATTCAATTAAAAAAAGTTTTTAATTTTGTTTTAAAGATACATTTTTGCATATAAAGGGTGGTTAAATTGTAAGGGCCGATGTTGAATGTGAACCACACTTAAACGCCAAGTTTTTTTCCGAATTTTATTTGACATTTCTCTATTTCAGACGTACTCAATTTTAACCGTGGAGAGATACACAATCCAACAACGTGTTAAGGTTATCCAGACTTATTATGAAAATGGGCGTTCAAATCAAAATGCATATCGTGCACTACGTGATTTTTTGGTCAATTTGATCGTCCAAATGTGCGTACAATCGCAAAAATCGTGGAAAAATTCGAGCAAACCGGGTCTGTAGAAGATGTGAGAACACCAGTGCATGCTCGTACAGCTCGTACTGCAGAAAATATTGCTGCTGTTCGCGATAGTGTGGCTGAAGAGCCGTCCACCTCAACTCGTCGTCGTGCCCAACAATTGCACCTCTCACGCTCGTCGTTGATGAACATTATGCATAAAGACTTGCATTTACACGCTTACAAGGTGCCTCTTGACCATTCCAAACGTCGTGAATGGGCAGAATGGTGGCAAGAAATGGCAACAGTGGATCAGTTTTCGAAGAAAATCATCTTCAGTGATGAGGCACATTTTCACCTCAGTGGATTCGTCAATAAACAGAATTGCCGCATTTGGGCGAATGAGAATCCAAGAGTGATTGTCGAAAAACCAATGCACCCACAAAGAGTGACTGTTTGGTGCGGTTTATGGGCTGGCGGCATCATCGGGCCGTATTTTTTCCAAAATGAGACCGGTCAGGCAGTTACTATGAATGGTGTTCGCTATCGTGAGATGATAACGAACTTTTTATGGCCCGAATTGGAAGATATGGATGTGGACGATATGTGGTTTCAGCAGGACGGTGCCACTTGCCACACAGCTAACGAAACAATGGCTCTTTTGCGCAACAAATTCAATGGCCGTGTTATCTCACGTAATGGCGATGTCAATTGGCCGCCAAGATCATGTGATTTGACACCGTTGGACTTTTTTCTTTGGGGTTATTTGAAAGAAAAGGTGTACGTCGATAAGCCAGCAACAATTCAAGAGCTAAAGGATGAGATAATTCGGCACATTAACGGCATAGGACCTCCATTATGCCTCAGGGTCATCGAAAATTTGGACCATCGGATGGAGGTGTGCCGCCGTGGTCGCGGCGCCCATTTGGCCGATATTTTGTTCCATACATAATTGAATAATACCAATATATCATAATAAAATAAAAATACAATAATTTCCTAAATAGTTTGTGTTTTATTCAAAATCAACATCGGCCCTTGAAATTTAACCACCCTGTATTTTCATTTAATTTTAATGTTAAAAAATGAACTGACTTTTATACCCTCTACCACAAGTGGTAAATGACGGTATATTAACTGCCTATTTCACGATGTCACTCGAACGCTTTCGTTTGCACAAATTACATGTAAAACAAAAACAAATTCTCAAAATTTGTACGAACGAAAGATTTCGAGTGACATCGTTAAATAGGCAGTTAGTTTATCTTTCCGTGTGAAACCGTTGTAATAATCATCTTCATTCATGTCCGTCTGTCTGTCCATCTGTTGCAACACCTTACTTTCGAAACACTCAATAGAAAATAGCCATATTGTTGTCAAATTCTTTTTTGTTTTCCTAAGCAGTTTGGGATTGAAATGTAGCATAATCGGTTCAAGAGAAAAGAGTTATGAAAGCAAATGTGGAACAATCTCCTTAAAATATTAAAATTTGTTCAACCACTTTTTCGATTGTGTTCAATAAATCAAATTTTTATTTATAGAGCTTTTTTGCAATAGTCCTATTCCCTCAGTATTTCACTTATTTTTGCTTAAGCCAACTCTTAGTTAACATTTAACCTATATATACACTTAAGATAAAAAAAGGTTAATATAAAAAAAGTTACTTACGAAAAGAAATAATTCCCACATTCTTTTTATATATTTGTTATAAAAATTAATCTCTGAGGAGATTGAGTGGTTGCAACTGAAACATATAAGGGTCACCTGTCTGTGAAAGCCTGGGTTCGATTCCCGCGGCAGTCATGAATGAAAAATTATCAATACATTTTAATTGATTTCATGTTGTAAAATTCCTTTCTTCATGAGAATAATTTAATAAAAATTAAATTTTATGAACTTAATAAGCCTAATGAAAATATCAAAATTTTTAATATTTTTGATTAATGATCCATAATTTACGACCGGTACAATATAAAATCCATTCAGGAAAATCCCTTTCATACGCCTAATAATATTTCTAAAACATAGGATATTTTATTTAAATTAGGCAACGAATTATAAAGCTGCGAGCTCTGGTTTTATGAAGATTAAAGGATAATTCTGTGGTATTCATGGGCAACCGCGTATGTCTATTTTTTCGATTTTGAAATGTTGATGCTATATTGCTAAATATTAAGCGCTCTTTACATTTTTTAAAAAATTTTTAAAACAGATAGACGCATTCCGTTGTTTTAACTCCATTACAATGTTCAAAAAGTGCAATATCTAAACCATAGTTTGATATAGAATGGTTTTTTCGGCTCTCCTTAAAAATTTCATTTTAAGACATACACAGAAAAAATTATTTTTCCAATTCAAACAAAAAATTTGTAGAATCAAACAATTTTTTGTCTGAAATCGGTCCTATAAACAAATTTGCATATTCAAACAATTTATTTGCATTTTGTTTATTGAAAAAAAACACTGATTTTTTCAAACAAATAATTTAACTGAAACAAACAAAAAGTTTACTGAAATTCTTTTATTAAATTTCAAAATAAAAAAAAAAAAGTTTTTGCACAAGCAATGACGCGCACACAAGTAAGCACTGTATGAGAAGATGACGGCAGAGCAGAGCCGACGGCTGGCTTTGAGACTCATTTTTTTTTTTTGTTGGAATAATTTTTGAACGAAGTCTTATTTATACACACACACAACACAATGTTTTTCTTTATCACTCTCTGTTGCTGTATCCTTTCCTTTGCTAAAGAAGATGTGTAACCAAAAACGGCAGCAGACCGACTCGATATGTTTTTCGTCATCATTCTATTTTTGTATTTGATGTATTTAACCAAACAGTTTTAAAAAATTGAATACGGGATTTTGTTTCTTGTAATGTTGTTTCTGCTATTGTTTGTTTATCTTTTTTAAAGCGTCCAAAAATAGACTGTGTGTGTTTTTTGTTGTTGTTCTTATATTTCACATACAGAAGTGTTGCTTACGATCAAATAAAAAATGCAAAAAGACGACAACATTAAAGAGCGTTAAATATTTCATACAAAATTATGAAAACTTGACACCAATAACGGGTTTATTATATTTTTGAAGAGTTGTCCACATTTTTGTTGGTTAAATAAAAATCAAACAAAAATATTGTTTGAATAAGTAAAAAAATTTATAGAAATTAAAAAAATTTTCAAACGCTTGTTTGAAAATAATTCGGCAATAATTTTTTCTGTGTACGCGGTTGCCCATGAAAACCACAGAATTTATTAGATCCCATATAAAGCTATTCGCACTAAAGTATTAAAGTTTCGGCACGGTCGAATAAAGCACTCTTACTTCTTTTGTATTTTATTTCACAATTAATTGTAAAAGACAATAAAATACTAATTCATTTAATTTCATCACATGCTAAACATTTTGTTCTGTCAAATTAAGTCGCTTCTCTTTGTATTTTAATATAACTTTTTTGCATTTTTTAAGCAATTTTTTTTGAAATTTTATAATTTTTTTCGCAAAAATCTAGCATTTTCTCTTTATTAAGTTTTGGCAACTCTGGTTGTATGTTTTATGCCATGGCCCAATAAGAAGGTCTGCTCGAAACGCCTGCTGATTTTTTACAGAACTTGGAATTTATTTTCTAATTTTTTGAAATAAAAAATCATATTAAAAAAGTAAAAAATTTTTCAAAAACCACAATGACTTTAAAAAATGTAAACAACTTTAGACATTTTGCCCATTTATGCCTATCACTCAATTTACATGATGAATTTTATGACGTCCAATTTTAGACGTCATTTTTTGTTTGGTAGCAAGCGGTGTAGAGAAGAAAGAGGAAAAGAAAACAGAAATCGTGTCTATTTTTCTACCCCTCTTTCTTCTCTACACCGCTTGCTACCAAACAAAAAAGTGACGTCCAAAATTGGACGTCATAAAACTCATCATGTAAATTGAGTGATAGGCATAAATGGGCAAAATGTAAAGTTGTTTACATTTTTTAACGTCATTGTGGTTTTTTAAAAATTTTTTACTTTTTTAATATGATTTTTTATTTCAAAAAATTAGAAATTAAATTCCATAATTGTGATAAAAATGTGAACAAAAATGTTAAATAATTATGTATAATAATAAGAAGAAGTAAGAAATAAATAAAACACTGAAAGGCGGACACAATGGATAATATTTATTATGGATAATGATGCAGCAGCGCCAATGTATTTATCATTTGATGCCGAAAGTGACATGTCCAAAGCATGATAAAAACTCTTTTTGGTATGAACGATTCAATAAACAAAAATTAATCTGGGGATAAGAATTGTAACTGATCATTAAAGACTGTTTACTTGCAACAAAACAACATCAGTATCAACATTTTTAATTAAATAACAGAAGAGAAATTGGTCATGGCACTTTCGGCATCAAATGATAAATACATTGGCGCTACTGAATCACAACGGAGGAGGAAATAATAAATCTTCGCCATTCTGTCCGCCTTTTAGTTTTTTATTTATATTTTATAAAATTTTAAAACCCAAACAGCAAATACTGGTTGTATGTTGCAAAATGTAAAAATGCATTTAATTTATATTGATTCTATACCCCAATTAGTTCTAGCACTTTTTTTTCAAAACAAACATATTTTCTAGCACTTTTTTCAAAATAAACATATTTTCTAGCAAGGCACATCTATCAGGTCTGCTTACTTGTGCAAAAACAAAAAACTTTTTCTTTCAAGCTGTCAAAAACTTACTACCACATATACAAAGCAAAAGGAAAAAACGTGTATGTAAACAACTTTTGAAAGTTCAAAAGAACGAAAACAATGATCATCAGGCTTCTTGCGCAGGCCTTTTCAATGGTCCTTGTTTTCTAGCACTTTTTTTTAAAATAAACATATTTTAAGAAAATTTCGATGAAAAATACAAAACACATATGTATTTCTTGACAGCTGAGAACTTTTTGACATTTTAAACATTTGTATACACAAACAAAACGCATGTTGTTTTTTCTATTGTTGCATTGTTGTAGTTGTGCGCAGACCTACTAATTGGGCCATGTTTTATGCTTTAAATAATAAATGTGACATTTATAAAAATATAGCAAATAGAACCAACATGAAACAAAAGAAAACTTTGTGAATTCGTTATGTAGGAGTGGACCCCGTTCAAATCAATATCAGAGAGACAAGTTTTGTCCCCAAGTGCTCTTCGACCAAACATTTCAAGTCTTAAATCTTCGAATACCCAACAATTACAGAGATGTTCCGTTGACTGTTCCTCCTCCTCGTCGCCGCAACTTCTACATAAGTCTTTATAACAGAACCCCAGCCTCTGCGCGTGCCACCCAATGGGCCAGTGGCCAGTTATAACCGCAATTAGGTTTCTTAGGTGATGTCCGGACAGCTGTAATGCAATAGAAAACTTTGTGAATTGCTTAATGGTTCTGTTTTTGTTATTTCGTTATGTAACTCTTTACATTTGTGGCCACCAATTATTTACAAACTGCAATATCATAAAAAAGGTTTACTCCTAGATATATGCAACAGATTTTATCACAAACCTACACTGCAATGTTCATGATTTTTTTTCTAGAAAATTTATAAGTTTGTTCAGCGGTCGGTGAAAGTCAGTGGATATTTTTGGGTATAGGCAAAGAATACCCTTCACCTCAGGTGGAAAAGGGTATATAAAAATTTGTGATTCCGTTTGTAATTTCTACAATATTGATCTAAGATCCTATAAAGTATATATATTATGGGTCCTTATGAGGAGAAAACTTGATTTAACCAGGTGATGTCCCTCTTTCCCGCCCCCCACCCCCTCTTTGAATTGTTTACATATACTAGCATAATGCCCAATATGATTTTCGTTATCACTATTCTTTATTATTTAATCTATTTAACGAAATAATTTTAACAAATAGAAACTAGGAATTTTTGTGTGTTTTTGCTACTTAAAAACTCGCCAAAAAAGATAAAAGAAAACAAACAAACAAACACACATACATACATACATGGCACAAACTGTTTTGGTGAATATATTTCCCTATTTCGGTTCACAACTCAAATAAGTTGATTTGTAATTTTAGTGTTATGGTTTACAACTTTGCTATTGCGGTGAACAAAAACATCAAAAGTAATTAAAAGAACAGTAAACGGGCCATTTTTCATGTTAATGATATTTAAATAATGTTCCTTCATGGTTCAGCTGTCTAGGGGGTGTGTTAAGCTAGCAACTGTGAGTTCCCTGGTTCGAATCTTGGTTTTTTAAAAAGAAAATTTTTTTTTTTTATCATTTTATTTTTTTTATGTTTTAAAAACGATTTTAAAAAAATATTTACGAGTTTTCGCTTTTTAAATTTAATTAATAATGAAGTTTTAAGTATTGTAAATATGTATGCATATGTAAAAATTATTTAGTTTATGTCTAGTTGCTCTGAATTCTGCTCGCACAATGGTGAAGGGTATATAAGATTCGGCACAGCCGAATATAGCACTCTTACTTGTTTTTCATTCGGGTCGAGTAAGAAGACGGAGGTAACCGGAACTAACTTCTTTATTTTACAGGGAAACTTAGAAACGCTTAATTTTTGACATACTTTACAATCATAATAATTTTTTTTAATTTAAATCAAGGTGCTGTATTTCAACTAAAACTTAATGCAGTGAACATATTTTACATAAGCTACTGCTTATGAGTTTCTGTTGTAAAATATAAGATTTACTTCACTACATTTCTTCTAGCACAAAATTTGGCTTTTTACTTATACCAATTCTTTGAAGTTTGGCAAAAATGGTTTTAGTCTGAAACTGAAATTTTGCTTAATATTAAATTAAAAATTATTTAGTTTACTTTGCTAATTTACCAATTTCCTACAGAGCCACTTATTACGATTAGAGGCAGTTGTGCTTGAGTAAAACCCAATCAAAAACTGAGTTAAAGTGTTTTCTATAGAACTGCATCATTGGTTATATTAAAAGTTAAAGTCATAAAATTGCTTCTTTGCCACCAAAATTTCTCTGTGCGCCATTTCGTTACATTTAGCCTCTTTCCCTAAGAAAAAGATTCATAATAAAAATTCAGCCTTAAAAACTTACGAGGTATTGGCAGCTAAAAGAACAACGCTAATATTAAGAGGCTTCTTAAGACGCATATGCCCAACAAAATATAAATTTTCATCAAACAAAAATAAAATCAAAAAAAACCCAAATTTTTAATATTTTTAATTAGGCTTAAATTCATGAAATTTAATTTTTATTAAATTATTTTTGTGAAGAAAGGAATTTTACAACATGAAAATTAATTAAAATTGTTATTGATAATCTTTCATTCTTGACGTGGCTCGGGCTCGAACCCTGGCCGGCAGGTTACCATGACATGTTTCGATCGCAACCACTCGATCTCCTCAGATGGATTTGCCGTCTTACACTCGCAGCCATCGACGACTGCTGACGTCACTAGTCAAACATCAATCCTTAAACCAAATTGTATTTTAACATTTGGTAGATCGAAATTTGCTTTCCTGAATGATTATCCACTTTAATTGATTTTACATGTTTTTTCCTTTACTTCTGTTTTTTCGTACTTTCGTCAAGAATTTTTCTTGAAGTCCAAGTACATTTTTTGTTTTTTTCACTTTGTCTTTCTCTTTTCTGTTGACCTTTTTCAGCACAACTTGAAGGACAAATGTACACATAGAGCTCGTGCCTTAGCTTTAACAATAATTAGTATTGTGGTTATTTTGTTGAACTATTTATGGTTTTTAATCCAAATTTTTAATATTTTTAATTAGGCTTAAGTTCATGAAATTTAATTTTTATTAAATTATTTTTATGAAGAAAGGAATTTTACAACATGAAAATTAATTAAAATTGTTATTGATAATCTTTCATTCTTGACGTGGCTCGGGCTCGAACCCTGGCCGGCAGGTTACCATGACATGTTTCGATCGCAACCACTCGATCTCCTCAGATGGATTTGCCGTCTTACACTCGCAGCCATCGACGACTGCTGACGTCACTAGTCAAACATCAATCCTTAAACCAAATTGTATTTTAACATTTGGTAGATCGAAATTTGCTTTCCTGAATGATTATCCACTTTAATTGATTTTACATGTTTTTTCCTTTACTTCTGTTTTTTCGTACTTTCGTCAAGAATTTTTCTTGAAGTCCAAGTACATTTTTTGTTTTTTTCACTTTGTCTTTCTCTTTTCTGTTGACCTTTTTCAGCACAACTTGAAGGACAAATGTACACATAGAGCTCGTGCCTTAGCTTTAACAATAATTAGTATTGTGGTTATTTTTGTTGAACTATTTATGGTTTTTAATCCAAATTTTTAATATTTTTAATTAGGCTTAAATTCATGAAATTTAATTTTTATTAAATTATTTTTGTGAAGAAAGGAATTTTACAACATGAAAATTAATTAAAACTGTTATTGATAATCTTTCATTCTTGACGTGGCTCGGGCTCGAACCCTGGCCGGCAGGTTACCATGACATGTTTCGATCGCAACCAATCGATCTCCTCAGATGGATTTGCCGTCTTACACTCGCAGCCATTGACGACTGCTGACGTCACTAGTCAAACATCAATCCTTAAACCAAATTGTATTTTAACATTTGGTAGATCGAAATTTGCTTTCCTGAATGATTATCCATTTTAATTGATTTTGAAAAACTTAATTTTCAAGCAAGAAGTCTAGAAAATATGCCCTGATCATTATATTTACAAAGACTTATCGAAATCGAGTAATCGCATATGCATTTTAGATATAAATTTATGGCCCCTAAAACTATACTAGACAAAAATCCGACTCAGTTTATATGACTTTTATATTTTAGATTTAAACGAAATTCTTAAAATCCTTTAATGTTTAATTTAACTTAATATTTTGCAAACAATCCTTTCTAGATAAAACACTTAAAGTTGGAAAAAAAAACTTTTGTTTTTTCCAAAAAAAAATTCTTCGACAAATAAATATATATTTTAAAAAACTTTTTTACATTTATGTATGTATTTTATCCATAAATATTAAAAAAAAAAAATCAAAAAAAAAAAAATTCTTGGCAAATGTTAACATATCCTGTTAAAAAAAAACATCAAGGATATCAGCAGTAACAATAACAAAAACAAATGTTTCACAACACAGACAACGCATTTCCTGTTTTAAGCCTTTTTAAGACACTTACTTAACACCAGGCTTTGCTCAGCGTCAACTCGTTTTTTTCACATTTTCCCATCACATACAAGAGTACGCGAGTATAGAATAATTTCATGTGTGTGTGTGTATGTGTGTTTGTAAAAAAATTCATTGTTTCCTTTATATTTTTCCTGCTTCACACACACACAATTTGAAGTGCTTGTTGTTTCAAAAAATGACTTTTTTATTTCACTTTCCTGCTGCCAGAAACGAAAAAAGAACAGACCTTTTGCTTTTGTTTGGGTTGAAATTTGTTTAATTTTATTATTTATTTTTTTTTTTTTTCAAAAATGTGTGTTTTTATTGTTCTTGTGGCGTCATTATCAGCAACAATTATAATTTGATTTACTTGATTTTTTTCACTTATAATTGTATTGTTACGCAAACCGCTTTGCTCTTCAGAGCTGAGCTGGCCTGTGTCATTTATTTTATATTTTCTCTTTTCACATTTATTTTTATTTAAAATATATTTTGTACAAAATTTTTAAACCCATTTAAAGGTCCTTTTGTTTTCCATTTGTTTGTACAATTTTTGTACATTTAATGGCCATCTTTATGGGCGAGAGATAACAGAAATATTGTTTATTATTTTATAAAATAAAAATAAATACAACAATATAATAGATAATAATCTGTGTTATTGGAAGGGAAATTTTATCGACCACCGAACAAAAAACGAAATGAAAAAAAAACCGTCAACAAAAGTTTTTGAACAAGGGGACTAAAAATTAATGGCGATTTTTTTTTTTTTTTTTTTTTTTTTTGTTTGAGGGGGAAAACAAAAGTTTGTCAATAATTGCTTAAATAGTGATTGAATGAAAGAGATATTCAGTGAATGGATTTTATTGGTTTAAAGTAGGACTATTTTAGGGTGAACCAAATGATAATGGTTTATCTAAATGGGTTTTGAGAAAAAAAATTTGGAGCTTTTGTTTTCCAATAAAATTTTAATTTATGAGTTTTTCTTTTAAGAAATTTTATAGTCTTGGAAGAATATACTTTGTAAAAAGCTTATACTAAACTTATAGCCTTTTTAAGAAAAAGGCATGACTTTAAATTTGTTGTAGCTGAAGTGAGACTTGCAACATCAGTTTAGAAATCAACGGAGAACTATGTTTGCTAACAGATACTACTTTGAGCTACGCAAGCAGTTTTGAAACAAAGCTCTCTCTCGAATACTCTCTAAAAAGCGCTTACACTGACTGTGTTGTTATATGGCGCAGACCCACAGGTACTTACGCAAGAAGAAGAGGCGCATCTCCAAGTATTAAGAGAAAAAACTAACTGGCTGGAACATATTGCTACCATGGAGGAAATCGCTCCAACAAAGAGTTCATTCCAATAAAACTCCGATGGACTATGTAGAATAAAACAAACAAAGCTCCCGTGGGAAGATCATATCGAAACAAAAGAAAATTTCGTTGCTTACACTATTTCGTTCAATAACTAAGTAAAAATAAACTTTGTATTCCCGAAAATAACTTTGATAATATAATTGCATGTGCCCGTGCATAAAACTTAATTGGCAAATTGGTTTTTTTTGTTGCTTTCGTACGAAGGCAACAGAATGAAGCAGTTTGTTTTTTAATTTTGTTTTTTCTTTTAACCCACTTACAACTACAATTCGAGTCGGAAAGAACCCAACCAATTGTAGGGGGATGTAAGAAAAGATAAACTCACTGTTTATTATTGGTGTTTTGTTTAACCTTTGCTATTGTTACAAGTAAGACTTGAGAGTGTTTATAATTCTTATACGCTTTAGGGTTTTATTTGTTTAATATTTTTGGCTTTTCTAAAATCTTTGGAAAAGGTTTCCGGATGAGCTGGCCTTAGCAACCAGTCAAATGCGCATAGAAGCTAGCTTTCCCTCAACAATAAATTTCAGTGTATTTATTAAATATGAAAAATTGGGAATTTAGCACGTCATACGGATATCGTATTAATAATAAATCACAGATATTTTTCGTAAAAGTTCTTACTTTTTAAGTTATTGAAGACACAAACCATTTGTTAAAGATACGTCATCTGTTGTAAGTCCAGAATTTTTAGGTTATACACCCTATATCTAGTGCATAAAATCTTGCTTAAGATAAACTAAATAAGATTTAATTTAACCAGATTCTCCTTCTATTCTCTAAAACCCCAACTCTTTTATTTTTTTTTTTAAACATTTAACGATCTTAGCCGCTAAAGCATTGTCTGTAAACTTTCGATGTGCAAATAAAAGTTTTTTGCTATCAAACTTAAAAGAATTTTAAATAATTTTTTTTTTTTTCTTTTTTGTGTTTTGTGTTTTACACTTGAATTCCTATTTAGTATTGTCGCTGATTATCATGCCTCTCTATTCAAAATGCTCAATTATTTTCATTCTTGCATAACAGACAAAAAGTAAAAAGCACAAAAAAAATAAAACAGCAGCCGCATTATTAAGAACAACAACAAAAACAATAAATGGTGGTCACAATAACTTTTTTAATTATCCTTGCTCCGGTATAATTATAGCAAATATTTAAGAGGAATAAAAAAAATAAAAGTCCATTTGACTTTGTCTACACAAGGATTACAATGCAAAAGGACACTTAGAGACAAAAAAATCAAGATTTTGCCTGATTTTATTGTAAATTATACGAATAATAACAAAAAAAGAAAAAAAAGGAAGGAATTGGTGTGTCTAACAGAGGTAATCACTGAATGGAACAAAAATTCAAATTGCTTTTAAGCAAAAAACACACTCGCACAAAACCCTAAAAAAGGGAAACCTACTCCTAAACACACAGACAAACACACACACACACACACTGATATTCACACAGAGAGGCTGTGCTTGCAAAATGAGCCGACATTTCACAAATGTTCATTCGAATACATATTTATGCCTTTCTGTGTGATTGTCATTGTGGCGATCCTTCGATTGTAACTACACATAGGCAGGCATGGCATGGCATTCAGGCAGTCAGCGGACATTTTTGGTTTTCTAATGCTTGGCTTTTCATTCATTTTTACTGTTGCTCTGGCTCAGCTCCTATGCTTGGCTTATTTGGTTCTGGGTGTTTTATGCAATTTGACTTTTCAAAGACCGCATCCTTCCATTATTTGCATGTTTCTCTCCCTGTATGTCTTTCTGATTTTTATATTTTTTTGGAAAAGTCTCAGTTGTCATTCTGTATAGCAGCTAGTAAATGAATAAATGCCTTATGGCTTTTTTGCAGGATTCAACAAAAAACAAGAAAAGTATCCTCTCGAAGAACAAAAATATCAAAAAAAAAAAAAAACTTTAAAAAAGAAACATTAACTGTTTTTATGAATCCCCTTTCCCCAAAAGAAACTCCGAGTGTATAAAACTCCACCACCGCCAATACAAAAGGGGTTTACAAGGCAAAAAACAAAAAAAAACCTTAAATGTAAAGGACATTTGCAATTATTTACATACGGTTTATAAGGATTTTTTCCTAACTTGTTTTTAGTTTTTGTTCTTATTTTTTGGCTTTCTTTTTCTTTTACTTCTTTCTGTACATGTTTTTGTGTGTCTGTGAATATGTTTTTTTGTAAAATGATAAGGATTATAGTAGCAAAAGTTTAATTGTAAGTTATCCTGGTGATTTTGAGATGAGAAATATTTCAAATGAATGCTTTTGGTTTTTAAGTACTTTTAATGCTTAGTCGCTGTATTATTTTCCCATCGCAAGGTAAATAAATAGTTTTTTTTATTGTTCAAAGGGATACAAAATGTAGAGTATGCTTTTCACTTTTATAAGGATTAAATTTTGCATAAAACTAATTTTGCTGCTTATAGAAAATTTCGCTGTAAATATGCAATTAAAGAAAACTATAAAAAAAAACGTTCTGTAAAAAACATTTTATTTATAAAAATTTTTTGAATATTTTCTCAAGAAAATAATTTTTAAAAGAAATTTTTCAGATTTTTGCTAATTGCTATTTCGCGCAAATTTGCTATTCTTATAGTTAATTTTGCACAAATTTGCTTTTCTTATAGTAAATTTTGCACAAATTTGCTATTCTTATAGTAAATTTTCCATAAATTTGCTATTTTTATAGTAAATTCTGCACAAATTTGCTATTCTTATAGTAAATTCTGCACAAATTTGCTATTCTTATAGTAAATTTTGCACAAATTTGCTATTCTTATAGTAAATTTTGCACAAATTTGCTTTTCTTATAGTAAATTTTGCACAAATTTGCTATTCTTATAGTAAATTTTCCATAAATTTGCTATTTTTATAGTAAATTCTGCACAAATTTGCTATTCTTATAGTAAATTTTGCACAAATTTGCTATTCTTATAGTAAATTTTGCACAAATTTGCTATTCTTATAGTAAATTTTGCACAAATTTGCTATTTATATAGTAAATTTTGCACAAATTTGCTATTTTTATAGTAAATTCTGAACAAATTTGCATTTCATATAGTAAATTTTGCACAAATTTGCTTTTCTTATAGTAAATTCTGCACAAATTTGCTATTCTTATAGTAAATTCTGCACAAATTTGCTATTCTTATAGTAAATTCTGCACAAATTTGCTATTCTTATAGTAAATTTTACACAAATTTGATATTCTTATAGTAAATTTTCCACAAATTTGCTATTCTTATAGTAAATTTTGCACAAATTTGCTATTCTTATAGTAAATTTTGCACAAATTTGCTATTCTTATAGTAAATTCTGTACAAATTTGCATTTCATATAGTAAATTTTACACAAATTTGCTATTCTTATAGTAAATTCTGCCCAAATTTGCATTTCATATAATAAATTTTACACAAATTTGCTATTCATATAGTAAATTTTGCATAAATTTGCTATTCTTATAGTAAATTTTGCACGAATTTGCTATTCTTTTAGTAAATTCTGCACAAATTTGCTATTCTTTTAGTAAATTCTGCACAAATTTGCTATGCTTATAGTAAATTTTGCACAAATTTGCTATTCTTATAGTAAATTCTGTACCAATTTGCGTTTCATATAGTTAATTTTACACAAATTTGATATTCCTATAGTAAATTTTGCACAAATTAGCTATTCTTATAGTAAATTTTGCACAAATTTGCTATTCTTTTAGTAAATTCTGCCAAAATTTGCGTTTCATATAGTAAATTTTACACAAATTTGCTATTCTTATAGTAAATTTTGCACTAATTTGCTATTCTTATAGTAAATTCTGCACAAGTTTGCGTTTCATTTTACACAAATTTGCTATTTTTATAGTTAATTTTGCACAAATTTGCTATTCTTATGCTATTCTTATAGTAAATTCTGCACAAATTTGATATTCTTATATTAAATTATGCACAAATTTGCTATTTTTTTAGTATATTATGCACAAATATGCTATTCCTATAGTAAATTTTGCGCAAATTTGCTATTCGTATAGTAAATTTTGCGCAAATTGTAAATAATTTTAATGTTCATTATTAAGTTGTCTTTCCGACTTTATATCAATAAATTTCATGGACAGTTTTTTTTCCTGCCAAAACCAACACTCTTCAATAACGCCAATGATTAAGAAACGAAATTGTACAGGAAAAATTCATTATAAATTCCTGGAGGTCAGTTGCTAACAATTCTCTAGAGTGCGTTTAATTCTAATTGCTTTTTTTCTGGCCGTTGGTGTTTCACAAACACCATGTTTTTGTTGTTATTGTTGAAACAATGGCGAATAAAAAATACACAAATATTATAATAAAAATAGCAAAAACATCAAAGGAAAACGAAAACGGGATAAAAAAAACCTGGCAAATTGCACACAACAATTCATAAATAAACAAACAACAAGAATTGGACTAAAATGTTGTTGTACACTATAATTTACGAAAAGGCAAAAACTGAGGAGAAAGTGAGCATTACAAAAGTAGGGGTGTTCAATTAAAAGTAAAGAGAGAAGACAAACTTGATATAATCAGTTTTTGGAAATGTTAAAAAACATTTTAAAGAAATCTGAACGAAAAAATTGGATGGCCTTCTTATTGATGCTGACTACCCCTAATGTTCTATTTTCACGTAAAACAAATATTATTGCTGGTCATTGTTGCTTTTTTCCTGAAAGTTTTATGGTTTTAGATGGCAAAACAATTGTTAAAATCATCTTTTTATTTATTTGTACTTGTAACCGCACATTTAAAGTTCACTCATTTAAAATGTCCTTAGTTTAACATTGTGAAATTACTATTCCTTCCTCTACTTCATCGCCCTTCCTGGCCCGCTTTGTTACCACGTTATTTTCCCCCGTTTCATTAATTTTATTCTGTAGTTGTTGCTACTTTCATTTATTTTATTAATACAATGTCTTTGGCAAAAAAAAAATAATAAAGTGAAACCTTCTTCATAATTTCTTGTTAAGAAATTTTTTTAATGTTAAGGAATGTTATTTCTATTAGTCCTTTTTATGGTTATAAAACAACAAGTCTTTTGATTGTAGTTCCTTAAATGAAAAAACAAACGCAAGGAGTATATTTTCTGTGGGCGTGTGTGTGTGTGTGTATTTTCAAAAGGAAGCTTATCTATCAATATTTGCATTTGTTAAGTGAAATGCCTCAAGGCTTTGTTTGTCGAGTTATTAAGGGTGAAATTAAGGAAATTGAAAAATCTCAAGGAAAAAAACAAAACAAAAAAGGAATAAGAAATCCCCTTAGTTGTAGAAAGAAATTACATGCTGTAAATAACTCGAGCCAGTTTTGAATTAATTTTAAGATTAAAAAACGCGTGAAATGTTCTTGAAAATATTTGTTATTTAGTGTTTAACGAAATCCCAAGAAATATTTTTAATTAGAAAAATTACTCAAAATTTGAAGAAATAATCAAAAAAAAATCGCATAAATTGGAAAAATCGCCAGAAAAATATTTAAAAACAGAAAATTCTATAATCTTTATTATAAATCTATATTCTTGCTATCATAAATAGAGATCAAAACAGAATGTCTGCAACTATTTGAAAAAATTATTAAAAACAATTAATTTAAAAAATTGATAAATTGTCGTTAGTGTCTAAAAAAAAGTCTAATATTATTAAAATTTTTAAATTTAAAAAAAAACTTATAAAATCCAGAACCAAAACCAGAACATCGCTTAAAACTGTTATAATCCAAAAAAGATTTCTTAAATTAAAGCTTAAAAAATCAACCAAATTAATAAAATATGAAAAACAAAAATCGCTAAATCGGAAAAAATCTAAAATTGGAAATTTTAAGCTTAAAATTAAACATTTCCCAAAAGATTTTTTACAAATATAAAAAAAAACTCTAAATTTCTATAAAAAAATCGACTAAAAATGCATAAGTAATCTAAAAATTAATACGAACCAACAAAAAAAACGCTTGAATTTTCAAAAATAATTTTCGGTGAGAAAGATGTTTAATTTTAAAGAAAATTTCAGCACATAAAACAACGCTAAAGAAACTGCAAATTAAAAAAATCGCCTAAATCAAAAGTACATAACTATTTTGGCGGCATGAAATAACCCCCCAAAATATAACCCCCCAAAAAAATAGTGAAATAACCCCCCAAAGCGTGGGGCCTTATTTCATATGCAATAAAGCCCCATTTTTTTAAATAAAATTTGCCCCCAACGAAATCAAATAACGCCCTAAACATAAAAGAAATAATTCCCTAATTTTTTGGGGCTTATTTCATATGAAATAAAACCCCAATTTCTGAAATGTAATAAGAGCCCAATATATGTAATACAATTAATTATACGGTTTTGCTTTAAAGAATCAAGCGATATATATCATGATATACCAAACACAAGCTTCGTCAACTAATGCTTTTCTGCATAGCCGGCCTTCGGCCGGGCGCAATAACTTTTTTCTCGATGGTATTACAAACACTGGCTTCGCTAGCTAAAGCTTCTCTGCATAGCGCCAGGATTTTCTCCTCTATAGTATAAAATACCGACTCGACCCGGCTACGCAGATAAGCCTTAGTTAGAGAAGCCGGTGTTTGGTATTCCAAATAGAAGAAAACCATTGTGCCCGGCCGAAGCCCGGCTTTGCAGGACAGCTTTTTTTATCGAAGCCGGTGTTCTGTATACCAAAGTGGATAAATCCTTGCGCCTAAAAACGTGTTCATTATAAATTTTAAAATGAAATAATCGGCGGTATGAACTAAGTCCCCAATGAACTAACTCCCCAAACCCAAAATGAACTAAGTCCCCAAACGATTGTATGTGAAAAAACAACAACGATATTTGGGGACTTCGTTCACGTTTTTGGGGACATCGTCCATTTTATTTTTTGGGGAGTTAGTACATATGAACGAAGTCCCCAAAAAATTAAATGAACTAAACCCCTAAATTATTTTTTGGGGACTTAGTTCACTTTCATTAGAGGACTTTTTTCACTCTTGCGGCTTCGCTAACTAAAGCTTCTCTGAACAGACGGCCTTCGGCCGGGCGCAAGGATTTTCTCCTCTATGGTATAACAAAGACCGGCTTCGCTGACTAAAGCTTCGCTGTATAGCCGGCCTTTGGCCGGGCGCAAGGATTTTCTCCTCTATGGTATAACAAAGACCGGCTTCGCTAACTAAAGCTTCTCTGTATAACCGGCCTTAAGCCGGGCGCAAGGATTTTCTCCTCTATGGTATAACAAAGACCAGCAATAACAAAATTGCTTCATTAAAATCGCAATTTAAAATAAACCAGCTCTAAGAAAAATGCTTAATTTTAAAGAAAAAACCTTTAAATTTGAAAAAACACAAAAAAATCGCCAAAATAAAAAACGACATAAATATCAACAAATTTTGAAAATCGAAAAAACAACAAAAAATTCGAACAAATAATTTCTATTAATTGATGAAAATTTCCCGTTTGACTTAAAAAAAAGGCTTGCTTTAAATAGGTATGTACAATGGACACAAATCGCCTAAATAAAAAGTTCATAAATAATCTAAAAAATTAACACAAACCGAGAAAAAAACCATAGCAAAAAGTTTTATAATTTTAACCAAATCAATAAAAAAGCTAAACACACAAATTTCCCAACAAAAAAAAAAGCTAAAATTACAATAAAACGCAATTAAAAAAAAAACACAAATTAAACAAACCGATCGATTAAATTGAATCTTTGAATGTTAAATTGTATAAAAAGTAAAAACAATGCTAAATTTTAAAATCGCTACAATCCATAATCTTAAAAATGGCCGGTTCAATTAGCGCCAGAGACTTTGGGATGTTCCACTACAACGGGCTAAAGACATTTATAACAATTGCTCCATTAAGTATCTAGATTTATTTAGTTTATGCATACTAGCCAGTAAGAAATGTCAGTTTCATTGCCGAATTAAGTAAATAAACATACAAAATTAGGGTTAGAATAAAATTTAATAATGTATTTGTAATATTAGTTTAACAAATAAATCTGTGGCATTAAGGAAAAAATGCTTAAGTGCATTTTTCTTGTTTTGTTGGAGAGCAATTTTAAGCTTTAAAATAGATTTTTGAATATTTACTAGGGTATTCATTTAACCGACCTTTTGCTTTAATCGGTTAATCGCGCGATTAATTAACCGAGGTTTTGGCTTAATCGGGTAATAATCGGTTAATTTTGTTTTTGATCGGTTAACCGATTAATACAGTTTTTTTTTATAAATTAAGTAATTTCAGTATATAAAAATGCATTAATTGCTTATTTTTTGGAGTTTATAAGTAAAAAAAAAACAATAACATAGGTACGAAACATAACAACTCTTGAACTAAAACGAGCAAGCAAAAAAAAAAAACAATTCATAAATATGTATGTAATATGCATTTTTCAATTAATGCACAAGGTGTGGCATCAAGTCATATCATCATAATATCCTAAACAAAATTTAAAATTGTTTAAAGTAAATATTGTTGTGTTTCAAACAAAATAAAAATTGTAATACTGTGTTCATTGATTCGTCACAACTGCATAGTAGAAATCTAAATTATAAGCGGTGTCTTACAACAGTCATATCGTTAGCTTAATATACAAACCTGCTAATTCACTTTGAGCCCATTTTACAGGAGAGAAAAAAAACTTTTTATTTTTCCTATTTGAAGCTTGATAGAAAATTAAAATTACAGTCTATTTTACACACTTCAAGACTTAAATAGAAGAGACACTACATGCTGGTCGACGAGGCGTATCTTTCTCTACCACACGGAATCAAAATCTAAATTTACATAAAAAGTGGATTTAGCCGGTTTGCATATTAAGCCGACTATATATATTTCCTGTAATTATTTTAAAACATAAGACTTAATGACTTCCTTGTGAAACCCCCAAATATTTACATATGTATACAAAAATAAACAGAGATAATTTTATTTGTTATTTCAATAGTTAAAGGACATCGTATAAAATAATCTTTTAGAAAAGTAATTTGGTTTAAATGTTTAGGATTAAAGCGATTCTTTTCTTTAGTTTTGACAAAAGTTGACTTGGAAAAAATTATTTCACTTATCGTAGATGAATATCTAATTTCTCAGTCCTTTTCCAGGATTTCTCTAAACATATAAAATACTCCATTAACCGTTTGACGGTTAACCGAATGAATACCCTAATATTTACTCTTTATTCAATATAACCCTAACTGCTCTGAATTTATTGTTTTTAAAGCCATATCTTAAACTCCCTTATGTCACAGATCGGAAGTCAACTCAAGTTTTTATTCCAAATGAATTTTCGCTTAAGACAACTTAAGCACTGCATCCTTTTTGCCACAGAAATATAAAAAATCGCTAATTTGGAAAAATACTTCTTTATTTTAAATAAACCAAATTGAAAAAATCCAAAAAACATGAACTTTAAAAGATGAATCTTTTTTTTAGAAAAAGATAAAATCTTTTCATACAAAAACGTAAACAATTTAAAAATTGTCTTAAAAAAGTTTGAAAAAATTGCCTAAAGTTTAGGTTTATAAAAGTTGTTACCCTTCTTTATACCGCAATCTTCAAGAACTTTTAACTAATTTTCCTTCATTATGTATTTTTCAATTTCTTCTACATATCAACATTAAAACTTTATTTCATATTCTTCTATTTTATCAGCTTCCTTTTGCCTCGCCTAATATTTTTGAGGTTTCTTGTTCCCCGTAAAAAGGAAAAAAGAAACATAGAAATCACTCCCACATTATGTTAATGACTGCCTTGATTATGTTGATGACTCTGAAGAGTTTTGTTAATTTTAAGGTTTACCTAATGACTATATTAATTTTTTTTTCTTTCGCTCTTCCTGTATTTTTTTCTTTCTTTCTAGACTCCCTCCCAAAACCGTATCTCATTCAAGCAGCAGCTTCCACTTTCAATGTACTTGTATGTGTATTTTATTACATTACACAAGTAAAATAACAACAACAAAATATAACATAACATAGTTATGTACCCAGCGAGAAAAATAAGGAGTACGGAGGCCTTCCAGAAGGCCTCTGTACCCCTTCTTTTGGATAAACAAGGCCTTCTCGCTCCATTCCATACTCATATCTTTTTTACACGCGTTGTCAGTGTTGAGAAGGCCTTCCGCTTTCCTTTCTTCCCCAGAGCTTCTTAAAGGCCTTCAAATAAATGGCTCTTAGAAGGCTTTCCAGAGAATGACTTTTAAAAGGCCTTAGCAAAAAGGTTATCTTGAAGGGTTTTTAAGAAAGGTATGTTAAAAGTCAATTAATCGCTCTTAAAAGGCCTTTCACACCATCCTTCTACAAATGCTTTTGAATTAGGGTCATATTGAATATTAAAGAATATTTCCTTACAAATGAAATTAGAAGACTGAATAGGTTTCATGTACATATTAGATCTCCAATATAGAAAATGAAACAACACTTAACTTTATTTTACAAACGTATGTTTATATAAGTATTTTATAAAACTTATTGTGGTTTTATAACACATGTGATACCTATTTTTTTTTTTATTGAAATAATCAAATTTGCTAAATATTGTAAATAAAAGTATACCTATAATAAAAAAAAAACTTTTAAGCACAAGTACCTATCTTCCTTAATGGACAAAACTCAACTAAAATGATTTACATTATTGTTTTTATTTTGTATTTTAATATGCACCTACTTTGTTACTTTGTTTTTATAACGGGATCTGAATTCTTTCGCTTTGGCGAAAAAAACAAAACAAAAAATTTTACTCTTTCTCTTTCCACTTCAACTAAAATGATTTACAACATATGTTACTTTGTTTTTGTAAAGGGATCTGAATTCTTTTGCTTTTGCTTGAGTTAAAAAAAAACAAAACAAAAAATGTTACTCCTTCTTTTATCGCTTCTCATACCATAGAAGGAGGCATTCTTTAGCAATTACGTAAGAATAGTAATTAAATCAAAAAATTTTTTTTAAGCAGGCCTTTTAAAAGGCCTGAAGTAAGAAGGCCTTCTGAGTTTTCCCGCTGGGTAGCAACAACATTGACACTCACACACTTACGAGACAAACCAACAACCAAGATATATCATCCATCCATCCATCTTTCGTTTAATGTTTATGAATAATTTTTGTTTGAAAGTGAGTGTTTTGGGTATTTCCAATTACAGGAAGATGAACGAATTTTTACACGGCTTTAATAATTTTTTTATAAAAATTCGAGCTAAAAAAGGTTTTGCTAAAAACCGGTTTACTAAAAAAAATCCGTTAGAAAGAAATAACTTTTAAAAACTTTGTTTTAATAAATTACTGACTTTAAAAATGGTAAAATTTTAAGGGCCGCTGTTGATTTTAAATAAAACACAAATTATTTAGGAAATTATTGTCATTTTGTTTTTTTTTAAGATAATATTGGTATGGTTTAAATATGTATGGAACTGATATTGGCCAAATGGCCGCCGCGACCTTCGCGGCAAATCTCCATCCGATGGTCCAAATTGTCGATGACGCTGAGGCATAATTGAGGTTCTATGCCGTTAATGTGCCGAATTATCTCATCCTTTAGCTCTTGAATTGATGCTTACTTATCGACGTACACCTTTTCTTTCAAATAACTCCAAAGAAAGAAGTCCAACGATGTCAAATGATATTGGCGGCCAATTGACATCGCCACCACGTGAGATAACACGGCCATTGAATTTGTCGCGCAAAAGAGCCATTGTTTCATTTGCTGTGTGGCATGTGGCACCATCCTGTTGAAACCACATATCGTCCACATCCACATCATCCAATTCGGACCATTAAACGTTCGTTATCATCTCACGATAGCGAACACCATTCACAGAAACTGCCTGACCGGCCTCATTTTGGAAAAAAAGGGCGCGATGATGCCGCCAGCCCATAAACCGCACCAAACAGTTACTCTTTGTGGGTGCATTGGTTTTTCGACCATCACCACTGGATTATCAATCGCCCAAATGCGGCAATTCTGCCTAATCACTGAAGATGATTTTCTTCGAAAATTGATCATCCACTGTTGCCATATCTTGCCGCCATTGACGACGTTTGGAATGGTCAAGAGGCTTTAGTTCTTGAGTCAATTGCACCTTGTAGCCGTGTAGATGCAAGTCTTTATGCATAATGTTCATCAACAACGAGCGTGAGAGGTACAATTTTATGGGACGACGACGAGTTGAGGTGGACGGCTCTTCAGCCACACTATCGCGAACAGCAGCAATATTTTCTGCAGTACGATCTGTACGAGCACGCTCAAATTTTTGCTAAAATTTTTGCACGATTTTTCCCATTGTACGCACATTTCGAACCGAAAGAAGCATGAAGTGCACGATATGCATTTTGATTTGAACGCTTTGCTCGATTGTGTATCTTTCCATGGTTCATATTGAGTTAGTCTGAAATTAAGAAATATCAAATAAAATGCTGAAAAAAACTTGACGTTAAGGTGTGGTTAACATTCAACATCGGCCCTTAAAATGTAACCACCCGATAAAAAGCACAAACTTTAAGACAATGTGTCGGATACGATGAAAGTAAAGTTTTATTAATTGTTTGCTTATTTTATTTCTCGTTACTCTGTTTTGTACTTTCAAAATTACACTCCAACACAAATCTTTGCCATTTTATTTAAAATTATAATGACATTCAAAAAATCGTGATGAAAATGTAACAAAATTTTTCCTTTTTCGTCGTCCTGTAAAATCGACTGAAAATTCGTTCCATAAGGGGGTAAAGGGGAAGAAAGTTTAAGGGTAGAATTTTGTATTTATTTATGTAAAATTTAGCGAATGAAAAAAGTGTTTAAATTAACACGTTCCTACTTACCCATAGACAACAACAACAACGACAATATAAATCCCAAAATCCAAAGCTAATTTAAGATTACGCGTAAATTTTATGGCATATTAAACTTTGAAGAGGTGATTTGCATGCAGTCAAGGTATTTTTTTTTTTTTTATTTATGCGGAAAGATATTTTTTCTTCACCAAAAAAAAAACATGTATATTCGAGTAAATTTACAACAAAAATAATTGTTTTTGTTATCTTTTTTCCCCCTTAATTTAAAAGGTTGAAGTATATTTCACCTGAAGTTAACGTAAATAACTTATTCCAGCTAATGAAAATGATGATTATTTTTTATACTCTTGAAATTTTTGGATTTTTTTTAAAGGAATTTAGATTTTTTTATAGAGTGAGTTTGTGTGTGTGTGTGTTATGTGCAAATGAGAAGATATTATAGCTTTCGGCTTAATATTGCGAAATTTTGGAGATAATCGCATTTATAAAGACTCTTATTTATTGCTAAATAGAATCACGTGTTGTCAGACTTTTATTTTTATTTCTTATTCATCTCTTTGGATTTTACTCTTCTTTGTCTATTTGTGTTAGTTTTGCCAGGAAAAATGCTATTAAATTTTGAATTCTAGACACGTTTTTTATTTGAAGTTAAAAATTTTGTCATTTTATTTCTTTTTTTTTTAATACTTTTCTTAAGCTTAAGTGTTTAAAAGGTTATGAGTTTCATATTAAGAGCATTTAAGAGCTTTTGCTGGTAAATTTAAAAATTTTAAAGAATTTGGATACATAATTTGAAATAAGTGTTTCGTGTGAAATATTAAGTACATTAAAAATAAAACTAGAATCACATTAATCGTATTTTTTTATATGGACTACACCATCAAACCGTCTTTTATGTTTCGGGGGATTAAATAAGTGGAGGAAGCAATACAATGAAGTGCATAATTGGTTCTTGGTTGGGGGTTCTGTTTAGTGGAACTCCATTGTATTACAATGGATTATTGGGTCTAAGAAATAAATGTCCGAATACTTTTGTGAAATAAATTAAAAAAAACACTTAAAATTCTTTGAAATTTTGACAATAAAAGTTCAACAAGCGAGAGTTTGTTGTAACACTTAAAATTCCAAGAATTTTAAGTACTTAATAAAATCGATTTGGAAAATAAAGATTTTTAAAGTATAGATGTATGTGTGTTGGCTTGCGTTTGTTTAGTAATAAATTTGTCATACACACATACATGTATAAAAATGTAACATTTATAATATAAATGTTCTAGCGGTTATAACACCCCCACCGTTAGATTGAGGCTCCGGCGAAATTAGAACTTTACTTTTAGGTTTCATATAGAATAAAATTAAAATCAATATCAAAATTGCAAGTATTATTATTATATTAATGCTTATATTAATAATTTTTGATTTATTGTTATGGTAAAGTATTTTTTTAATAGTTTCTTCATATTTAATTTGCTCTAAGTATAGAGTTTCTAGTTTTAAATCAGCAAAAGTTGTATTAGAGTTTTCTTTTATTTTAGTTATAAAATTGGGTAAGATAAAATTTTCGTATAATTTTATTTTAACATTTGTAAAATTATTATCTAATGTATAAATTTCACAATTTTCGAATTTGATAAGAAAAGTGCCCGTTATTTTTAAGTCATATTTATTATTACAATTATGTGTTATTTTGGAATAAAAATTCTTAAATATTAGAATACCTGGTATTATTTCGTTTACACTGGTAATATCCATGGTTGTCATATTGCAATGGGCTTCTTCAAAATTAACAATATTTTCTAAGCAATTATCATTAATCTGTATTAAATTTTTCTTTAGATTTTCTTTAACATTTGTTTCATATATTTTATTATTTTTGCTAACAAGTACTCCGTTACTTTTAAGTGATATAGATTTGTTTTTTGAATTAGGTATTGGTTCAAATATAATTTTTGACAGTACAGAATTTGAATATTGTGGAATTAAAAGAATTATAACGATGTTTTCATTTTCAAATATTACTGCTACTTTGATATTAGTATAGCTATCAAAGCTGGTAATTAAATCTAGTTCTGTCTTCGTAAGTATGTCTGTTGGGATTATTCCTAATTTGCTGGAAAAAATTATTTGGCCAATGTCGTCCACATGGTTTTTTAAAAGGGTAATGTCATTATTTACTTGATATATGTGGCTTATAAGTCTAAATTCGTCTTCCAAATCTCTAATTTTATTTTGAAGAAAGTTTTTAAATTTATTGAAATAAGTGCTGATTACTATTTGTTTTTGGTTGATGTGATTAGTAATATTCTTAATTTGATTACTTATGAGATTATTAAAAGTTGTGAAATTATTTACTTGAGTTTTCATTGAATTGAGGGCATTGTTTATCTGAGTCTCGTCGTCGCTGTCCATAGATCCGGCAATATATTTTAACCCTTTTCCTAATACGTTAATAAGGCCTCTTTTTTCTCTGAAGTGCGGTTTTAAGTTACTTATTTTTACATTTAATATCTCATAGTTTTTTGTTATACTATCAAGTAGAGAGCTTGTTTCGGGGTTAGTTTTAGTAAGGCTGCTGTTTATTGTTTTTATGTTCTGCTGTAAGAGGTAAAGACTGTCTGTATATGCCGTTATGTTGATTACATGAAGGATTTTATTATATTGTTCAATTGTTTTAACTTCGTCCACTTTGATTGGGAGGTAACCATTATTACTTGTCAAGTCTTGGATGTTCAGTAGTTGCGCTCTTATGGGTGTGAATAAGATGAAAATTATAGTCCAGGTTTGCATCTAAAAATATATGTGCGTGTTAATCAATATCTAAGCATTGTTTGCTCTAATCTGGAATTTTTTAAATGGTTTAACATGGGTTTTGTAATATTTAAGATTTGTTTTATTCTCTTTTAGGTGTTCATTATCTATTTTGGTCGCGTTAATTTTCCTATACTTACGGTGGTTTTTCCCGCCTCTTATTTCCTTAATAAAATTTTCTCCGTTCTCTATTTCGACATCAGTCCTGTCTTTGTTTAATGTATTAATATATTTAGTTTTTTTTCGTAGTATTAGTTCATAAAATTTTGGGTATTCTTCTTCTGAGATTTTTCCGTTTATGAAGTCAATTGGTTTTACCTTTGTAGTACTATGTATTGTATTATTGTAAAACCCTATTATTCTAGATATTTTATCTTCGATAGTTTCGTTGTGGGTTCTTTCGTCATGTCGCAAAAGTCTAATATGTTCATTAATGGTATTATGTAGTCTCTCGATGTCTGCATTCGAGGTGTGATTGCTATTGGAGGTATAGTGTATTATAACGTTTTCATCCTTTAAAAATTGTACTAATGGGATTGCTTTAAACCCGAGTTCGTTATCTGCAACAATTTTTCTTGGTTTACCATATATTGAGAAGTATTGAATAAGTTTTGATTTAAATTCTACCCAAGTTCTTCCACAAATTCTAAATGCTGAAGCGAATTTTGTAAATTTGTCTATTATAGTCAGAAATAGTTGTTTTTGTAAAGTATAGAAAACGTCAATATGAATAATGTCTCGAGGCTTGTTGGGTGTTTCTGTTATTTTATAGGGTACTTTAGGAGGCTTTCTGTCGTATTTTTCTACGTTGCATACTTCACAATTGTTTATAAATTGAGTTATTCTTAATTTAAGTTGAGGATGGTAGATTCGGTTTTTCAACTCTTCAAAAACTGCTGTGATACCTCTATGGTTCTTATCATGGTGCTCTATTTTTATTTCTTCACTTAATTTTCCTTCATCTTCTATGTCTTCTACCAAATTGAAACATCGTACTATTTTGAAATTTGTATTAGTTGAGAACAATTCGTCAAACGTCTCTTTGAAAACAGGGAAAAAATCGTCATCTATTAAGATTGCATTTAGTTGAGTGGGATTAAAATGCGTTTTTAGCAAAGTGATAGCACATTCTTTATCTAATTCTTTCATAAAGATAGTTTTTCTTTTGTTTTTAAAGACATTCCTATTTCTTATTCTAACTGATCCGGACGTTATCTTCTTTATAATAATTTGGTTTTTAAATAGGTTAATAGCTGTTGGGGTTTCTTTTATTGTTGTATCACTTAAATTCATCACGTTTATACTAATTGGTTCGTTTTCTATTCTTGACAATGCGTCGGCATTGCTGTTTTTAGTTCCCTTTTTATACTTTATATCATAATTAAATTCAGAAAGTCTTAGACGCCATCTCACGAGTTTAGAGTTTGGTTCTTTAATTGAAAAAAGCCACGTTAATGGTTTGTGGTCTGTTTCTATAGTGAATTTTCTTCCAAATAAGTAAGGCCTGAAATATTTTGTTGCCCATACTATAGCAAGTAGTTCTTTTTCGATGGTGCTATAGTTTATTTCGTGATCATTAAGGGTTCGACTAGCATAGCAAATTGGATGGTTGTCTTGAGATAAAATGGCTCCTAATGCATAATTGCTAGCATCTGTGGTAACTGTAAACTTCTTTGTAAAGTCGGGGTATGCTAATATTGGTTCATTAATGAGTAAAGTTTTTAGTGTATTGAAACTTTTTTGATATTCTGGATCGGAAATATTTAATTTTATATCCTTTTTTAAGTATTTTGTCATAGGTTTCGCTATTGCTGAATAATCTTTAATGAATTTCCTATAATAACCCGTAAGACCTAAAAATTGTTTGATTTGTTTTACGGTGGTTGGAATTCGAAAGTTAGATACGCATTGAATTTTTTTTTGGATTTGGTTTTATCCCTTCAATTGTAACAATGTGTCCTAAAAATTCTGTTTCTTTTTTCAAAAATTCGGACTTGTCTAACTGAATTTTTAAATTGGCTTCTTTTAATTTTTCAAATGTTAATTTTATAGAATTCAAATGTTCTTGTAGTGACGTGGAGAAGATAATCACGTCGTCTAGATATACTAAGCATATCTTATTTATATAGTCTTTAAGGACTGTATTCATTAATCTTTGAAACGTCGCTGGGGCTGTTTTTAACCCAAACGGCATCCTCAAAAATTCATAATGACCTCCTTCAACGCTGAAGGCTGTCTTATGAATATCCTCTTCTTCGATTTCAATCTGATGAAATCCTTTTGCGAGGTCGAGGGTTGTGAAATACTGGCATCTTCCCAGTTTATCAAGTATCTCCTCTATGTTGGGTATAGGATATTTATCGTCAATTGTAATCTCATTCAATTTGCGATAATCAATGACGAGTCTCCATTTGCTTTCCCCACTTGCATCGGCTTTCTTTGGCACAATCCAGATTGGGGCGGAATAGGGCGAATTGCTATCTCTTATTATATTACTTTCTAACATCTCTTGTATTTGTCTTTCAACTTCAAATTTGTGTATATAGGGGTATCTATAAGATTTTGAGACTATTGGAACATCGTTTATAGTTCTAATTTTATGTTTAATGGCGTTTGTAAAGCTAAGTTGTGTATTTTCTTTGAAAAATATTGATGAATATTTTTTTATAAGTAGTAAGAGACGTTGTTTTTCTTCAGAATTAAGGTGCTGTGTTCTAATTTGGTGTTCCAAGGTTTTATATTCTTTCACATTGTTACTATAATTGTCTACCTTCTGCGTAGCGATCATCCTATTAGAAATGTTGTACTGTTCTTCACAAAAAATTGATTTACTTTTTATCTCTTTTTTATCGTCAAAAAATATTGGTATATTCTGTCCATTTATTTGGATAGAATTATTTGCATAATTTATGCAAGCATTATATGTTTTAAGTATATCATTGCCTAGTAGGCCATCGTAATGGTTATGAAATTTTAAAACATAAAACTGTAGCATTTTATCAGTAATTTTAAATTCTTTGAATGCTGGAATTATTACTTTTTCTTTTACGTTTACTTCGTTTTGAATAGTTTTAATTATAAGGGGTTTAATTTGGTGTATCCACTTTGGATGACAAATTCCTGGGTTAATTATTGAATTGGTGGCTCCAGTATCCACTATTAATTTTATATGTCCTAATTTTGTTTTTATTTTTATATGTGGAAGTTGCTTCCCGAGGCTCTGTCCCGAAAATTTTCTGATATTACGTTAACATTAACGTCCATAGGTTCCTGTCGTTGTGTTGGTTGGAAGTTGTGGTTGTTGTGCCACTGAATGCTTTCCCTAGGTATATTTTGTCGGTGAAATTGGTTTTGGGGTCTTAGATCGGGTGCATTGCTTTGTCCATAGTGTTGTTGGACTGGGTTTCTGTTGTTTTGTCTTTGGTTGTAAGTAGTATATCTTTGGTTTTCCCTATAATTCTGACTGTTATGGAAATTATTTTGGTTATTTTGTCGATTATGGGAAGAGTTTTTGTATGAACCGCGATTGTAATTGTTGCCGTTATTGTGAGTTTGTTGGTGTCTAGGTGTAAAGTGTTTTTGATTATCAGGATTGCTGGAATATGCATATCCTGCTTGGAATAAGATGTCCATTGCTTCCTCTATGTCTATTGGATTTCTACAGAAAAGAATTGTCTTCATTGGTTCGGGTATTTTACTTTTAAATATATTTAATGCTGTTTGCATGTTATTTCTAGCACTTTGTCTAGCAGCGTCTGTTTCTCCTAATATGATTACAATTTTGTTATTGAGTCTGTGTAATTTATCCTTAACTTCGTTATAAAATTCTACAGTATTAGTCTTGAACGTTGTTGCTCGAAGAACATCGAAGAGTTCGTCGCAGGTACGCCGATCTCCAAAATTATTCTGGAGTACAATTTTCATTTGTGTCCAGGAAGTGGCATGACAGTTGATTTCTATAGTCTGTCTGGCCTTACCTTTTAATTTCGATTTTATAATGTCCAAGAAAAGTTGTTTTGATAGCTCATCGTAAGTTTCTAAATGAGGATTTATTCTGTCTATGAGTGCTGTAAAGTTTTGTAAATCTTTACTGTCTCCAAAGAAGTCTGGTAAGTTACTTAAATATTTAAGTGGGTCAATAACTAGCCTATTGGGTTGGTTTCGTATTTCGTCTACCATTTTTACTAAATTCAGAGCAGCAGTAAATCTGTTTAAATTCTAATATATTTTTGTTTATTATTATTTTTCTTATTTCTTGAATATTTTTTCCTTGCTCTTAATTTTATTAAAGTTATTTTGCGTAAAAAGCTTTGTAATCTTTCAATATCTTCTTCTTTAAGCGTGTATAATATAATTCTTTCTATCTCCGATTCTATATTAATTTTTTCAATTGTACGCATTTATGCATTTAAAAATAGTTTTAGGGTAATATAATAATAATAAAAAAAAATTTGTGGAAATGAAATAACAATAATTTAGAATCGCCTTACTTTGTAGTGGAGTTGCTCGTTTCCTCTGGTTGGTGTTGCAGGACTTCGTTGTTAAAGTTGTATTTTTTTTTATGAGGTTGTTTCCTTTATTGAACTTCTTCTTCTTAACTTTTTATTGAATGTTCTTCACGTTTTAAGTTTAATTACTTTCTTTTTCTATTTAGAAATATTTTCCTTTACGTTTTTTTTTTTTAAACTTTCAAAGCAATTAAATTTCACAAAAAGTTCTTTTTTTTTCACTGCCTTCGATCTTTCGAGGGATTTCACAAAACAACAAAAAATTCGAAGAAACTACTTTTAATCTTTTAAAAGTATGTGTTTTTTTTTTTTTTTGTGTCCTTTGATCTTTCAAAGAGACTTAAATTTAACAAATGTTTTTTTTTCCACGTCCTTCGATCTTTCGAAGGATTTCACAAAACAAAAAAAAAAATTCGAAAAAACTACTTTTAATCTTTTTAAAGTATAAGTGTTTTTTGTGTCCTTTGATCTTTCAAAGAGACTTAAATTTCACAAAAGTTTTTTTTCACGTCCTTCGATCTTTCGAACGGACTTACGTTACCGCGTTAATTCAATGATTTGAAACAAGTTATTTTCTCCTGAAAGGATAACACTCCGCGGAATCCTACCGACTGCGCCAAATAAATGTCCGAATACTTTTGTGAAATAAATTAAAAAAAACACTTAAAATTCTTTGAAATTTTGACAATAAAAGTTCAACAAGCGAGAGTTTGTTGTAACACTTAAAATTCCAAGAATTTTAAGTACTTAATAAAATCGATTTGGAAAATAAAGAATTTTAAAGTATAGATGTATGTGTGTTGGCTTGCGTTTGTTTAGTAATAAATTTGTCATACACACATACATGTATAAAAATGTAACATTTATAATATAAATGTTCTAGCGGTTATAACATCTAAGCTCGCAAACCCTGCCCCGATTAAAGTTCACTATCGTCAAAAAGAAGATACTATTTCCTACATTCTTTTTTCTTTAGTCATGTTAATAAAACCATTAAGGGTAATCACGATAGTCATTGTGCAAATTTGCAATGTGTTAATTTGCAGTGCATATTATGATTGATCGTGAGCATACCAATTTTATTTTTTGTGCAAATGTGCTTTTTTCTAAAAATGTATTCTGGCAGCATTGTAAAAAATCTGCATTTGTTTAAGCTGGAGGTCCATACCACGCGTTTTCGCCTCCACGCAGCGCCTGCTTTTATAAGCTTACTTGCGTTCTACGTTTCGAGTTACATGCAACGCTTTTTATGCAGCAGTAGCGCAAGTAAAAATAAAATTTAATTTGTCAAAATCAGCTGATTTGTTCTAACGCTGCTTGTGACGCTTACAAAAGTAGAAAGTAAACCTACTTTTCGCCTCAAGGCATCTATGCTTTTGTGCATGTAACTTACTACACAGATTCTACTTTTTGACAGCTGCGTATACTGCGAAAAAGCGAGTAACGCGTAGTGTGGACCTCTAGCTTTGCAATGATACACAAGCAAATTAAAATAATAAAACCTACGTAAATGTTCAATTTATAAGTTTCCTTAAAAACAATATGGCGCTTAATTTGTCAAATGTTATTGTTTACATTTGTTTTCAACGAAGCAAATATGCACTACTAATCTTGCTAATGGCTTTTTCAGTGCAAATGGAGCAAATTGCAAATACGTATATTTTGTTGCTGTATTGTGCAAATGTGTGTATTTTTGCACGCATTTGCACACTTTGCACTACCCATCGTGATTTCCCTTATTATAAAATAAATTTTCAAAGAGAAAAAGTACTAAATGAGTTTTTCAGCTTTAAAATCCAATGGCCCTTTCAAATCTATTGTAGACCACAAAATTTTGGCTTTAGAGGATTTAATATCTCTTTTTGATTTTTATATATTTCTTTAGTTACACTTCATTAATTTTTAGCCCTCAAACAGAAAAAAAAAGAAATTATTATTTTGTTTTTTTTTTTTAATACTAAAAAATGATGTCTTTATTAAAATTTATGTGTCTGTATTCTGGTATTGATAAGGACAAAACCAATATTAATTTCTCTAGTAATTTTTTTTTTTAATTTTACTTCCGCACAAAATTTTATTAGACATAGTTCTAAGGCATAAGGACACTTTGAAAGTATGGTACAGATAAAAAGTTTTTGTTATACTTTCCGCCACTAACTAGTGGTGAATGAGGGTATACTTAGTTAGTCCTTTCGTATGAAACATTTTTAGTATTCATCTCATACCCCATAAAGTATATATATATTCTAGGTGCTGGAGTAATTCTTAGTCGTTTTTGGCATGCACATCTGTCTGTCCGTCTGTTGAAATCCTGCTCACTTTCGAACACTCAAAAGAAAAGAATAATATTGGTGTCAAAGTTATCCCAAACAGTTTGAGATTGAAGTCTAGCAAAATGGATTCAAAAGCTCAAGAGCTATGAATCCAAATTTGGTACAAAAACTAACATGAATGGCGGAGGAATACGCGGATGGGCATATTTTCAAATTCATTGTAGTGTGCCAACTTTTCAAAAATGAAAAAAATAAATAAATAAGACAAAAAACCACCAGCCACCATATAACATGGTACAGTCAATTAAATTCATTATATCAGAAAAATAAGCAAAATAAATTTGAAATAAAAAGCCAAAAACAGCAACAGCAATAACGTTCCAGCAGAGAAATCAAAAACAGATTTATTGTCATCAATAAATTTATTGTTGGTATAGACACTAACACCCTGAAATTGACAGTAAAAATTGTTTAAAGGTTGTAAAAATATACACACAATCTGGTATAAATAAATAGAAGAGCTGTAGAAACTGTAATAAAATATTAAACAAATTTAAATTTTTTCCGATTTTTTGTTTCGCCATCGACAAGCAAAAATCATTCAATTGTAAATTTTTGCTTTTATTATTTTTTTACACATCTACAAATACTTTGTTTTTTTTTCTGTAACCTAAAGCCAATTTAAAATATTCTTGATTAATTGCCAGAAAGATATCGCCAACATAGGAAAGACGTACGTACACACACGAACATAAAGTTTTATATATACATAATTTCATAAAAAAAAAATTAATAAAAATAAATCTACATTAAATATATGAGAGAAATGTCTATATAAATACATATTTTTATTTTATGTAAAAAAAAAAGAAATCAAACAAAGCGAACAAAAAATAAATATAACCAGAAAAATAAAACATGAATAAATTTACTATAAATTACCATTTTACAACGACCATTCATACACAAAAACACACATGAACACAAATATTTAAAACTCATCTCTTTTCCTGTTATATCTCTCAATAATATAGAGAATAATAACAAATAGTCACAATTGCAAACACACTTGCACATACTGCTACGTACATATATGATTGTACACAAACAATTCAATAACCGTTACTTTAATACATCTCTCGCTCTTCTTCTTAATTCATTTCATCCCACAACTTAATCAGGCACATACAAAAACACAAACTCTGAAACTTAAAAGACACCCACATACGAACGAAGTAACAGTCGAACCAGCCAACGCCAATGGGACAAAACGATCAGCTCATGCCAAAATAAAATCAGGCTTTTCTCGGAAAATAACAACAGCAACAACAACAAATTAAAAACCAAAAAAAACAACAATAACAAGTTTACATAAAACTGTCAAAAACATTCACATGCAATAATTTACTTAAAAAAATTGCTAAAGTGTACTATGTGTGTGTGTAAGTGAGTGCAAGTTTAAAGCCATAAAAAAAGCTGATAGACAAATATTGCTCTTCCCTTCTTTTATTTTATATCCTGACTATAAGGATTATTTGTCTCTATATTAATATTTATTAGTTGTTGTTTCTTTTTTTCTTTTCACAATTTTATTGACGTATTATTAATGACATTTCCTTGCGATTTTTTCAGTTCTTTTTTCTCAATTTCACTCATAATAAAAATAAAGTCATTTCTTTTTGTTTAATCGTAAATGTGTGTTGTTTACAGTTTTTTTTATTAACTATTTTTAAATAATTTATAAAATATTGTTATTGTTATCAGAGTTATTAGTAATAGTGATAATTTATGTTCTAGTTGTGCATTCGCTGTGTTGCATGGCATCGCTCCCAATTGTGATTCACAAACACAAACTTCAACATCCAAACCGGAAATATATTTTTGACGATAACAACCGGTTGTGGTATTAACTTTTCCACACATATAAGTGATGTTTTGTACTGGAATACAAAAAAAAAAAAAAAAAAAGGAAAACAAATCAAAATGGAAAATAAAAAAAAATTTGTTTAAAGTTAAAAATAAAAGTAAAATTTTGTATAAAAAAATATTTTTTAAGTAAAGCTTTTTTTAGGGTACACCCAGCTAAAAGCTGTAACTTAAAAATAAGAACGCGTCATATTAATTCATTAATTTTTTTAATATAATAGAAAAATTATATTAAAATACTTTATACCAATAATTTTCCGCTTTGAATTCATATAATTTTTATCTATTTCGAAGAACACATTGAATCAATAGCAGGCGCGGATTCAGGGGGGTGAAATAAGGAAATTTCCCCCCCGTAAATTATAAAAATATGTTTTGTTTATTTCGATAATACAAGAGTTCCCATTAATATTATCTTTTTTTAATGTACAAAATTTTTGGAAATCCCAGCAAGGTTTTTTTTTTTTGTTTTTTTATTGAATCCCTAACGAAATTTTCAATAAATATCCAAATCTTCATCCTAATAGTTATTTATTAGATATTTTCAATGAAACATCTAGTTTACTGTATTCAAATACTTATTATTCTACATTCAATCCCAGCAGGTGCCATCTATGTATAACCAAAGAGTAAACGTTTGACTTGAAAATGCGTGCGGTTGAATTATTAAAAAGCCTTGGTATTTGCAATATTTATGTTTATATTAATGTGTTATATGAATCAAAATTCTATTCGATAATTTTTGACGAAAGCACGGATTTGTCGGGGAAAGCCAGATTTCCTTACATTTAAGATATTTCACCATACAACAAAAAGTTGTTAGGCAAGAATTGTTTTGGCGTTGTTGTAAAAGCATTTGAAGAGCCTTCACAGGATATTGATAATGACGCTGATGTGTCAATTGATGCGATGGACCTATCATCAACAGTTCTTAAAACTTTGACAAATTTTAGTCTTGACCTAAAAAATTGTATAGGAGTTGGAACTGATGGGTGTCGTTTGATGTCAGCAGAAAATGGAGCTGTAAAAAAATTCTGGAAACCGCGACAAATGTGAAACAAACGCCTTGCTATTTCCCGTAAATCAGGCAAAACACGTTCTTAGTAAAGTATTTGGGAGCCAAACTCTCTACATTATGCGAGACAAGATGGGTGGACCGTCACGACTCAGCTTTACACTTTGCAACAAGTGTACATCATATAGTAGAAGCTTTGGAAAAAATATCTGAGTGGAAAGGTAATACTTCATCAAGAGCCTTATATTAAGGAACTCACTTAGAACTTTTGAATTTATTTGCGGAATAAACATATTAAGTGTGATACTTATTGTAACACAGCCGCTTAGTATCATTTTACAAAAGCACGATATAGATCTTCAAAAAGGATCAAGCCTTATCAAAACTTTGATCATGTGCCTTGAAGAAAAAAGAAATAAAGCCGAAGAACAATTTAAAGTGATTTTTAAAAAAGTTAAAGTGATTTGCGTTCAAATCGAGGTTCCAACCTAAAAAACAAGATGTGAACGAAATAATCACATCCAAAATGTTGAAGATTTCTACCGAGTTGTAGGTTTCATTCTCTTATTGAATTTATTGTAGAAGATCGCAAAACACCTTTGCAAAAGATATCTTTAATGTATTGAACATACCAAAACTCCTACTCAAAGTGTAATCAAGTCATATATAGATATAAAACTTTTAAAACCACAACTCGGGATAAACACCTACTAACATCTAAACTTGAGCCTGAACTGTAGCATTAGCAACAAACATGGAAATTATCTAAAATCTATCAGATAACGTTGTAGATGCTTTAATAAACTGTGATGAAGGTATCTACCCAAATCTAAGAAAAATATTTCAAATTTTCGATTCAATGCTCGTAAGTAATGCTACGAGCGAGAGGTCATTTCCTACCCTTCGTCGACTAAAAGCATGGCTCAGATCAACAATGACAAACTGAACATAGACTGTACTATCTAAATTCGCCTCACAAGGAAATCATAAATTGCTTATTTAAAAAGATTAGTTTATTTTAATTTATATTGAATATTTTATTTAACCTTATTGTTGAGTTTTTTTAATATAATATACACAAATTGCTTTTAATAAACTTTTAAAAACAAATTTTTTTTTGTATCATAAAAAATTGAAGAAATGTTCTTGTCGACATAGTGGGCCTGGCTGGTAGGCTCAAATTTACATTCATTAGTAAATTATTAGTAAACTAAAATGATAACTATTGCTTAACTAAAGTATTATATTTACAATTATTGGTTCAGTAAAAATTTTAATCAGACGAAAAAATGGTAACTTTATAATAAATAAAATAATAAAAAAAAAGTAGTTAACCAATAACATTTGAGAGTTTAACTAATGGTTTAGAAAAAGCTGGAAATAATATTTAATTTGTTAACTGTTGTTATTAGCTAACTAATGACTGTAAATTTGGGCCTTAATAGTAAATCTTCAGCGTTATTCCCTGTAGTCGAACAATCATATTCAAATGGCTCAAAAATCTGAATAAATATTCGCATCAATTCAAAATATTCTTAACTAGGTACTAAAATGTGCATATTAAATTTCATAATGCTTCAATATTAAATCGAAGCGAAATAACCTTATTTTTAAATTGTTTCAACCTTAATTCAATATTGTTTTAATTTAATTTCTAAAATTAGAAATATAATTTCAATGACTTTTCCACATAAGACGACAATATTGTTCTTTAAAAATTAAATGATAAATTCAGTTCCGAAAAATATTATTTTAATATTGTTTCAATGTTAAAATGATCCAAATAGAGCAACTTTAAATTGATATTGTTCCATATTAAAACTTCAACATAACTAGACTTACGTTAATGTTTATTATTTATTCAGTATGGGTTTTATTGATTTAAAGTTGTTTTTTCTCTGGATGCACTTTTTAATGAATTGCGTTTTTAAAATATTGCTTATCTTTTTGAAAACATACCTAGTAACACTTTATTAAACTGGCCTTTTTAAATGTACTTTTAAAGATACTATTTTAATGGTCCTTTTACACTCGCAGCCATCGACGACTGCTGACGTCAATAGTCAAACATCAATCCTTTAACCAAATTGTATTTTAACCTTTGGTAGATCGAAATTTGCTTTTCCTGAATGATTATCCATTTTAATTGATTTAACATGTTTTTTCCTTACTTCTGCTTTCTCGTACTTTTGTCAAGAATTCTTCTTGAACTATTTTCTTTTCAAAATATTTATTTATAAAATTATGCTTTTAAAAAAAAAATTCTTGAAAAAGGACTTTTTCTTAAAAGATATCCTTTGTTCTGAAAACTATTTAGTAAAAACTTATTAAAAATGTACTTTTCCCTAAAATTTAAATATCAAAAGGTTGATTGTTTTTAAATTTTCTATATCCTAATAAAGCTTTTTATTTATAAAGGTAAAGTCGATTTATCCATGTCCGTCTGTCTGGCCAACAATTTTTTTTTTGCAACAAAATTACATGAGTCTTGAAGTTTATTTATGCCAAAAAAATCTTTCTGAATTGTTAAGAAATCTCTTCTATTTTCTGAGATATCCCTTGAAATTTATTTATATAAAGTGATTAATAAAACGATCGTCGGGAGTAGCATAAACAAATAATATATAAAACCATCATAAGAAAACACAAATAAAATAATTTTTTGTCGTTTTCAAGTAAAGATATCTCAGAGAAGATAACAAAACCTTTGAAAATTATACTAGAATCACAGGGTTTCGACTCGTTCCAAATTTTGTCGGCCTGTGTAATTAAAATGTTTTTAAAGCTTCTTTTTCTTACTACCTATTTTTAAAAATAAGTAAGAATTTTAGTTTAGAAATTTACATTGATAACAAAACCAAATTTGATTTATTTTAGTTTTTTATTGTTTTTTTTCCAAATAAATCCCAAACGAGAATTTTTATTATGAAAAGCAGGCCGTTAAAAAGAATATTTTTTCAAAGAAACTCAATGTAGTTTTCAAAGTACTAATTTCCAAAAAGGGTACTTTTTTCTCAAAAGTACTTTTTTATAAAAACGATTTTTTTTAAATAAATAAGTATTTATTGATATAAAAACTTTTAAAATTTTAGTTAAAAGATTGTTTTGATTAAGAAGTTTTTTTTTTTCTTAAAAAAGTGTACTTTTTATTTTATTCCTCTCTACATTTCCAGTTGTTCTCTTAATAATTTATCTAATTTTAAATTGTTTGCCATGACTCACCTCCCTTATTGTATGTATAAGTATATTTGATACATCTTTGACCCGGTACCATGGGACAACCAAAAGCATTTGGTTGATCTTTATATTTCGACCATAAATCCACCGTATCCGGTATATTGTCATTATCTGTGGCCACTATGGGCTGGCGACAGGGAATATTTGTCAAATCTTCACGAATACTTTCGCAAGTTATATCCCCAATATTATCTTTGTTTTGAAACGGACCAATCCAAGTGAAACGAAAGCAGTAGGGATCTGGAACAAAAACAAAGATTCCGAATTATTTTCTCAATTGAGAGTTAAATTATGATCCAATACCAACACTCTGCCTGTAAAAGTAATAATTTGAATAAAATTAAATTGAGTTTAAAAATGAGTTTGAACATTTTTTTGATAATTCTATTTTTGATTTCAAAGTAATTGTTAACTATTTAAAATTAAGCTGAGCGCGTTGTTTTCTTCTAAACATATTATTATTGACTATTTGTGTATTTTCATTAAATTGTATTTAATTTTAACATTTTTTCTCAATTTGTTGCATTGATTTCTCGCTTTTTATTGATTCTTTGGTCATTATCTTATCATTATATTAAATAAATAAGTAAAACAACAACTTATTTCATTGAATACTTTTTTATTTGATTTCAAAATTTATCATAGAGTTTCATATGTTGACGAGATGTTTTTTGAGTAACAGACACACCGTTAATGGGTTTCGACTCGTCATCAGATACACTTTTTTTATCTCTCATCATTAATTTATTTGTTTAAATAAGAAAGTATTAAATTCTTTGCAAACAAAATTATATCAGCAAGTTTTTTTTAAAGAGAATGCATCCATAAAACGTATCTAAAGAAAGGAAAAAAACAATTTTATTATTGAACTTGAAATAAGTTGAACTTAAATGCAGTGTTAACAACGAGATAGTGAATTCTTTTCAATGCGGTACTTTTTTTTTCATTTTATTGTTTTAGTTTTGAATCATTTATTTAATTATCTATGACTTGTTATTTCAAGTGCTTATTTTCATTAAGCTTTTTCTTCTTTTTTATTTTTTTGTTCAAGACCTTGTTAGTAAAACGGACAACTTAAGTCCCCTTTCAATTTCAATATGTTTGTTTAATTATTCCTGAAAGTTGTGTAGCCAAAGGAGTATAAAAGGAGAATTGGAATAAAAAGCCCAGCCATTGAAAACAAAGTCCTAAGGACCACATACTTACAAGAACATTAAATGTTACTAAATGTACGAACACAACATGGAATGAACACACATATACATACAGACCCACATCCACATAAAACACTTACTTATGGTAATGAGTGTGGCAGGGAAAATCACAATTACGGTACAAAACGAATCGAAAGTAATCTAAAAAGTTTATATATTTATTTTCTCCTTTGTAAAGTACATTAAATAAGTACCTACCATAAAAATGTACCAGTTTTACTAAAAGTATATTTTTACAAAAAAAAAATACTTTTAAGAAAAAATAAAAGACAGCAAATTTTTTAAGGAAAGTACCTTTTTAAGAAAAGTAAATTTTGTTTTAAAGAAAAGTATTTCTTTAAGAAAAGGTAAGTTTAATAAAAAAGTACCCTTTTTTAGAAAATGTACCTTTTTAGGCAAAAGTACCTTTTTCAAAAAAATTACATTTTTTAGAAAAACCACCTTTTTAAGAAAACGTACCTTTTTTAGGAAAATCACCCTTTTTAGAAAAAAGTACCAAATGAACAAAAAGGATCTTTTAAAAAGAAAGTTTGTTTAAAAAAGGTTCAATTTCAGAAAATTCATTTATTAATATAAAGTACCTTTATGAAAGTATAGTCGGTTTAAGCTCGGCCATGTTATACACAGCACAGTATTTAGAGCCAAATCAAAGCAATCATGAACCAGCCTGGACCAAAATGATGTTATGAGGGTAAAAGGTAATTGGAAATGGGTCAGATTACACAGACCTGCAAAATTTGGAAAAAGTCGAAAGAGAAGGAACAAGATATTGCAAAAGTTAAACATTTATTTTAAAGGTAATTGGTAGAACATTCAGACGACATTTTATAAACAAAGCATTATTCGCGATGCTATAACAGTTTTAAAAATGAAGATAAATTCGCCCATTTATAATGTCTCGAATCTAGCGAAAAACAGGGTCTTTAGCTTTAAACGGAGATATCGCGAAAACGTGATATGTTGGATAAATTCGCCAGCGTAACTCAAACCTTTAGAAAAGTATACGTTGGTATCAGAGAACGGCTTTGTGCAATTGCAAAAAAATCGCATTAAATGAACAGCAACAAACACACTCACTTGCGGTCATACAATCAAACTTGCGCAACCGCAAATATTCGCTGCTGGTTTGCAGTCATTCAAATAATGCACATCGTGCTTTGTTATTTATACCATCGTTAGCTTCGTTTTTTAATAAAGATGTTTGTGTGTTCGGAGCGACTATGGTTGTTTTGGTAAAGAAAAAAAAAATACAAACAAAAGAGCCAGAAATCAAGCAATCATAACTCATGTATTCATTCAACATTAACTATGTAGTACAAGAAAAAAAAAATTGAAATGAAACTAAACGCACATATGTAGCTACAAACAATTTCCATAGAAACAGACTTTTTTTTCATCTTAAAAAGTACCGTAGTTCTGTATGTAGGTACAATGTATTCTTGTTATTGTTGTTGTTAATTTTAACAAAGCGTCTCATCGAGTGCTTTATTGTTGTTATTGTTTTTAATGTTAACAAAGCGTCTCATCGAGTGGACAATGACTACTTGAATGCAAAAGTATAAGAATGTGTTCCTTTTGAATTTACACAGTTGTGTTATATTGCGTGCGCAACAAAAATACAAACAAAGCACTTTCAATAAAAAACGAATACATGCAAAAATCAAATGTGTACGAAACGATGTAAAAATTACCAACGTTGAACTTTGTTTTTCAAGCAAAGAGTGAATGTAAATTGAAGCGTATGAATAAATCAAGAAAAATAGTGATTTTGCAGTTCTCTGTTTGGTATATGGGTTAAAAATGTGTTGGCCTGTGCTATTTATGTTGCATCTTTGAGCCAAATTTCATCTGAAAACGAACATAATACTCAAAGACTATTCCGAAAAGAATTTTGTACATCCGTGAAATTATTGACCCATTTTCACCATTTTGAAGTTTTCATTTTGTCCAAAATTGCGACCTGTACTTTGTGCACAAGTTTTAATGGACAGACAACTAGCCAGCTAGACGGATGAATATTGAAGGATTGACTAAGAAAATCATTCTGAATCGATTTGTGGATAATACCCTCTTCACTATTGTGGTGTGGGTATAAGGTTGCCATACGTACTGTTTTAAGCAGTACATGTACTGATTTTTTGCAATTGTACTGTTTTATGCACAACTCCTAAAACAGTACGCAAATGTACTGTTTTTTACACTTTGTACAGTTTTTTGTACTGTTTTGTGCTCAATCTATATTTACAAGTACTGGCTTACAAAAATTATGTTGTGTTAAAAAAAAGTTCTAAAATAATAAGGGTTTTAACGCTGTGGTCATTGTTTTCTCATAAATACACAGTAGAAATCTAAATGATAATGGGTGGCTCGTAGCGGTGGTATATTTTCATGTTGTTATGATTTTATGGCTACCTCTTCCAATAGTCTTTCTATTTCCACACCTGAGAAAGACGAAAATAAAATCTAAATTTAGAACTTTTTTTAATTTTCGGGCATGTTCTGGAAATCGAATTCACGTGAAATTGAAAACAAAAAAATTTGGAAAATTCTCCGTGTTAAAAATTTTTAAAAATACCTAATACGTTTGAGGACCACTTTTCTTTACCTAAACTACTGAAATAAGAAAAAGATAAGTTAATTTTTACAAAAATTTTATTGAAAATATTCATCGTTTTCAATTGCACTTGATTTTAAATATTTCCAGATTTTGTGAAATAAAAATAAACCAAACTATTTTTTTGTTTTGGATTTTATAGATTAATGGCCAATTTCACCAAGTTTAGGTTTAATTAACTTTCATTATAAAAGACACAAAACCTATTGTTATAGTAATATTTATTATAGCTGAACTTAATAAAATTGGCCGTAAATAATTTAAAAATTGTTTAAAATTAGCAAATTAATTTAGGAATTTAAGAAAAAAACATTTTCTAAAATTCTATATGATTTGTGCAACTATGTGTGTAGTGAAAATTGCTTTAAATACGAATATGTTTAAAGAAAATCATACTAACACAATCAATGAGTTAATTGTTTTGAGCTAAGTAAGGCTTTTCTCCTTTCTTATATGGCTTACAGCACTGTTATGGCTTTCCTGGCCAAATGCTTCGTTTGTGGTGTTGGCTTTTTAAACGCAAATGGAGTAGTTTCATATATTTATGAAATGCCATAAAATGGAAATAATTCCGTTGACGTTAAACATTTTAAGTGTATTTCCTAATATAATTGTTGTTGCATATTCAATCAAAAGTTTAAAATACTTACCCCAACTTCAGCAAGTTCAGTTAAAACTAACTTTTACTTTAACTTCCAGCTTACAATATGTTTTGACAGCTTGAACTGATAGTTAATTACAGCTGAACTTGGTGAAATTGGGGGTTACTAATTAAAGCAAATGGTTATGTTTTCGTCAAAAAAATTTACTGTTTTTTTCTTGGTTGTACTGTTTTTTTGTATTCAATGTACTGTTTTTCCGAATTTAAAATCTGGCTACCCTATGTGGGTATCCATAAAGCGCATTACAAAAATTTTTACCTAATATTTTAAGATTTTATAAATAAATACTTTGTTAAGAAAAAAGCGTTTTTTTTTAAGAAAATATACTTCAGTACCTTCTAAACTTATGCACTATTTAAAGAAATGTACAATTTAAAAACAACCATTAAAAAATTACTTTTTTAAAAAAAATTAAGGATTCAAAGAAAAAAAAATTTTTTAGGAAAATATACTTTAGAGACAATAATTCGTATTGTGGTTATTTTGTTAAACTATTTATGGGTTTTAATCAAAATTTTAATATTTTATTAGGTAAAAGTTCATCAAATTTAATTTTCATTAAATTATTAATATGAAGAAAGGAATTTTACAACATGAAAATTAATTAAAATTGTTATTGATAATTTTTTATTCTTGACAGCAGATAAGCTCGAACCCAGGCTTTTACGGACGGGTTACCCTTCCATGCTTCGATTGCAACCACTGAATAATTTCAGAGGGGTTTGTCGTTTAACACTCACAGCCATCGACGACTCACAGTGGCTGAAAATTTTATTTCATTGGCCAAAAGTCCAATTTTTGTTTGTCACCGATATTAAAAATTTTAATTTTATTTAATAGTGAACATATTAAAACTAAGGTAGCCAAAAAATTAGGTCAAAATATTGGTAATTGTGGTTGTGCCATGTTCTTAAACACAACTTTTTTTTTAATTCAGAAAAAAGTGTTTTTTTTAAATATTTAATCCGAAAAAAATTATCATTGCACAAAAACTATCAGCGATAATGACCTGCTTGCTTTTTTGCTAGGTTGGTTGTCTTGTTATCTTTAAAAAGGTAATATTTGCGACTGTTGTGTCATTTATATTTGAGATGTTAGGACATATTTTCTAAACTACTATATTTTTTGTCAAATTTCAACTTTAGTAGAATAGAACTTTTGCGGATCAAAAGGGATTAAGAAGGTGAAACCACTGATAAAAAGGTGAAAGTGTTTTCTTTAACCCTGTATATATTCTTGTATCCGTTTGGAGACGGGTCCAACACTTTTTTAATTTTAATGAAATAACTCAAAAAAAATTTTCAAAACTATATTTTTGTCAAATTTCAACTTTAGTAGAATAGAACTTTTGCGAATCAGAAGGGATTAAGAAGGTAAAACCACTGATAGAAAGGTAATTTTAATGAAATTATTAAAAAAAATATTTTTTTTTTTGAAATTATCAAAAAGTAATTTCAATTTTTGGGAATACAAAATTTTAATTTCAAAAGATTTGGATATTCGTGCTTAATTCCCAGTTTTTATTATTGATAAAAACACTTGAAATTAATTGTTGATGGGATAAGCTATTCCTATGCGCATTTCACTGGTTGCTTAGGCCAGAAATTTTTTTTTTTATTCCGCAAAAATGTTCGCAGAAGTAACAGAAATCATGTGCTATTGCCTTCAAAAAAAATTTTATGATATAGGGTAAATTGATCGTACATAATACAGGTAGTACATATAAAAAGCCAAAACAAGGGTCAGGCAATACAAATGATGGCAATACCGCAAGAAGATTCTTTTCAGATCCAGAAACAGCATCAGAAATAACAGGTGCTGATTTTAACCTCATTTTTAGATTTAAAATAATCCAAGAAATACTTGCGTGCAATGAAGAAATTGACTCTAGAAAATTTGGAGATTTTGCTAAGCACACTGCAAAAATATATACAATCAAGTACCCATGGAGAAATATGTCTGCTACAGTTCACAAAATCCTTTTTCATAGAGAAGATGTCATTAAATATCAGTTGGTGCCACTTGGAGATTTATCAGAGGAAGCTCAGGAACAAAGGAATAAGGATTACAGATTTTATAGAGAGCACAATACAAGAAAAATTTCACGAAATTCCACTAATGAAGATCTATTTCATATATTATTGGCAACGTCAGATCCGTTCATCTCCAGTATTCGAAATCAATGGAAAGTGGAACATCGGGATTTAGATGAAGAAGTCAAAAAACTACTAAAGAACAGAAATAACACAGAAAAGAATATGGAATATTTGCAATCAATCTTTCAATTAAATGAACAATAATTATAATTCATTAGATCTAAGACAGACATTGTATTAGTAAAAAATAATGATAAACACAAACTCACATTGTTACAAAAGCTATTAAAATCTATTGCTGCTTTTATTTTCAAAATGTTTTTTTTTTATCCACATATGTACGAAATGTTTTAATAAATAAATAAGTGTAAACAAATTTGAAAGCAAAAATTTTTTTATTTTTCAGCAATAATAGCAAAATTTCCAGTGAATTTTACTATTTTTTTTTTATGTTCAAATTTTTTTTATAGTGTAAACTTTAAATTTTTTGAGTGTCCCATTATTACAAAAAATGTTAGTGATTATTATTTAAATCTAAAAATTACATTTTTAAATAATTAAAAGAAATAATAAAACCATATTGCACGCTAAAGTAAAAAAAAATCTAAAGTTCCACTTTGCCCTTAAATTCCGCAATAACTACTCAACCGATTTTAATGAAATTTAAAGTGGAGAAAGTTTAAGAATCTATCTGTCGATTACAAATTTCGCTAAAATATCTCCTTCGGTTCAAAAGTTACAGATTTTTGGCCAATGAAAAACGATTTTCAGCCACTGTGCGACTGCTGGCAGTCAATAGTCAAACATCAATCTTTAAACCAAATTGTATTTAACCTTTGATAGATCGATATACTACTTTAGAACTTTACTTTAGAAACTTTAAAAAACAACAATTTAAAAACAATTAGCCTTTGGAAGCGTTTTTTCAAAACTAATAACTTTTGAAACCAAATTAAAAATAATGCAAAATGTAGGGTATGCTACAAATTATATATTTTAATATCTCTTTTTCAGAAAATTGAAGTGAGAGTGGTAGAAAATAGAAATAATTTTCAGCACTTAATTTTATGCAAATTTCATGCAGATTTTATAAAACTACAAGCCAAAAAAAAGACGACAAATGAACGTACGCTCTCTCTCTCCCTCTTTCTCTTCCTCTTAACAAAATAAACGTTAACGAAAAATATCTGGCCAAAAATAGTCATACACATACTACATAAATTTCAAATACAAATACATTCAAATAATAATAAAACAAAAAGAGTTAAGACTTTTTTGTTTATTCCTATTTTCAAAAACAGTAAAATAGGGCCGCTCCAAAAAGAGATTTAATTCTTTTTTTTTAATTTCAGCGAAATTATGGTTACAAAATTAAAAAAAAAAAAAATTAAACGTGTTTTTTTCTTAAATTTTAGTAAGAATCCTATTTTTTTATTCCCAGTAAATGGGGGCCACACTAATGTGCAGTATAAATGTACAACACATTTATACATTTGTATGTATATGCTCACTTATGTACATTTCCATATATTATTGTAAATATTAAAGTTAATGTTACATTTTGTTACTAAAATAGTAGTTATTATTACAATGGACCATGTTCATATGTAAATTTTAATATCTAAATTATATGCAAGCAAATATGGGCTCGTATGTGTAATTGTGTGTGACTGCTCATGTGTGTGCTTAAGGATATTTTATTTATGTGGGGAAGAGAAATAGTTTTAAGAGTTGGTTTTTACACATTTCTACATCTGTATTTGTATGTTTTTATACCCTCCGCAACCACACATGTGAATGAGGGTATATTTAGTTTGTCAATCCGTATGCAAACTTTTGTGATAACCGATCCATAATTTACCATTTGGCCTTTATAAAACCTGTTTCAAAATAAAAAAACTGCACTGAATTTTGCTTAAAAGTAATCCCATGCACCCAGAAAACACCCCTCCAACAAAACTATTTTTAAATAAAATTTTAAACATATTTTGTTTAATTTAACCATATTATTGTCAGCGCCAACCATATTAGGTTAAATAGTAGGAAAATACTATTTTTAATTTATAAACAAATTATTGTCATTTTTAGCCATAACATGCTTAGAGGCAACCATAATATGGTTGGGGCTTCTTGATAGAGAAATAATTAAACCATAATATGGTTGTCGGTGACAATTAGGGATGAAACGATACGAGTAAATACAAGTACATATTCGATACTTTTATATAAGTAACAAGTATTTTTGTAATCGATACTTAGCAACCGAGTACCAAGTAGTATCGGTAAAAAAATACTCGGTATAAACCACATATCGTCTAGGTGCATTTCCTCAATTTCTGGCAATAGGAAGTCCGTTATCATCTCGCGATAGCGAACACCATTTACGGCAGACCTCATTTTCGAAGAAGTCCTAACTAGGCAAGCATGCACATATGTTTTCCCATTTCCTATAGACCCGGTTTGCTGAAATTTGGGCACAATTCTCCCGATTGTGGAAACATCATCACGATGTGCATGAAATGCATTTTGATTGAACGCCCATTTTCGTAAAAGGCTTTAACAATCTTAACGCGCTGCTCAATTGTGTACCTCTAAATGATAGAAGCTGTTAAATACTGAAACAAAGAAAGGTCAATTTAAGTTGCGCAAAAGCCTTGACGGCAAGGTGACTCACAATAAGTGGATTATGGTTTTACCATCCTTTATTATATATTTATCAATTTAAAAAGAAAATACATATTTACATTTAAAATAAATTCATAGTGAAATTGTTGATTTCTGGAATAAAAGGTAACTAAAAGGTTGTTGTACTAAAACACTAATAAGAACGTTTTTAAACCGATCGATACTTTACGAGCGATACCACATCGAGTAAAAGTATCGATACCTTAGAGGTATCGTTTCATCCCCAGTGACAATAATATGTTTAAATTAAACGTAATATGTTTAAACTTTTTTTTTTTTAAATAGTTTTGTTGGAGGTGACCATATTTAAACATGTTTTTTCTCTGCGTGTATGACTGGAAATTATGATACAAAATCGTATAAAATCAGGGATCGTAAGAATTTTTAAACTTTTAATAAAAAACATACAGGTACGTTGGAACTTGTTTTAGAAAACATTTTAAATCGACAACATCGTTTTCGGTATGTTAAAAGATTGCCTTCTTATATATTTTCTTCTGAATTCCAGTCTTTATTATTTTTAATTTTATATTTTATATGGGCATTTCCACCGAAAGGTCCACCGCAACAAAAAAATTATAAATTCTTGAAAAGACTTTGTTTTATCATATTTTAACAGGAAAACAATCAAAAACAATCTTTGTACCTTTCGGAAGGTACAAAGAGTCAAAATAGAATACACAAGAAACTATGCGATTGCAAATAACTGTTATTTTTTTCTTTGTATTATCTCATATTTCGATGTCATGTGCGACATTGAAAAACATAATTTTCTATCAATGCGTCGAAAGTAAAAATAGAAAGCTCATCAAATTACCAGGCCAAACAGATTTTTTATAATATTAAAATAAAAAAAATTTCTGTAAAATAGCAAGATTTGTGATCTTGGATGTAAATGATTTATTTATGTTAATATATACATTTCAATCATTTAAATCTAGATAAGCAAAAAAAGCACTAAATTCAAAAATAAAGCCATATTCTAGCCATTAACAATGATGTACGATACGATGAGATTAGACTTTAAATGACGATGCTATATATGTATATAAAACAAAAAGGGCTGTAATTTAGGGCGTGGCAAAAACAATTTTTTTAAAGTTTTTCAAACTTAATAAATATACCTTTTATTTTAGGGCGTGACTGATGAAAATATTATTGCTTGTATTGGCTTCTACCTGATTTAATGTAGTATGTGTGTGAAAAAGAAAAAAGGGGCTTAATTTGTAGGCGTGTAATAAAAGTGGGCAAATTAAAATCTATACATACGTAGTTTTAGAAGGACTTTCTTGGCACGTAAAAAAATTGGACATTTGGGGGAAGGATCCGAGATGGCATAAGTGGCGCTCAGAATTTGAGGTCGGATTAAAAAGTCACTAAAGACAAAAATGAAGCCACTATCAAGCCATGAAAAATGATATGCAATATGATGAGATCAGACTTTAAATGGCAGCGCTAAATATAAAAAACAAAAGGGCTGTATTTTGGGGCGTGGCAAAAAAAATGTTTCCTGTTTTAGAAACTTCATTGACATATCTTTCATTCTAGGGGGTGACTGGCACAACTCTTTTTTTTGTATGGAGGTCGACCCGGTCTAATCAACATACATATGTATACATATATCATGATGGAAAAAAATGTCATGTGCGACAGATCACGTGCGACAGCGATTAAAGCTAAATAAAACAAAAAGTATAGATTATTTTTATTTAAAATGACAGCCATATTTAAGAGATATGAGTGCATAACATTCTACAATTTTTTGCATTCAAATATTGCCTCAGGTTTCGCTGAAATCGGCATTCGAAAAAATGGCCTCAAAAAACACTTCTGTTTTCGTCACGTGCAAATGCCTTGTTTTTTGCAGTTTTCTTGAAAACGAAACAATTTATCGAAATGAACAATAGCACCAATTATAGGGCTAATTAAAAGCTATAACTTGAATCTATTGCCAAAATAAATATACGTTTTATTTTGACTTTTTTTTTTATTTTAAATGTGTACGATGGTCACGTTCGACATAATTTGGACTGTATTCTGAAGATAAAATTAAGACATTAATAAAGAATTAAAGTACTTTAAAGAAAATTTGTCACACAGTATATAAATGGGTACATATCGTCACTTAAAATGCAAAAGGGCGCAACAAAAAACAAATTTTAAATCGAGGTTTTGACTGATTATGATGCACTAGACTAAATAACATGGCCCTATAAAATTAAAAAATAAATAAAAAGTATTGTTACGCCCTTTTTCTTTTTCGGTGAAGCAACTTCGTTTAATATGCATACATTGGTATTAAGTTTATAAAATTAATGTGGTTGATAGCAGGTATTGCATTAAAATTTTCTTGCTGCTGCTTTTTTTTTCTAAAAATTAAAAAAATAATTATTAACGGTCCCTTTACTAAATCGTTCCGAATTTTAGAATATTTTACAGCCAAATTTTTCATCATTTAAATTTGTCCATTATGATTCATAAATTCAGTGTAGAGATAAGTTGTTTTTAATCTAATTAAGTACTATTCGGATCCCTAGTAGAGGGTATCAAAAATTCGGCCTGGCCGAATATAAAATCGTAATTTATTTTCCATGTAAATGCGTGTTAAGATAATATTCATGTGTTGAAAAAAAGTCATACAACAAATGTTAGATGTGTATTAGTGTGTGTGTTTGTTTGAGTGCTGAGTTAATCACTAAAGTTTTTTATATGTTGGCAATTGTGTTTTTGCTCCCTTTTTCGTTTATAACTCTTGTAAATTTCTTGATATTTTCTAGTGGAGCATTTTTTTTTTTTTTTTTTTTTTGTTTTCCTTTTAAGGACATTTTACATTTGTATTTCATTTGTGAAAATGTGCAGAAATGTCTTTATTGTTTAATGTTAATTTTAGAAAATTGTGTAGGTTTCTTGTATAAGTGGCGTAAGAAGAATACGCTAAAGGAGAAATATTGGTAAATTGTTTATAAAAAAATTAACAATTGTCAAAATCAATTAAAAAATTTTAAAAAATCACTTTTATTCAAAAAATACCATTTTTTCGAATACAATCGCTTATTTTGTAAAAAAAAAATTGCAAAAGCACCAAAATTTTTTTTAGCCAAAAATGTAAAATCGAAATGCTTATTTAACTTATGGGTCGATTACGGATGGCAGCATAACTGAAGTTGAGTTGCCAGCAGCGTAAACAAACAAAGCCGCTCACATTAAGTAAAATTTTCCTAAATAAAGAAACATTTTGTTTAAACCCAACCACACATATATTAAGAATGGGTAACCGGTAGACTAGTTGGTAGTGAGCTAGTCTATCAGTGCGGGGGTATCGGGTTCGATTACCGCCAGAGACTCTAGTCTGTTTCACTACAACGAGCTGATGGTCTACGTTACTATTGCTCGGTTAATTAAGTTAGAATATAATTTGTAATTGTATTTGTAACTCTTATTAAATAAATAAATATATGAAGAATTCCAAAGTGTTGAACGTGACAGTCGTACGCATCAAAAATGCAATAACATTTTAAGCAAAAAATATTTTTGCGTTTTCTTAACCCTTAAATTATTGCACTAAGAAAGCGCTATCTCTGCTAAAGTTTATGGAGGACGCGATTCTAGGTCAAAGATAATGGCAAAATAAGTAGCGGTTCGAACGTGAAAAAACATGTATAAAAAGGCGTAATTCAGCGAAACCTGGCACAACCTGACTAAAGTCAAACTACTTTCAGAATTTTATGTAGCAATGTAACATTAAAATGGCTTGGTTTGATTCCAAAATCTTCTGTGTTTTTTTTTAAGCCAAAATTTGGGTTGATACATGACATTTCAAACGTGAATTTTTTTTCCGTAATAATTTAACTGAATAATGATCAAAATAAAATAAAAATTTACCGTAAATCCAAATAACATATTTCTTTTTGAACTCTTCCTTAGATTACAGACCATGTAAGAAATTTTTTTTTTAATAATTTTTATCAAATATCACCTGTTTAAAGAAAGATAAATATTAAAGAAAACATACAATAAAACATTCTCACATATAAGAAATTACGTTTGCATAACTTTGCAGTCTGATTGTTCATCTAAGTGAAAAAATTTATGAGTAAATTTATAAAATTAGTAAAATCTAAATATTTCTCTATAACAATATCGTAAAATTATCAGCTTTTAATAACTTTTTAATTTTCGGTCATGGTGTAACTTTTGACGGAAATGCCAATATTAAGAATAAGTGATTTGTGGGTGGACGAGAATCGTGCAGAATTTTCTTGGTTCAAGCTTTACTTAGTAAATTCTTTCCGTTTATTCTTCCCATTAAAAAAGGTTAAAAAAATAAATTAACAATGATTAGTAAAAAATCTCTTAAATAATGAAAACGCGTTTATGATTTTAACGTTTAAAAAATTACCAATATTTGAAAAAAACAGAAATTTACAAAGTCTTCTTAAAATAAGTAAAAATTCTTTGCGTATTGATAAATCGCTAGTACTGAAATAAAGTCTCAAAATCCAAAAAAAAAACTTTAATAAAAAAAATGCCCAGTTTCACTTGCTTAAATGGAGATAAAAATCGCTTTTAAGCATTGTTAAATCTTCAAAACTATTTACATCACTTAAGACTCGAAAATCACTAGTTTTACAAAAAAAAAATCGGTGAGCCATAAAAAACTTATTTTTTACAAGTCATTTTTAATTTATTCAATAAATTTAAAACAAATCTCTTATTCAAAAAAAAAATAAATAAAAAGTTTTCCAATTTATCCTCAATATGCTATTTTTTGTTTTTCAAATTCAATTTTATTTTAAAGACACTGATAGAAAAGGCGTCATATAGCTGTTGTATTTTGACATCAGCACTACGACAAGTGTCTTCGTTTTTGACCCCATGACACTTTTCATTATGGTGATGTCAACCTTAACATCACTTGGCCAAAGTGTCATCATAAAGAATGAAATTATGTCATCAATGGGATGACACATCGGCATTACAGAAATGACGAACACGCCCTCAGTGCGATGACGCAGTAATATCGGAGAAAAGACATTAGCATCAATTTAATGACAGTTTGTCATTTAGTCAAAGTCATTGGAATCGACTTTAGCCAAAGTGAAAGAATATTATTATTTACTTACCCGTTAAATATGTTTGTTTCACGTTTGTTAAATTACGACCTTTGTTTACAGCTCAACTCTCAATAATGGTGTCTTATTATTGAGAGTTGAGCTGTAAACCATGCCCCATATGGTTTTCGTAATCATTCTACTTTAAAAATTTGATGTTTTAACTAAATAATTTAAAAAATAGAATATAGGAATTTTTGCTTCTTATAATACATTGTAATCATGAAAATAATGTTAATAATATACAAAATGTGGCATCGAATTGATGTCACTATTGTCATAAAATATATGACACAAAAAAAATGACAAAATTGTACGAAGACGTTAGTCATTGGATTGATGTTACTTTTTGCATCATTGATACCATTTGTAATAACATTGATGTCACAATTCTGATATTAGAGCATCATCAATATTAAGATGCATTTTGCTATCAGTGTATATAAAAGTGTACCTATAATTATGAACATGGCTGCATATATATATATATATATATATATATATATATATATATATATATATATATATTGATTCAAAATTTTAATTAAAACTTAATTTTTAATGTTTAAGAATAATAAGTTTTACTAAGATTTTTTCCCCTGTACTAAAAAATTATCAACTCCTTATTTTTTTAATCTTTTTTATTTTCTTGCCCGAAAATAAGCATCATTTGCATAAAAAAAATACAAATGAAAATAGTATTTATTTGCTTAATCAAAAATTTACAGAAAAAACACTTGAACATGTTTTAAAGAAAACTACAAAAAAGCATTGTAAATAAACAAAAATTCATAATTAACTATTTGCTGTCAACAATTGAAGCACAGCCGCGAATAACGGTTTAAGTTACAAAATAATTTTTTTTCAGGAGAGCAAAAAAAACGTTTTTAACAGGCAAGATTATTAATTTTTTATTTTTTTTTTTTTTTTAGATTATTAAAAATAATGATAATAAAAATTTTTATGCAAAATATCAACAAATTTAAAACTTAAATTACATGCAAATTTAGAGTTTATAACTATTTTTAGTGGAAAACCGTTTCACATCCACAATCACGATGTCATTTAAAACGTTCTTCCACTACACTACACAAAGCTTCATGACTGATGGCTTTTAAAACGTTATTCCACGTTTAAAACCGGCTGTAGGAAATATCGCCCAAAGAAAAATCGCCCAAAAAAATAAATGAAAAATCGCCCAAAAAAATTGCATGTAAAATTGGGCCTGATTTCATATGAAAAATGGCCCAAAATTTTTGGGCTATTTATCGTTATTGTTGGGTGATTTTTCGTTTTTTTCTCCATAAAGGAGAAAATCCTTGCGCCCGGCCGAAGGCCGGCTATACAGAGAAGCTTTAGTTAGCGAAGCCGGTCTTTGTTATACCATAGAGGGGAAAATCCTTGCGCCCGGCCGAAGGCCGGCTATACAGAGAAGCTTTAGTTAGCGAAGCCAGTATTTGTTATACCATAGAAGATGAAATCCTTATTTTGGATATATATATTTAATATATACACCCGGAGTAAAATCTATAAAAATATTTTATCCATATTATGTTTAATTTAACCAAATCATTGTCACCGACAACCATATTATGGTTAAATAAGTATCTTTAAAAAAATCACTTGAAATTTTAACGGTATTTTAAAAAAAAATTTACACATTTTTGATTATAAGTTAAGTTGCGGACGTTGCAAAGTGTAATAACGTCCTCGTCCTCGTCTTCGAAGGACATTATGACACTTTAAAAGTGTCCAAGGACACTACGACACTGGACGTTATGACATGTCACCTAAATTTATATGAATAATAAACACTTTTTTGCAAATTGAGTAATTTATTTTTTTTTTTTTTTTTTGGGAAAAATTCGTTTTTGCTTTTTGGGTCATTTTTCATTTTCTTTTTGGGCCCTTTTTCGTTTTTTTTGGGCAAAATTTCATATTTACCTTTTTGGGTCATTTTTCATGTTCGCTTGGGCGATTCTTCATTTGGGCGATTTTTCATTTTTTTTTTTTGGCCATTTTTCTTTGGGCGATATTTCCTACAGCCTTTAAAACCATTTACTTTGTATCATTTTTAAGTAGCTTACAACGTTCTTCCACTAGCTGACTCTTTGTATGCCCTTTTTAAAGGCTTTAAGGTGCATAATTTTGGGTGATTTGAGGTTTAAACAGTGTACGAGAGTAATGTTAACGGTTATCTGCAAAAGAACAGTTTTTGCAAAAAGTGGCTTTTACAACGTTATTCGCGGCTCTGCTTGAATTATAAAGCAAAATGTTAAGGACTTAAAGCGTTTTCCCACGGGTTTCACTCCTTTTGTTTCAAATCTCCAAAACTTTCTTTTAAAATCGCCAATAACATTAAAACAAGTTAAAAAATTTAATTGACTTTACTGAAAATATAAATTTTTTATGGTTTTAAAAAATTTCACAAACAACACAAAAAATACTTATTTACAATTCGGAAGAGACGCCTCAGATGACAGTGTAACGCCAGTAACCGACAATACAAACCGAAAATGTTAAACCAACTACAACAACACAAAAACACTCACCAATAACCACTTAAAAGACATAAAGGTGGGTTGATAAAGATTTGATTCAGATACTTTTTTTGCTTTTACAACAACGACATCAACAACAATCTACGGAATTACAATTACAACAATGAGCGAGTAGCAGCAGCAGCACTTACTGCTGCATTAAAGAACAGAAACTTTAATACACAGCAGGGACAGTGGTTGTTTTTTAAGGAAAATGCCGATAAAATTTGTTCTCAAATAAACTCTAAAATTTAATTTCTTTCAATATTTTTATACATCATTTTTTTTATTTTTTGTTTAAAAAAACAAATTGTAAGTCTTTTTTACTCATACTCCTTAATCCGACATAATCAACTCCATTATTAGGCACATACTTTGTATATTTACATGCAAGAATACATATATTTGAGGCTGCCAGCGCAGAAGTAGTGTAACCAACAATGTAATTTGTTTACGGTTCTGGTGTTAGATATGTTCTTTGCACTGTTCTTTACAGTGCAATTGTCGAGTAAGCCAACTATTTGTATCCAAAACAGATGGCGCTAGAAACATTGTTTTTGCACGGGCCGTTACAAGCAAGTACTATAGTGCAAGAGTAGTGGTAACTCCTCATTATCTCATAATAAGTACTCTGGGGTTCACCACTTCTGCGCTGATGGCCTCATTTACAAAGACTTCCATTAAGATATACAAAAAAAAAAATTTTAATAAATTCTTATAAATTTAGCCTAAGGAAATATTTTTGTATAAAAAAAATAAAATATTTTTTTTTTATGTCTTCAGCCATTGGTCGATTTTTCGACCAGTCCATATAAAGAGAACTACAAATCGGGAGAAAAAATTTTAGCAAAAATATTCTTAATTAAAATCTCAAAACCACCTCTCTGCAAGGGATTTAAAAAATTCCTGCGTTTTATGGTAGCGGCCAATAATGGGTTAAATGAGTAGTTTGATAAAATATTTGTTAGACTGATTTTTTTCTTAAATTAATTTTATGGAAATTAATTAAATTTTTGTTTAATTTGTAAATTTCCAAATCTTAAACAAGTTTGCTGAATTAACAATTTTTTAACAACTATTTTTATTGACAACTAAAGAGGAATTAAGATCTGTTTTTATGCTCATTAGGAAAATAATGAATTAACTTACTTGTCCCACTGTTCTTACAATCGAGAAAATCAAGTGTTATTAAGGGAATTATTATTATTGCATTCTACAACAACTAAAAACTTAATAAAATGAAATTTCAACTGAATATTCACACACATTCCCACACAAACAGAAAGACTCTCATTTACACAAACTTATCCTGCCTTGCACCTATACAAGGAATTAAAAAGGAATTTACATAAATATTACATAAAAATGTAAATTCTTAACGTGTCCTGAGCAAACGGTGACAACAATAAGTGAATGGCATTAATATTTTGGGAATTCTATGCCAAATAACACTTTGAGTTGGAAGAACTTTTATTTTGGTTACAGTTAACCTGTTTGCACTTAAAGGAACGGATTTAATTACTTTATGGCATAATCAACTATGAAAATAAATAAAAATAAAAATTAAACTTTAAAAACCAAAAATAAATTATGCAACTGAAGACAATTTTATTTTTGTTTCGTTCTTTGGTCTTTAACAATTTCCGTTTGGTGTTATAAAGTAAAAAATATTGTCATTGTGTTTTTTAAATTTTCTATCCTGAAATTTTTTATATCCTCTTTTATTGAAAGAGATGAGTCAGGGTATATTAAGTTTGTGTTTCCATGTGTAACAATAAGAAGTATTCATTTATCTTTATTCTAAGTCCTTTAGTAATAATCAATCGATTTAATCATCTATCCGTCCACCCGCTCTGAATAACTCAAAAGAAAAGAACTATTTTTGTCTCGATATCCTTCTTTTAAGCCGTTTGAAAATAAAAACTAGCAAAAGTTATTTACCGAAATGTGGATTCGCTCCCTTAAAAATGGATATCTATCCTGTTAACACTGATGTAGAAAAGATTTACAAGCACCGCCAATTTGGCTTAATCTAATGGTGGATCTTAAGCACTATGGACTGGATATTGATATCCAAGCCTCACCACATCACAACTCACTCCACTGCACATTGACTCTTTATTCACTCCAAAATGAAGTCTCATCACAACGAACAACGCACACCCAACACCAACCTTGGTACATCAACCTTTCGTCCATTTTCAAAGTTCATCGCCACAGGCTGGTCATATCCAACCGCTTTGGCCCTTCACTCAACTAACCAGCTACTAAATCGTTTTCAAGAACAGCAACACAACTCACATGACTTCACCATTCTCGGTCTCTCAACCTTTCGCTCATAAAATCCAGGTCTTCGCCGATTAGTGAGACCATGCAACCAGTATGACTCTTTATCTACATAATACTTCTAAGTATCCACTACTTTCACTTTATCAGCCCATTTTGAATGTCACACAAAGTGAATCTCTCACAGAGCCCCTGCGGTGTTCAACCAATATTCAATCTGATACTGAAATACCAGGGGCTCCTAACTCCCATGGTACCTGATAAAATCTCCAGTCAGCCACGACTTCCAGAGGTCTTATGATCTCAAGAAACCTGCCATTTAAACTAGGTAATCCCAATTCCAGGTATTGGCTGCAACTGTTTTCCCCGGAGGATCAAAAATCCAAATGTTGAGGATCCTTAAGATGATTCACTGCATCCCCCAGGGGGAGTTATACAGTATTTCTTATATGCAACAAAAATGTGGGGATATATTACTGTTTTAGTAAAATAAAATTTTGAGACGCCCAGTTTATTAGGCGGTGCATTCTAATATTGCCTGATCACGCATGAAAATTTTATGTTGCAATAATACAATGACTAGTAATTTACGCGTGCCATGAGTTTAACAGGTCACCTCTAATTCAAACCCTTTTACTTCTTGTGGGCAACCTTTTATAAGGTTTTCTGTCGATCTTATGACCCATAGCTTTCATGTGATATTTTAAAAATAAAATCATAAAATCGTTTTGACTTAAGATTCGAGGGCGGATCAACAGTCCGTGACTTTTTGAAAGGGTAACACTGCTACTGTTTAGTCCATTTGTAACAGTCATGCAAAATGTGGCACAACTGACCCATTTGTGACACTTTTAAATGTTTAATGGTTCTGTGGTACTTTATGATCTAGTTTGGCCCCTTTAGTTCTAAATTTATTCACTTATTTGTCTATGGAATTAATCCCTACAGACAATAGCTAACAACTTTAAACCGTTCAGTACATTTTTCAATGGTGTTTTCTCACTATTTTGAATACTACAACATTTGATCAAAAATATGAAAAATGTAAAAAGTGGGTTTATTCAGAAAAAAAGGTTCTATTCACACAAACATCTTGTTGTTTTGGCCAAACCGCTTGTGTAGTTAATTTGGCCCTTTTAAGAACGCCTATTCTCCGGATTTAGCCCCAAGTGAATATTTCTTATTTCCAAACCTGAAGAAGTGCCTCGAAGGAAATACATTTTGTTCAATATTTATTGTTGACCTGTGTCGATTATCTTTGTTGTTGTTTTTTTGTTTGGCTTAAGGTCATATAAAAATTATAAATAAAAAATCCAAAAATTTTTGTATTTTTAATTTTGTTTTTTATTTATCATCCAATATTTCTTCATCTTCAGGGGATTTAAAAATTTTTTTAATATTTTTTGACTCCAACGATGAAATAAATTTTATGAAAGGGATAAAAATATTTTAAAACCCTTGAACAAATTGTATAGAGCGCAAAGTAGGCTACGTTGGAAAATAAAATGCTATTAAAAAAAACCGGTGTTTCACTCAAAACAAAAAACAGAATTATTGACCCACCCTCGCATAGTCAGATGCAAGTTTTATAAGAATTACAATTATGCTGTAAAGCTTTGCAGTTATCGATCATAATTGGCCATTAAGGGTAACAAAGATTCGACACAGCCGAGTATAAAATTCTAACTTATTTTTGACTACACTCAGCGTTCCGAAGGAACACACTCATACTTACACATACACCCTAAAATACACACACAGAGAAATATAGTTATTACACATTATTTACGTTCTCTGAACATTCAAGGTAATAATGTTTAGTGTCAATAAATGATCAATCATTCTTGTTGGGATTTTTTTTATAATTTTTTTTTTTTTTTTTTGCTATTTCTTTTTTTATACTGTTCTTCAACAATGACAGATTTTATGTTATTCGTTTTTTTATTATTTTCTTTAAAATAGAAAAGTCGAGTAGTTAAAGGAAATAAGAAGTTCCATAAAATGTCATTTGAAGTGTTGCCATAATACACATTGACACTTTTCTTTCATCACGTTAGATCGATTTTTTTCTTTCTCCACTGGATTTTGCTTTATTTCTTTTTTACATATAAAATTGATGGCATTTTCTTTCGGTTAACATAATTTCCGTAGTGATGTAACGCTTTTTCAACACACATTGACTTTTGAATACTCGCATAAGCAAAATACTTGTCTTATTAAGTGTCACAGTGTTAAAGGAAGAGGTGTGTGATTTCCTTTGGAGTTAAACGGTGGGATGTCTTTATCTCAAGCCAAAAATCTGTGCAATTTATTTTATTCAGGTAATACATATCTTTATTAATTTCATGGCTTTTAGGATATCTTTTAATAATATCGTTTTTCAAACTTAATAAAAATGCTTTTATATGAATTTAATTTATTTCTTTATTTTATTCGTTGAAAAAAAAGAAATAAAATTTGACTAAAAACATATTTCCCTATTTTAAAGTGAATTATGTGGCCATCAAAAGGGATTTACGCAACACTGTGACGATATTCATAAAAAACCCCAAATGGTTTTCTCCATGCAAGCTTGCCTTTGGTCTTCATATGTCTACAATCAAAATATTCAAACAGGGTTTGAATATTCTTTCTTACTTTTAGTGTCTGTTTCATCTTTGTTTTGAGAGAGTTATATTAACGCACTATTTTAAATTAATTGAGATTGCTTGTAAGCCATTCTTCAATTAAAAATAAAATTTCAATTACCCTAGAGGGAAGCGAACTGACACGAAAGTAGTCCCATGATAGGATTTTGGTGGTAGAGACCGGTCCTAGTTTTAACACTTTATATGAATAAGACCTATCACTTTTACATGGGGTTGTCATTGGAGGGGGTCAATTGACACCATTTGACCAGTCATAGATCTATTCTCGATGAACATGCTTAGTGTCAGTTACTAAAATGTAGCAAATTTTAGAAAGTACCAAAAAATTTATCATTTCTTTTTCTACCCTTTTGTTCTTCAAAAACCAGTTAAGGGATTGGTTCTTCTTTCAATGATCATGAGTTCTTTCTTTTTGTACTTGTTCCATATTCACAAATCCCAGGACCAGTCTGTTGAACCGATTGACACAAATTCGGGGGGTGCTTTAATAACATGGTAGATAAGGCCATGATGGCTTTATCTCTCATTCAATAGGGAGTTAAAGCCTTATTTGTTTTTTTTCATTTGAATATGGCCTTAGCTCACATTAGCAGTATTAGAAAATGGCTTTATCTCTCATTTCAGTTCCGGAGACACTAAAGTTAGGTATTGAAATCTGGCTTTGCATACTAAAGTTTTACTGCGTCGCTAAGGGGTTTTTTCCTCCAGTAGGACGCGGCAGGTGGCTTCGCTGAATAAAGTTTTCCTGCGTGCGTCACAAGAATAAAAAAAATGTTTTTCAATGATAAACTAAGGATTTTCCCTTTTACAGAATGTTTACACCATGCATACAAATTTTCTGAAAAAATATGGCTTTATCTCTCATTTGCGAAAAAAATAATATGGCTATATCTCTCATTTAGCAAAATTTTAAATATGACCTTACCTCTCAATGATTGGGCAATAAGGCCATTATGGCTTTATCTCCCATTCAATTGAGCAATATTGCCATCATGGCCTTATCTACCATGGTTTTAAAGCATCCCTCCGATTTCCACAATTTGCAAGTACTTCACCTGGAGTTTTTGTGTAAATTCAAAAGTTCAATTACCTTTTTGTCAACTATTTTATTTTTTTTTTTTTTTTTATTTATTATGAAATTCAATATTGATGCGTATAACACCTGTAGAGATGCAAACTAACATTTTGTAAATATTTTTTGTTAAATTAAAACTCGTGCTTTTCTTTATAAAAAATTCAGAACAAAACAAATTAAAAAAAATAGTTTCAAAAAGCCTGAGTACGACTGGTTTTTATCCATTAACTGTGCTAACTAAAATTTCTATAATGCCATTTATTTTGTCGGAGGCACGTTGCATGGCTTAATTTGTATTGTTGTGCCTCGGAGCGTTTGATCGTTAAGTGTATGATGTTGTGTATTGGTGTGTTTTTTTGTGTGAATATTTGTTTGTTTATGGATTTGTGCACTTGGAGTAGTTGTTTTTGCTGTTGCTGTTATTGCTATTGTTATATTTTAATATGATTTTATTGTTTTATTTAAAATGCAATTGTATTTATAAACATTTTACTTCATTCATTTGTTCATTATACACAGTCAGACTGCAATCGGGAAAATGTATGCCCAGCACTTGTACAGTCTCACTGCTCCGTATTTAAATCTATTTGTTGTTGATTTTGCAATTTAAATCAAAAATTGTGTTAAAATAAAAATATTAAAAATATTCAACATTTTTAGTTTTTCGAATTTATTCTATGAGCTAAATTTCTGTTATGTATTTTATAAAGCTTTTGTAATAGTTCTATTCCTTCAATTTTTCAGAAATGACTTTATACACTACCAGACTATTATATTGTATTTTCTTTTAAAAATACATAAACAAACTTTTTTAAATCAAGTTTTTTTTGCACAATCACATACATTGTGAGTATGTATGTAAAAAAATGGGTCATTACTCCTTCGGCAAATATTTAGGGTAAACTTTTCATTTTTTTTTTTAAATAATTTGTAATTAACCGCATTTGTGCTGGTGGATGTAACACATTGGTCCTACCTTTAAGTATACCGATCGACTCAGAAAGTGATCTTAGGATGACTGACCTTCCGGCTGTCCACACAGAAAAAAATTTTGCACCAATAAAAGCATTAATCAAAAATAAAACAAATTTTAATTCAAAATTTAATCACGTTAAATTCAACGTTTAATACACTTGAATAAACGTTTAATTCACTTGATTAACCGTTTTATTCACTTGATTACATTTTTAATAAAAACTGATTTTATTTCTGATTAGTTTTATTTTATGATTTTATTTCTGATTAATGCTTTTACTAGTGCAAATTTTTTCTGTGCATGTAAATTTGTGCGCAAAGTACAGGTCGCACTTTTAAAGGTAATTTGATGAAATTTGGCACTAGGGATGCCAATCGGGACTGGTTTTCGCAAATCCCGGGATTCGGGATTTCAAAAAATCAAATCCCGGGATTCCGGGATTTTTCGGGATCCCGGGATTTTACGGGATCCCGGGATTTTCCGGGATATCGGGATTTTTCGGGATTCGGGATTTTTGAAAATTAGAAGATAAATGCTTTTATAGATATTTATTTAAAAAAAAACGGCTTTAAAAGCGGTTTACAAGCAAAAGTTTTATATTAATTTGTTATTTTAAAGTTAAAGATAATGTTATATTTATTACTAACATTTAAAATTGAGATGTTTTTCTTAATTTATGATTGATTTAATAAAAAATATGATAAAAAAAAACAACGTACGATTTCTAACAATCTGTTAATTGATTCAACTAAAATATAATTACTATAAACTTTATATTTTATTCAATTACCTCAGTTGATCCAAATTTATTAAAAAAAATTAAATATTGTAATTGAAAAGAGCAAACTTGTAGGTAATTGATTTATTTTAAGATTCTTTTAAAATTTTTATTAAGTAAATTAGAATCAATAATGCAAATTTGAATTCGAAATTAATTATCAAAATAAATTTATTTAGTTAACCACAAAAATCTTCTTTTAACAAAAAAACATTTTTATACCCACCAAAAAGTGCTAGGCATTGTGTAGTGTTTAAAATACACTACTTAATTTTGTAAAATCGCTCCATAAATTGCCCTAGTTCCTATGCCTACTCTAGTACAACACTTCTATAATTCTAACCCTGAGAAGAGTAAAGTTTTAATGTAGAATTTGGTTCCCTTTGGAATGTTTTGTGCATTTCAAAAGACATTTTTTCTTTATTTATTTTCTTTTTTAATTATTTTCTTCACTTCTCATTCAAATTTCTTTATAATTGTTGAACTAGCTTAAAACAAACAAAGTTTAACTTTTTTGTTTCGTTTTCAATGACAGTATGAACAGAAATAATCAAGTAAATATTAAAGATCAGTATTTTGTTCCCTATGCTCTTAAGGGGGAATGTAATGATGCATTTCTTTTTATAAAAAAAGGTAAAGCAAGTAAGTTTTGTTAACAATTTCGGGATATACTTAGTCCCGAAAATTCCGGGATTACAAAATTTAAATCCCGGGATTCGGGATTTGTTGAATCCCGAAAATCCCGGGATTTTCGGGATCGGGATTTCGGGATTGGCATCCCTATTTGGCACAAAGACTCTATTTGGTACAAGGACCAAGCTATTGAAAATGGAGCGAATCGGACTATAATTTCATATAGCCCCTAAACCTATGCAAGCTGTTTTCAGGAATAGGGTCTTTGGGGGCAAATTCTGCCTCTCAGAAACTATCAAACCGTTTGTTGTGAAATTTAAATCATAGGACCACGAGAGGCGATATGGGGCAATTTCTGACCATCCAAAAAAATAAGGTTTTAATGCAATTTCAAAAGGCGTTCATTCCCAGTAAAAAAAATTTCGGTTTTTTGAAGCACTTAAGAAAAAAAGCGCATTATTGAGCGCTTCAATAAAAGAGCTTTTATACCAGCGATGCCAACTTAGTGCTTTTGGCACTATTTATGGTGCTTTTTGATGCCTCAAAACGCCAAAATTTTATCCTTAGTGCCAAACTAAGAAAAAGCACTAACTTGGTGCTTTTTAAATTTTTCGTTAGTGCCTTTAGTGCTTTTTACAATTTTTATTTTTTTTCTATAATTTTTCAAAACTTTGATTATAAAGAGGATGACTTATAGGGTTTTTACACTGATCAACATCTAACATCTACCATCAAAGATGTAGAAAATGTGAAACACTCGTTTACATTGCTCACATCTAACATCTGCCATCAAACAAAAATGTCACCATATTTGAAAAAAAAAATTTATTAAATTAAAAATGTTTTTTTCTCACAAAAGTGCCAACATTTAAAAAGAAAACTCAAAAATGTATTTGAAGTTCAATTTGTTTAAAAATATAAAAAATACTTAACAAAAAAACATTGCATTAAGATATAAAACTTGACAAATGGTAACGCTGCTTTCAAAGCAACTTCCATTTTATCAGTGATGCCACAATAATAATAGAACTTATTGACACTTTTATAGTGATGACACTAAAATAATCGAAAGATGTAGAGTGGAATAAAATGAGATAGGAACATCTTTTAAAGATGTGAAAGATGTTGTTTTTTAGCCCTATGTATTTCTTATGGAAAGATGTTAACATCTTCGCAAATGGTGGGAAATTGATGGTAGATGTTAGATGTTGATCAGTGTAGAAAGGCTATTAGATGATATTTGCTATTTGGGGTACAATTTTAAGAAGGCCCGCAAAGATTTTTAGATTTCAAATGATAAAAAAGTGATAAAAGATAGATTATTTACGAGGTTAGAGCTAGGCTTCCTACCAATTTGGAAATTTTACAAAATGTCACACTTTTTAGCGTTGTCAACATATTAAACAATCGTAATAAAAATGATGTATTTGTTTTCAGTAAACATTTTTTAAAGATGTAGACACTGTTTTAAAAATAGAAAAAGGACGGAAAAATTTAAAAACAAAAAAAGGACCGAAACTTGATATAAGCAAAGTGTTTAATAAATTAAAAACAGCTGACAGAAAATGCTTTTATAACGAGCGTTGTGTAACCTGCCATTTTTCATGCGCTATAGTTTTCAAACACACGACACTCGTCTCCGATTAACCGCGTGTTGTACACTTCTACCTCTAGTGCTTTTGCAAAAAGGTTGACTAAGTATCAGAATACAAACATATATGTTTTTCTATTTTGCACCTTATGTATGTTCTTCATTCAGAAGCGTACATAGGTTAAAATAATTGGACAATATCATACGCCAAAAGTTTTATTAAACTTTGCACTATTTTAATATAGAATTATTTAAACGATGAAATATAAGGTTTTTTATTAAAATAAAGAATGGTCGGTCATTGCAAATTTTCGGTAATTGCAACAGGTGCGATTTTTTCCAGTTACGAAAATCGAGTTCGCACTGTATTACTTTGAAACTGTTTTATGGCCAATTCAAACTCAGCTGATACAAGTGGTTTGGATGATATTTTTATTGAAGATATACCAGTACATTTAAAAATGTTTATATACGAATGTAAATATGGAGGTATGTCATATTTTACACAGCCGAATGCAACTTGTTTTGTGTTTAATTACATTGTAAAAATAGCTTAGTGCTTTTTAACGCTTTTTTTTTGTTCGAAATAGTGCTTTTCGGTGCTTTTTTTAAATTTTAAAGTGCTTTTTGCTCTCAAAAAGTTGGCATCACTGTTTTATACAGCGGTAAATGATAAAGAATGAAATATACCAAAAATCTGCTGTTTTAGTGCTGACAACGAAGAAGCTTTTAAAGCAGTGAAGGGCACACTACTATCACATTTATGCTTGTGTAAGCGAAATAACAACAAAGCAGCAGCCGGACGTACACTGTCACAGACCACACACAGAAGTTTATAGTGTACATATGTCGACGTCACACAAGCAGCATTTTTATTCCTATGCACGCGTACATGGGATTTGCAAATGTGCCCTTCACTGTTTTAAAGCGAAAAAAATAAAAATTATGGTTTACGAAAATGATTGAAAAAAGGCAATTAAACAAGTAAAAGCAAAACATTAATGAATATGTTCATATAGGTAGCCCTTAAAAAAGCACTTTAGGAGTGCTTTGTTTGCGTATTAAAAGAAGCGCTTATTGTCAGCAGAATATAGTCCTCCAAATCAGGCATCTTATCAGCAGGTTTGAAGCGATTTGAGGTATGAATTCATATACAAAACCTGCTCCTTTTGGAGCACATTTTTTACTTGGTAAGGCGCTGTCGCGGAGACCATATGCCAAAAAATATTTTAAAACATTAAATGCCATACAATTTTTGATCTTATAAAGTAAAAATTTTAATCATCCCATTGAATTTGCTGTGTTTTATTTAAAAAAAAAAACTTATTAGCCTCTAAAAAAATATCCCCTACATATTTATATTAGATTTCACTGCATATGAAATCTCTCATGACCGAACACCAAAGGGACCAATAAATATGTCCGTACAAGGAAAATTTTCTCTCAAAAGAACTCAACTTTTCAACGCTGCCGGGATCAGGGAACAGAGTCCGTTGAAAGTCCGCCTTAGGATGTGTATGTTAAGGGAGCTTACACTGTATACTAGTGCTTGGATACTATCGATATTTATCGATAGTTCAGATTTCACTATCGATACTATCGACTAAATGTTTGTACTTGAGTATGAAAACTTTAACTAATTTTTCAACAGACTACAGTTCGTTGCTTTTATCACTTAATTGAAAGTATATAAACTTATATTTTTTTAAGTAGGTAATAGATTTGTATGTATTTTTTTAGATGAAAGTTTTTGAAAAATTGTGCTGGTGTCAGCAAGACGAATTCATGTAAACGGTGGTGTCGATACTACAACACCGAAAACACAACAATGTATTTTGTTGCTGCTTTCGTTGGCCGATAAGTCAAAAACAAAAGTAACTTTTGACATTCCTCTCTCTAATTTAAAAAAAAGTAGCACAGCTGTGCTTTCAACGCCAACTGAAAAATGAATTCGCCTTGGGTGTCAGTTAACAATTATTGTTTCTAGTATTAAATTTTTATAAAAATTAAAATGGCTTTCAATAATTGAATAAAATAACGAAATAAAGCCCGATTAAGAACTTGCTACATACGTATGCAGCATGTAGTCTCAAAAAAGTACTTAAAGATTTATTAGAAAAGAAAACCATAAATGCTTGCCATGCAGGCGAATACACTCGTAAACGTGTGCTGTACGTAATATTCGCCGTCTTATCTACATTTTTTGATTTTCCATGCAGCATGTCACACATACGAACACCTTTTCACTAATACTACCACAATGCTGGATGAGTATTTTGATTGAGTTTCTACATTAAGCCGTTTTTAAACAGGTGGTATTGATTTTACAACATTGCTAAAACATTTGTCATTTCGGTGATTATAGCTGCTGTTACATGTTTTCATAGCTGTATTATAAATAACAATATCGATATTCTTAAAATATCGATAGTACTATCGATAGTTTCCCAGCACTACTGTATACTAATCGATTTATCAGAATTTCAGTAACAAATCTCTTTAATATATTTACAATATGTAGTTCTATGTGACATATTGTTCCGAAACATGACTGCAGACTTCGGGAAATTTGTTTCAACTAACTGACGAAAATCCTTCCAACGCCGATTGGGCCCACAATGATACGAAACCTTTATAACCAAAACTGCACAATTATTCGAGATATTAAATTCAGGATTTTGAAATTCGGTATTTTGAATTCGGGATTTTTAGTTTCGGGCATAATTTTAACTTTTTTCGGGTAAAAATTCATAGAATACCCGAAATTTAGTGTCACATTTCAATTTATGTTTTTTAGGGCTAGTTTTTAATTTTTTCACCAAAAAAAATTGGGTCATATTGCATTATGAATAATAGCCCTAAATTTGTGGTCAATTTTAATTTTAATTTTGGGGTCATATTTTCTGGGGGCAGATATTAATTAACTGACGAAAATCGGTTGAGCGCCTATTGGGCTCATAAGGATCCAAAACCTAAAAAAAGAGCTAAACTATACAACAAATTATTATTTAAGAAAATAGTAGAATAAGACTTTCACTATTGTCTATTGAAAAGTAACTTTCTTTTATAAAAACTTTCAAGGTACCAAAATTTCTAAAACTTATTTTTTTTTTTTTTTTTTGATAAAACAAAAAATACGTTTATTTTTTTTAACAAGCAACCAACGAGTGTTATTTAATTATACGCGTGTTGATTTTGTTGTAAACTTTTGCCTTAAAATTACCGTTTATTATTGTTGCCATCTTTTTGTTGCTAGATGTTGCTTTTCTACAATTGTGGCTTGAAAGGTTGTAAAAGTCTTTGTAAAGTTCTTCTGTTTACCCCCTTTAAACTAAAAAAAAAAAACAAAAAAACTTTCAGTACGTTTTAGTTATTTTTTTTTTTTCTTTCCTTTTTTTATTTCGCAGATGCAACAAAATTCAAAGGAATGAGTTTTGTTTTACCTCACGACCAATTTTGGCCATTTTTCCCCCTCCATCCATACAAGTTTTATTGTAGTTAGTTAACAAATGCGTTGCAAAAACTTTATGCTGTATTTTTTAGCTTGATTGCGTTTAATCTTTTTTTGTTGTTGTTGTTTTAGTTTTTTTTTGTCAAATTCCTTAGGAAATTTATATGTATAGAGGTTTAAGGTACTTTTTTTATATCTTTTTACCCTTTTTTGTGCTTAACGAAATACACAACAACAACAAAACAAAAACAACAACTATAAGAAAAGTAAGTAAGTTTTATCTGCAAAAACGAAAACGATAAATAGAAACAAACAAAAGTGTTATTGTCTGTGTGTGTGTGTGTTAATCAGGGGTGCAAAAGGGTAACGATACGGAAATAAGTATTTAATAAATTTTTGGTTAATAAAGCAACGTTTAAATACAATTTTATAACCTTTTGAAAACGTTTAACTAGCTTAAAGATATCTTTTGCATTTTCTCTTCTCCTGCTTAATCGGGCTATAAACAATTGATGTCTGTCATCAGAGTTAAATAGATAGTCAAACATTTACTTTGTAACTCTTTGCTTGTTATACGTTAAAAAGCATCACCTCAAGAGTATTTTGCTCATAAAATACTCATTTATTTAAGGTTAATTTAACTTTAACACCTAAAAGTATACTTTGCTTTTTGACTTACAAATGCCACTTAAGTTATACTTTTGAAATCCTTTTTTCTCTTTATACTATATAATGGCATAATTTGTAGCAAATTTTTACACACGTTCATAGGTTTTTTTTTTGCAGAAAGAAGTGGTTTTTAACACAAAATCCTGGCAATTTATTTTACTGAAGTGAAGTTTTTTGAGAAATTTTTTTAAAGCTGCATAAAGTTTTCTTTATTAACTTGATTTTTTTAAAAACAGCTTTTTGCCATAATATTTTTTTATAAACTCATATATGATGGATGTGTTTCTTTACTCTTAAAAAAAGAAAACAGTGTGACCAACTACTTTTTTAATTATTTCTTTTTTTCTCATAAAAATATCTGTACTTTTTGTGGAAGTGAAGCCAAAAACACCCCTTTTAAAGAAAAAGTATCTTTTAAAAAACTTTCCTTCTTAATTACTAACTTTCAAGGGAGTACATTTTTTAAAGATTTAAAAAGCATGTTAATATTAAAGGCCTTATTCAAAAAAATTTTTCAGGTTAAACGAATTCGCTATGGAAATCTAATTAATAAACTTCTATTAAATAAAAATTTTTTTATGGATATGGGGGGTAAATAAATAAAAAAAAAATTGTTTTTTAAAAAAGGACCCTTTAAAATAAAGAGTTCCGTTTAAGAAAAGAGTGCCTTTTAAAAAAAAAAGTGAATCAATATGAAGGAAAACTTCTTGAATAACCAGTTTCATAAAAAAATATGTTTTAAACATTTTTTGAGGCAAACAATTTATTTAAACTATAAACAAAAAAAAAAGGAACTTGAACGTAAAGCTCGCCACGTAAAAAATATTGTACGGATTATAAAATACGTGAACTAATGTACGTCACGTAATTTAAGATTATGGCAAACGTGATCTTATAATCGTATTATCCGTTAACTAAATTCAATACGAGTGCATACAATTTTTTGTAAATTTCATAAATAATGTAAGTAGACTAAAATTTAAATGAGTAAATGTAGGCAATTCATAAAGTGTTCTATTGTGTCTTATTGGTTGTATTTTCCAAACTGAAGTGTCTATGGATAAATTTGCAAGACAATTGAGAATTTTAGGGAAAATTACGATACCATGGCAATCTTTTTTCATGATCAAAAATTAAAATTCAAAACAAAAATTAAAACTACTAGAAAAAATCATAAATTTATTTTTTAAATTTTAACTTTTGCAAAAAAAAGCAAATTTTTAAAAATATAAAATTTTCTAGATTACAAAATTAATTTAAAGTTTTTTCAAAAATAGAAGAAATCAAACAATAACACACTTTGTTTTTTTTTTTTTTTTTTGTTTTTAATAAATTTTGTCATAAAAGATTTTAATTTCAAATAAAATTAATCGCTAAAAAAACTTCTTACTTTTATAAAAATCGATATATGTATTGAAAAGAGTTGCGTGAGTGACTGCCTGACTGACTCATTCATCATCGCCCAGCCCAAACCGCTTTTCGAAATTCGAATGTTTAGAGGGTAAAAAAGGGAAAATTCGGTAACATTATACATATCTTCAAAACTAAAAGAGATGCAACATAAATGTAATACTTATCGTTGTTCTTTTCTTCTTAGGGATTAAACGGGTAAAATCTGAATTTTAGTATGTACTTTTTTGCCACCCCATCCATCTTTTGAACCAATAAACATAGAAACAAAGTTAATACCACATTCGAAACTTATCAAAAAAAAACGTATACGAATTTGGTACTTTTTCGCAATTGGAACATTTAAGGGGTGAAAATCGTAACTATTTTTGGTACTTTTTTTTACAAAACATTTTCCTCCATTCAATGACATGTTCGTACTAAATTATGGGCTGCCACTCCAATACTGAAATTTTTAATACTTTAATGGGGGAAAAGTATAGTACCCAAAAAAGAAAATACGGGAAATTTTATATTTTTTTTAGCTTTTTGGTTCTACTAAAGTAGCGGGGTAAATGCTAGAATTTAAACAAGTTTAAACCTAGAAAAATAAACTTTGGAATAAAAATATGTCCACAAAGAAAAAGGAGACGCTAACGAAGAAGCGGGTATATGCTAGTCATATAATAAAAATCTTTAAAACTTACAAAAATAATGAAACTTATAAATTGATATATGTAGAAAAAAAAATAAAAATTACTAGCTGGCCCGGCAAACGTTGTTTTGCCATATAACTTATTTCTTTAAGATGTTACAGTGTCTGCATGCCAAATTTTAAGAAAACCGGTTGATTAGTTAAGAAGATAATACAAATTATAGGCTTTACTTTTTTCCAGATTTTCCACTATTTGCCCGCCAAATTTTAAGAAAATCAGTTGATTAGTTAAGAAGATATACGGAGGGGGAGCTTTTAATCCTCTTGCCCTATTTCATGCTCTTTGTCTTTCAGATGTTACATTGTCTGCATGCCAAATTTTAAGAAACCCGGTTGATTAGTTTAAAAGATTGGGGAGGGGGAGCTTTTACCTCTATTGCCCATTTTCACGCCCTTAATAGTTCTTTCCAGATTTTGCACTATTTTCCTGCAAAATTTCAAGAAAATCGGTCGATTTGTAAAGCAGATATAGGGAGGGGGAGCTTTTACTCCTCTTGCCCTATTTCACGCCCTATTCCCTATTTTCTTTCAGATGTTACAGTGCCTGCATGCCAAATTTTAAGAAAACAGGTTGATTAGCTAAGAAGATATAGGGAGGGAGAGCTTATGCCCTATTTTGCGCCCTCTAGCGATATAAAATAAACTCTACGACCTATTCTCATACCTAACAAAAACACATACAAAATTTTATAAAAATCAGTCAAGCCGTTTCGAAGGAGTTCAAAATGGAGGGCATTTTGTTTATATTTGTATGGGAATATATAGGAAAATCTAAATGCCATATCTCCGGAACCACTGGGCCGATTTCATGCAAACTTTACATAAACCATCTACAGACTATCCCCAACCTACCCTAGCGTTTTTGTTGAAATCGGTCTACCCTTTTTCGCAGTTAGTGGTGACATCAAAGTGTACACTTCTTTTTATATACATAAAATATAGATTTAAATTCTACAAACATACCTAAAAATATGTAAGAAAGTATAGTCGGTCAAGCCCGACTGTATGATACCCTTCACCCCAGTATTTAAAAAGCCATTTTCGAAAGTGTACCTTATATCAGACCCATGAACCCGCCAGAATAAAACTATGGTATAAGATTAATGTAAAATTTCTTCGTACCGATTATTATAAAAATATCTTCATCTATACACGATTTGTTTGCCTTTAAGTGATTTTAGGACCCATGTCTAATTTTGGACCTACGAGGCAAAACCAATACTCATAAGGAAGTTATGGCATTGAAAGCTATTTTCGGGAGTATTATTATTGGAGCTATGGTCTAATATGAACCGATTTCAATAAAATTTGCTAAAATATTTTAAATTGACATAAAATAAGTTTGGACCAAATTTAATCTAAAACCAACATAATAAAAAGGTTTATGGAAACAAAGGCTCTATTCCGGAAAGAGGTTCGTATGGGGGCAATGTGAAATTATGGACCGCTTCTCACTAGACTTCGTCCTTGCGACAGCCTGCCAGCTGAACGGATGGACGGATATCGTTAGATCAACTCAGAAAGTGATTCAAAGTCTATCGGGTCTAGGTCAATTTTTTTTGTGTTGCACACATTTGCACAAACGAATAACATCCTATACACTTTTGTAGTGTGGGTACAAAAACTTGAGGAAACTGGAATTTCTTTGAAATTTAAGTGCAAAGCTTATCTACTCTGCACGTTATACTCTACACTCTTCGCTTCCAAACTTTTACTTTAGACCTGTTCCGCCAAACGTAAAAGTTATAATAACATCTAGTTTGAGTCGAAATGAGTTGGTGCTTTTTTCCTATAACTTTTTTGTATTTATTTTTTTATTTTATAAATACATTTTCCTAAGAAAAAAATTTGTATACCCTAAAAATCCTACTTTGTTGTGAATTTGTGTTCCATACAAAAACAAAACAAAAAATTTCTTATTTCCACAAAACTCCTTAAACTCATAGGGATTTCTTTATTTTTTTTTTTATTTTTTTTCTTAACGAGATACGTCACCGCCAACATACGCATACTTCTTGAAAACTATGAAATTTATACATTTCGGTTACCAACACGTATTTAGAAATACAATTTCTTATGAAAATTATATGCAAAATGCATATTTTACACTGTTTCGCTGGATTTGAGCGAGAAAGCTGAAAAAGATTTTTCCTAGCGAAAACAAAACAAAACTCCTTCGAATTTGCCTGACGATGAAGATGACATGTTTCTGTGTGTTGCATGCCACAAATAATAAGTCACGGCATCAGTCAGAGTATGTTTGTTGTTGGTTGGTATGTGAAGTGCCGGTGTTAAAGGGGGTATTGGTGTTAAAATAACAAAGTTTTATTAAGCTTCAGCCCTCAGATTCAGATTCAGATTTTCTTTTATTTTCTGTTCAGTGCATGTCTTTTGCACTTTCTGGGTCTTTGGAAGAACTTTTGAGATCATGTACATTCATTCATTTGGATGTAATATTTTCTTTCATTTTTTTCTTGTCTTGCATTCGTTGCCTTAAAAATAATAAAGAAATAGGATGAAGTAATAAAGATTAGGTTGTATAGGATTTCTAAGGATATACAAACACACTGGCATGTCTTTCTGTTTGTATGTGTATTTATTGTTTTGTGGAAAACTAACTAATATTTTAAAATAATATTGGGAGTACAAATAGGTCTTTGGTAAATTGTTAGTTTGCTTTTTTTAAAATAGAGAATAATTTATTTTCGATATTCATCCCAAATTTCTGGACACTTTGTTAAAAAATAAATAAAATATTACAACAAATCCTGTCTCTGCAAATTTTAAAAAGTTTTTTTGGGAATTATGGGAATTTTGCTTGCTAAATCTCAAACTTTCCCCTTCTACAGTGCAATCTCCGTTAACAGTCACCTTCATTAAGCGGACACCTTATTTAGACGGACAATATTGGCTGATGTTGTCAGCGCTATCTAAGGAAACATTCAGTTCTATTCCTTTTACAGTAGTGCTGCCAGTTTAGCTATTTAGTGGCTAGATTTAGCCAATTTTTCTCTCGTTTTCTAGCCATTTTTATGTAGCCAAATTTCCGTTAAGTTATCAAATTAACATTTCTATAAATCAATGGCACGTCTACTACCCGTACAGAACTTCACTTCAAGTGAAGAAAAAAATTGGCAAGTTCTTGAATAATCTCAAAATATAAAGCTGCGTTATGACGCGATCTCCACATGCTGCCAGAAAGATGAAAACAATCGGTTACCACTTTAGTGGTAAAGATCATTCATTTATATGAATAATAGCGAAAACTTATTTCTACACCCAATATTATTTTTTTACAATTTTTTCTATAAAATATTCACGTAGTCTTGTAATAACTTTAACACATTTACGGTAAAATGTAAATTTTGTATGAGTAATTAGTTTGAAAGTACATTGTAATGAAGGATTTTTTCCATATATTTAACACTGAGAGGAAAATATTTCAAAAATTGATGTATAAGTTGTGCTTTTGCAAAACAAAAGTTACAATAAAATTTCTAAGTGACTTCTTTTAAAAAAGTCCCTTTTTAACAAAAGGATTAGATTAAAAAAAGAAAAAAATTAATATATTTTTCTTGAATTTTAAAATATGAGCACGAACGTTTTTCATAAGAATCTTTTTTTTTAAGGTACAGTAGAATCCCGATAATTCGTAATCGCAAGAAACCGACCACTTCTTATGAATTATAGGGGTTTTCGATTTAGCGGGGTTTCGATTTAACGGGGTTAAAATAAAATAAATACGAATTAACGGGGTTTTTCAATTTATTTACTAAAACGATAACAAAAACATAAAAATCAATTGATAAAAATAAAATATATAATAAAAATTATTCATGTAACAAACTGATCTTAAGAAAATAAACACACACACAAGCAAAAGCAAAAACCCACGCAAAAAAACGGTAAACAAAAAATTATTCTCACCATATTGCTGTTGTTTTTATTACGAATTATAAGTATTAGTAAGCAAACAATTACGATTTATAAGAGGTAAAGAAGATTTTATTTGAAGCAAAATTACGAATTAGCGAGGGCACCAAAATGTATGGAAATTTTACGAAATAACGAGATTTTTTCAAGGGACCGACAGTTTATTACGAATTACCGGGAATTACGATTTATCGGGGTACGAATTATCGGGATTTGACTGTACTTAATACTTTTTGGAGTTTCTTTGAGAGTTTCTTATTAAAGAAAAATTTTTAATATTTAATTTTTTCACAAACATTGCTTTTCTAAAAAAGTCCATTTCTTTAATAGGTCCTTTGCTTAAAAAGTTACTTTTCTTAAAAATGTACTTTTCTTAAAAAGGTACTTTTCTTAAAAAGGTACTTTTCTTAAAAAGGTACTTTTCTTAAAAAGGTACTTTTCTTAAAAAGGTACTTTTCTTAAAAAGGTACTTTTGTTAAAAAGGTACTTTTCTTAAAAAGGTACTTTCTTAAAAAGGTACTTTCTTAAAAAGGTACTTTCTTAAAAAGGTACTTTCTTTAAAAGGTACTTTCTTAAAAAGGTACTTTCTTAAAAAGGTACTTTCTTAAAAAGGTACTTTCTTAAAAAGGTACTTTCTTAAAAAGGTACTTTCTTAAAAAGGTACTTTCTTAAAAAGGTACTTTCTTTAAAAGGTACTTTCTTAAAAATGTACTTTCCTAAAAAGGTACTTTCTTAAAAAGGTACTTTCCTAAAAAGGTACTTTCTTAAAAAGGTACTTTCCTAAAAAGGTACTTTCTTAAAAAGGTACTTTCCTAAAAAGGTACTTTCTTAAAAAGGTACTTGTCTTAAAAACTCCTTTCCTTTTAAAGGTCCTTAAAATAAAAAGGTACTTTTCTTAAATGTTTCATTTCTCTGGCAAAGGTCCTTTTTCATAATAGCAATTTAGAAATGTTATTTCAATGTCCCGTTCCTCATTGTTTTCTCAATATTTGCACTATTTAGCATAACAGTGTATCAAAACCAGATGGAAAACTTAAAAAAATGATATTGACAATGTTGCAATATCTACCTCAAGTTAATACCAACATGTCAGTGTAAATGAATTTGTGTGTCCTTGTATGTAAAATGAAATGAATTTTATACAAAAAAAAAACCGAACAAGGAAACCTCAAATCAAAACAACACGTTTGGCACTAATACTGATACACATGAAATATTTGTCACACACACACATACAGATTACATCCATCTACTTTAAAAGCACTCGAAGCCAACAAGGACTCTTTTAAAAAATAGAAAAAAACATAAACAAACGAACATTTTTGTATGGTAATTAAAAGTTTCATACAAAGTTTATATTTGTTAAAATAACAAAGTAATAAATACAATTTGTTTAAAAAACAACAACAACAAAATCGTAATAACAAAAACATACATTGTATTTATTTATATATTATTTAACAAAAAAAAAATACAAAATTGGAAACAAAATATGCAGCAGACAGCCACAGAAAAAATCGTACAGAATTGAAAAAAATTTATTAATAAATATTACAATAGTTAAACAATAAACCAATTTATTTAAATACATAATATTCAGATAGATACAAAAAACAAACAAAAAAAAAAGTATAAAACAAGAAAGAAGCAAATAAAAAAGGATTAAAGAGATTTTAATTTAATCAAAAATTTTTAGCAAAAGCGAATTAGGCAGCCTAGAAGAGGCCTTTTCTAAAGAAAGTTAGTTATTTTTGTTTATTTGTTATTGGAATAATTACTGTACTTTTCTTTTAAAATGTACTTTTTCTAAAAACGGGTACTTTTTAAAAACGAAATTTCTATTTAAAAATAACTTATTTCTTACCTTAAAAAAGGACGTTTTATTAAAAATGAGCTTTTATTCTTAAAAAAAAGGAATTTTTCTCAGAGGAAAAAATATGTTTTACTTAAGAAATAAGTTTTTTTAAAAAGTACTTTTAACTTTTGTTAAAAAATCACTAATTGCTTACCTCAAAATGTACGTTTTATTAAAAAAAGGTTTTTTTCTTTAAAAAAAAGTACTTTTTCTCAAGAGATACTTTCTTTGTGACTTATGTTTTACTTGAAAAAGTAAGCTTTGCTTAAGAAATAAGTTTTTTTAAAGTACTTTTTTAAAAAAGTACTTTTAAACAAACTTGTTTCTAAAGCAAAACGTACATTTTTAACTCTTTTTTAAAAAACTTAATCTTTTTATAAAAAAAAAATATCATTAAATCAAAAAAAGTATTTTTTCTTAAAGAGGATCGAATTCCTTAAAATGCATTTTCCTTAAAGTCTTTTTTGTTGGAATAGTTAATTATTATTGAAATAAAAACTTTGTATATAAAACCTGTTTTATATTAAAATCAAAAAGTTTATCTTGTTAAATTAGCATGCAGACATACTTAAGTATAAAAAGAATGTCATAAAAAGAAGACAATTCTCGTATTCTTTTAATTAAAATTATTTAGTTAAATAGTACATCAAGTTTTCAAAGTAAAATCATGACGAAAACCATACCGGGCCATTCTGCTGATGCTTCTGTTAAGAAAGGAGATACAAAATAAGTGAAACATGTGTTACAGGGGTAAGTGTTTTGAATTATTCTTAAATAAATGCATATTTCACACTTAAACCAATTTGATTATATAAATGACATTTTGCTCTCACTTTACTGCAATGTTAAATTTACATGAATTATAGTTATTTTAATAGAAAAAAATGTTGTTCGCAAGTTATTGTAAAATCAGGTTGAATTAACATGAAAAACGTATGAAGCAAAATCACCAACGAAAAATTTTAAATCAACCTTGTACCGCGGCGTTTTTAACTTGATTTTTTTCTTCATGAAGCGCAAATAGAAATCATATGTTAAAAAAAGGGCAAAATTTCAAACATTCACTAACTTTACCAAATTATTATAAATCGGTAAAATTAATTTTTAAAAAAATGTTTTGTTAAAATTATTTAAGAAGTAATTGCTGAAATTTAATTTTAAAAATTAAATTTTTTCTTTAATTTGGTGTTATTGAACACTCGTCAAACCACGAAATAGAAAAAATACATATAAAACTCTTAAAAAAATCGCTGAAATTACTTTATACTTATTTTAAAAATATTGCTGACATTTTTGTTTTAAAATAAGTCGCCTAATTGAAAATCGCTTTTTATGCAAGGTTATGAAAAAACAAATACTGTATTCAGGGATGCCAGATTTGACGATTTTTTGTTCCGGAATTAGCAAAGTGCGGATTTGCTGATTTTTTTTTCTAAAAAGTGACGACTTTTTTCAGCCTTCAAATTCTGAATAAAACATAAAATTTTCTAACACGTTCGTTTTTTAAACTTGGAATATTTAACAGCCGTAACTTAACAAGAGCGGAAGGCGGAACGTTTTCTTTCGCTTAGCTTTAACTCTGATATGCCATACCAAAGCAAGGGCGTCAACGTTGTGTCACGAACAGTAGTGATAGCTTTCTTGTTTAATAAAACCCACAAATTATAAATAAAAATAGAGATAAAAATAGCTAAATTGCCATTATTAATTAACCATAGCGGCAAACTTCACTATTAAACAAGCTGTCGAAATCGGTTTTCCAATTACAAAGCATTGAGGCCGCTCTTTTTAGGTACGGCTGCAATGTGCAAGTCTTAAGAAAATCTTTAAATGATTGTTTTTAGAGTACAAAAACATCAATGGGACACTTTACTCTTTCGTCAAACCATCATCGAATAAACCTTTTACGACTCTCTGTATAAATTATATTTTCAATAATTATACGGAGAACAATTCGCAGGTAGTAAGATAATATCTACATGAGTCTCATACGATTCTTGACATAAAAGACTAGTTAGATAATCTTTACCCACATCGTAAACGGTTGAAGACGCGCCTTTCTCAGTCGTGTTACAGTTTTCCCGTATGAGGAATCTTCTACGATAAAAAATGAGGTCATCGACGGTCAAAGACGCTCTTCATGAGACTTCCAGTATCTCTTACACGATTGAAAATGCTAGCTGGGTATGAAGTACCCTGCAAATAAAATTGGACCATTGTTAAAAAGTGTTTGTACTGAGACGACATGTGTTCGTTTTTTACCTACATGATTTCATTTTTAAACGACTTCAAGACTAATCCTCTTGAGTATACCATGAAGTAGTTTTAAAACTACTCCTTAGTGGTCCAAAGGTGGGTTATATGGTCCTCGCCTAGGACATCGTAATGTAAAATAGACCATGTTTTTTCCATACGTTTGGGTTACTTTTTGACTAGTCCTGGTTCCTTGTGGGCTACTCTTTACACGCGTGTGTGGACTGGTCCTATTATTTGCAGGGTACTAATGTTTTTTTTTTTTTACAAAAATCGAACAAAATTTAAAACTAAATCTTAAGTTGTCCCAATTTTTGACGATTTTTCGAACTTAAACGACGATTTTTTTATTTTTTCTCAGGAAATTGACGATTTCCTCACAAATTAATCTGGCAGCCCTGACTGTATTCTAGAAAAATACTAAAGGGAAAAATCGCTAAAATCATAATTGTTAAGTTTAAAAATTTCGCAAAATTGAAAAAGTCGTAAATAAAAAAGAAGTCAATGATTAAAATACTCTCTTAATTTATTAACTAAAATTATTTCTTTAAAAAAAATCGCCAAAACTAAATAAAATCGTTTATTTTATTTAAAAAAAAAAACAAATATTTTGCAAACTAACTTTTTGTTTATGTCTTTCTTAAGCTTGAACATTTCTGCCTTTTGTAGGGCATTTAATTGAATTTGTGTTGTCAAACGTGATACAAAAGAAAAAACGCTATTTTTCTATTCCTTTGTTTTTTCCACTTTTAAACCCTTATGAAATCTATATTACAAATTTTAATTTAACGCTAAGGTAAATTTATATAGTTCACTATTGTATTTTATAAATTTTATTCTTATTTAGTTTTAATTTTTCCTTTTTTTTCTATTTTCTACTCTATTTATTTTTTTACAGCTTTTTGTTATATTAGCCAATGATGGCAGCAGTATTGTGCAATATATTCGTAAATTGCAACAACAACAACAAAATGGAAAGAATGACATAAAAATGTTGCAAAATACAATTGTGGTTTTAAATAATTTTCGTTATTTTTTCTATCTTTTATTTGGTTTTGGGTTATTTTTGTTGTTGTTGCAAAAATAGAAAAGGGATGTATTTGCTTCGTATTCGTGATTGTGTGTTGCAATAACTATCATTTAGAAGGGTGTTGTTGCAACATTATTTTTGGTATTCTTTTTTTTTTTATTAAGGTATATTTTTTGGCGTTTTTTACTCGCTTGACTAAATTTTTGCTTCGTTAAGCATCAAAAATAACCATTTTTCTTTCTTTTTTTTACCACATTTTATTTTGTATGTAATTTAATTTTGGTTTTCTTTAATGGAGTTACTATTTTTGGTTTCTTTTGAAATTAGTTTTTTTAGTTATTTAGAAGAAAAAAAACTAGATATTCCAAAAACAGAATCAAACTGTTAGAAAGATTTAAAAAGAAAAAATTAAGCAATTCACAAAGTGTGCTATTTTATCATATTCGTTGTAATTGATATAATTTTATGACATGACATTCATAAAAATATAGCATTGCCCTTAATCATAGTGATTAAATACACGTTGACGTTTTACCCTACGTTTCCACATGCAAGTAATTACTAGTCGAGGAAAAATTGTGAGTTTTTCGAACTTGCACTTGCATGTGGAAACGGGGGGTTACAGATGTAAATAAACGGAATGACAAACCTTTTAAACCTTCTTCTCCGTGTGTTGACGACATGTTATTATGAAAATTACGAAAATTGCTATAAAAAACTTCCATATAAATTAACATTATAATGTCAAATCCTATTAAATCGTTTCGAGTACAAAAGTAGTCCCAAAAAAAGCCCTATATTCGCTTAGAATTTGATATTTCTTCAATTAAAAGTTAAGTTTGTATATTCTAAATAATTATAATTCTAGTTCTGGGTGGAGGCTATTAAAGATTTGGCACCGCCAAATATAAAATTCTTCGTTATTTTCATTTTGTGTGTGCGTTGTATTTTGCTTATCCGCACTTTTTTTGGACTATGGCAGTGAAAGGCACTAACTAACAATGTTGCCAATTGTAAACAATTTCGTTTTCTATTTTTTTTTCCAACCATATCACTATACTCAGTTAACTCAAGTGAAAATTATCATTTCCACCAACTAAATTTGGTTACAACGGAAAAAACTGCAATTGTTGCCAACAAACCGCTGTGTTCATAATCATTTCTTCTATTCTCTTCCATTTCACTCCATTCAGGCGGTAAAATCATAAAAAAAAGAAGGCACAAAACAACGAAAACCTCATAATTTTCAAACAGAATTGTTGGCGGAAAGTATGAAAAAAAACAGAAATGTAAAAAGACATCAGAGGAAAGAAAATGTTGTTAAAGATTTATGATATTTTATAAATGACAACTTGTACGTTTGGAAAAATAAAACGCGGCAAAACGCTAAACCAGCAAATATTTCCTTTTTTTCTTATCCTTAAAATGAATTTTTTTTTTCCTTGGCTTGTGATAGAAAATGTGTTTTAATTTTAAGGACTTTATTTTAAATGATATTTAATCTACACCTTTTACTTTTAACAAAATATAACCAGGAAAAGCCATTGGAAGAGTTTTTGTGCTTAAATTTTAATACAATTTAAACGAGGTTAGTTGGTTGGATGTTAACGAATCAAAGAAGGCACTACCAATTCTTGATTAACCTTTAAATTTATAAAATGTTACAAAAACATCACCAATTTTATGAATTTACAAAGAACAAAAAAAGGATTTTTTTAAAAAAAAATTTAATTTAAGCAAAAATTTAATGATGTTTGTTTCACCGAAAATATTGGTTCTAGGGGGTAGACCTACCTTTTAGTAAACCGATATACTCATAATCACTTTGTGAATCGATATAACTATGTCCTTCCATCCGTCCGTCTGGCTATTAATGTAATTGTGTAGTGGTTGGTCCAAAAAATTGGTCCTTTATAAGTCCCATTCTTAAAATCATTAAAAGTCTAAATAATCTCATATAGATGAAGACATCTAAAAAGACACAAAAAACCTTAACATGAATCTTAGCTTCCTAACATCGTGCATGTTCGGAAATACATCACTGCACTGCATCAGTGATTTTAAATGCTTAAAGTGCAGTTGACACAATAAAAAAATAGTGTTAGGCTCGTTTTCACAACTTACCGATAGCTTAAAGTAGACTATAACTGGCCTTATAAAAAGTGTTCCATTAATAAAACAATACTTAAATCTTAAGTGAGCGTTAAGGGATATTAAGGTTCATCCTTTCTAGTAGGTTAAAGTAAAGTTGTAATAATGAAACACTTTTTAAACGGCCGATAAGATCCAACCTTTAGCTATCGGTAAGTTGTGAAAACGGGCCTTAGTATTTTTTTATCGGCATTAAAAAAAGTGTGCTTTTTTAATGCAGCGCAGTGATGGTTTTACGAAAATAGCCATCATTTTGCTCTGACTAGTCCATGATTTCCCATGGGCGTTTTACCGGCTATACTTTCTTACTTGTTTTTTAATTTTGATTACTTTAAAATAAAAAAACACAAACACACACCATTTAAATAAGTATTTTTGGCAAAAAGTACTTTTTTAAGAAAATTCTATTAAAAAAAAAAAAAAAACAAACTTTCACAAAAATTTTCTTTAAAAAAAAAACATAATAAGAAAAAATAGATTTGGAATATTTCTTTAATAAAAAATTTTGTCTTTTGAAAAATAAACTTCTTTTTTGAAAAAAAGTACTTTTAAGAAAAGTTTTTTTTTCAGTTGAAAAACGTTTTAAGAAAAAGTAAATTATTCAAATTTCCTTTTAAGAACCTCTTAAAAATAAAAATTTAAAAAAAATTTCTTTTGAATAAAAACGTCCTTTTTGAAATAATTTTTTTTAATAAAAAACTACTTTTTGAATAAAAGAGTACTTTTTTTAATAAAATAAGTACTCTTTTAAAAAAATAAGTACTTTTTTGAATAAAATAAGTACTTTTTTAATAAAATAAATACTTTTTTGAATTAAATAAGTACTTTTTTAATAAAAATAACTTTTGAAAAAGCCCCTTTTTTAGGAAAATAAATTATTCTATTTATATTTAACTCTCAATAGAACCTCTTAAAATTGTTTTTTACGAATATAAAAGATCTTTAATAAATAAAAATAGTACTTTTCCAAAAAAAAATTTTATTTTTTAGTAAAAGTAAGTTTTAGAAAAAGCCCTTTTTGTAGAAAAAGTATATTAGTCTATTTTTGATTTTTACTTTTAATAACACATATTAAAAAGAGACTTTTTAGAAAATTTTCTTTTTAATAAGAAAGAACTTTTTGGAATAAAAAAAGTACTTTTCTAAGAAAAATTTTATTTTTGAATAAAAAAAGTTTTTTTTTCAAAAGAGTAAATGTATTTTTAAGTAAAAGTCACTTTAAGAAATATCACCTTTTTCAGAAAAAGTAAATGATTCTATTTCAACTTTAAATAGAACCTCTTAAAAAGAGCCTTTTAAAAAAGTTCCTTGCGAAAAATGTATGAGCAATTTTTATAAAAATTTCTTTTTGATGTAATGACTTACTGGAAAAAGTACTTTTAAATAAGCCATCATTTACGTATTCCTTTTTTAAAAATTACCCTAAAAAGTACCTTTAAAAATTACCGTTTAAAAACACTTTTTTAAGAAAATGGGTTTAAAAAAAATAGTGTTGTTAAAAACTATTTTTTAAAAATGGTGTTGTTAAAAACTTTGTTTTTTAAAAGTTCCTTTTTTAAAAATTTACTTTTCAAAAGAACATTTAAGAGTTTTTGGAAGTTTTAAAATTTCCTTAAAAAAGTACCTTTTAAAATTTTTAATTTTGAAAAAAGTTTTTTGTATTGTTTAAGATATAAACTTTTAATGGAATTTTTTTAACGTTTAACAGTAAAACCTTAAACTTTTAATACTCCCTTTCATTTGGTGGTGTCCAGTTTATGGAATAAAAACGATTAAAAAGAAATACCTGTAAATCAACAACAATCCCTGGGATAAAATTTTATTTCATTTTCGAGGATTCCTTTTGTTTGGACCAAAAATTAATGGCGAAATAATTAACTTTTGCTAGTTGAAACGAAGAAAAGAGGGGGGATGGTTTCAATTCAAACCCCAAAACACCACCCCACATAACTTCTCGGAAAACCCCGAAAATGTTTAAGTAAAGGACAAAATATATGATGTTTTTAAGTGTGAGTGTGTTTAAGTTTCAAACCGTAAAAAGGGTTTGTGGTTTTGTTGATGTTGTTGTGTAACTGTAAATTTATATGTACTACAATTGGCCCAGCTAACTTGGCCTGACTAGTTGCCGAAAGCATCTGCAGCAGCGAGTTTTCATAACACCCTGGGTGTTAAAGGTATGATAAATAAAATGAGATTTTCGTTTTCGGTTATAAAGATTACAAAGATAGTATAAACTGAAAAAAAGAAAAGAAATTATTTAATAAATGGTTGCTTTTCGCAATTGTTAAAAAAAAACTAAAACACAAAGAAGATAAAAGATTTTTGTTTTTCCCCACTTTTTTCTGGGAATTAATGAAACGTAAAAATTAAAAAGCTACAAAAAAGGATTTGAAATAAAAATTATTACTATTACTTTTATTTCACTATAATTATCTAGAAAATAATCTTCAAAATGTTTTTTAATTATATGACGCTTTAACAAAGAGAGAAATGAAAAAAACAGAAAACCTTAATCTATTTTTAAATCCTGGAGATAAATTTAATTTTTTTTTTTTTTTTTTTTGTTTCGTAAATATTTACGTCTCTTGATTTGAATACTAAAATCATTTAATGGCATTTTAAGTTAATTTTAATCCCAGTTATAAAATTCTACTTCTACTTTTCTGTAATTAAGTAAAAAAAAAAAAAATAAATTTAGGATTTGCTCTCATAAATTTTCAAAACTTACGCATTTGTTTATCTTCTATTTTAGTTTTTTTTGGTTTTAGCTTCTTTGTTTTTTTGGTTTTATGTATATTTTGGCTTTGTTCCTAAAATGAAATAATCATAATAAATGAATGAATAAATAGTGAAGGAAACATTAACCCAATTACATACTTATTTTACTCAGTTTTGGGCTTTTGGAAATGACAAGCTTAAAAACAAAATGGTGAAAAAAAAAATACTAAAGTGGAGCCAATCAGGTCAAACAAAGAGTAACAAAGGTTCATTAAGCAGATGGCTTTAAATGAAAAAAACAAAATTAAATAAGAAATCTAACGCTTTTGCAGGTTATAATGAAAAATTAAATTTTCTAAATTTAAAATAAAATTTCTAAGCTGGAGCGAAATAACGATATTCGATATCGATCAAATTACAGTAAAATGTTAATGGCAATTTTGAATCATAAACAAATAAAACCTCAAAACTCGCATGTTAAATACATCGGTTTTTATCACAGAGCCCGCCGAAGCAGGGCTGCTGAATTTGGAGTCGAATAATTCAAATAATTTTACCAAATGGAATAAAAAATACATGTCTATTTTATTTACACTGCAAAAAATACCGCGTTTACTTCATTGAAAAGACCGAAAGAAGGTGTCGGTGATAACTTCAATCGATTTACATCGAGCTTTCTCAGAGATCTCTCTACACAAGTTGTTATAGATGGGGCCTCATTAAACGAGTTCAAGATTCATCTAGGGGTGCCGCAAGGCTTCGTTCTTCCACCTACTTTATTCCTTATTTTTCTAAATGACCACCTGTGTCAAACTTTCAACCCTATCTACTCCTTTGCAGATGACACCAACCTTTGTCATTCGTATTCTTTTAATTATCGACCCAGCGTATCCGATGTCGGTGCAATGAGCCAAAACATAAATGATACGTTGGGTCGATTTTAATTCCCCGAAAAATCCAATGCATAAACGACGACGACGGATGCGACGGATCAAGGGGCCTCATCTGTATATATGGATGATATAATAATTAAGGACTCAGAATCTCTTGATGTTCTGTGCATGTGGATACAATGTGATGTCCGATGGACAGAACATATATTCAAGGTATCAAAAGAAGCATTCAAGTGCCTCAATTTTTGTAAACGGTGTATGATATACTTCACTTCATCTGATCTCCTTCGGTTTTTATTTAGCAATAAGGTTGTCGGTATTTTCAAATTATTTTTTAAATAAATAACCGGTAAAGTCCCTTTTTTCGATTTGTATATTTTGCCAAACAAAATAAGTAGTTGTTTCTATATTAAAACTTAGACGCACCATTTGGGATGATTTTCCTAAGACCTCTTTTACATATTGAAAATTAAAAGACAGACATACTAACGGTGTTTTCTTTTCTACAAAAAAAAAAACATTTTAAAAGGTGCATGTATAAAATGTGTTGCCGAACATGTAATACTGCAATTTTTTTATTTGACGAGAACAAAACACAAAAATGGATCACCCTGTTTTTAACAGCTGACAAAAAGTTTTCAATATATATAAAAAAAATATGTACACATGAAAATCAAAAAGTGTGTTCTTCAAAGTATAAAAAAAAAATATACATAAACCCAAATTTGTTAATAAATTGATATTTAATAAATAAATAAATGAACAAAATGAATGACGAAATTCCAATTTCTTTAGTTTGTTTTTCATAAAATATACCTTTGCCAGATTGCCGATTTATTAACATCAAGTTTTTTACGATTTCTTGATTTGACATTTTTTTTCAAAAACAAGTTTATAACACCGAATGAATCCATTTAAATTTTATATCACTGACAACCTACCATTAATGTTTTGACTATAAAATAATAGAAAAAATAACTATTAAAACTTAAAATTTGTACTGTCCTGATTAAAGGCGATTTTCCCCCAACTTCGTCTGGTAACCCTATATATACACAGAAAAAATTTTGCCCCAGTAAACGCATTAATCAAAAATAAAATCAGTTTTAATTAAAAATGTAATCAAGTGAATTAAACGTTTAATCAAGTGAATTAAACGTTTCATCAAGTGAATTAAAAGTTTAATTGATATTATTAATTTGTATACTGGTGCAAATTAATGCTGTCAATTAAACGTTTAATACACTTGATTAAACGTTTAATTCTCTAAATTAAACGTTTCATTCACTTGATTAAATTTTTAATTCAAAATTTAATGAAACTTAAATTCAATGAACTTTAGCCTGATTAAAATTTCAAAAATTTTGATTAAAAACCATAAACTTTTCAATCACATAACCACAATACTAATTATTTAAATATTGTTTTATATAGTACTAGTTGTTTGGTCCCGGCGCTGCTCGAGATTTTCTAAATAAAAACAAAAAATGAAATACTGGAGAATTTTGTTAATAACCTGTTAAATTTAAATATCATGACAACAGCTCCACCTAACGGGAGGGTTTTTTATAAGCCGTCAGTGAAAGTAGACCTTTCCAACGCATGTACTCGTTTGAAAATCGGTTGAGTGGTTCTCGAGTTATAAAATCACGAACTGTTAAATCTTTTTTTATTTAAGAAAATTAAAATCAATTTGTAATTTGACTTATTTAAATAAATAAGTATTTAAATAAAAAATTTTATTCCGTAACAATATTTTAAGGATTACTCCTTAATAGGCGAGAGAGAGAGACGAGGTTAAAAGAAACAAGTACTCAGCTTTACGTACTTTGAAAATACGTGTGTGTACTTCCTTCATACATAAAAAAGTAAAAAATAATGCGAGTCTAATATTTGTGAACGCCGAAGATAGTTCAAAGAAGAAAAACTGATAAGTTTAATTACTAGACTCTCATTGTCTAAACAGACTTATTCTTTGTAAAGGGCTTAAAAGGGTATTTGACTTATTCGCTTAGAGTATTCGAACTACTTAAATTTTCAAAGATATTTATTTAAAAATTTATTATTAAAAAATTCAGCACAATTTCCTACACAAAATGTTCGTAATCTCCCCTTGTTTAGTAAAATTTCATAATTACAAATTAAATACTTTTAAGGTGAAATATTCCATATTTTTTTTACTCAAAATATTCCTAAATTTCTAATAAAATACAGAAACCGTATTTCACACTGTGAATTAAATAGACTTTAATGATTATAATGATGATTTCGGGGTGGCTGTGATGGAGTGCTTGATGTTTAAAATTAAGGAAAACTCCTAAGAAACGGATGCACACGCACACGCACACATACACATACACATACACATACACCCACCAATTCTTTCCGGCATACACACATTCATTCACAACAATTCAAACTCATTACTCAAATTTCAACGCGAATAATTTTCATTTTTTCTTAGCTTTTTATAATAAATGAAAATGTTGCCATAATTTTTTATATACGAGAATTTTATATGCAAAAAAAAATTATTTAAGAAAAGTTTCAAGTTCTTTGCAAATGACTTGAGAGTGAAGCAGTTAAATGTTTTTTTTTTTTTTGATGCCACTAAAAATGAAGTTTCTTTTTACTAATTTTTCTTCAAAAATAATAACAACAAATTGAAAGAGGAAAAAGTTTTTTTTTAAGGCAAACAACCCAACTAAGCGTTAGTTAAATGTAGAACACAGAAAAAGAAGAAGCAGTATAAGAAGTAGAAAAAACTGCAAAGTGTAGCTTTTTATAAAATTTTAACAAATTATAATAATAGACAAATGACTTATGATTGCATTTTGGAACACACTACATACAACCAACATTCACAAGCACACACTTATACATTGAGGAACTACATTATAGATACAAATACAACACCCAATGTACAGTGGGCTAATTTTGAAAAGAGATGGTGATAACTAGAGAACAAAACTAAAGGAACAAACAGTACAATCAGTTAGGTAAACATATGAAAAAGTATGAAGCATATTTGTGTAAATATTAGAAATTTTTAATATTTACGCAAACATATTGTTGTTGTTGTTGTCCTTATACGAATACGACGTTACTACAAGCTTGTGAATTGGACAAATGTTTAACTTTTAAAAGTTTTTCAATACTCCGAAACACAGCACGCTGGATATGTGCAGCGGCTTTTTCTGGCAGTAGAGATCGAGTGCTTTCTCGTTTCGAAAGCAATTTTATTTTATATTCTTTCAGTCGATACTGAACGAATCGAAATTATTTTTTCAGTATTGTGAAACTCAAATTAATGCTTTACAACAATGAAAAAAAATTTCGATTCGTTCAGTATTGACTGAAATAATTAGATATTAAATTGCTTTCGAATCGAGAAAGTACTCGATCACGACTGCCAGAATCAGGCCCCAGGTATTGTCAAATTCTTTATGGATAAAAAAATTTCAAAATTATATTCAAAAAAATTTTATGAAGATTTCAAATTTAAGAATTTAGTGCCAAAACTGTATGTTTACAATATGTTAAATAACAGTTTTAGTAATTGTTAAATATAAATGAAATTGGCCCTAAAAATTCTTTAAAAAACTTTAATAAAAGTCTTCAAAATTATAAAATTATTTTGCAGTTTTTCTTAATAGCGATAATTTACGAGATCCCGGGAAATTTTAAATCATTTTTCTACTTTTTTTAAAAAATGTCAAAAAAAACACTAGAACATCAAACTTAATACAACCCTCATTCACTACCTTTTTCATGTTATAAATAATTGGAATAAAAACGATAGATAACTTACCTTATTCTCTATTCATTACAACTTTCTTTTTTTGTTACACTACTGTGCAACACCATGAATATTTGTGGTAGTGATGATTATTTTTAGCAGTATGTACTACAAGTAGTGAAAATGATAAAAAAAAAGCATACTTTTTGATGGCTGTTATTTTTCAAAGAAATTTATTTTACATTTTAAGTCAATATACTAAGTTTATCAAAGATATTGAACGCTTTTATCAAAATTTAATTTGCCTGTCCCACGTCTTTTTTCTTAAATTAAATTCTACTGGCTCATACAGTACACTTTTTAATGATTTGGAGAAATATGAGGGGGATTTACAAAATGTTCTATCAAGTCATATTGTCATAATATCCTAATATTTTACAATAGTTTAAAAAAATTATTGTTGTGTTTCATACAAAAAAAAATCCTAAAATAATAAGACTTTTTATGCCGTATTTATTGTTTTGTCATAACTACTCAGTAGACATCTAAATTATGAGGGTTGTTCACAGCACTCATATTTTTATCTTGTGATTATTTTAAGACATGCATATGACCTTATGACTACCTTGGGAATCCAAAAAATTTAATTGTCCTTTATGTCTACTAGACCAGCTTTGTTAATCTGTAGAGAGACAATTGATTTTTGACTACTTTTTTCAATAAATCTGGCCTGGGCGTATGGCGCCAATCGTGGCTTGAATATTGTCTTCCAATCGCAAAGCATACAGAGAGGAAAAAAGTGACGTATGAAAAAAATGCCTCAATCATTTGCGAGGGCAGCTTATTGTTGTGTTTCATACAAAAGAGAAAGAAAACGTTTTTTGGAAGTGAAGTGGCAAAGTGTAAAAACAGGCCGCTACTATCAACACAAATTGCGTAATCAAAACAAAAAAGCAAAAAGGGCAGCTTTCGAAGAAAAAGACATAAAGAACACAATCTTTTTTGTCTCGTGACGCCTCTGTATTGCCGGCTTATCAGCAAAAACCAATGACTTAACTTAGCCCCATAAAAAGTTAACAAGAAGTGCTCAACGCGGGGGTCAGTGAACGCGACCACTTCTGGATATAAAGTTGTCACCAAATTGATTTTGCAATAAATCGATTAATAAGCGCGATGTAAACCAAGTTGCGGCGTCTTGTTAAAACCAATTATCGTTGATGTTTAACTGACTAGTTTTTGGAAACAAAAATTCAATCAGCATATCTCGAAAACGCTCGCCGTTCACTGTAACGGCAGCTCCTACTAAATTAAAGTTTTTTCCACTCACTTTTATTACGAGTCGTACTTAAAGATTTTATTACGAAAATACTTAAAACAATTGAAATTGGCATCAAGTAAATAAAAGATTGAACTGTTCGTTGGTGGTGCCACTCTATATTCTAACTGCGTGCATACGCGTGTGTTTGCAAAAGTTTATTGTAGAAACAACAACACTTCAAAATAGGTTAAAAACGGTTTGCTACAATAATAAAAACATACATTGTTTTTATGTTTAAAAAGTGAAATAAAAATCTAAAATTCCCGAATTCCATTTGCTAAAATTATTTAAAATGATGGCGAAAACCATATTGGACGTGTTGCTTGTCTTATAATTGAGGGTGCTTCTGTAAACAAATTGCGGAATACAACACAAACATGTGTAACGAAACGGGTGGATAACTAAATAAATAATTATATTCTCTCTCTCTCTCCCTCTCTCTCTCTCTCTCTCTCTTCTATCTCCCTCCCTAGTATTTAGGTTAGAACTGCGATCGGCAAAATCAGGGCGCCGCGTTTTTTATTTTCTCTATTATTCTCTTTTATTACGTAGTTGTGCACACTCATAGAAGAGAATTTATTATATTTAATTTCATAAACATTTTGTATAACATTTGTCGCTTACGATAAAATGTTTCTTGCTATAAAATCTTAACGTTACCTTATGTGACCATGACATTTTAGGAGATGTGCAAGTGTTGCCAATAAAGTCATTTAATAATAAAAAAAAAAAAACGAAAATTAAAAATGATGTCGCTTACGTTATTTTCGCGGTACGAGCTCGTATTGATGTTCGGATTGATTTTTCTTTTTAGTGTAGAATATAAAAATGTTGGTGGGCTGGTCGTTAATGAGACCCCTGGAAAAAATCTAAAGGATGTTCAGTCAGTAGCTGTTTTTTGTTTTAATGACAAAATTAGAACTACTAAGGGGCTATTTGTGGGCCACTTCCGTGCAATGGAGCTGTGTAAGCTCCAGCTCCTAAACAAGGATTGATAGAACATAAACATGAAATTTATACGCTAGAATTGTCCCTTAAGTATAATTTTAATGCACATCAAGGCGTTGCTAGGCAGAATTTTGTAGTTGAAATATAAGGAATACCGTGATAAGAAAATGAGATTGGCCCTTTAACCTTGAACACATCTGTAGGGGTTTTATGAAACTTTTTGGGTTCGGCTCCTTCATTTTGTTTTTTATTTCAACTTAAGAATATTATTTCCATTCATTCAGTTTCTACTTAGAATTCGAGTAATTTTTATAATTTTATTTGCTCACAAGTATTCTAAGTTTCTTTCTCAAAATTAGTACAAGGAATATAGAAAATTTCCCTAAAGTTAAAGTGCTATTTTAAAGAAGAAAGAAAGACAGACAGACAGACATACACACACCAAAAAATATCTTTTCTCTAATTAGTGGCAGAAAGTGGCTTTTTGCCATAATGATTGTCGTTGTCTAATGAAGTGTAAAACAAAAATTTGTTACAATTTGTATTTAAGCGTTTTTCTTTTTTGCGCCAATTGTTGATTTTAGTTTCTTGAGTGGGTAAAAAAAATTAGACACTTCAAAGTTTTTAGCACAAAACTGCTATTAATTTAATGATAAGGAAATTTTTTTCCCTAAAAAAGCCGTTTATAAGAAACACTATTTTAAATATTAAGATTTTTTATTTGTTTTTTTTGTAAGCTGCTTTAAAAGAAAATTGCTTACTTATAATCATAATTTCTAAAGGTAATTAAGATATTTTTTTCTAAAAGATAAAAACAGTTGTCTTTTTTAGAGAAGAAAAAAACGGCAAAAACAATGGTTGTGCCGAATAACCATTTGAGTTGGTTGAGTTTTCCATAGTCGTGGCAGTGATAAGCCTACAATGAATTGTGTTTATGACTTTAAACGGATAAGCATTTCCATGAGATTTCCCTTCTACTACTTCTAACTACTGCTTTTATTATTGGTACATTGCATTGTTTGCCAGTTAAGGAAAAGCATAACTTTTTAAAAAATTTTGGAAGGTATGTGTGCAAAATTTGGAGACAATGCTTAGCAAGGCAAAAATGTTGGCAGATTTTTTAACCAGCAAAAAAACAAAGAGATAAAACAAACGGACCGAAATTGTTAGAAGGAAACAGTAGAGTTAACGTGAATATTAAAACAATAAAAATGGCTTCCAAAACGCAGATAACACTGGTACAACAAGTGTAATTTTGTGTGTGTGTTTGTGCATGTGTAATAAAACAGTTATATGTATGTATCCTAGTACATAAAAAAGGAAACGGAAGTTAACAATACATTGTCATGTTTTCATGCAGAAATTTTTGAAATAAAAATTTAAAAATTACCAAAATATGCATAAATTTCAATTTATAAAGAAGAAAAAGAAGAATTATAATTCCTCCACACTTCATTTAGAGCTTCACGACTTAATTTTCAAGCAACAAAAGCAAATGTTTTGCCTCATTTAGAACCAAATAATACAACAACAACAACTTAAAAGTAGGAAAGTTGAAAGAAAAAACTTAAAAGAAAAAAACAACTTTGTTAACAGATTTTCTTGTTTACCTTTTAATGTTTATGTTAGAATGGTGTCTATGTGTGTGTTTATGAGTGAAAGAGTGTATGTGTGTTCGCAAGGATGAGAGATTGAATACATGTACATATCTACATACTTATATACATTTTTTCCCCCCAGCCTGCTTAAGTTTTATCTTTCATTATTTTCTTGATGCAACAATGTATTACAATGTTAACATGTCGCTATCAGCAGCAGTAGTAGAAGAATCATGAAAACATCACCATCATTCTCAGAAGCTTTTTGCACAGTGGGGTTATTATTTTATATATCTTCAGCTCATTATTGGTTTTTTATTTTAAAAAATTTGAGGTTAGGTGTGGGGTAAATATATTTTAAATACTCCCTTTCTGAAGCCAAAACCTATTTCGCGAAATTTTTTATGATTTCAGAGATATAAAGCATACATTTTGCTCTATATCAACTGTTTTGTAAGTATTGTTTTGCGATTGCAGCAAATTCTTCATACAAAAACGGGCGGCATGAAACAACCCCCCAAAAAAATATCGAAATAACTCCCCAAAGCTTGGGGCCTTATTTCATATGCAATAAAGCCCCAATTTTGAAAATGAAATTAGCCCCCAACGAAATGAAATAACGCCCCAAACATAAATGAAATAATTCCCTAATTTTTAAGGGGCTTATTTCATATGAAATAAAACCCCAATTTCTGAAATGAAATAAGAGCCCAATATATGTAATACAATTAATTATACAGTTTTGCTTTAAAGAATCACGCGATAGATATCATGGTATGATATACCAAACACAAGCTTCGCCAACTAAGGCTTTTCTGCATAGCCGGCCTTCGGCCGGGCGCAATGACTTTTTCCTCTATGGTATAACAAACACCGGCTTCGCTAACTAAAGCTTCTCTGAATAGCGCCAGGATTTTCCCCTTTATTGTATAAAAATACCGACTCGACCCGGATACGCAGAGAAGCGTTAGTTAGCGAAGCCGGTGTTTGGTATACCATAGAGAAGAAAACCATTGCGCCCAGCCGAAGGCCGGCTATGCAGGGTAGCTTTATTTATCGAAGCAGGTGTTCTATATACCAAAGTGGAGAAAGTCCTTGCGCCCAAAAACGTTTTCATTATAAATTTGATAATGAAATAATCCCCTAAAAAATATATTAGGGCTTTATTTCTTAATCACCCCTATCGTGAATAAAAATTCCTTGGGAGTTTTTTCCCTTTTTTAATTTTTCCTATGCTAATTCTATTGCAAAAATGGGAAAAGGGAAAAAACTCCCAAGGAATTTTTATTCACGATAGGGGTGAATGATTTTTTGGGGTATAATTTCATATGAAATAATCCCCCAATTAAAAAAATTAAATAACACCCCAACAAAATTAAATAACCCCTCAAAAATCGTTGTTGTTCTCTGCACAAACTTTTGGGGGGTTATTTCATTATTTTGTTGGGGGGTTATATTTTAGGGGGTTGTTTCATGCCGCCACAAAAACGTACAAAATAAATTTCACTATTGCTTTGCTTCATTGCCGTAAGAAAAAAAGTAGTTAAAGCAACAGCAAAACAACTTAATACACAGCAATAGGTATACGTGCAGCACAAAAAGCTACTTAATAAAAAATAATTTTGAATAGTGGCGTATGCGGCACAAAACCTAAATTTTGCTTTCAATAAAATACTATTAACTTTCAAGTTCGTTCATGGACGTTTACACAATAAACATTTTTCTTCAAAATATATTCCGGAAGCAGTGGTGAAAAAAACAAAAAAAAAATCTATTGGGTATATTTTCAGAAAACTTCATGTAAATCTTCATTGTCGTTTTCCCCCATTAGGACTTTTTGGCATATGCGCCAAACCAATAATAAGCTGGCGACATGTCAAATTTTTCGTATCTAATAATAGATGTCGCTGAACATTTTTCACAAATTGGAACAGAGTACTATGCTTTTTTTTTTTTTTGTTTGCGTTTCATATAAATTTTTTTTCGAAATTTTTCGAAAACCGTAAAAATGTGAAACCGCGGTGTCGGTTTTAAAATGATTAAAACCGGTCGGTTTCGGTTCGGTTTTGAAAATATTAAAGTTAAGCTTAATACATAAACATACATATATTTATATATTTTTTTGTATGTAATGCAATTTTTTATTTGTTTCAATTGAGGTACATTTATTAGCCCTTAAGTGTATACCTGTGCCTGGCAGGCTTTTTTCCAGTTTTTTTTTTTTTTTTAATATAATTATTAAGTATATTAGAACGGAACTTTATGTACTTACTTTATTAAGAAAACGAGAAAAAAAAGTTTTAACACCGTGGGCGTCGCAATTGGCAAAATAAAAATTTTGCGCATATTGTGTCCACCTGAGCCTGGCCAGTAAATAAAATCAAAATGAAACGTATCAAAAAGCATACGCAACACATAAGAACTCTTTCTTTACTTTTTTTTTCGAAGAATTATTCTATTTCCCATCAAAATGTTTCTGCTATAGCCATAAAACTCCATACATATAAAAGTAGTCCCAGCATCGCCCAGCGGTTTGTTTCTATATCCCTAAAAACTCCTTACAAAATACTAGTGGTCCCAGCCAGGCCCAGGTATTAGTTTGTGCCACACAAATTAGGTGTCTACTTAGAGTTTAATAGGTAACATATGTTCTTCTTCGTACTTATTTTGAATTTAAAGAATTATGAAATACCTTGTCATTGTTGCAGGCTGTTATGTATAACATTTTTGCATATGAAGTTCGAGTATTATATAATTTGCAATTTCTTTAAGCATCAATATATTGTTGAAGTAAAAGCTTAATCCGAGGTTTTTTTGTCGGTTTTCGGTTTCGGTTTTTAGGCATTTAAAACCGCGGTTTCGATTAAAACCGAACAGCAATCCCTAGAATAAACCACTGCATTAAGTTCTTGCAACCAAATGCACAAAAATCGATGAATAAATACAGAAAGCGAACAAGTTGCGCATTATTTGACTGATTTAAGACCAACAGCGAATTTTTGTGGCTGAACTGGTTTAACACGAAGCTCTTCTCTGATACAGATAGATAATTAAAATAAAAAAACCTCATGTTAACTAGAATTTCGAAGTGCGAAAGCACTTGTATCTAAAAAAAAATTTAAAATAAATTAAAATAAGCTTTAAGGGCACTGCTACACGTTCAATAAATATCGTGACATTTGGATCGCGATCTATATTGATGTATCACATAAAATGAGGCTTTTCTGCGATATAGATTGCGATCCATCAATATTGAACGTGTAGCAGTGCCCTAAAAGATGAAATATGCGCTATTAACTTTAAAAATGCTCTTTTTATTAATTTACACAAAAAAATGCTGCGAAGGGTAAAATATGCAAAAATATGTACTAAGAAATCGATGCCAAAATTCATAAAAAGCTCTAAAACGGATTAATATATTGTTTCTACCTTTATTGCTCGCACAAGGAAAAACTTGCAATTTCATATTTACGGGTTCCGTTAATATTAATATTTTTCCTAATTTAGTCAGTTTTTAGAGATATCAAAAGATTCGATTAAATAAAATCTATTTGTTCGATTTTAAAAATTTTCAGATTTTTCTTGAATGAAGTTTGTTTTTTATCGCTTTTTCTTGTGTTTTGTCGAAAATTTTTTTGTAAACATTCGAAAGAATAAAAAAAATTTTGAAATGTTTTTCTTAAATTTGTGTAAGCGTATAAATCAGAAAATATATACAATTTAAGATTTTTATATGTATGAACTGAAGGAACTTTTCTCTCTCAGCAGTTAAACTAAATACTTTCTCCAAAATTAAAGATTTATGAAATTTATAATACCAAGATTTAAAAAAGTTTACCCACTGTTCGTGGCACTGTTCACAATTCCTATCAACTTTATTTTTTTTTTTTTTTGCTGTCGTCTGTTTTTAGTAGGATAGTTTTTAATGTATTTGTTGGTATGTTGGTAAGGATGTGCTTATGTTGTAGTTGCATAATTTGCGGCTTGTCTTGTACAGAGATTTTAAGCAAGCAACAGCATCAGCTGTATATTCTATACACTTATGCACTCATCCTCACAGACACATTTTCGCACACATCCTTGCCCACAAACACAAACTCACTGCACACACTCATGTATATTTCTTGTTATTAAAGTAGTGGCAACGTTTTAATATGCATGTCAACCGCCATGTTCTATGGCTGAGATTTAGGTTAATTTGTGAGACATGTGAACATACATCACACACATTCATCTACACACTTGAACACTACGAAACAACAAAGACAAAACAACATTGTAGGAAAACATAAATATAAAACAAAATTACAAAACAAAAAAAAAAACTTTTAACAAATGTTAACAACAAAAAACTATGTGGTTACAAAAAATGAGCATAAACTTTATTGAAGAACAAAAATTAATTGCGGGCTTGAATGTTAACAATCCAGCTGCTTATTTAAAAATTTTTAGGCACCAAGGGCAATTTATTAATGTGGCCTTAAATTATTTTGTGTTTAGAGTGTCCATTTATTTGCATTAATTCTGAAAACAAACTGGAGGCAAATTACCGAATCCGATATCGACCGAAATTTCCATTCAAATGGTTGGGTAGTTTCAATTCATATCGAATGCCGTTATTTGCTCCCTGATTAAATATAACTTTTATTGACAATAAAAATTTATTATAATTTGCTCTTAAAAAGTTTCAGATATTTTTCCATTAAATATCTTTATTACAATTTCAGTTCATAAATTTTCTTTTGAAATAATTTTAATTTTTATTTGCTTAAATAATCGATAATTCTCATATTTTACTATCTTTAATAACACTTTTCAATCATCGTCCTCATCTTTATTAGCTGGTTTTAAACCACCAAATACTTTAGATGGTATAGATTTTTGTTCTATTCTCAATTTTTTTATTACCAGATCATTATCATCTTTACTTGTGGATTTTGAATGTTGCGTATCATTAATTTCTTGGGCCTTATCCTCCTCATCATCACCCATTTCATCGTCATCTTCGTCACTATCACCAATATCAATTTCATCGGGATTAATAACTTTATCTTTAGCAGAACCTCCTTGTGTTTCGCCACGTACAAACATAATGTTTGATGATGTTTGTGGTTTGAGTGGAGGTTTATCATTTTGTTGATTATTAACTTCTGATGCTTTGGCATCTAACATACGCATTGCATCACCAGCAGTATCAGATGTTGTGTTGTTGGCTATAAACTGAGCAGCCATCATGTTGACCTGAGTGTTGTATGTGGCTTGCACAGAACGTTTGATACGCAACATTTCACGCATAGTATCTTCATTACCATGTCTTACCTCGAATTCTTTCCAGGTTTGCCAAAAGTCTGCAGTAATTCGGGGGTCACAAACCTAACAAGATAATAAAATGATATTAAACATTGTACTTTCGATATTTGTTTAATTCTTACCTGTGAACAATGTGCATAAATAGCTCTGGCTCTATCAATTTCTCCTAATTTGGTTTCCATTTCAGCAAACCTAACGCACATGTGGCGCATATTTTCTTCCGGCAGACATTCAATGGCCTTTTCGTAGATTTCTCTGGTTCTAGGCAAACCATAAATTTCCGCTGCCTTTTTCACAAATATATTGTACATATCATACATTTCTTCTGGTTTAACAGCACTTGTTGCTCTATCATATACTGCCATTGCATGTCGTGCCAGACCATGATCTTCTTCCAATTTGGAATACAACAAGTAGAAGTACTTAGCATGTTCTGGGGGACAATTTTCCAAACATTGTTCGAACAAATCTCTCGCTCTTTCCAATTTAGAGCCACCATAACGTTTGAGAAACTTTGTTAGATAAGCGTTCCATATATCGTAAACATTTGGCCATTTAAAAAGTGCTATGCCCTTTTCGTAAGCCCTGAAAGCTTCCTCAAAGTAATTGTGCTCTTCCAAAAACAAACCATAGTTGATTATGATTTGTGGCGTACAAATTTTTAAATCAATAATACGATCATAGACCGCCTTACAAGTTTTGAAAGTTCCAAATGATTCCTCCAAATCTGCATACATGGACCAGACTTTTAGAGACTTGTAAAGGCGCATTTGTACAGTTTCTGTATCATCATGGTAGGCTACTTTGCGCTTAGGCATGACAGTAGCCTTTTGCATAAGTTTGAGTGCATCTTCGAAATTTTCCTGGCGTATTTCCATTTCTGCCCATTCACACCAAACACTGGCCAAATCCTCTACTTTTACATATTCCACTTCAGTACCTCTTTCAAATACAACACGAGCATCTTCAACCTGACCGTTTGATTCATAGAATTTAGCAAATTCTATCCATAAAGTGTGCAGTTTGCCCACTGCCAGTTTTGGCTGCACTGTTTGCACAGCCTCTGTATAGGTATTGATAATTTCATGAGGCTTATCTTCATAAAGTTTAATACGTTTGTGCCATTCATGTACATTATGAGGATTTTGACGTAACAACACACTGTTCAGCAGCAGTAGACGCCTCTCCATAAGATATTCAAAACGAGCCAACCGCAATTCAACATCAATATCATCTTCTTCAGTAGCATTTGGATCATTGGCCACAAACTCCATGCGTTTGTTAAGGGACAACTCCTCAAATTGAGCATATTCGTCAAACACCTGGGTAAAATCACGCACAGTTCTAACCGTCTGTATGGCTTCCTCATAAATATCACGGGCTCTATCAAAGAGACCCGAGCGGACATAATAATCAGCCAAGCAATTCCACAAATGACCCAATTGATCGGTGTACCTAAGAGATAAAACAAAACATTTCAATAAATATACTGCTTCTTCTAAGATTATTTAGTATAAAATGTTGGTTACCTCCTAAGACCACCTCTTATAATAGCGTCCACATTAAGGGAATGTACTTTATCGGGATTTTTTGATATTAAATCACACAATTCATTCCAAAGTTGATGATTAGATTTGCCGTGTTTGGAAACAAAATGCTCATTATCTACTATATTAGCAAGTTGTTGGGCAGCATCATCTAAACGTCCCACACCCAACAAATACTCAATGTACTCCTCAGAATCATCTGGTGACAATTTCAAAAAACGCCTAAAAATTCTAACCGCCGTGTCCGGAATATCGTACTTTTGCACAAATTTTAAATACAAAGGCCAAATGCGATGATGTTGTGTAATGGGCAGAGCTCTTAAAGCGCGATCAAAAACATGCCGAGTGCGTGTAATCTTGCATTGCAAAGTCATAAATGAACCATAATCCATCCATATGCGCGGCATTTTGTGCATAAACACTAGCGCTCTTTCAAACGTATTGTTCACTTCCTCATACATGGGATCTATAATACATTTGCCACGTACTTGCTTCCTACGGGTACGCAAATAATTGTACCAAATTTTATAACTGCCCGGCAATTCTTTCAATGCTCTTTCATACACAATATTCACAGCATTATTGGGTGCTTTAGCTTTATGGTCAATGTAGCGCAGCCAATGCTTAACAGAATAAGCATTTCTTAAAATTTCCTCCTCATAGGGCACATCTTCCTCAGGCTAATGCAGTTGCGAATGGAATAAAAGGCACATGAGAGTTATAACTTTCCAAAATCATTAACTTTACTTACAAAATCTATATCCATGGCCAAAGAGCCAACCTCATTGGTGGACATTATTCTGGTTTAAATAGAACTTTTGTTAAAGAACTTTTTCAACAACTTTTATTTTCAATTTTATAAACTTTTATGAAAATAATTTTAGGAAGACGCGCTAACAACAAAAAACGTTTAGCTGAGTAGACATTACAGCTGTTACACAGCTGGTGCATAAGCAGTTACTCCCAAACTAGGTTTTCATGTGCTGGAAAGTGAATAAATATAAATTCAAGAAACGAGGGTAGTTACTGTAGAAAAATGTTAGAAATCAAATGCACAAAACTTTAATTTGTATACACGCAAGTACAAAGCAACAACACTTTCGTATGCTTTGCTGGTAAATATTGACGACAGCGATCATCATTTGCAGATTTTGTTTTTGTTTAACGTATGATATCGTTTAACAAAATGATTATTGATAAACACTTGGAAAAAATTTATGTTAGTTTTAAATTTCAAACTTATATTAGTCACGTTTTTGTGATTTTTGTTGTATTCTTTACAAAATGAATGCGAAAATGATTTTTTTTTACTAATAATTTTAAGGCTGAAACACAAAGTGTTTCAAATAATCCAAACTAATACTAAGTGTATTATTGAAAAGCATTTTAATACATTTCATGCATATTACATTGCCAATAATATAACAGGTGGATCAAGAGAATAATTAGTTGCGGACTTTAAAGTTTTTTGATTCAGGATGCGCTCTGAATCTTGGAGTACAATGAAAGGTATGGTGATGAAATAAACATGTAACGTCTTCTGAAATCTGAACTTCAAACTTCAAATTAAAGTGGCATAAATTTTTGGAAATCTTTAAACCCAAATTTACAAGGAAATTAAAAGTTGGTTTTCCATAATTGGTTGTACATAAATATATAAGTTAATAAAAAACAAGTAAGAGTGCTATATTCGGCTGTGCCGAATCTTATATACCCTTCACCATTCTGCGAGCAGAATACAGAGCAACTAGACAAAAACTAAATTAAACTGGTAAATATTTCTTTTTTAAATAAGAGACAACCGGTTTTGAACTTCGCTCAGAATATATGTACTTTATAGGGTGTAGGATCAATATTGTATATACCTTTTTACCTTCGGTGAAGGGTATAAAAAGAGTAATTTTCGGGAATTCAGGGTTCTAATCACTGCATTCGATACTATCGTATCGAAAAAACTATTGAATTTTTTTGCATACGATAGACACTGGCGTATCGAATGAAAACTCGATAAATGTAATGTCGAGTTACTCGATGTCGAATGCTATTATTTCAAATTCAATACATTTCATTCGATATCGAGTTTCAAGATACCAAAATAAATAATTTCGACTAATTTTGCTCGATATCGTATGCGGTGATTAGACCCCAGTATTTCTGTTATAACTCATACAAATTTCCGACATTTTGATATATCATATCCATAGGACGTATAGCAGCCCTAAAATTTAGGTTTTTATAAAAATTTTGATGTTTTTTAGCCCATTTTTTGAGTATTTTGCTCATAAATTACCCATTGTCTAACCGATTTGATAGTTTTATATACCGACGTGTTAAGGAAGAATTTTACCATTTACTTAGGTTATATTTATATATAAACATTTATAAAAACTTGTAAATATATATTTTAACAAAGTTAATTATAAAGAAGAGTAATTTTTGTGGATTCAGTATTTCGGTTATAACTCTGCCATTTTTAACCGATTTGGCAGACTTATATACCGACGTGTTGAAGAAGACATTTACCATTTACTTTAGTTATCAAGCTTGGACTCGGGGAGATCTATGGTTCCCGAAAGTTGGGTATTTAAAAAAAAAATTTAATTTTGGTCATAACTTTTTTGTATCTGAACCGATTTTCCCGAGTTTTTTATAAAATATGTTCTACTAAAAATTTCCGATATTTTGATATATAAGTCGTATCCATAGGACATATGGCAGCCCTTAAATTTTTTTTGTACGGGAGGTACCACGCCCACTTATCCAATCCCGCCCACATTTTGTAGGATGGTGTGTATTGGCAACCTAAATGTGTATACCTAATTTGGAAACTTTGGCTCTTGCCGTTCTCAAGATATACAGAAATAAAAAAAATACAACAACAAGGGATTTTTGGAAAAATTTAGAGGTAGTCAGGGTTTTTTGCTCATATCTACGTCATTTTTGGACCGATCTGGCTGAATTTCAATAGCAAGAAATGGTGGACTGTGTGTAACATAAATGTAAAACAACCTAGCCGCTATCATGTCTGGATTATCCGGAAAACACATATCAAACGTAAGACGGACAGACGGACATCGTTAAATCAACTTCTCTTCTCATATGGACCCAGAATATATATACTTTATGGGGTCTAAAATCAATATTGTGGAAATTACAAACGTTATGACAAACTTATATATACCCTTTTACACCTGGGGTGAAGGGTATAACAAGCATAGAAGTAGAATGAGCATCGAAAATTTGAATCCCTTATTAAAATTATCTACAACTGAGGGATGATGGAAGACTTAAAGGACATTTCGATTGGTTAAAATAAAATTTACACGCACTAATCTTTTCTCAAAATTTTTACAAAAAATGCAAATCAAATTTGAAAACATATATGAAATATTTTTGATTTTGTAAGTATTGGTTTTTACAAAAAAAAAAAAATATTGAATAAAAGTTAGTTTTTCATTTAATGTACATATTGGTGTTTGCTCTTCCATAAGGAACTTTTGGGCGCTCCTGATTTAGAACATTAAACATTACCAGAAATACATGTTTCCATGTGTATGTGCAGCACATGATTTTTTTTATTAAATGTCTGAGAAATAAACTTTTAACTTACCAACACTGGGTTAGAGTCAATAAAACAAGCAGTGTAGTCAATGCAGTGGAATGCACAATATAAAAAATTATATATTGTTATATGAAGAAAATATTAAAAATGTTTGTTAGAAAAAAACCTTTAAAAGGCTTGAAAAGCAACATGAATTGGGTACTATAGATTCTCGAAATAAAAAAAAAAAAATTAAATTCGTGATAAATATTATATGAAATTTATTTTATAATTATATAAATGTTAGTCCGATTTAAAGACCATCATTGTTCATAACATGTTTTAGAGTTATAAAAGTTTTATTAAACAAATTTTTATAGAATACCATAAACCTGAAATCTTTTTTACGAATAATACTTTTTATTTTTTATTTCCATACCATATAAATAAATATCTTTGTTAATATAAATTTATTTTCATTTGTTTAAAAAAAATAAAACATTGATATTTATTTTCAAATATTTATACGGCCTTCGTCAGCGTTCTTTATATAATAAATGTCTGAGAAATAGATTCCCAGATATTTTCCTTATCACATATTTCCGATTCAAAAAATGTTCGCGCGAAAAAAACTCCTTTGATTTGGCTTTAAAGATCACATCTTATATGGAATTTTTATTGGATGGAGTCTGTTATTATTGGGATGGAGTTTGTTATTTTTTTACAATATGTGTATCAGACGAAAGGGCTTGCTAAGAATATCTCGAAAAATAAAGTAGTCAGTCTAAACCCAATATGGCGGCACAAACAAGATTGCGGACTAGTTATTTTTAATGCACTTCTACAGTTTACTTGTGCAGAAAAAGAAGTAAATTAATAACTTGAATTTCAAACTAAGTAAATACAAGTACATACGTAAATCTAGCGACAAGCTTTTATATCATATAAATTGTGTAATGACGTTATAAGTTGAAAATAATAGTTTTAAAGCAAAAAATTATATTTTTTCTCTTTAGCGCATTCAAATAAAAGCTTGTTTATTAAAAAGGTTTTTTAGTTTTAATTTATTACATTATAACACCAACAATAATATTATTTTATTAATGAAAACAATTTGCATACATTTTATACATGTTTTAGAATTTATTTTATTTATTTTTAAGCGGCTCGGCTCATACACATTCCAAAGTTTTTAATGATACGTACTTTGTTATTTACATTTTAAAACATTTGGAAATTATTTTGTGTAAAATATATCTCTCTTACATGTAACCGTTCGAAGTTATTTTGGCTTAAATCTAGTTTACCGACGCAGCTCCAAATAAAAAAAAAAGTACCTAGGTAGATAGAAAATTAAAAAATAAGAAGAAAAAATTAAATAAAAAAGTTGGCGGAAACGCTTAGTTTTCGAGTTATGGACGTTTTAAGTTGTTATATAAAAGTGTGATTTTCCACTACATTTTTATCTTTATATGGCCAATATTGGTAACATTTTAAAGCTTTTGACTTAGCGAAGCCGGTACTTACTATCCCAAAGAGGAGCAAATCCTTGCGCCCGGCCGAAGGCCGGCTATGCAGAGTAGCTTTACTTAGCGAAGCCGGTTCTTGCTATACCATAGAGGAGAAAATCCTTGCACCCGGCCGAAGGCCGGCTATGCAGAGAAGCTTTAGTTAGCGAAGCCGGTATTTGTCATACCAAAGAGGAGCAAATCTTTGCGCACGGCCGAAGGCCTGCTATGCAGAGAAGCTTTAGTTAGCGAAGCCGGTATTTGTCATACCAAAGAGGAGCAAATCCTTGCGCCCGGCCGAAGGCCGTCTATGCAGAGAAGCTTTACTTAGCGAAGCCGGTTTTTGCTATACCATAGAGGAGAAAATCCTTGCGCCCGGCCGAAGGCCGGCTATGCAGAGTAGTTTTACTTAGCGAAGCGGGTTCTTGCTATACCATAGATAAGAAAATCCTTGCGTCCGGCCGAAGGCCGGCTATGCAGAGAAGCTTTAGTTAGCGAAGCCGGTATTTGTCATACCAAAGAGGAGCACATCTTTGCCGAAGGCCGGCTATGCAGAGAAGTTTTACTTAGCGAAGCCGGTTTTTGCTATACCATAGAGGAGAAAATCCTTGCGCCCAGCCGAAGGTCGGCTATGCAGGAGTGTTTTCGTTTGCGACGCCCATGTTTATAATTTGATTACGTTTGTATTACACTTTTATTTAAATAAACTACATACTAACCTGGTGCACTTCTGTAATATTTTGATGTAAAATGCAAAAAGAATGTAATGTGAGGAAAAGAGATAGTAATTTTCAAATAAATTTTGTATATCTAAAAAGATATGGTCAAAAGCTTTGAAATGATACCAATATTGGCCATATAACGATAAAAATGTAGTGGAAAATCAGACCTTTATATAAAAACTTAAAACGTCCATAACTTGAAAACTTTCCGTTTCCGCCAACTTTTTTATTTTATATTTTCTTCTTATTTTTCAATTTTCTATCACCCTGGGTACTTTTTTTTTATTTGGAGCTGCGTCGGTAAACTAGATTTGTTCCGTTATTTTTACATTATAACATCAACAATAATATTATTTTATTAATGGAAACAATTTGCATAAAATTTATATATTTTTTAGAATTTGTTTATTTTATTAGCGTTTCAGCGTTTTTCATTTCATTATCAAGAATATTTTCGCAGCCAAGTCAGCAACATTGTACAGCAAAGCAAAACGTCAAAATAAAAAACGAGCAAAAACACTAGAATGAAAAAAAATTTTTCACTTTATTTTATATTTTTCAACAGGCGAGTTATATTTTGACGAAAATTGAGCATAAACGCGTGAAAATTTCATGAAAATTCTTTAAATAATTAAAATAAAATATCGTTTTAATACCAAAAAAGTATAAAAAATAAATTAAGTAATATTGTTGAAATAAATCATTTGGAAAAAAGAGTTTAAGCTACATTTTATGCAACTTACCAGATTCACCACCACACCACCGACAACCAATTACTCAGCACACAACGAAAGAGATAAAATTAAATCCAAATATTAAAAAATATATAACCATAAAAATTAAATATATATGTAAATTAAAAAAAATACAACAAATCAAATGAAAAAGCCATAAATTTAAAGAAAAGGCGATAAAGATTCATTATTTCCAAATCCCATGTAAAGAATGTTTTTGTTAAAAAAGTTTTATTGCCAGAAAAATATTTTTTATTAAATTAAAAAAATTTTAATGTATTAAAAAAGTGAAGTGTTTTTTGTTATTATTTATTTTTCTATCTAAAATATTTAAAATTTTGCAAAAATGGTACGTTTGAAACACTTGTAAAATAATATTTAAAAACAATTAAAAAAGTTATTAATTAAGCAAACTAGCCACCAATTTAATATTAATCAAGGTAAGTCTAAAAATTTATGAAATCCATTTGTAAAATTTCATCAAAATGATTGCATTGTTTTTGTTTTTTTTTATCATAAAATATGTTTGTTGTATTTCAAGTTTTTTTTTTTGTTTGTATTTTGTCTATTAAAAACCGTCTAGCATTAATCGATTTTCCTCATAATTTTCACAATTTTCGTTTCTTGTCCTTTCTTTTTCTAACTTAAGCCTTTTTTTTTGCAATTGTTTAGATGTAACTTTTCTTTTTCCAAATTTGCCTTTGTTGTTGTTTTTCTTTAAATATTTATTGCTGACTTTTCTTTTAGTTATTTTCTGGCAAAGTTTTAAAAGCCGGTTAATTTGTATTGCGTAGTTTCATGTTTTCCTTTATGTCATATTGTTTTCATGGTCACGTGATGCCTACATTCTCATTCTTATTGGACTGTTTTCGTCTTCCTTGTTGGGTGGCTGACTGATTGGATTAATGTTTCTGTATTACATTTTACGATTTAGCTAGATGACAAGTACTTGGATAGACTTATTGAATTTTTTAATTAGAATACTAAAATACACAAATAGGTACTTATGTATGCAGGTATACTCTAGGCAGAAAAAGTGTGCATACAAAAGTTTTCTTACATTTAGGAGTTAAAATTTTCAAGACATTGTATATCAGGATATAGGTACCTATGAGTTTGTCATTCCGTTTGTACTTTCTACAATATTGATTTTATGCCCGTAACTTCTACAAAAAAGATATCTGGTAAGATTATTTTGGTAAGTTCAACGTTTTGCCTACCTGAATAAACTATCGAAAATCGATAGTATAAAATACACTACACTTTAAACAGTAGGTAAGAAATATGTTTAAAAATTATGAAAAGTATGATACACCATTGATATATGTATATACACAGCCAAATATCTATTTGTAGAAATTGCGTGCATAATACACTATAAAGTATGTATATTTTTTGTCCTAGCGAGTACCGAAGTTGATTTAACGATGTTCGTCTTATGGTGAAATGGGCTTTCCGGAGACCCCAGAAATTATGGGGACTAGGTTGTATCACTTGTATCACACATACTCCGCTAAAGTTTGTTAGCTAGATCAGTCCATAAATGAGTAAGAAATGAGCAAAGAACCACGACTGCCTCTAATGTTGTATTTTTATTTTGTATATCTGGACAACGGTAGGAGCCAAGAGGTACAGGCCTCTTGGTTATCAATACACAAACTCAATTAAAAAAAAATATGTCTAAAGAATGGTGTTTATAGAATTTTCTGTTCTTATCGCACCATGATTAGGCATAGACGAATATATTACTCTTGTTTGATCTTATGATATGTCTTAAATCCATATAATACACTATAAGTAAATTTTAAATTTTAAACACGTTGATTCATAATAAGGCATCGTAATTTAAAAAATTTGGGTTAATTTTTAAAGAAAAAGTCTTCGCAAAAAGCAAATATGTATATTAATTATCGTGTTTTCAAATCCATTGCTGTCTATGTCGTGAAATTATTAATAATGTTTGTTCGCTGTATACAATTCTATTTAATTTTGTAAAAACATAAAGTTTTTTTACAACGGGTCTAGGAAAAAAAATCCTGCTGAAAGAAAAATGATTGTTTATCTCAGGAAGGAGAGGAAAACCTTAAGAGAAATTTGAGAAATGGTGGAGAGAACAAATTTTCCTATCCAGATATTAGTCAATACTCACAAAGAAACTGCAGTACGACTTGAAAAACATACAAAACCTGTGTGTTTTAATTACGCTGATCTATCTATTCAAATTTCATCAAAATTGGTTAGATATTTTCGGAGTGGACGGTCGATCGGAGAGATAGACTGGAGGCAGAATGTAAGTTGAACAGCGTACTAATGTTGGCTTTCTTTTTCTTTTGAGTATGGAAACTATTGCTTTAATAGATCTTTTCCAAAACGATTATTAAAATTTTCTGAATATATGAGGTTAAGGAGCCCTGAACTCTATCCTTAGTGAGTACCAGTACGAGAAATAAAAATTAACAAAATAAATCCCTCTTACATATTCTCATTCACTCAGGATGTTGCATGTTTAATTTGATGTTTCTAGGTCCAATATTAACGCAAACTTCAAAAGTACCAGTTTAAGAACAAAAAAGTATGAAAAAGAATCTCTTACTGATTCTCATTCACTTGGACATTGCATGTTTAATTTTATGTTTCTAGGTCGAAGACTTATATCAATTAAAACAAGTAAGATGGTATAGTCGGTCAAGCCCGACGATATGATACCCTACACCACAGTATTTAAAAACACATCATGCTTATGTGTCCATATAAATATGGATTTAAATATGTTTATAAACTTCATAAAAATTGGTTTGAAAGTTTGTGAAAGGCAGAAATTGCCCCCTACCTCCCCTTTTGGTCCTAATTTTGAAAAACTGTATAGCTTATGTGTCCATATAGATATGAATCTATCTATAGTTTAAATTTCATTAAAATCGGTTTGAAAGTTTCTGAGAGGAAGAAAGTTCCCCCTATTTTCCCTCGTGGTCCTACGATTTCCAATAGGCTTGGTCCTTGTGCCAATAAGAACCTATGCCCCAAATAACATGGTTACATGGACAGCCAGCCTGCCATCCAGCCGGACGGACATCGTTAGTTCGACTCAGAAAGTGGTTCTGAGTCGATCGGTATACTTTAAGGTGGGTCTAGGACCAATATTTTAAGGTGTTACACATATCAGCTCAAATGCATAAAAAGTACCAGTTAAAGAACAAATAACTACCAAAAAGCCCCGTTACAGATGCTCATCCACTCAGGATGATTAATTTTATGTTTTAAGTCCAAAAGTACCATATTACATGATGAATTTTATGTTTCTAGGTTCAATATTAACGGTAATTAAAAAAAAGTACCAATTGTTGAACTAAAAAGCTAAAAAAAGAAATTAAATTTTTCGTATTTCCCCTTTTCGGTACCTTTATCTCTCCATTAAAGTATCAAAAATTTCAATATTGTAGTAGGAGCCCGTATAAACCAAAGAATAAAGAAAAATACTGTGTAAAAAATACCATTCTTCATTTTGTTAAAGAAATTTTTAAAATCGGACCGGCAATTTCGAAGATCTCTTTCAAACATAGAAACATACACAATTTTCAGCTTTATAATATTAGTATAGATATTTGTGCTTAATGGAAATCTTTTATATCCTATCTCTTTTAAATAAGAGGCAGCAGCTTAATGGATGATACAAAAAGGTAAAAATGCACATCATTGATACTGTCAGTTTATTTTCAACCTTTTTTCAACACCACAAAAACATAAAAAATATAAATAAAAATTTAGTTCTATGATCCAAACACATTCAAAATAGTTAAAGCTTTTAAACCTGGTGCAATTCCATTGTTTTATATTTTGGTTAATGTTCGTGAAAATTCAATTTTTTTGTATGGGGATCCCCTGAAGGTTTGGAGATAGTGGGCATGGTTGTTCTAGAGCAATATTGGAGACACAAAAATAATCGGTTGGTCATACATTTTACCTCCCTAGAAGCGCCTCCTGAGTAGTTACAAGCGTTTTCTATCCCTATTCACCCAATTCTCTATTCCCTATTCATTGGCGCACGCCAATTTTTAATCGAACTTAAATCTTTTTTATTCTAACCTTACACAAAATTGAGTAGTGCGACAGATAAAAAAATTTTATTTATCCATATAAGAATTGGCTAAATTATTTCCAAATTGAATATTAGTCAAAGTTCATAAAAAATATCATCGAATAAAATCAGCAACAATTGACAGAATAAGATAATACTCCTTGAAATATCAATTTTAAGAAAGATTAACTCCCGTATTCATAAACGTTTATTAAATTTAACAAACGTTTATTAACAAATATTTTCATAGAAAATTGTTTTGTAAACCTTTATTAAATTTTTAATTTTTTTTATGAATAAAACCATTAAAGTTTATTGTAAAATATTAAACTTCCTTTTTATTTTTAAAAGCAGTTTTAATATTTTCAATCTCTCTTACCTTTGGAAATTTGATTTGGATAAGATTTAAAACCACACTATTACCACAACTCGAGTAAAATTTTTATTCTAATATTTTTATCCGAAGAACAACTAACAAAATAATTGCAATGTTTTTTACATTTTTAAAAGTTTTTTGTTATTTGTATTGCTACATTTTTTAGTTTTGTTTTCATATTTTGCTTTCCTAATATCTTTGTTTACAAAATCGAAATTATTGTTCCCCGTTTTTTACGTCTTCATTTCGTAATTCTTTCTTGAATAATGTGAACATTTTGTCGCTCAAAGAACTGCATATGTATGTATGTATAGAAATCTATACAAAAGACCATAAATACTCGTACTTCAACAAACTCTTCCAAAACTACTACTAATACTATTAAATACTCTGTATAAAAAATTCAAAAGCATACTTTTTAGATATAACTAGATGACTCTGTAGGGATTGTTGTTTGTGCTTTTTAGTTTCACCTCTCTACATAAAAACTATAACTAACGATCGTACGACCATAAAGCCAACCAATCAACCAAAATCCCAACAAACATCTAAACAAAACGAGTGGCGTATGTAGACTTTTAACGAAATCTCTTTTTATATTTTTTCATTATGAAAACATTTTTGAGTATAAATACTTTAAAGTTGTAAAAAGAACTCCTTAGTTTGGATTGAAAAGCTGAAGTAAAAAGGTTTTCGACAAAGTATTTAAAGCAAAAAAATAATTTTATTTAAATTTTTTTTTTAAACAAATAAATGGAGAAAAAATTATCGAGACTGTTTAATTTATTAAAATTCTTAAAAAATGTACAAATGTCAAGTGAAAAGTAATAAAAACTGTTGGAAAATGGAGTGAATTCGGATTTTCACTTCATGAGTTCGAAGGAAAAGGGTAAATATTATTTCGCATTTAAACAAAATTACGGTTTTAAGAAATAAAAAAAAAGGAAATAACAGTTTTTTTAAATATTTTGCCGGGTTTTTTGTAATTTATGCATTAAAGTTCGTAGAATAACAAAACTAATGTTATTGTTTTACATATACATACATACATATATACATAAAAATAATTAAAAAAATTTTCAGTTTTTAAAAACATGAACAATTTTTGCAAAAAGAATTATTAAATTTTGTGTGTATTTACAAGAAGTTAACATTCTATTAGATTTACTAAGTAAGAAGGTTTTATCGGGCAAGCCCGAACATATGATACCCTACACCACAGTGTTTAGGAACGATTTTTTTGGAGTGGACCCTCCTTGGGACCCATGGGAATCCATGGACCCGACAGTAAAAGAAAAATTATGCTATGAGCTCAAGATAAATATATGAGTTCTTTGTATTGAATATAATATATATAAGTAATTTCAAGGAGGGGTTTTTTATGGGACCTATGGTAAATTTTGGACCTACCTGTTCAAAATTTTGCCATGACATAGTAACTATTAGATATAATAATCGTTACCAAATTTTTTATCATTACCATCATTAATAAGGAAGTAATGACAAGTAAAGCTATTTTCGAGAGTGGTATTTGTATGGGACCTAGGGTCAAATATGGAACCATATAAGATTTAATTTGTACGGTGATTTATTTCGCAATAAAATATTTTTGAGCCAAATTTAATTTGAATACCATGGGCACATGAACTAAAATCGAAAGAAGTTTGTATGTGTGGACTTCGTCCTTATGATAATTATCTTTAAAATTACACAGAAAGCGATTCTGAGTCGATCGGTATACTAAAAGGTTCAATATTTTTCAGTGTTACACTATTGTGATGTGGGTCTAAAAAATAGAACACATTTGCCGGTTTTTTGTAATTTAAATAAATGCAATTGCAAACATATTCAGGGGTGTGCTGGAAATCGTAAAACGCCAGAACTTGGAATTTGTTTTTAATACACTCTTAATGAAATGTTTATAGTTTTTGTTAAAAAATTCTATTTAACAAAAAAATATTTTTGTAATATCTGCCATAAAAATCTTTTATTACAAAAATCTTATTAAAAAACATCTTTAAAAATTCTTGCGTTTTATTTTGTAAAAAAAGTTTTACGATTACAATTAAATAAAACAAAATAATAATATGTATAAATATATCAGTTTACAATAATGACATTTTGAAACCATTAACAAAATTTAGGTTTTTATTTTAAATTGCGTTTTAAAAAAAACTTCATTTAATTTAAATAACGAATTTAAAAAAACAAGTTAGAGTGCTATATTCGGCTATGCCGAATCTTTGATACCCTCCACCGACAGTTCGAATGTTTAAGGAGTAATATGATGTTATTATTATCTTAAACTGTGACGATTTGTTATTAATTATGGTTTTAGGCGACTAAACTGTTTTCCGGTAGTAGGGTTTATATGGGGCCTAGGGTTAATTATGTACCGATCTTCACGAAATTTCACAGTATCATTTATAGTCCTATAAAATTGTGACGAGCCAAAATTTGTTATGATTGAATTATTTTTTACGGTTTTAGGCGTACTAAACTGTTTTCCGGTAGTAGGGTTTATATGAGGCCTAAGGTAAATTATGGACCGATCGTCACGAAATTTCACAATATTATTTCTAGTCCCAAAAAACTGTGACGTAACAAATTTTGTTACGCTAGCCTTATTTTTTACGGTTTTAGGCTTTCTAAACTGTTTTCCGGGAGTAGTGTTTATATGGGGCTTAGGGTAAATTATGGACGGATCTTCACGAAATTTAACAGCGTGATTTTCAGTCCAATAAAACAAATTTTTGCAAAATCTAATCTCATTCCGTGCCTTGTTCCAGCATTTATGTTATTTTTTGTAACAAAATTATCAATTTTTTTAGGTGGTGGTTCCACATTTTGATTAATAGCTCTGGTCCTACAGAACCGATTTTGCTGGATTTCAATCCCAAACTGCTAAGGATAACTACAAGCATTTTGGCACCAAGTTTGTTCATTTCTTTTTAGTTGTTCGAAAGTGAGCGTGTTTTAAACAGACGGACAGACAGACGGACATGGCTAAATCGGCTTAGAATTACTCAAGGACCCAGAATATATATACTTTATGGGGTCTGAGATGAATAATAAAAAAGTTTCACACGGAATGACAAACTTAATATACCCTCTTCACAACTAATTGTGGCGGAGGGTATAAAAACGCAGGTTTTTTTATAGATCAATTATTTTGTTAAAAATAAACAAAAACATTTTTGTTAAGCACTTAAAAAAAATAGTTATTATAGAAAACTTGATATTTCATGGAAAAATTTATTTTTTTTAAAGAAAAATTGATTTTCCAAGAAAAATTTATTTTTAATAGAATAATTAATTTCATTCATAGAAAAATTAATTTCTAGGGAAAATTAATTTCTAGGAAAAATTAATTTTTCTATAAATTTTTTTTTTTTGTAAAAGGAAAAATGTTAAACAAATTTTAATAAAATTTTAAAATCTACTTATTTTATTTGTTATACCCTCTTAAACTTCTAACATTTGAAATTTTTCTAAAACGCAATTTAAATTTATTAAAAAAAAACTTTATCTTAAGTTTGTTAAAAAAAAAATTAAAAATTTCTCTCACTTTTTGAATTTATTACTATTTTTTGCATTACCAAAACATGATTCATACAGTCGTCAGTCAGTCAGTCCATGTTCATACTCATTTTAAAAAATATTCTAAAACGCAACTCATTACAAGCAAACAAAAAAAAAAAAAAAAAACAATCCTACAAACTAAATAAATATAACACCGGCATTATTGTTTCTTTTTTGTTTTACAATATAGAATGAATTTTTTTTTATTAAGAAAATAATAAAAATGCACGACAACAATCCATAGAAACCGGCAAAATGAGGGTATAAAATGGAAACTAAACTCGCCACAGACAAACTTTTTATATGCCTGTGTGAATGTGCATGTGTGTAATATTTGGAAAATTTTACCATAGCAATGCAAAAACAAAATGCATTATAAATGTAGAAATATAAAATAAAACATATTAAACCGGCATCTGGAAAAATAACACGCCGTTAAGTCTCTTGAGAATCATACAACAAGACGTTTTTTAATACAAAATAAAAAGATTCAAAATAACAATTGGCATTAAAGTAAAAAAAAGCTAACATGACTGAATACTTTAATAAATGTTAAATCAAACGAACTTTAGTTAGTATAGTTATTTTTTCAGTAAGAGATGAGAAAAGCGTTTTTGTCAAGAAGCTTAAAAAAAAGCTGTAACATAATTTTAAAGAGTAGAAATTAAAGGACGTAAAACTAAAATGTTTGTAATTAGAAGACATTCTAAACACTTTTTGCCTAGTTGACTTCTTTTTTTCTAGAAAATCGCTCGTTTTATATAATTTTTCATCGAAAATTGCATTTCTATGAAAAAAATTCGTTTTATTATAATTAAATTTTTCATCCAAAATTGCATTTATCGAAATTTGATTTTTTTGTTGAAATTAATGGTTTTTATATTCTGAAAATTGAAATTTTTTTTATAGAAAGTTGCATTTCTTTAAATATAACTTTGTAAACAGTTTCTACAATATTGATCGTAGACCCTATAAAGTATGTATATATGTATGTAAATTCTGTTTCCTTATGAGGAGCGAAGTTGATTTAACGATGTCCTTCTGTCAGTTGAAATGGGTTATGATGAGGACTCGGTTGTTATATATGTAATTATCAGGGAAACTAGAAATATGCAATTGCATGTTCTTCCTTGTGCGACTAATGAAGGCAGAAACAATAAATTTATCCGTTTTAGAGCTTTTTATGAATTTTGGCATCGATTTTTTAGTGCATATTTTTACATATTTTACCGTTTGCAGCATTTTTTTGGCATATTTTAGTTAAAATAGTTTTTTGCAGCATTTTTTAGGTTTATAGCGCATATTTTTTGCCTTTTTAATGCATATTTTAATACATATTCAATTTTCTTAGATACCTACAATAAAAAGCTTTCGCAGCAAATATTTTTTTTTTTTTTTTCGAAAATCTGTTACTTCAATTTCGACATCTACATTTAGTTTTTACTCTAAAATTGTACGACAAAGCAGGTTGTCATTAAGGATAAATGTTATGCGATTTGTATCTAGACCAATCTTTTAGTATTCCGATCGACTCAGAATCACTTTTTAAAGTGATCTAACGATGTCCATCCATCCGCCTGGTTGATTGTATGTCCATGTTAGCCTTGTGCGCAGAGTACAAGTTAGAATTTTGTAGATAATTTGTTCAAATATGGACGAAGTCTATGCAAATGGTGAGAGTCGGTCTATAATTTCACATCCAAATTAGACTCTTTGTGTCCGCAAGCTATCTAATTACGATGGTATTAAAAATAAATTCGTGCCAAAAATATTTTACTTCAAATTAAATTATTTATGAATCGGTTCACATTTGCTCAAAGCTTCCATCCCTAACTAGCTTTAAATTCCTTTTAAATGTTAACATTTGTTAACAATTTAGCGACCGTACATAAAATCCCTTTAGGACAAAAACCCATATGGATGGTTATATCTAGATAATATTCGGCGCAAACATCTCTTATATGAATTTTAACCTTGTTTAGGTTTTTTTAAAATTTTGTTAATAAATTGTTAAATATTGTGTCTTCAAATGAGCAATTTTTAGGGCATATTTTTAACATTTTTCAGGGCATATTTTCCAGTTTTTACTGCATATTTAATGTGCATAAAACTTGTTTTTTAGAGCATATTTCTGGTTTCCCTGGTAATTATATAACATACAGTCCGGATTTATTTCCTATTAAAATTCAGCCTGATCGGTTCACAAATTTTACCCATTAATCCCTTTGTTCTTTCCTGACAAATTATGGGCGGAATTGGAGGAGTTGGCTTGGCACTTCCCATACAAAGAGATTATAGATTTCTGTGTATATTGAGAACGGCAAGAGCCAAAGTTTCCAAATTACGTACAGGCATCATGGTTATCAATACACAACATCCGACAAAATGTAGGCGGTATTGGAGAAGTGGGCGTGCCATAAAATAGATTTATTTATATCCAAATTTGGTACACATAGCTGGGCTATCATCGGGATCGGAGTAGTGGGCATGCCACCTCCCGTACGTGGACATTATAGATTTCTGTATAGCTTGAGAACGGGAATGTTACAAATTTCCAAATTAGTAACAAGCATTTTCCGCATGGCCGAATATAGCACTCTTACATGGTTTATTATACCCACACCACAATAGTGGAGAGGGTATTATGCATTTGTGCTGATGTGTGTAACACCTTAAAATCAGAATCACTTTCTTAAAATCAGAATCACTTTCTGAGTCGAACTAACGATGTCCGTCCGGCTGGCAAGCAGGCTGGCTGGCTGGCTGTCCATGTAACCTTGTGCGCAAAGCACAGGCCGCTATTTTGGAGATAATTTGATAAAATTTGGGACATAGGTTCTTATTGGTACAAGGACCAAGCCTATTTAAAATGGGCCGACTCGTAGGACCACGAGGGAAGGTAGGGGGAATTTCTTCCTCTCAGAAACTATCAAACCGATTTTAATGAAATTTAAAAGAACCATATCTATGTGGACACAAAAGATATGCACTTTTTTAAAAATAGGACCACGAGGGGAGATAGGGTAAATTTCTGCCTCTCAAACCGATTTTAATGAAATTTAATCCATAGATAGATCCATATCTATATGGACACATAAGCTATACAGTTTTTCAAAAAATAGGACCACAAGGGGAGGTAGGGGGCAATTTCTGCCTCTCGAAAAATTTAAAACCAATTTTAATGAAGTTTATAAATATAGATAAATCCATATTTATATGGACACATGAGCATGATGTGTTTTTAAATACTGTGGCGTAGGGTATCATATTGTCGGGCTTGACCGAATGTACTTTCTTACATGTTTTTTTTTTTGAAAATCAGTTTTCATCGAAGACTTAAATATTTTTTATGAAGTGAACTTTTCATCAAATAATTAACATTTTATTGAAAATTAAATGTTTTAACGAAAATATTTTAGCGGAAATAGCATTTTTCTGACATTTTACAATAAAATTGCGATTTTCAATAAAACTTGCACTTTTCATCGAAAATAAAATCTTTTCATCAACAGGAATTTTAATTTTTAATTGAAAATCTTTTGACAAAAATTATCTTAAACTGAATTAATAAAAAAAACTTTACTTTGAAACTAACTATAAAATTTGTAACAAAAGCTTTTAATTAAATTTGTAAAAAAAAAATTGAATTTTTACAATAAAAACTACAACTAGAACCATCCCAGAGCTTTAAATATAAGTCCTAAAAGCTTTTCTTTACTCTTGCATCTGTATCGCAACTGCTATTGAATGATACTCCTTCTTATAAGGGAGAGGAGAGAGAGTACGCTTGAAAAAAGAGAGCAAGCTTGAAACCATTCATGAATCCTTTTTAACCGGCTCTTAAGCTTCCCCCACTCGCAAACATTGTTTTCATTTGTTTCTCAATTCCTTAGCGGTGTTTGTCCAAATACGTTCTGGCGGTTTTGCGAGTGTGTGTGGGGCCACTGGCTGCACAGTTTATCTATCTTTATCTTTAAGTATACGAATATCTATATTTTTGCAGTTTTATTATGCACTTTTGTTTTTATTTTATCTACTTCCACTTCCAAACTACGATTATACACACATTCAACTGTAGTTTTTTACACTCTCTTGCTTATACATTTTTTTTCATTACATTATATTTTCTATATTTCCAGAATTTTCCGGCAAATCATATTGAAACCTGCTAGCAGACAGACGGTTGTATTATAAACGGCAACTGAATAAAATCATTACTACAATACAATAATCAATAATTGCAATTGTTATAAGCAAAAAAAGCAAATTTTATTTTTCGTGCATTTTTTTCTGTCAAACGTTGTTAAAAAAATTGTTCAAGATGTCGCGTTTAAGTTTAAAGTTTAGTAGTAATTTAATTTCTAATTTAAAGACTAAAAAGTTTATGTGATATTCGCTGAAAAGGACCTTTAGACAGCTGTTTGAAATTTATAAAACACACACACATACACACATGGTTCTTTAAAGGAACTCTAAAAAAAAAGAAAATCAATCACCAACACCCTCTTCGTGAAAAATATTGTTAAAAGGTTGCATCAGTCCACCATTAAAACAAACAAAGAAAAGCTGTTTAACAATCGAAATTTCTAGAATTATTCTAAAGACAATCAAATTGAAAAAATAAATCTCTTTTATCTCGACTTAGGTCAAGTTGAGATAAAGAACGATCGGTGAAGTTTGACTTTTTAAGGAAGAAAGAACGTAAATTTCTAAAGTAATTTATAAAAAGCTGTGTTTAAAAGTAACTTGCAAATTAAATTACTTATACGTATTAAACAAAAGCATTTAAAAGCAAACATTATATTATTTTTACCTTTTTTTTCTTAAGAAAAAGGAAAAAACTTTCTGTTTAAAAACACAAATTAAAACACCGTGAGAAAGTTTTCTCGGTCGGCTGTTTTACAAAAAAAATCATCTATAAGCAATTGTTACTGCCTAATGGCAAGTAGTTCGTTCAATAAAACGAGACACAGACGCAGACTGGCTGCGATCTCGTTCCTATCGAATATATCGTTAGATGGCACACATCGGGATACTAAATTTGGAGCAACAATTGGCATCTGTGGCACAGGTGCAGCAAATAACGCAACGTCGGCAAGATTACGTGCAGGAACAAGCACTGGTGGCAAAGCAAGATTTGAAGGAGGCGGAGACGAAAACGCACTTACCGGCAGCGGTGGCGGCGGCTGTAGATCATCATCACCAGCAGGAGCACAAGAAGGTAGTGGCAAAAATCCTTATACTGTGGGAGTGGAATTATTTGGACATCAATACAACAACAGCAACAATAACAACAATTCGCAGCAATTCTATCAAAAAGGTTTTTACCATCAACAACATCAACAGCAGCATCAACAGCGCAATGGCAGCATTTGTGGACAGGTTCAACTGCCGCCAGCTGTTCTACAGCTGTCAGGTGGGGCAAACGGAATTGGCATTGATGAAATGCATATGGATGTTTTGGGCTCCGGCAGCATTGGAAGTGATGATGCCGGTAGTGCGGATGGTGATGGGCATTTTAGTGAAACTGAAAATATGGGTTACAACTTGATAAATGCACAACCAAATAACGCTAAAAGCGAAGGAGCTTCTAAAGCATTTGATAAAGTATCTATGGCAGCAGCGGCAACAGCTACAGGACAAACAACTGTATTTGGGCAAGAGAAACGCAATGCTAAAAGACCTAATTCAAGCGGTCGGCAACAGGGTAGTGCTAATACTATTTGTAATGGTAAAAGTAATAATTATCAAAGACAACAACAACAACAACAACGAAAGTCTCAGCATCAAGCTGGCGGTAGTGGTGGTTCGGGTGCAGAAAGTGGCAGTGATTCCGATAGTGTTAAGATACCAATGAAGGTGTCAAGTATGGGAGCTGGCATTTTAATGCCATTGCGTGAAAGGTGAGTTTTAATCAAAATTTTATTAATTGCTTTAGTTTAATATAAATTTAAAATAATAGTTTCAAGAACATTTTTTATAGGTAAAGTAATTTTTTACTTTTTTTCAAATATTGAATATGGAAAAGAAAACTTAATAGATAAATCCACTTTATTTAAAAAAAATCATGAAAAATGTCAGTCTTATTCAAAGTACCACCCCAATGTAGGTCAAAAATAGCAAAATTTTTATTTTTAAAGTCGCATATTTCCTAAACTAGAAGATACAATGCACGACGTAAATTTTTCTGTAGATCTTTACTAAAATATTTTATTAATAAAAAAATTTTAAAAATCAGACTAAAATTAAGATTTCTGGATCGTTTTAATTTTTGCAATATCCGAAGTCGGGCAACATATGACGGCCATCCTAATATATTTGACGACCCCAAATCCGTATAAATAATTATTTCCATTTTTTTTCCCAAAATCTCCCACGGTGCAATCTATAACTCGAAGCAAAGAGTTAACCTTTTTATCAATATAAAATGCTAATTTTCATATCAAAAAAAGTCTGATTCTTATTTGGGTCCTGAGGGACTTATAATATTATTTGCCTTCCTTGTAATGTTTACCACAACTACAAAATTTTTTTAATTTATGAATCATTTGAATTAATTTTTTTTAATCTTTTATATAATCTTTTATATTTCAAAAAGGTGAGTTTTAATCAAAATTTAATTAATTGCTTTAGTTTAATATAAATTTAAAATAATAGTTTCAAGAACATTTTTTATAGGTAAAGTAATTTTTTACTTTTTTTCAAATATTGAATATGAAAAAGAAAACTTAATAGATAAATCCACTTTATTTAAAAAAAAAAATCTTGAAAAATGTCAGTCTTATTCAAAGTACTACCCCAATGTAGGTCAAAAATAGCAAAATTTTTATTTTTAAATTCGCATATTTCCTAAACTAGAAGATACAATGCACGACGTAAATTTTTCTGTAGATCTTTACTAAAATATTTTATTAATAAAAAAATTTTAAAAATCAGACTAAAATTAAGATTTCTGGATCGTTTTAATTTTTGCAATATCCGAAGTCGGGCAACATATGACGGCCATCCTAATATATTTGACGACCCCAAATCCGTATAAATAATTATTTCCACTTTTTTTCCCAAAATCTCCCACTGTGCAATCTATAACTCGAAGCAAAGAGTTAACATTTGTATCAATATAAAATGCTAATTTTCATATCAGAAAAAGTCTGATTCTTATTTGGGTCCTGAGGGACTTATTATATTATTTGCCTTCCTTGTAATGTTAACCACAACTACAAAATTTTTTTTAATTTATGAATCATTTGAATTAATTTTTTTAATCTTTTATATTTCAAAGGTTGATGTGTTATTATTCTTTTTTTATTTATTTGTTTTTTTGTCTATTTGAAACTTGTGTGTCGGCAGTAAATAATGGAATTGTATTAATTTATTTAGAATTCATTTTAATTGTATCTTTAACAAAAAAGAAATTTTACAATTCTCTGCCTTCTGCCTTCTCAAAATTTCTTTAGAATTTTAACGACACTTAGAAACAAGGTCTACACTGCACAATATTCAATTTTGTTTGAAAACTAAAATATAAACATAAATATTCTAATTGAAAGACTTTAAAATAAAAATGAGAAGCTCTTAAATACAAGTAAGGAATTAAAATTTTACATGAAAAAGTTTTAAAGCTTGTATTAACTATTGAAAATTCTGAAATTTACTTATTGCTTAGTGTGAAAAGATAATTTAAATTTAAATTAAAAATTCTTAAAATTAATTAACAAGTTTTTGAAATTAAAAAAAAGTGAAAATTCGTTTTTTGACCGGACTGCTCTTATGTGGAATGACCTTCCGGCGGAAGTCTTTCCTCTCACTTTCAGCATTAAAAAGTTCAAATTAAATGTCCACAAATAAATAAGTGTATGAAATTTGTTATACTTAAATATAAGGGAAAAAAGGTCCTTCGAACTTTAAATATTTTCAGTATTTTCTGAAGAAAATCTACCTGTGTTACAAACTTGAAAATGGCGTATTTTATTTTTGTTAACAATTTTTTATTGTCATTGTTAATTTATGCTTAAAGAAAAACCTTTTTACATTTTTATATCAAATAAATTTTTTTTTTTTTTTTTGTAAATCTTGTTTAATTTGATAATTTGCCAATTTCATTGAGCAAATAAAAAACATGCTCAGCCCGTCATTGTAACAATTTTTAAATATAATTATTTTTATGCTTGATATTAAACCTATAAAAACAAAAGTTTTGAATTTAGACCTGCCAAATTCAAAAACTATATTATTAAAAACATCTTAATACCTCATTTCCTTTAATAATTCATATAGAAAATGTTGCTGTACTCTACACAAAATCAAATAAAAATAGAAACAAATAAATTACATTTAATTTTCTAAAACTATTTTATACAAAAATTTTTTTCAAGTACAAAGGGGGCATATTTTTTTAATTATTTCATTAAAAGTCGGACATTTTTGAATGATATGCCTATTTTGTAGTTGTTTATCAATAAATATTTATGTTTTCATGTATGTTGGGTGTTAATAAATTTGTGTAATTTTTTTTCAATTGGTGTTTTTGTTTGTTCATTAAAAAAGTGGGTTTTTTATTAAATTCACATAGAATTTAGAAGAAATCATTTTTAACAGACTAATAATCTTTTAGAAAAACAGATGCCTTAAAATTGACGTACACAGTCCGAAATTTTTTAAGTTTTTTTTTTTAGTTAATATTGTCTAACTATTTTAAGAAATTTGTTATTCGCAATGTTTTTGAAATAAATTTTAAGTGTTTTTATTTTTTTTGTATCTTATAAATTTTTTAAAGAGTCTATTGGTTGTTTAGTTGCTATTATTGTTTGATATATGACATTATTGTGTTTGTTCTCAATTTCTTGGCACGCGGGCTGAGGTAATAAGATTCTGTTTTCGCTACATTGCTACACGTACACTTGAACAATTTCTTTCCGTTTGACTGAAACTGCAAAAACATTAATCAACTTGTTTTCGCTATGCTGATGCTTTGTTGTAATTTCGTCAAAGCAAACCTTCAGCCGCTTTACACATACATTCGGGAATAAATTGCAATGTGTGTTGCCTACCGTTGATTTATAAGAATCAAACTGCTAATAAAGAGTTTAGTTGAAAAATAGAGGTCAGGTCATATTGCCAAATTTCAGGTTCTATATAAAGCCCCATCCAAATTGTTCCAAAAAGAAATTTGAAAACATTTGATTTATTTGAGTTAAGTAGAGGCCTAGACCCACCTCAGAATGTGATTCTGAGTCGATCTAACGATGTCCGTCCGTCTGGTTGTCTGTCCATGTAATCTTTTGCACAAATTAAAAGTTGCAATTTAAAAATAATTTGATGAAATCTGGTGCATAGGTTGCAAATGTCATACATTTCAATGGGACCCATGCAAACTTCCTTCCGGAATAGTCTTTTGTGCCCATAAACCATTTTATTATGTTGGTATTTAGATTAAATTTAGTCCAAACTTATTTTTTTGTAATTTAAATCAACTTATTAAATCTTATTAGAATCGGTCCATAATTTACTACAGTTCCCATACAAATACTACTCCCGGAAAGAGTTATTAATGGCGACAACAATTTAAACAATAGCTACTATGTCAAGAGAAAACGTTGTGCTGGTTAGTCCAAAATTAACCATAAGTCCCATTTAATCCCTATTCCAATACTAAAAGGCAAATAAATCTCATATAAATGAAGATATCTTAATTATATTCGGCACAAATTTGCGCGAAATTATCGTATATGCCAATTTTTTTGAATTTGAGTTTTTGATGCAATCTTGTTCAACATTCAAAGAGACGTCACCTGATAAAATATTGTAGGCGAATTCCACTTCGTTGCTCCAAAAATTGAATGTATATTTTCATTTTATAATGCAAGCGAAAGCAGATAAAAGTAGAAAAATGGCTGCCCTGTTAAATTTGGTTTTCGTAACATACGATAATTTCGCCGGTCCGTGATTGCCCATGGGTCACAAATAGGGCACACTCTCGAAAAGTTGTCTCTATATATGTATATGTGTACTGTTGTGTGGGGTATCAAACAGTCGGGCTTGACCTACTATACTTTCTTACTTGTTTATATTCGAATTGGAGGTGTTCTAGAATTTTAATTCCAGTGAAAATCGAATCAAACAAATTTCAACAATGATAATATTTTTTTAAAGTTTATAACGAATCTGAGAATCGGATAAAACTGCAGTAATTTCAATTTTACATAACAGTCTCAAATAAAATTCTTACTTGTTTAATTTTGAAATTTTCTTCAGTTCCTTATGAATGGAATTTTGTTACATAACCTTTAAATTAATGAGTTTTGAACCCCTTCTACATTACAACAACATGAACGAATAGACTCTTGAAAAAACAACAACAGTTATATATGTATGTATTTCATATGAATTTTAAATTGTTGTTTATTTTTTGCTTTTCACGAAAAGTAAAAAAACAATGCAATGAAAACACTTAAATCGTACAAGAAAAATTCATGGCAACTACAGGTTATTGACACTCATTAAACATTGCAACAGAAACAACAAATATAAAACAATACAAAAGTTATTTTTTTTTAAAGAAAAAAAGTGCAGTACAAAAAGCTTTCATTTGTTACGACGGCATAAGAAAATTTGTGTACTGTCAGATTAGACTACTATACATATGTAAGTATGTATATTGTTGCTTTTAGCCCGGTTTAAGCAATCCTCCTGTTCCACCAGATTCGTTTGTAAAAAGTATTACAGAAAACAAGGTCACCAGCTCCAAGAAATAGCTAAAAATAAATAATAACAAAATTGTATTTCAAGCCCACATACACTGTTTATAATTCTAAGAGCATGCTGTTTGCTGCAGTTTACCCTAAAAAAGCAGTGATGTTGATAGCTGCAGTAACCACAACAACAACTATTGCAAGCGCATTAGAAAGAGCTTTATAGAGTTCATTGCATTTACCAACGACCTTTGTTGTAACACTAAAACTAACGCTCTTTTTCAATGTTTTTTTTTTGTAATTTTTTCCATTATTTGTTTTACAAAAGGCGCAGTTTATTTTATACTATAAAATATTACGTTTTTCAAATACACATTTTAAAAGCTTTTTTTCTGCTAAGAGTGTCTGTATGTACATATTATATTTGTCATTTCCAGAACCTACCTCAACTCTTTGCTCAATGTGCTAGGTTTAAATAAGTATCCGAGTAGATTTGTGTAGCTATTTTCGTAACTATGGGAATCTTAATAAAATGCATTCAAAATGAAAAAAAGCTTTTTCGTTTAAATAGATATTTTGCATTCTCTTTGATAAAGAGATGTTTTTTTTAACTGAAGCTTTTTTATCTCGCACAGTGTGTTAGGTTTAATAAATATTTAACTTCTATGTTATTGAGGTTGAAATCCCCCTCCCCCCCCACCTTTAAACAGTTCAAGGAAGTTTATAGACCCTTTTCTCATAAAATTGTTGCTGAGTGTTGCATATATATATAAAGATAGTACCACCTTTTGATACCCCCTTTTGTATCTGTGGTTTTAATTCAAATTTAAATTTTGCTATTAAATTATGTCAATTAATATTTACAACATGATTAGTTATTATTCGGATTTTTGAATTTTATTATTGCATTACACACACAATATGTTTAAGAAGTGTTGAAAATGCACATTTTAATTAGATTATAAATTTTGCAATGCCATAAGATGGGATTCATTGGAATAATAGTATAAAAAAATAAATTGCAAAATGTAATTAGGAGATTGTAAATGTTTTGATTTAAAATGACTTAAATGAAAAGTTTACAATTTGCGTAGAGCTTTTAAAATATTTTAAACATCAAATTAAAGCTATTCGGCTTTAACATTTTGTAAAAGAAAAGCTTAGTGAAAGCAGAAAAATATCTTGCTTTTAAAAACTAAAATTTTTTTTTTTTTAAATCTTTTGTATAAGTTTTCATTAAAACAAAAGCTTAGCTTTATGTACTATTGAAAAGCTTTTTAATTTTTTAAAAGCTTTAAATAGATTTAAACTATTGCGGATGTAAATCTGTTCGTATACTTTTATAAAACCAACTTTATATTCGAACGAAAGTTTGTAAATTAAAAAACAACTATGCTTTAATAAGCTTTTTATCGTACCTTTTAAATTTTATTTTGTTAATCTTGGTTTTTTACTTTTTCTTATTTGATAACTTTCTTTTAAAAGCTAACGGGCACCGCAGTGGTGCAGTGGGTAGAACTCAAAGATCTTCTGACGATAGAATGTGGTGATTCTTGAAACATGTAAAGATCAACCCGGGTTCAAATCCCCGCTCAGCCAAGAAAAATTATCAATAAATTTTAATAAAAATTCCAAGTTGTAAAAATTCCTTCTCTCAGTGAAAATAATTTAATGAAAATTAAATTTGATGAACTCAAGCCCAATTAAAGAATATCAAAAATTAGGTAGATTTATTTAAAATTTTTTTTTTTTTATTTAAAAAAGAAAGACATATGTACGTATGTATATCAATTATATAGAGTTTCAGATGTTTTTTCTTGTGTTTTACGTTATAAATCGTTAATTTTTTTGTTCTTCCGTTAAGAAACATAGGGCCTGTTCGTCGATAACGAATGAAGACTTCGTTCGCTTAAATTACATTTAAAACAAAAACAAATTTTAAAATATTGTTTTTGTTTTACATGTAAGTTATGCGAACGAAGTCTTCATTCGTTATCGACGAACAGGCCAATAAATTTTTGACTTGATTTATAACTGTTTCAATATTTTTTTTTCACATTTTTCATCAAATTTGGCGTAAACAAAATAAAACAAACAACAACAAAATCATGATTTATCTTCGATTATTAATTTTTTGATATCATAAAATAATGAAAATGCTTTAGATGCTTTTAAGTTAAGTTAAATGTTTATGTTAAATTAATCTTTACTGAAAATCTGAACAACTACAGATTTAAATCTGCTGATGTATAGTTAAGTAAACAGAAATGCAAATTCAAATATTTAAACAAAAAAGAAGTAAAAAAAAGTATCTTAATATTAATACATTAAAAACTTTGCTCTACACAGACAAGTTAAACAAAATGTTATCAAAGCAAAAAAGCACACAGAAACTAGGTCTATGAATTTGTTTGTTTAAAAAAAGTCAATGTACTTTTCCAGATAAACACTGCCAACAATAGGGAATTCAAACAAACTTACAGACAGACAGACAGACAGGCAAAATGTCTGTTTGTCTGTCATTCAAAAAGCCAGACGGGAGAAGGTAAACAAACAAACATGTACATTGTACAATTTACATTTCATCAAACAACCAACTAACTAACCATTCAGTCAGCTATCCATCCGTCTATCAAAAATATTTGCAGTACGTTGGTTATTTTAGTTTAAAGTTGTTTTTTTAAGCTTTTTTCGTGTCTTTCTTCTTTTAAATGTGGCGCTCCTTGTCTATGTTTTGTTAAACTAACAAAGTACTTATATGGCTAATAGTACTAATTTGGCTAAAATCTGACAGACTGAAAGTTTTTTTTTTGTAGTAAACAAAAATACTGTCAGAAATTAAAAATATTTTCATGGAATAATGTTTAAGATTAAATCTACTTTAAAGTTACTGCAATGAAGGTTAAATGATTAAAAATCGTTACAAAATTCAGGAAATTCAAAAAAAAATCTTTTTACCTATATAACAGTAATTCCAAAATAAATGTATGGGTCGATTACGAATAGCAACACAACTGAAGATGAGTTGCCAGCAGCGAAATTAGGCAAAGCCGCTTATGGTAAAATATTCAATTTTTATTTTATATTTATCTATTTTTATTGTATTTTTATATAATCGGCCATGTTCTAGAAATGGAATTTAAGTGTTGTGAAAATGTATACAAATAATCGTTTTTGTAGACATATTCTGAGTACCAATTATCTTTACCAGAACTTCTCGTTAAACCAATAAAAACTACAGCCATTTAAAAAAAAAAAAGTAAATCGAAATTTTTTTTTCGATTTCAATTCTACTGTAATTCGATTTCTAGAACATGGCCGAATATAATAAAATATAAGTTAAAAAATTAGTATTACATACATTAATTAAACTATCCGGTTACTTTCTTATACTGTTTTTAAGATCACACTCAACAAATATTTGACCACGTAACCACTATTTTTTATAATCAAATCACATTAGTGGAGAGGGTATTAAACGTTTGTGCCGTTATTTGTAATACCTTAAAATATTAGTCCTAGATCCACAATTTATCATGCCGATCGATTTAGAATCACTTTTTGAATACATCTAATGATGTCTGTCCGTCCGGTTTTCTGAAATCGGTCCATATTTAAATCGGAATGACAATAGCTTCCATACAATTACTTCTCCCGAAATAGTTTTTAATGCCATAGCTTCCTTATAAATTTTGGTATTGACATACAAATTAGCGACGATAATCTAGTTAGTCAAAAATTAACCTCATATAAACCCCCACCCAAAAATGACTTAAAGCCAAATAAATCTTATATAGGTATGTAGATAGACTTTTTCATAAATCTTAAGCTAGTAAAATAATTTTGTTTTCGCGGGTTCATTTGCCCATGGGTTCAAAGAACAGTACACTCTAACCGACTACACTTTCTTTTTTGTTTGACTTTGGTTTGATTATAACCAATCAGAATTGTAAAAAATGGTTGATCACGCTTTATCGAACTTTTTCGATTAACTTTTACATTTTCATAAAAAAAATATAAATATTTCCAAAACAACCAAGTTTTAGAAAAAAAAAATATATTTTTTTCTCTGACCTCTACTTTTTTTATTTAGTTCTTAAAAAAAAACACAAGATTATGTAATTTTATTTTCAAAAAGAACACAATCATAAAACATTTTATTAAAAACAACAGCAACACTATGAAATTTCTTACCACCAGGAAGACTTTTTCGATCTTATACAATTAATATCAAATTTCAAAACATCCTACGAATGCTTTTTTTCTCCTGATGTTTTTTTTCGCACCTGCCTTTATTTGAATCAAGAAACTGCGTCATAACATTTTTGTATTCTGAAATACATTTGAAAAAGGATGTTTTTTTTCTTTCTTAATTGGCTTTGTTTTCTTTGCGTGTTGTGAAATTTTATTCCTTTAAGTTTTTCTTTGTGTTTTGTGGATAAAAAGTTCTTGTTTTACGAAGGAACTTTCCTGGTTGCTGCTGTTACGAGATATTTTTTTTTTGTTAAAAGGAAGAAAGAAGAATACATTTCAAGGTTACCCAGTTTTTTTCTTCCCCTTTTTTATATTCATTTCTTTTTGTGTGCGGTTTTTAAAGGTGTGCACAAGTGTTTGTATGTGCGTTTGTTTTGTTTTGATTATTTAATCCCTGACATTGAATTAAAGTGCATTTTAAAAACGAAGTATGAGTACGTGAATGCAAGAGAGGAGAGGAGGGTGCAGAACCTAAAGAAAACAAAGAGTTAATCGGTGACAGTTGTAAAAGTAGCGGTGTGAACAGCGTTGCCACTTTGGAAATAATATTAAAAAATTTTAACATTTGTGTAATTTTTGTGTAGTTATGCAGATGCAAAGAATTCAATAAAAACCCACTTTATTAAAAGATTTTTCAAATTTCTACTCTTTCATGGTCATACGAAACGAAATCGTATAGGACAATTACCGATTGAATACGATGATCAACAAAAAAATCCAAATATATCTACATTTTCGAGGGGTTTCTTCTGGAAACTTAACTTCATTTATACACTCAAAATATTATGTAGTTAAATTCAAACGAAAATTCATTTTAAACAAATTAAAATTCATTTAGGAAACGGATCATTTACATTTAATTTAAAACAAATGATTTTTACATTCATTTTTTAATTTTTTATTTATTGAACGACATATTCGTTAAAGTTTAATAGTTTTTACTTTTAAAAAATATATTTTAAGCGACAAAAATCAAACTACATAACAAAATAAATACGAAAAAACATTATTTTTTGGTAGTTTGTTTTTTGAATAACAAACATAAAGGTTAAAAAATGAAATTATTTGTAAAATAACTATATTTTTATTAAATTTCATCAGTACGGAAAACGAATTTATTAACCCACAATCAGTTACTGTAATTATTTTATGAGTGTAGGTCAAACGGTTGACATGATCCTGATGAATACTCAGACCTACATATATTCCATAATTTTAACATATTTTGGTTCTTTTATACGAGAAATGAATTAATTTAAACTTGCTTTAATAATATGTAGGTCACTCGCTTAAACTTATTAACCCTTAAGTGTATACCTGGACCTGGCCAGGCATTTTTTGAATTTGTTTCCAGTTTTTTCATATAGTTATAAAATATATTAAAACGTGTTTACTTAAGAGTTAAGCATGCAGTGTTCGAAAATAAACAGTACATTATTTAGCGTTCGGCTCACACACCCCAGAATGGTATCTATTTTTTTTGTTGATTGTGTAGACGAACACAACCCTTAATACCGTTTCTAACTATTTGCAAGAAAAAGCCGAACATTATATACAGCCCTATTATGAATACAAATTCGCCGCGAGTTTTTTCCCTTTTCCCATTTTTACAATTGAATTAACATAGGAAAAATGGGAGAAGGGAGAAAACTCTCGGGAAGTTTTTATTCATAATTGGGCTGATATTGTTTTCCTCTTCGTTAAAAAAACAGAACAATTGTAGTGATCCTCTAGACAAACATTATATTTTAATGTTCTATAGTGTTTCTTTTTTTTTACATTGATAAAGAAATGAACAAACAAAAAGCAGCGACTGCATCACGAACAGCTTGTGTGTGTATTGTGTATATGTTTTGCTTGTGTAAAGTTATTTTGCTGGCTTTTTATTTTTTTTTTCGTACGTGTAGTTTGTTTTTGTAAAAAATGTTTGGTATTTTTTTACCAGCCAAAAGGGAGGAATATTAATGAGCCGAACCGAACACAATGAAGTTTGTAAATTTAAAAAAAAACCGAACGGAATCAAATGTTCTCATCTTTTGTTGAGTTTGATAAAAACAGGATTATTTTTGTGTTCGAAAGATGATTAACAGGGAAACGTTATTTTCTTAATGATTTTCTATACAAACACTTTTAGCGTTTGTGTTTTTCACAAATCTACCGAACCGAACACTTCGGAGCGATATTAAGTGTTTATTTTCGAACACTGGAAGCACGTTTAATGTAAAAAATTAGCAAATTTAGTTTTGTTGAATTAATTTTTTTTATAACATTTTTTTTTTGTTAATTGATTGCTGCTTTTAACGATGCTTAAATGATTTTTTTTTAAAGTTACTAGATTATTAAAATTGTATTAAATTATGATATGGTATGGTTTTTAAACCAGATATAATTAACCAAACAGCATACTTTTTGACATTTATGATCAGTATACTCTGGCCAATCTTCATGAAGTGACTCGCGCTTTAACAACGCTACCAAATTATTTAAATTTACTTTAAAAATCAGTCATTGATTCACGAAAATAAAAGCAGACTTCGTAATTGTTATGACACACGGCTTGTTTTTAGCTTAACGGGTTTGTTAATTAAAACACTGGCGCATATGGAGACAAAACAATCAACAACAGACTCCGTAACTTCCAGAAAAATGCATCGTTTGGTGCGGATTACAAGTTTTGTGAAATACGCTCAGTAATGCTAGAAAAGTGGCCCAAAATTAGACGTCTGGAATGCGCTGCGTCTAACATAGCGTTTACATTTGCCAGTACTGGCAAGACGGTAGCAATTCATTTAAACTTTTTCACTAATACATAAACACTCTTACAGCTATTTTGTTATTGCATTGTTTTGCCAACTAATATGTATATGCGTACTGTCTTGCCAGTACTGGCAAATGTAAACGCTGTGTAAAACTGCAATATGCCCCAAAACATTTTCAAAACTTTAATCTTTTTGTATTCATCTTTCGAACAAAAACTTTTTTTGATAAAAATTCAATTTTTGCTTAATTTTTTTTTAATTTTAAACTCTATCGATCTTAAAAAACACCCTTTACACAAGGATGAACTTGAACTTTTTGCACTGTACCACAACTTTATTTTCAAGGTCTTGGTCATGGCAAGTAAAATAAAAAAGCCGGTTCTTTGGTTCCCTCTATCTAACAAATGACACGTTTCATTTACTTTTGCCGTTTTTCTCGATGCTGTTCTTTTTAGTGTTTTGGTTTAATATGACGTAGCAGTATTTCCAATTATTTGTGCATTGCAGCGTAACATGTCCTTGAAATGCAAAAATCAGAATTTTAAAAGGGTTTTAAAACCTAAACAAGTTTTTTTATAAAACGAAACTTAAGCCAACTCAAATAAAAAAGCAAACAAACTACAAATGCCAGGTGGTGGTTCATTTTAGCTGCTGGTTAAAAAAAATGCAATATCCCAATACAATTAAAAAAATAATAAATAATGACAGGAAATGAAATAATAAAATTAAAAAAAAAATTGCGCAATTTTTGTTTTTATTAAGCATAAGTCCCCTTAAAAGCTAAAAAAGCCTACTAAGATTTTAATTTCATTGAGAAAAATAAAATAAATAAACTTCTTGATAATATTTGAAACCAAAGCAAAAAAAAAAAATCTTATTTTCGTGATCATTTAACCAAACAGCATAAAATAAAATCATTCAAAATGATTTTTAATGAATGGACTGTTTGAGTGAAAAGATCCAGCTCAACACATCTTTTCTTCATAATTCTGTTTATATTTATTTGCGGCGTAAAAGCTCCAAATGTTCCCACAGAAAGAAAAATAACCTTTAAATAAATATGAATGAAGTGGAATTTGTTTTTATAACAACTTTAGTATTTTTGACTGGTTTTTGTTTCATTTTTTCCAATTTCATAAAAAAAAAAAATGTTTTGATCATGATTTTTTTTTTTTTTGCTGAAATAGACAACATTGTTGGCATTCTATGGGTGTCGTATTTATTTTAAGTTTTTTTTCTGGCTTTTTTATGCCTACAGTTGAAATCCAACATAATATTTTGTTTATACTTAATTTAAAAAATTGAAAAGAGAATTTCATAATAGGTGTTTTTTGTTTTTGTGTTTATATAAGACTTCCTTATTTTATTATTTTTGCTATGTTTTTCCAAGAAATAAGCTGAGAATTTTTAGAAAAATCAAAATAAAAATTCTTAAAAATTTGTACGGAAGAATTGTAGAAATTACGTCAGTTTGTTTATCAAATTCGTAAGAGAAAAAAAGGAAGAAATTGAAAGAATAAAATTAAAAATAAAATATATGTAGGCATACAAAATGTTATTCGGACGAAATTATGAGTCAAGTTTTATTTCATTTGTTATTTTAGTAGAAAAAAATTTGTATAGTTTATGTGGGTTTTGAGAAATTTGTATGCAACTTTTTACAGCAACGGCCATACCCTAAAAAGAGTAAGAAAGTATATTAGGTCAATTGTCGAGAGTGCACTCTTTTTGGGACTTATGGGCAATCTCGATCCCGCCCGAACCAAACTATTTTGTGAGGTTAAGATCCAAGTAAAAGATCTTTGTGCCGAAGATTATTTGGATATCTTCATCTATATGAGATTTGTTTGCTGCGGGAAGCGGGTCTAATATTTATTTATTGTCTGTTGATTTTTCCTTAGCGACATTTAACAAATTAAAAATTACACATGAGAGACTATAAACTAATATTTTATTACATAACATTAATTATACCCACACCACAATAGTGGAGAGGGTATTATGCATTTGTTCTGATGTGTGTAACACAGAGACCTGCGCCTTGGCGGCTTAAGCCGGCTGAGCCGCGCCGCCGATTATTTTTAACAGCCGCCGCCGCCGAAAATTTATCGACTAAAGTCGGCTTAAAATCAGCCGCCGGTCACAGTCATTTAATCGAATATTCCCTACAAGACACGCTTTCAATGAAATTTAAAGCATGGATAGAACCATATATTTATGGACACAAAAGGGATGCATTTTTTAAAAAAATAGGACCACGAGGGGAGAAAGGGGAAATTTCTGCCTCTCAAACCGATTTTAATGAAATTTAAAACATAGATAGATCCATATCTATATGGACACATAAGCTATACAGTTTTTCAAAAATAGGACCACAAGGGGAGGTAGGGGGCAATTTCTGCCCCTCACAAACTTTTAACCCGATTTTAGTGAGTTTTACAAACATAGATAAATCCATATTTATATGGACACATAAGCATGATGTGTTTTTAAATACTGCGGTGTAGGTTATCAAATGGTCGGGCTTGACCGACTATAGTTTCTTACTTGTTTTTAATAAAATTAGTTTTTTTTTAATAAATAAAAATGTTAATGAGTACGATATAGTCCTTGTATATTTTCAAAGATTTTGCGGTAAAAATCTCATTTAGGAATATACATAAACTTATTTTATAGCATTAAAATAAGTTAATGTATATGCAAATTAATTTAATTATTCAAACTAAAATATGAAAGTTGATAAAAAAAAAATTTTTAAATTGGCCTAAGTTTAAGTCGGCTTAAGCCGGCTTTGAGCCGCCGCCGACAATATTTTTGCAAGCCGCCGCCGCCGACAAGACTTGACGGCGCAGGTCTCTGGTGTAACACCTTAAAACATTGGTCCTCGACCCACCTTAAAGTACACCGATCGACTTAGAATCACTTTCTGAGTTGATCTAACGATGTCCGTCCGGCTGGCTGTCCATGTAACCTAGTGCGCAAAGTACAGGTCGGAATTTTGAAGATAATTTGGTACATAGGTTCATATTGGCACAAGAACCAAGCCTATTGAAAATGGGCCGAATCGTAGGACCACGAGGGGCAATTTTGACTCTCAGAAACTATCAAACCGATTTTAATGAAATTTAAAAAATAGATAGATCCATATTTGTACGGACACATAAGCGACGCATTTTTATAAAAATAGAACCACGAGGGGAGATGGGGGGCAATATATTTCTCTCAGAAACTATCAAACCGATTTTAGTGAAATTTTAAACATAGACAGATCCCTAATCATATAGCCATACACTCTCGAAAATTTGTTTTTAAACACTGTAGTGTAGGTTATCATATGGTCGGTTCTTACATGTTTTACTATCAGTTTAAAAAATCAATTATTAATCTACTTATGAACTTTGAATCCAATAAAAAATCAATAAATTTTTATAATTGGGACCTATCGCTTATTTTGGACCTATCAGTCATGACATAGTAGCTATCGAAAAAGTTATTGTTGCCAATTTTTGTGGCAATACCAATTTTTATAAAAAAAGTTCTGGCATTTAACGTTATATCCGGGAGTAGTATTTGTATGGGAGCTATGGAGTGGTTCCAATAAAATATGGTAAGATGATTAACAATGCAATAAAATTAGTTTTGACCAATTTTAATCAAAATACCAACATAATAAAATGGTTTATAGGCATATCGACTCTACTTCGGAAAGAATTGTATGATAGTCAGCCCATTCGATAGTTTCGATAGCAAGCTTAAAAACTATAGATTCTATCGATAGTATCGACATTTATTTATGTGTCACTTGTGTGGATGCAATGATAAAGTTTTATTAACACTTAATCCACAGGAAATGTTTTTAACGTATAAAAGACCAGCAGCCGTATTCTGTAATTCGCTAAAGCTAAATCTCTATCGCTAAAAGTCTATAAAATTGATTTAGCGATTTTTCGCTACAAATGCAATACTGTAACGTGCATTGCTAAATTTGGAAATGCCATAGAAATTTAATTCGCCGCAATTTTAGCTCTTAATGTCATCGCTTAAACTTTTAAATCTTGTATTCCTTAAGACATTTTAGAGATCGAGATTTAGCTTTAGCTAAGTGAATTGCAGAATACGGCAGCTGTATATTCACTTTTAATTGCAGTGTTAAATGTACCTTATATTGAAATTAAGATGGTTGTAAATTTTTTTCACCTTGGCCACTATACTATTAACCTACAATCGCTTAATTAAATTTTCTTAAAAATTTTATGAGATCTTCTTAAATAAATTCAATAAGAGGAATGTAACCTACAACTCGGTAGTAATCTTCAATATTTTGGATGTGATTATTTCGTTCAAATCTTGTCTTTTCGATAGGAACCTCGATTTGAACGCAAATAACTTTAACTTTTTCAAAAATCGCTTTAAATTGTTCTTCGGCTTTATTTCTTTTTTCTTCAAATTTTGATAAGGCTTGATCCTTTTTGAAGATCTATATCTTGCTTTTGTTAAATGATACTAAGTGGCTGTGTTACAATAGGTATCACACTTAAGATGTACATATATTCCGCAAATAAATTTAAAAGTACTAAGTGAGTCCCTTAATTTAATATAAAGATAGCGATACTACCTTTCCACTCAGATATTTTTTCCAAAGCTTCTACTATATGATGTACACTTGTTGCAAATACGCATAATGAAGAGAGTTTGGCTCCCAAATACTATTTAAAAAATTTTGTCGTTTCTTTAACAAAAATTGAATTGTTCGATTTATGGGAATAGCAAGGCGCACTGTGGCTGAAAATTGAATTTCATCGGCCAAAAGTCCAATTTTTTGTCATGTCATTGTCATTTTGTCATTGTCATAGCAAACATATTAGAACTAAGGTATCCAAAAAACTAGATTAAAATATTGATAATTGTGGCTGTGGCATGCTGCTGGAAACAAATATTTTATGTTGTTTTAGAAAAAAATTAATTTTTGTAAATTTGATTAGAACTAAATTATGATTTCTCGCAAACCGTTATCAATAATGGGTCGAAATTTTTTTTGTTATATTAGTGGGATAGTAGTCTTTAAAAAGTGGTTCATTACATCACTGTATCATTTATACCTGATGTGTTATTAAATGTTTCCCCAGGTTCTATATTTTAGTTAAATCCGAATTTTAGAGGAGTAGAACTTGTTAGGGTCAAAATGGGTTAAAGAGATTTTAGTACCATCAGAAAGCTGAAAGTGTCCTCTTTAACCCCATATATATACTTGTTCAACTGTTTGGAACTGTCTGTTGAACACTTTTTTCATTTTGATAAAATTACTCGCAAAATTTTTTTTGCTTTTTTTATTTAAGCGGCTCATATGACTGAAATATAACACAATGTTTTACTAACGTTTTGTTTTAAAAAATTATTTTGCTTCTTATGAACGGCTAAACATATTTGAATGAAATTTTAAACTGTCATGGCCGGGTTGCTTTTAAGTTGAATTGAAAGAACACGGGTCGATGGAGGGTCGGGAGAGTGACTTGCGGACCTCTAAAATTGGAAACCTCGGAAATTCAAACTTTTAAAAAATTCACCAAAAATATATTTATGGATTGCAAAAAAATTAAACTTAAGCTGAGTTACAAAAAATATGCTTAAAGGTTTAGGTTATCTCTTTTGCCTTTGGAGATATTCGGATAAAACGGATTTTTTGGCTTGATTTTTCTTTTCTTATGTTTTATGTCAAACTGTTATCAATAGTTGGTTCAACATTTTTTATATTGGTAGTAAAGCAGTCTTCAAACAATGTTATGTTGTATTACTGTACCGATTATACCTTCAGGTTCTATATTTTAGTCAAATTGAAGTTAAGAAGAATAGAATTTATGAGGGCCAAAAGGGGTTAGAGAGATTTTACTAGCTGTAGGAAGGTGAACGTATTTACTTTAAACCCATATGCACTTTTGCACCTGTTTGTACAAGCCTATAGAACACATTTTTATAGTTTGTGTAAAATTATTCGCAATATTTCTTTTGCTCTTTTTATTTTACCTATTCATATGACTGAAATATAAGTGTACCAAGCCAAGTTGTGCTAGGTATTTTATATTATATAATTACCAATACCTGTGGGATTTTAAGCGTATCCTACTTTAGCCCAATATAGTTTTTTATTCTACCATTAGAATTAGAAATAGATGGCCATATAATTGAAGTTAACTATCAATTAGTGCTAAAGATGATAGATGGAAAAGTAGGCCAGGCTTTGACTGACACAAAGGCTTCATCCAGCTGCATTATATGCCAAACCACATCAAGCTAATTAAACCAAGTCCCGGGAAAATCATAAGATAATACTTATGCATATGAATTTGGATTATCGCCGCTACATACAAGAATACAAATTATAGAGCACATACTAAAAATCAGCTATGATTTGGGTTTTGGACCTACAGGATCAATAAGAAACAATGACACCAACAAGGATTAAAGGAGTATAAAAAAGAAGCATGTTCAGGATGAATTTCGGAAATATGAGTTGATTATACACCAACCGAAACAAGGATCAGGCAATACGAATGATGGGAATACAGCAAGTTACTTTCTGATCCCAAAAAAGCATCTGAAATAACGAAGTTGATATAAGTCTTATATCAAGATTTAAAACAATCATTGATGTACTTGCATGCAATGAACGAATTGATTATAGAAAATATCCATGGAGAAATATGTCTGCATAAGTTCATAAAATCCTTAATCATGGAGAGGATGTCATTAGGCATCATTTAGTACCACTAGGAGATCTGTGAGAGGAAGTCCAGGAAAAAAGGAATAAAGATGAGAGATTTTATAGGGAGCACAATACCAGAAAAATGTCACGAGATTTTACAAACGAAGATCTGTTTAATATATTGTTGGCAACGTCAGATCCGCTCATCTCTACCATTCCAAGTCAATGGAAAATAGAACATCGGGACTTAGATGAAAAAGCAAAAGAGCTGCTACAGGACAGAGGTAATACAAAACCAAATATGGAATATTTGGAGGCAATTTTCCAACCGAATGAATAGTAGATATAATTAACTTTAATTGTTATTTAAGCAAAAAATATCTTTTTTGTCCTTATTGTTATTTAAATAAAAAAGAAAATAAAAATTTAAAAATCTTAACTTATTTATTTTTTTAATCTTTAAAGTATTTTAGTGGAACTGGTTCCAGTTGAACCTGTTGTAGAGTTGATAATGTAGAAACCTATTCACAAAATGATCATAGGTATTATTACATGCCTATGCATTTATTTTTAAAGGTATAGTGGCATATACGAGGCGAATGTATGTGCATATAAAGGTAATACGAATACGAATTTCTCCAGAAATATATAAAACATGTTTATATTTTTCGAAAGCAAACATTATAAGTATGCTTGTAGAAGCAATTTTTAGCCAGTTTGACATTTTTACTCCCATATGCCCTATTCCAAATCAAATTTTTCAAACAAAAAAAAAAAAAAAAATAATAATTTGAGTAAAAAATTCTAATAATTCAACACACCGATTTTTATACAATTAGAAAAGTAATGTTTTCTAATATGTCCATTATTTTCTAGAAAATTCTGATCAATATCGAGTGGTAAATTGTATTGCCTTTATTGAACAAAATAAAAAAATTTAAAACCGTTTTCCGGGATTGGGAATTTGGGTATTTGTTTATCAAAAATGGGGATGTTTTTCAGTCCACTGTTTTAAGAACTTTTTAATCTACATAACTGCCAAAATTCATTATGATACCTTTATTCATGTTAGATTTATAGAATGTCAAACATTAAAATTATTAAAATATAGTGTAAATGAATAAAAGGGCTTTCAATATGAGTAAAAAATAATATTTTTAAGGTTTGACATTCTATAAATCTGACATGAACAAAGAAATGCTAACGAAATTCGGCAGTTATGCACATTAAAAAGTTCTTGAAACAGTGGGCTGAAAAAAATCCCACTTTTTTAATAAAAAAATACCATAGTTCTCAATCTCAATCATTAGCATTTTCATACTAAATGCTAAAAAACATCAAAAGTTCAACGTTGACCTTAAATTTCTCAACAACTACTGAACGGATTTTAACAAAATTAAAACTGTAAAAAAGTTCAAGAAGTCTTCTCTCCTGCAAAAAAAAATTGCAAAATTATCTCTATCGGTTCAAAAGTTACAGATTTTTGGCCGATGAAAAACGATTTTCAGCCACTGTGAGGCGTTTGTTTCGCATTTGTCGCTTTTCCAGAAATTTTGAACAGCTCCATTTTCTGCTGACATCAGAGGACACCCATCTGTTCCATCTCCTACACTATTATTTAGGGTAAAGCTTTAAGAACTATTGATGATAGTTCCTTCGCATCAATTGACACATCAACATCATCAATATCTTTTGAAGCCTCTTCAAATGCGTTTACAACAAAGCCAATAAATTCTTCCCTAAAAACTTTTTGTTGTATGTTGAAATATCTTTAAGATAAGGAAATCTGGCTTTTCCCCGACAAATCCGCGCTTTCGTCAAAAATTATCAAATAGAATTTAGATTCATATAACACATATATCGTCACCTAAAATGCAAAAGGCCGTAACTACTCAAAAATTCAAATTTGACTTTTTGATTGATTATGACGTACTTAACCGAAACACATCTACACAGAAAATCTTACATGTATACGTCCAAAAATAACGACTTTATTTCCGAAAAACAAAAGGCCGTAACTGCAACGTTAACAATTTCATAAACCAAAAAGCCGTAACTACAGTTTTCCAAAAAAAAAAAAAAAAAATACAAAAAAAAAATCAAAACAAAGTTGCCTTTGATTCTCTTTCAATGTGTGTTATTGCGTTATTATTTTTCTTAACCACTTTAATTTAATTTTATTTTCTCGAATTAAATTTATAAATTAAATAAATTTTTTTAATAAGAATGGTTTCATAGCATATCTCAGCTGTTTTACTTGAGGAAATTGGGCTGGAAACTGGAAAATTGAATAATTTCCTGTATTTTCTACTTCTAAACACATTTTTATATACCTATTTTACATGCAAAAAATATGTTATGTTTATACTCTTTTTTCATAATCTCTCCATTACAATCAATTGTAAAAGGAGTATTAAAGTTTTTGTTAATTTTAAGACATTTATGGGGAAATGCGTGGTGATAATAATAAAAAAACATATGGAAAAATCGTACGTTCGCGATCCGTACGTTCGCGACCGGTTAATAAGCCAATTAAACAAAAACCAAGAGAGATATTTTATTTTGTAAATACTGGATGGAGACATGCATTAATACACTTTTAAAATAAATTAATCACTTTTGAAAATTCCGTTTCATTACGCAGATTTTTACATTTCACTACTGTCAGCCGAAGTTGACTTCTATTTTGCGTACGTTCGTGACCACACGTTTATAACTCTTATTATGAAAACTTAAACTCGATGAAATCCATCTTTTGTACTAAACATAGAGCTACCCAAATGCTATCGAATCGAAAAAAAAATGCTAGGAAAAGTTTTGTTTTCTATATTATTTGTACATCAAAAGCGTATGAACGAACGTTCGTGACCCCAGGAAATGCCCATATGTATTAAAAAAAAACTTTTCTGTTGGTGTAATTTTTTATCCATTTTTTCCATGTGTCATGGTTGATAGGTTCAAACATCTGGCAGCCCTAAAGTAGTCGGTTATATTTTTTTGCTTTAAGGGATTTCTGTAATGCCTTGTCCCTGCATTTTCACAATGCCAAAATATCATTAATATCAGATATATTATTTTCACTCCAAGCAATAACTTTACAAACACCAACAATCTTATGTATTTTCCTTTGCATTCGTACACATATACACGTTTACTAGCTTATTTCGGGGAAGAACAGATTTCTAATAAAGTTTAAATCATAAGGGCCTGCTACACGTTCAATAAATATCGTGATATTTGGATCACGATCCATTTTAAAATATTGATGGATCACGAGCGTATGCTACATGTTCAATATTTATCGCGTCAGTATTTATGTTATTTTTGTGCTGTGCGGGTCGTTTATCAATGTCGCGAGAAAACCAAAAGAAAGCCTGTTTAGCTATTTTACTCGATTTCACTGTCTTCTGCCATTACCCTTTATTTCAATAAACTTTTCACAAATTTTGTCAATTGTTTTACTTTTTATTTGTTTAATTTTTTCCACTGCGTATTTTATTTCTTTTATTTTAACACTTTTTACTGACGTATTAATTTTTATTAATATTATTTAATATCATGAAAATGCTACACGTTCAATATTTATCACGCGATCCACGATCCGCGATCTGGATTTCATATTTTAGGCCATTCTGCGATATGGATCGCGATCCATCAGTATTGCATGCTACACGTTCAATAAATATCGTGATACTAGAAATATCACGATATTTATTGAACGTGTAGCAGTGCCCTAATAAAACAAGGAAATATATTTTTAATATCTATGAAACGGGCTTTATTGGTAAGAAAATTTTATGAATTTTGAATATGATTTCTGCCATGTAGCTGCCGCGGCTGGCATGTAGAAGGCGCCAATTTTCAATAACTTTTCGCATTTTGACCATCATCGTTTTTAAAGACATATGGGCCAATGAATCCGCCAGCCCATAAATTTTTGTGGATGTAATGGTGTTTCAAAAAAAGCTTGTGGATTCGTCTCACTCCAAATGCGACAATTCTGCTTATTTACATACCCATTCAATTCGAAATGGGCTTCATCGGAAAATAAAATTTTAAGTGGAAATTCAAAATCAATATCAATTTGTACTTCTGCCCATTCGCCGAATTATTTTGACTAAAATTTCAACAATTTGCGCATTGCTCGATTCATAATAAGTCATAAGTCGATTCATAATGAAATTTCAAAGCAAACTAAACAAAAAGCAACTATCAGATGTTAAATGGGTGTTCAAATAAAGCAGTGATACCAACTCAAAGTTGTGATACTCCAAAAAACACCCTTTACAACAAATAGTTAGCAAAAAAATCAAAGGTTGCAAGTTGTTCACATAATAGAGATAGGTTGTGTTCACTCTTTAGAACCTCATATGTAAAAATTTTGTTGTTCACTATTATGGATATTCATATAACTGGGTATTCATATAACCGAGCGACTACTTGCAAATACTAAGGCTTTTTAATAATTCAACCGCACGCATTATCAATTCAAACGTTTAGTCTTTGGATATAGATGGCACCTGCTGGAATTGAATGTAGAATAATAAGTAATTGAATACGGTAAACTAGATGTTTCTTTGGAAATATCTAATAAATAACTATTAGGATTAAGATATGGATACTTATTGAAAATCGTTAGAGATCCAATAAAAAAAAAAAACAAAAAAATACTTATTGAAAATTTCGTTAGAGATTCCATAAAAAAAACCTTGCTGGGATTTCCAAATATTTTGTACATTAAAAAAAATATTATTGGGAATTCTTGTATTATCGAAATTAACAAAACATATTTTTATAATTTACGGGGGGATATTTCTTTATTCCCCCCCCCCCCCCTACCCCCCTGAATCCGCGCCTGGTGTAGACGCAGCGTTAAGCAAAGTAATCAGTTACTCGAGCCACATTATTGGTTTGTTGTTTAAAGCAAACAGTTGGTTGAGTAATCCATTACACTGGTTTACAGCCAAAAAATACCAAGAACGCCACATGCCTAGATAAGTTAATTGGGATTGGGATAGAAAGCATATCGACGGAAAAGGCATTCGATTATCTTTCCAACGATGCGCCACTTGTTGGGCTCCACAAGGGTTTAAGTGGGACCATACACCGAAAAACACAAAAGTACCGTTATCTAAAAAACGTTACTTAGGAAAAAAAATTACAGCGTTTTTCGTGTTCAGGAGGCACCAATCAACTTATTAGTTAAAAACACAACATTCTTGGTACTTTTCCAAACTTAAAATTTGTAAAGCAGTGTTAACAAATAAAACTAGTAACATACAATATTTTGATATTAATAATATATATGCAATTTTTAAACAATTTAATTTAATTAAATTAGTGATATGAAAAGTCCACTAATACATAAATTTTTAATTGACTTCGATTTTTATTTATTTCTGTTGTCTCTAATTTGTCAACCAGTTTAAACCGACTCAAACCAATTTAAAATTCTTATTGATTTTTTGTGTTTCTTTTTGTCTGCTTTTATTTTTATTTGTAAATTCTATTGATTTTAGTCGTTTTGACATGTTTCTGTTTCTAAATACAGACAAATAGGACGCGTAATTGGTTTGTGTACCTTTTATTTAAAGGCAATTTAAGCAATAATAAGTATTACATGAATCTACATAAATATTCACATTAAGGTGGACATTTTTTTATTATCGATTTTTCAAAATCAGAGGGCACTTTTGTGTGAGGTTAGGACAAAAAAAAAAAATACTTGACAAAAACGAGGTTTAAAGATCGTTAAAACAAAACTGAAGGAAAATTTATAAAAAAATTTTGTAACTCCTCAGGAGTCACACCTAAGGAGTTAAAATGTGTGACCAATCGCCATTATTTTTGTGTCCCCTCAAATTTTTGTTAAATTTTTTTAATTCTAACCTCACACAAAATTGCCCTTCGGTTTTTAAAACAAATGAGTTTTCAATTTCTTCATACATTGAGGGTCAACCTTAATTTACACGTACGTAAACAATATTTGGTTGTTGCTATTTTCTTTATTGTTTTATATTTTTTGCGGAATATATTGTCTAATCAAATGTTGATAATTATTGTTTGTTTTTTTTTCTCGTTTTTAAATACAGAGGCAATTAAAAGCAATATAACAATTAGTTAAAAACACAATTTTTTTTGGAAAAAGTAAACGTATTTATGGCAAACTAGTTGTGTATAAAACGATAAATCTTTTATCAATCAAACACAAATTTTTTAAAAATTTTAAAAATATCTTAAAAAATAAATACTTTTAAAATAATCGCTTACTTGCTGTTGTTGTTTAATGGCAGATTTACTTTTTATTAAATTAAATTTTAAAATACTGTGATCCAATCGTTTTTATACCCTTCACCGAAGGTAAGAGGGTATATATAACTTTGTCATTCCGTTTGTATGTTCCACAATGTTGATCCTACACCCGATAAAGTATATATATTCTGGGTCCTTATGAAAAGCGAAGTTCAAATCCGGTTGTCCGTCTGTCCGTGTGTATGTTGAAATGGGTTTTCCGAAAACCCCAGAAATGATGTGGAATAGGTTGATGTATATTTATGTCCCATATACTCCGTTCAAGTTTGCTATTGAAATTCAGCCAGATCGGTCCAAAAATGACGGAGGTATGAGCAAAAAACCACGACTACCTCTAAATTTTTCCAAAAATCCCTTGTTGTTGTTGTACTTTTTTTATTTCTGTATATCTTGAGAACGGCAAGAGCCAAAGTTTCCAAATTAGGTACATACATTTAGGTTGCCAATACACACCATCCTACAAAATGTGGGCGGGATTGGAGAAGTGGGCGTGGTACCTCCCGTGCAAAAAAAATTTAAAAATTGTATAAAAACCTTAATTTTAGGGCTTCCATATGTCCTATGGATATCACTCGGAAAAATCGGTTCACATACAAAAAAGTTATGACCAAAATTAAATTTTTTTTTTAAATACCCTCTTTCGGGAACCATTGATCTTCCCGAGTCCAAGCTTTATAACTAAAGTAAATGGTAAATTTCTTCTTCAACACGTCGGTATATACATCTGCCAAATCGGTTAAAAAATGGCTGAGATATAACCGAAATACTGAATCCTCAAAAATTACTCTTTTTTTGTCATTCCGTTTGTATGTTCCACAATATTGATCCTACACCCTATAAAGTATATATATTCTGGGTCCTTATGAAAAGCGAAGTTCAAATCCGGTTGTCCGTCTTAATTTATAATGAAGTTTAAAGTATTATAAATATGTATGTATACATATGTAAAAATTATTTAGTTTTTGTCTAGTTGCTCTGTATTCTGCTCCCATAATGGTGAAGGGTATATAAGATTCGGCACAGCCGAATATTGCACTCTTACTTGGTTATCTTTATTTTAAAATTTTTGTTCTACTAAGACCAAAAGTAACCAATTACTTATTTAATTAATCGGTTCTTATTTAAAAATTATAATATTTATTGATTTTAAGCAATTTGTATAAAATATTATTAAACCTACATTCATATCGAGCCCTAACAGCGAAAATAATGTAAGCGCCAAAAATCAAATTTTACAGGAGAGAGCTTTTTTGTTTTATTACATATTAAATTTTGTATGAAATTTGTCGCTTACACTAAAATTGTTTTGGCTATAAAATCGTAACGGTACATTATATGACCTTGATATTTTAGGAGATGATGCAAGTGTTGCCAATAAAGTAATTTATCAAAAAAAACGAAAATTGAAAATCATGTCGCTTACACTATTTTCGCTGTTAGGGCTCGATATATTTCTTAATAAATATTAATTTTTAATATTGCTTTTGTTTAGAAATATTGCTTAAATAAATTATTAGTTTTAATTACTATTTTTTATTGTTTAAAATTTCTCTTTATCGCTTACGTTGAAAAACTCTGTTTATTTCCGTAGATTAATAGAAATTTAAAACATTTAAAAAATATTATTTAATTAAATCCTTTTTATAATTGAAAAACATGTTTCTTATCTCTTTTCTATTTATAAAAAAACAAAGTTTTTCTCAGCTACTAAGCTGCCACCTGCTTAGATTTTTTCCGATCTTAAATTCTATGAAAATTTAAATGTTTGAAATAAATTTTCTTGGTATTTTCCTATTAACAGGAGTTTTGATAAAAACAGAAAAGTATTGAATTTTTTTGGAAAACTTTGGCAATTCGGAGAGTTTAAATTGTAATTTTTAATATTTTTTAATTTTGTCATTTTTATACCCACACCACAATAGTGGAGAGGGTATTATGCATTTGTGCTGATGTGTGTAAAGCCTTAAAATATTGAGAAAGTGATTCTGAGTCGAACTAACGATGTCCGTCCGGCTGGCTTGCAGGCTGGCTGTCCATGTAACCTTGTGCGCAAAGTACAGGTCGCAATTTTGGAGAAAATTTTATAAAATTTGGGTCATAGGTTCTTATAGGCACAAGGACCAAGCCTTCATAGGACCACAAGGGGATATAGGCGGAAATTTCTGCCTTTCACAAACTTTCAAACCGATTTTAATGAAGTTTATAAACATAGATAAATCCATATTTATATGGACACATAAGCATGATGTGTTTTTAAATACTGTGGTGTAGGGTTATCATATGGTCGGGCTTGACCGACTATACTTTCTTACTTGTTATAAGTATGTGTGTTTTATTAAGCCTGGGTTCACACTATGAAACTTTTCTTTCAGAAAATCTGAGTTTATTGATGAGAAGGGAGAGAATAAAAGCATGCTTTTTTCTGTTCTCCCTAAAATCCTCAGACTTTCTGAAAAAAAACTTTCATAGTGTGAATCCAGACTTAAATCTAAAAAAGCAACGCCTATTGCTAGTGTTGCCAGAAAACTTTTTACTTGAATTCTTATATTAATTTTTAAAGTCTTCAAAAATCCTTATCACAAAAATTCATTTAATTTCCAATGTCGCAATTTTTCATTATTATATAAAACAACACATGTATTATGAACTCTTAAATAGTTTAATTAACTTATTATTTTCAAAATTAAATTATGATAAAAAAAACCTTAAAAATTGGTGTTTACGAAAAATGTATTCTTAAATGGACGAAAATTAGAATACAATACCAAAAAATATGAACGGAATTGTGTATACTCTCAGAATACATGCTTTTCAAACCAAATTCTTAAATAACTTTTCACTTTTTTGTTAACAAAAAATTTCTGGGATTTCACAGGATATTTTAAAAATAAATTTTCACTTGCCTGAGTAAACAAGCAAGAAATTTTCAAGAAATTCTACTAATTTTGTTTTTAATACTTTTTTAAAAATAGTACTTTCATGTGTAAATGTGGGGTCCCCATATCTGACAACACAGCTAATTGTTTCCAATTTATAAATAAAATATGATTGCAAAATATTAAACATGTGTACATATACAATATTGTTTTATTGTTTAACTGATTATTGTGTAGACACGTACTGTGTTTTTTTTTTTTTTTTTTTTTTTTTTTTTTTTTGATAAGAATATTATCAAACAAAATATATTATTCAAATAACTGTTTTAAAAATTTATACAGCAGTTTTCTTTTATTTTTAAATTAAAATACTGTGTACTTTTTTACTGCCTTGATTTACAATATTGGATTTATGAATTACTAGCTTTTACCCGTGACTTCGTTCACGCGGAAACTAGAGCAAAAATTTTACAGAAATGTTATATTGTTTTCTATATTTCCTTTTTTTATGTTAACATATTTCTTGACAATAAAAAAAGCAAGGGGTCTCTAAGTGTGAATATTCCGTAATCTGTATACCAAATTTATCAAAAAGAGAAAAATTACCAGAATTACCAATATTTTCCGTTTTTTACATCATTAAATGTACCCTATATTTTATATTTTTCGAAAAAAGGAAAAAGTCCAAAGCTAAAAGAGTGCCATTATACCAGCTTTTCCTCATTTGAGGTCCCCAGAATATACACTACATGCTAATGTAGGCAGGGACCGTAACAGTTATGCCTTTTTTCATAAAAGTCAGATGATTGTTATTTTTTGATTTATATTTTTTTGAGCAAAAATAACAGTTATTTTTTGATTTTTATTTTTTTGAACAAAAATAACAGTTATTATTTGATTTTTATTTTTTCGAGCAAAAATAAAAGTTATTCTCGAAATAAATTTACCTGTTTTAATAATTTAGATGACTTTAACAATTATTTTAATGTGCATAAGGAATTCCAATGATAATTACACACTAAAATAAAAATTTAAAGTCAACTAAATTATTAAATCACGTACATTTATTTAGAGAATAACTTTTATTTTTGCTCGAAAAAATAAAAATCAAAAAATAACTGTTATTTTTGTTTTCATTTTATTAAATCACGTACATTTATTTAGAGAATAACTTTTATTTTTGCTCGAAAAAATAAAAATCAAAAAATAACTGTTATTTTTGTTCAAAAACATAAAAATCAAAAAATAACTGTTATTTTTGATCGAAAAAATAAAAATCAAAAAATAACAGTTATTTTTGTTCAAAAAAATAAAAATCAAAAAAAGTTTGATCTAAAATACAAAAATCAAAATTATAAAAATTAATATATTTTATCATTGACAAGCACAAGGAACAATATGGTATACTTAAATCAGTTTTTCGACATTTAATTCTTTATGCTTTTTTTGTTTTAAAATTCCAATATAACTGTTATTTTCGGTCCCTGAATGTAGGCTATAATCTGAATGTATACCCAATTTATTGGAAAGAGAAAAAGTGCCAATTTTATTTAATTTTCACTCCTTAAAAAGTACCAATTTTATCCCTTAAAAAGTACCTTATTTTTTAATCTGGAGCTATATGTACCAAATTTATCAAAAAATAAAAAAGTACCAATATTTTCCGTTTAAACATCATAAAACGTACCCTATAAAATACACAATATGTTAATATTGGTTTTAATACGTATGTATATTACATTTATTTACAAGAGAAAAAGTGCTTGTTTTATCCCTTTTTCACCCCTTATACCATATATTTTAATCTGGACTATATTTAATCTGTATACCTACCAAATTTATCAAAAACAGAAAAAGTATCAAAGTTACAATTTTTCCCAGTTTTGCCATTTAAAAAGTAACATATATCTTAATCTGGGCTATGTGTCTTCCAAATTTCATCCAAATCCATTAAGTGGTTTTCGCGTGATTGAGCCACGACCTAACAAGCATTTAAATATCCAAATATACTTATATAAACTTTCACGTTTATAATATTAGTAGGGTGTCAAATATGAGAAATTTTTATTTTAGAATACAGTAGGTAACGGATATAAGAAAATAAAAAAAAAATGCCACAAAATTATTTCTTATAGGCGTTTTTTCTTTTTCTTTCAAGCAATTATATTTTATAAGAAATTTATTTCTTATTTAAGTTTATACTAAAAAACTTGTGGTTTAAAACGTGCATTCCAATGCACACAGTACTAAGTTGGATATTTTGCGTAAGCAAATACAGCTTTGCCGTGTAAATATTTCTTGTATCAGTATCTTTTTTTCTAATAAGACTTTGTTATACAGAATACTTTTTATATTGAAAGATATGGAAAAAGACAAGGTGCTTTTGAAATAATGCGGATAACACTGTTTTAATTAATATTTATGACTAAAAATAAAAGCATAAAACTCTAATGGGTGGCTTATAGTTTATCATATGTAGGTAGATCTAAAACAATGTGAAATCAGTTTTTATCATGTACACAGAAAAAAGTAAAAAACGGGTTTGATCACCAAAATAATTGAAACAAGCAAAAAATTGTTTAATTTTGCACCTATCACCGAAATGATTATACCAATTACTCAAATTTGCAAAAATTACAAAACAAGGATTTTTTTTTCCAATTAAAAAGTTTTTACATTTTAATTACAAAAATAATTGAAAAAATTATTAATATTAAACAATATTTTAATTGAATGAATTAACAAATTAATTAAAAAAAAAATCAATATTTTAATTGAATGAATTACTAACGTAATTGATTACAATACAGAAAATTAATTATTTTAATAATTGTATTGATTAAAACAGTGATTGAATTTTTGCATTAAATCGATTAAATTTTTAATTGAATAAATTAAACAGTGTATTTGAAATACACTCTAAATTCAATTAAGCAAATTATTCAATCAAACAAATCGTTAATTGAATAAATTTGTTAAATCAATTCAGTTGATGGTTAAATGAAGAAAAATAACAATATTTAAAATACCTATATGTTTAATTTAAATATGGTTTAAAAATAACTTGTTTCATTTGTTTAATTGTAATAGCTCATGCTTAATTGTAAAAATTTTGGAAAATTTTTTTGACAGAGGAATTTCATACATTAAGGCGACCAGAATTTGAAAATAAAAATAGAGGACATAAAGAAAAAAAGTAAAAAAAAATTTTGACTTCAACATTTTTTTACATATTTTACAGACAAATTTACATTCCCATATTAATAAATGTAAAGAAGATTTAAAAAGAATTACATATCGTTGGCTTAATATGCAGACCTGCGAAAACCACTTTTTAAGTAAATTGAGATTTGATGCCGTGTGGTAGAGAAATATATGCCTCGTCGACCAGCATGTTGTTATTCTTCAATTTGAGTCTTGAAGTGTGTCAAATCAACTATATTTTTGGTTCTCCTCTCAAGCAGTAAATAGGAAAAATAAAAAGTTTTTCCTGTAAAATTTGTTGAAAGGGAGCTAGCAGGTTTGCATATTAAGCCGACGATGTATAAAAATTTACATTTACTTAAGTAAAATTAGTTACAAAAAAAAACCAACTAAACTTTAATAATCATTGCAAAAAATTATTCAAAATTTTATACTGCAAGTGTATGAGAGTCCAGTAGGAGTATGAACAGAACAAGCATGGCACAACATTTTCCATACGATTGCACAGAAAAAACCGTTGATCACCGTGAAATAAAATTTTTATTTTAATTTATAAAAATAAAAGCAAATATTGGTCATGCTTTTAAAAATAAAGAGGACAAAGATGACAGATTATGATAAAAAGATGATAAAAGAGGACACAAATTTTATAGAGGACAGCCAGTTAAAAAAGAGGATTGTCCTCTAAAAAAGAGTACGTATGGTCACCTTACATACATACAACTTTGTATAAAATTGTAGAATAACTCTGATTATGCAGGGTATTCAAGATTGAAAACCAAAAACCACAGAGTATACAGAGGCGTCACGAGACAGAAAATATTGTGTTTTTTTCTGTCTTTTTCTTCGAAAGCTGCCCTTTTTGCGTTTTTTGTTTTGATTATGCAATTTGTGTAGATAGTAGCGGCCTGTTTTTACGCATTGTCACTTCACTAACAAAAAACGTTTTCTTTCTCTTTCTTCGAAAGCTGCCCTCGCAAATGATTTAGGCATTTTTAATACGTCACTTTTTTCATCTCTGTATACTTTGTGCCAAAAACTGTTTTTGTTTGGTAATTTTGCTGTACTTTTTTCACCTATTCACTTTAAACGCACAACAAATGACGCCAAAAATAATTCAAGAATTAACAAACAAAGAAAATAAACACCAAATTTCGATTGCGACCATAACCACCGTCAACAATGTGGTCAGCCACAAGGCGATTTTTTATTTTACGCATAATATACATATGTATGTAGGCTCATTATTGACATTGTTGGTCGTCATAATTTTAATTCGTCTATAACAAATTTCAGTTCATTTTTTACTTGTTGATAGCTTTTTTTTTGCACGCGAAGTTTACTGTTCTTTTTGATGACAAAAACATGTGTGTATGTACATGTAAGGGCAAAGACAATAAATTTATAAAGATTTTGGTTGCACTTGTAAAATTTTTCGCAAACTGTTGATGAGGGAGGAAAGCAACAAGGAGAAAGCAACAAAGTGTTCCATTCAAACAACCGAGTTGATTGATTCAATTAAACTTATAATTAAAATTAAGCTTAAAATCAAGTAAAATTTTAATTGAAAAAATTTTTTTTTTTTAATTCAATCAATTAGAACGTAATCAAATTTATTTTAAAATTCAAAAATCACTATAATTTTGAAAAAAACTGCCAATAATTTTTTCTGTGTAGCAACTACAATTTATTTATCTTATAAAAACCAATTTATGAAATATTCTTACAATCGGTGTAGGGTATTAAAGATTCGGCACAACCGAGTATAGCCCTCTTACTTCTTGTTCATTTATTTCTGTGTGTGTTATTTTTGTCGATCTTTCAATTAAATTCTTTGTTTTTTTCTATAAAAACGTTTAAAATTAATTTTTCTTGAACTTTTAAAATGTAATAATACCCACCGGCATTTATAAAAAAAGTTTAACTTTAAAAAAACAAATTGTACAACTTTGTCATTTCTATGCAAGAATAACAACAACAAAAGCAATTTTTTTTACTATCTTTATCGTTTTCTCTTTTGTGTTTCTTATTTGTTTACAAAATATCGAACAACTACTTATTTTTACTATTTTTGGTAATTTTTTTATAATTTGTTGTTGTTACACGTTCAAGTTTTCGCCTTTGGGCAAGCAAAATTTACTTTTACACACTATTGGCTGTTGAGTAACGAAAACAAGCAAGCGAAAATTGAGCAAAACTGTCACTCATGATCGATAGTGTGTACCAAGGCGAATTGACTAGAAGGTGGGGTCAAGTCAACATATGGTGTTTTTTTTCGGTGGTCGACTTGTCAAAGTTTGTATACAAACTAGTTTTTTATGTAAACAAACCAGTTTTTTTTACTAGCAATATTTTTGACAACCCGACCACAGAAGCATTGTAGTTGTAGAGTTGACCTCACCTTCTAGTCAATTCGCCTTGCTGTGTACCTTGCTTAAGGCTCACTAAATAGGTCAATGCAACTCTCTAGCTGTTCCTTTTTTGCAGCGTAGTGTTTTCATTTTGAAGCAGTGAAAAGTTGCATACACACACACGCACACGCACACATTTTCTTAATCTAGTACCCAACAAACACGAAGTCAAACCTTCGATATGAAATTACTTTATCATTTGATATCAAGCACAATTCTCAAACCATTTTCAACTGTTTGATTTTAACATTTGAGTAAAATTGATAATACTTAACATTGTCTATGATTAAAATATAAAAACATTTGACATACAATGTTTTATCAATTTGAAATCAACTTGTTATCTAATGTTATTCTCAAAGTATTTCATCTTTCCAAGAATTTGAGAGCGAAAAGAACGCTATTTCATCTTTCGTCTGCAGCTTTGTTGCCAAATGCTTAGCTAAAGTTTATTAAAATAAATAATAAATTAAAAAAAAATATTTTTCATTTATGTTCCACATTGTATTACAATCCACATTTGAGAGTAATGTTTGAAAGCAAGTTGAAAATAAATCCATTTCTCAATTCATAAATAATAATCTTCTTGTTAAGAATGCTACGATTTTCAAATCATTTTCAAACATTTGTAGTTTTCGAAAAGGTTTGATTTAAATTGAAAAGACTGTGTCAAATATATTTTGAGTGTCGAAATATGCTATAAAATTTGCCAGTCTATGTTATGGTGGCCATTGGCCCGTTGTTTTTCTTTAAACTAAAGCAGAGTTGTTGGCTTATGCCAAAATTGAAAATATGTTAAATTACAAACAATAACACATAATTTTTATATCTTAACTATTCCCCTTTATATTGGTATAATTGTTGTTACTGTTTTTCTTTATTTAATCTAAGCTAATACAACGCAAATAATGCTTTTTTAAATTTATGCGTCATAAAGTCCTTGGAATTTATGCGGTTGGTAAGCTATTATAGTTCATATTTAGAAAAAGAGCAAGCACAAAGCGATAGAAGCTAATGTTAGTGGTACAAAATAATTTTATAAGTGCTTTGTAGTTTTCTTTATTAAAATCCCCTTAACAATAAAAAAATATAATATTTTTTTTTAAGTTGAAGTAAAAAACTTTAATTTTAGGAATTTTATTATTAAGTCATGCGAGGAAGAATCCTTGAATTTATATTCTTGGAAAAAATACAATAAATAAATCCGTGACAAAAAAATTATTTTAACTATTATTTCTATAGGGTGCCGCATAATTAACGTTATGATCTTGTTTGTCGTTTTTGAAAAAATATGGTCCAGTGAACTTTTCTGAAGTTATTTCACATCATTTGATGGTCAACAATTATTCTTGGTTTTGGGGGCGCCATATTTTTATTAAGGTGATCATTGAGTTGAAAATGGGCATCATCGATCATAATTCGATATGATCTTTGTGGCTAAAAATTCGGATGCTGATTTTCAAAATGAAATTGAACAAGTTTGATTCTTTATTCTGGGCTGAGTCTTTCCATCAAAAATTTCTCAAGTTTTTCAAAGTTAATTCTGAAAAAAAATTAAAAAAAAACTTCAACAAAAAATATATTTACATACTTATTTACCCCGTTTATACGTATTTTTTATTTGCAAATAATACTATTTGTAAAAACTTTACTCGCACTGCCAGGCAGCAAAAATATAGTCATATGGTAACACAAATGGTTAACAATTTATAGAGGGTGGCATCGTTGTGCCCGCTTACTATTGTGAAAGACATACATATGATAATAGTGTAACAGACCATTAAAAACACCAAAAATATTGTAAATAAAATACATGACAATATACATATGTAGCACCTTATTTACAAGTTGCTTTGGTGGCTTGTTAAATTACATTAAAAATGTATATGCGAACTTCTTTCATTTTATTTGCAAATACGAAGTACGTATAAACGGGGTAATTAAATCATGATTTTACATATACGCCAATCTGTATAATACAAAAATTATTTAAATCGCGGGTTCCTACCATTTATTGCTTTGCGGACCACTTAAAAAATACTACATTAATTGTTAATTAAATACAATCTCTTCTTTTAGCAAATGTTTAAATGAAAGTTTTTTACTGTTATTTTGGCCATTCATAAACGATTATTAAATTTAACAAACGTTTATTAAGGAACATTTTCATACAAAATTTGTTTTGTAAACCTTTTATAAATTGGTTAAATTATTTTGATTACATAGGTTACAGTTTAAATTGTTCTATTAAGATCCATATACAATGCATGAAAAACTTACAGAATCATTGGAAGTAATACAGCCGATTATTTCGTTTAAAAATATTGGTATTTGAAAGCAATTAAACTAAGTGCCTTATGAACTAAAGCAAAGCTACATACATCAAACGTCGATTTTGAATATCGAAATACGGCCATGTTCTGACAATCGCAAAACGCTTAACATTTCCGATACTGACTTGAAATCGCATAATCGTTCTGTAACTCGAAATCGCAAGAAGTTTGGCAACTTTCAATTGCAAAAGTATGCTAAAGGAAACTAGAATATTTTGAAGCAACTATGGCAGAAGTAAAAGGCACGAGTTTCAGAACACCATAAAATAAATCTGGCGTTTTCCGATTTTAAATAGTGCTATTGCCAGAACGTGACCGATAGCTTATTCAGAGCTACAACAGCACAGAACATGGAAAGTTCTTCATTTTTGTTGAAGGCTTAAATAATAATTTAGCAATATGCAAAAAAACGTAAACTCTTTATAGTTTTTTTCTAAAATTTTGTTAACCAAGTAAAAGTATTATTTTTGGGTGGGGTGATATGTTTATTACAGTTATATCACTTTTGGATAGTTATGAATAGTCCATTGAAAACTTATATATCGGTATGTAGTACCAAAATGTTAATTTTAAAAGCTCTGTTAAAAATTACAACTTCTTAATCTTTTGAGGTACAAACTTCCTTCCACACAAAAATAAATATTTTATAATGTCGTGACGGCATTGTATAATACGCACATGTGTACGTTTGTTTTGTTTACAATACATACATATGTACCACATTTTGAATGAAAAATTTCGCCATATTTATTTTTTATATTGCTCAACTTATTGAATAGTGGGGAGAAAAATAAAAATAACAATAAAGTACTTATTAATATATCGTAGTCGGTGGGTACTTTTAAACTATATTTAATCACGACCAAAATCTTATTTTACTCCTAATATTTTATTTTTTTTTATTTTATCAATAACTGCAAGTTTATTTTTATATTTGTTGATATAGTTATAAACTCAAAAAAAAAAAATTACTTATTAAAAGACTTTTTATGTATGTTCATCACGTGTTATTTTTGTGTACTACATTTTTACTTTAAGTGAATGGGCATCAACCTAACTGATATTATATTTTAATTTAAATTGTATCTATTTTTGTTGAAATATTTACTTTGCCGTTTAATTAGAGAGACATACTCGATGTCTATTAAAATAAAAAGAGTTACCATATATGTACTAAAAAAATTTAATTTAAAAATGTTAAATAAATAGGATCTGGGAATTTAGAAAAATATTGATGAAATGGACCTTTAAAAGTAAGAAGGCTATTTGGATTGTAATTTGACTTAGTATACAAATTCGAATTAATATGAAAATTTATAATTTAAAATAAATTTCGATAAAATAAAAAGTTTTATAAAAAAGAATAAAATTGTCAAAGAAAAAAATACTTAAAACTTTATCTCATGCTGCTTTTGTAGTTGTGTTCCAATTTATTTATTACAAAACACGTGACCAGTTATTTTTTTTTTTTTTTTTTTGCAAGTTTTAAGACAAGAAATGTGTCAATAACAGAAAAATTGATTTCAATTTGTATTTTGATTTTTATTGAATGATAAAAAGAAAACTATTAAAAGAAATTTAAATTGAATTAAATATTATAAAAATTTTGACCAGTAAGAGTAAAAAAGCGTTAACAATTTTTACTTAAATTCTAGGAGAATTTTTTCTAAAATTTTTAAACAAGACCATATTTACATTATGCAATTAACGCCGCAACTTGCCGCAACTTTCGCATGCAACTTTTTGTTTGTTAGCAAGAGGTGTAGGGAAGAAAACGGGGTTGAAAAAGTTGAAAAAATGTAAATGTAAATGTGAAAAGAGTTTCGTAGAAACTACTTTAAAAGAAAATAGAAAAAAACTCGGCGTTAATTGCATAGATGTAAATGCGGTCTAATTGTTAAATTACCTTCAGATGACGAGTATATGCATAGAAGTTTTGTATTTATTTTTCATTTCCGTATTATATATTAACATACAACAACAGGAAATAAAATTTAGATGATTACTTATGTAAATCAAAAATTATCTTTTATACACGCTTTTGACAAATTTATGCTCGACTTCTAACTCCTACACTGTTTTTATAAAAGTGATTAGGTGCAATTGTGCTGAGTTTTCTTGAAATACATACACAGAAAAAATAAAAATTGGTTATAATTAATAAATTTGTGATATTAATTAAACAATTAATTAAATTTGCACCAGTAAACAAATTAATAATTTTATTTTTATATTTTTTGATATTAACAACTTTTTCTGCAGTAATATTGTTTATATAAGCAAACGTTTAATTCATTTGATTTAATTTTTAATTAAAACTGATTTTATTTTTCATTTACCGAGAATTTATTTCTGTGTATTTATTTCGTTGATTTAATGCAAACACTTAATGGGTTAAATTTTTAATAAAAGATTTTCATCACACAAAAAAATTCATGTCACATGTGTTTTTTGAAAACAGCGTATGTATGTCTGAACATTTTTTAGGATAATCAAAAACTGTTCTATATTTAAAAATATGAACTCTTGGTATGAAGTCATATCGAGCCCTTATAGCAAAAATGATGTAACCAACCAACAAAAATAAAATTTTACAGGAGAAGGTTTTTTTTAAATTTTTTTGCTTCAAGTCTAGGGTTTCGTTTTAAATTGCTTTTGCTCTTATTTCGTAACGGTACTTCCCAGAGATATGAGATTTTTAGAGATGATGCAAATGATCAAAAATTATCGATTTCCATCAAAAAACAAAAATCTAAAATGTTGTTGGTTACATCATTTTTGCTATTAGGGCTCGATATTAACATTATCTAAAATGTTTATTTTGGAGTGTTATATAAAAATAAACCCTATGGAAAAACTCGAAAACAGTCTGCAATCGAAATGATTTTTATTTCAACACTACAACAGTGGAGAGAATATTATGCGTTTGTACTGTGCCCATGTTCTGTAACTCTCGCGTCTTGAAAGTTTTCGATTGAAATGTGTGAAATGAAACAAAAATGCCATAAATTGAAACAAACAGCTGTTTTTCTCACTTAACTGTGTATGTAACTTTTTTTGGCGAGTACAAGCTGTCACGTAAGGAAATTACTAGCTAATTTACAGAAAAAGTGTGTCTGTAACATTTTGGTGAGAAAAGTTCCCGCTTTGAACTGTCAAATAAACTCACGAATAAAAATGGGGCGAGAAAAAATTTTAACACTAAAAAACAATTAAAAATGCAAAATGCAAAGAATAATAATAATAATACTTTATTCTTGGCACATTTTTCATTGTTTTATTATTTTGCTTTTAACATTTTTATAAAATATACGAATGTCTTCAAAGCTCGTTTGCAAACAACAAACATTAAAGTCGCTCTTTACACAATTTGGTATAGCCGACGGTTGTGTTTTCGCCGCCGTCGCACAGTAGCGCCCGTAGAGCAAACGAGGTTGCAAAAATCAAAATTTTCATGAGCACCGACGAAGTTTTGAATAAACTCATGTTATAGGAAACTTTTCAACGATTTCAAATCTGCCACTCTTAATAATATCACATTTTTAGTTTAGAAGATATAGCCGTTCAAAGTTGACCGACTTTCGGTTTTCAAAAAAACACACAATTTTTAGTAAATTTGTTGCGATTTCAGGTGTAATATCACGAAAAATAGGTAACGAATCGCCTTATTTTTTGTTTGTATTGATTGATGCATTTATTAAATGTGTAATGATAAAAAAAAAATGAACTGTTTGCTTTGTGTTTCTCCTGGTAAATCACTATTTAAAAACTATCCGTTTTTTCACTATTTTTCAACTTTGACGGAAAATAACAAAAATCTATATTTTTCTATATTTGCCATATTTGCAAAATCTGTTCTTTGATTATTTCTTTACATAATTCAAAAATTTTATCTGCCCGTACGTGCCCGTTTGGCTTCTAGAGGTAAAAAAGGTTAAAAAGACATGGTTGCCATACTAATATTGCGGTTTAATAAAATTCTTTAATTTGGCCCCTACAGCGCGTAGGATGCTCCTAGATGGGTCAAATGTATGACCAACCCCACTTTATTATTTATTGCCGAATTTCGGTTTTTTTAGTTATTTCAATAAACTAAACCATTTTTGAGTTACGCGAATATATGCTGTGCAGCGCCTTACATTTTCGAAATAACGGTATATCTTGAAAACAAGAGCTAATTTAAAAAAACGGTTAGCACCACTGAATTCAGCGTCCCCAATTAGGGTGAAATGCCAGGTGCGCGGCATTCGAGTTATCGAGTATTCGAGTTATTCGAGTTATTGAAGAAATAAGCTCAACACATTCGGCTAATTCGGCGAAATTATGACATTTTGAGTATGACATAACTTTTGAAAAAAAAAATTTTAAAATTTTTTTTCGTTCATATATGTTCCTTATAAGATAAAAGGAACATTCTCACCAAATTTCATTAAAATCGGAAGGGGTCGTGTCCCACTCTTGGTCGTTTTGACATGGAATTACCCATATACCGAAAATACAGAAAATTGAAAAAATAAATTTAAAAAAAAAAATTTTTTTTTTTAATTTGTTGGGTAATAATTTAGAACCCTAAAGAAAAAAAAAATAAAAACAATCTAAAAATGTAAAAATAATTTTTTTTTAGGTACCATAAAATTGATTTTTCTACTAATTTTAACTTTGATAACCCATAAGTAGGCCCCTACACAGCGTAGCACCCTTTTCAAATTTCATAGGCTGAACAGTTATCTATCATATGCTGTTTAAACTGTTCAATTACCTTATTCGGTTCAAAAGATATGATTTTTGCAACGAAAAAACTCAAATGGCGCCACTGTGCGTCGTTGAAAAATTTTCAATTTTAGTAAATTTTGGTCGCCGTCAACGATATGTGTTACTGGCGTTCTGAACGTCTGCAATGTCACATCGGCTTCGAGTGCAATATTATGACATTTATAACGTAACGACGTAATCTCTTTTGATAGTTTTCGACATGAGTTACAGACACACATTTTTCTCACTTTTCGAGAAACGATGGGATATTTTGTTTTACATCTTTTCGATGCAAGAAGTTCTCACTAAAGTTACAGAACATGGGTACTGATGTTTGACCCATCTTTAATATTGGTCTTAGATCCACATTTAAATATGCAGACTCGTGAGTCCCTATTTAGTCAATCTAATGATGTTTGTGCGCCTGGCTGACTGGCCAATTTTGGAGATAATTTGATAAAATTTGGTTAATATATTCTAATTAACAAGATCTAAGCCTATGGAAAATCGAGAAAATCGGTGCATAATTTCACATAGCCCCCATACAAACATCTTTCTGGAATATAGTCTTTGTGACCATTAACCATTTTATTATGTTGGTATTTAGATTAAATTTGTTCCAAAGTTATTTTATATAATAGCGTTAAATGTCATAACTTTCTTATCAATGTTAGTATTGACTAAGGTGATAAATTCGGTTTTCCAACCGGTTTTTAACCGGGGTTTCCGCAATACGGTTGTCGCTTTTTCAAAATGTTGATTTTTCGGATGTTTTTTTTTTTAATTAAAAAACCGTTTCAGTCGAATACTTTTAGATTTGTATATTTTGCCAATTAAATTAGTTGTTCTATATTAAAACTTGGACGAATCTTTTCTGTTGATTTTCCTAAGACCTTTTTTACATATTGGAAATTTAAAGGTAGACAGTCGAAGTGTGCTGATAGGGGACGACACACTTTACTTTTCCTACTTCGTCCGTCTACCTTTCAATTTCTAAAATGTGGAAGGGGCATAGGTATTCAATAAATTTTATAAGGTTGTAGCAGGTTCGAATTAAATTGAGTTTTATATCACAATGCAATATATGTACGTCAAAATCCATATGTGACGCGAAAAATAGAAAAGGACCTAAGGGTTTTGCCATTTTAAAGATTTAAATACGTGTATCTTTGATGTACCATTACTGAGCGTGTTGGTATTGGTCTCATTTGAAAGCGACACATCTGAACCTTGTTCGTCAACCTTGAAAACGCGCGTAGGCCGTCCCTACCTCTTGTTTTGTGAAGTTGGTTTTTACTGTTCATTTTACCTTACTGGTCCCTTTCTCTATGCGCTGTCACATATGTTAAAAGTGTTGTTTAGTATTTTTTACTTTGTATTTTGTATGGAGTTTGACATCCATCTTAGACCAAAAATGCTTATTGTTTTTGTATTGCTGTACTTGTATATGTATGTTAGTTGTGTGAATGTCAAAAAAAAAAACAAGAAGAAAATATAATAATTCTGTTCGAAGCGCACTTTAGAATAATATATCGTCGGCTTAGAGTGTAAACCTGCTAACTCCCTTTTAACAAATTTTACAGGAGAGACAAACAACTTTTTTTCCTGTTTGCTGCTTGAGAGGAAAACCAAAAATATTGTTGCTTTGACACACATCAGGACTCAAATTGAAGAAAAACTAAATGCTGGTCGAAGAGGCATAACTTTCTCTACCCAACGGCATGAAAATCTCAATTTACTTAAAAAGTGGATTCAGGTTTACACTCTAAGCCGACGATATACAATTCTATATCCATATATGTATATATACAATTCTATATATATAAATATCTATATACTATATACATAATTACAAAAATCTTTAAATGTAAACATTGTATACATTACATTATAATGTCGAATAATCCATCACTCTTGTATCTTGTACGATAGCCACTATCTCGTTTCAAAATTAACCTTAGGTCCTCCTGCCTAAAATCACAAATGACAAAGAATCTCATACATGAATCTTAACCTCATAAAGAGTACATGATGGGCCATAGTTCAAATCTCGAACATTTTTCTCTAAATTCTGAAATGTGGGGTATTTCATATGTTCAGGATTGACCGACTATACTTTCTTACTTGTAAAAACTCTTTTAATTAGTATAATTAGTAGCATCCATGTTCTTTCAAAAATTTTAAAAACAATGCATTTTTAAAATTTTAACTTTAAATGTGTTCTTGTGCAGGTAATTAAAAAAAAAAGAATTTTATTTTCAATGTTTCTTTTTCCTCCTGCTATCTTTAATGAAAATTTCAGTATTCTACACTTTTAAATGGAAAAATTTCTGAACACATTTTTAAGTTTTCATAAACTTAACCTAAATTCTTTCAGTGTATGCAAACATTTGTTAAATGTTTACAATTTTAGCAGCAAGTTATAAATTAAACAGATGTTTTTATTATATTTTTATATTATTTCTGTGTTTAAAGTGCTATTTATTTGCAAAGACTAAAACAAAATATTTAACAGATAAGAAATAGTAAGAGAAAGAGATAAAGAAAGAGTTGCAATACATAGCTCATCTGTTTATTTTATAAAATTATTTGTATTGTTTTTTTTTATATTTTTAATATATTTATTTGCTGTTTTGTATAGTAAAAGCCATTTTTTATATTTTTTTTTTATAAAGAAAATTAACTTTGTATAAATGAAGTAAATACTAGTTGTTTTTAAAAAGATTTTACCCGTTTTATTACTTTTTTGTTTGTTTTTGCAATAATAACAATTTTTTGATAATTTAAAAATGTATCTTTAGATAAGGTGAAAATTTCCATAACATGCTTTTTTAAATATAAAATAAAAAAAAAATTAATTTAAATTAAAATAGAATATAATAATTAAGGGGTTCACAATAGCGTTTTGAAATATGTCTGAATGAAAATTCTATATACAATGTATGTATGTATGTGTGTATGTATGTATATTAGGGGAACAACCAAAATAAGGCCCTATCACCACGCTGTAGCCGATGTTGTGCTGAAATCGAAAAATGTTTCCTTAGGTAATTTCGGAACAAAAACGTTCCGCGCCGAAGCCGATTTCTGAAAGCCCTTTAAAAATTTTTTTTTATTTTTTTCAAAATTTTGTATTTTTCAAAATTTTTTATTTTATAAATATTTAACTATTTACATTTCTTAATGTAATTATATGATTATAATCAAAATTACAATCTAAAAACTATCTTTGTTTAGTGAAATTAACTTTAGATTAAGAGTTCGTGTTGATTTGCATTGGGGGAATATATGTATCTTGTACGACTTTGATTGCGCGTTCCGCTCAAATGTTGCTGCGTTGTGTTTTTGGAATTCTTGATTCATCTTTCACCCAATGTCTTAGAAAGCATTTTTGAGCATTAGTTAAGCCCGATAAAGATTTGTTTAAGGCTTTGAAGTCATTTTTATTGTAACAATGATCTGATCGTACCAAGGGCCACATATAAAATTTTGAAAAACAAAGTTGCATTGGCAAAATCGGTTGTTTGTAACTAGTTTATCTCAAAAGCTAGTTACAAACCTGTTTATGGTTTGTGTGGATAAATAAGTTTCACAAACTAGTGTATGTATATTATACATACATACATACGTATGTGAAAAAGCAAAAAGGGGTTAAGGTTTAGACTTTTTGGAATATAAGGACTTTTTTGGCACGTACAAAAATTCGGACATTTGGGAAACGGATCCGAGATGGCTTAAGTGGTGCCAAGAATTTGATTCTAGGGGGTAGCTGGCAAAACTTTTTATTCGACCCACCTTAATCACCCCTATCGCGAATGTTATGGGAATATGTAATATGGGAGCAAACCTATATTCCCATCCCCAACAAATCGGTATCGCAAATATTTTGGGAGTAAAAATTTCTATTGTGAATTATTTGTCAGTGTTTTATAAACAAACGTCTCTATTGTGAATAACTTGTCAGTGCTTGTATTGTGAAAGAAAAATATACAATATAAAATACTAATAAAAATTTAATAAAATTAATAATGAATAGTGTTTATCTTCATTTTCTTTATTTACACTCCTTCAATAAAAGAAAAAAGTAATTTAATTTAGTCCTAATTTGGAACACAAATTAAAATTTACATGTTCCCTTCTCGTTCACATTAAAACTTTTTGGGTATTTATTTAGTAAAAATACTCGCGGGAGTAAACATTGGCGATGCCAATTTTTGTTATGGGAATCATTCACAATACAAAATAAAAAAATATGGGAATATTTTCATGGGAGTAGTTGTTTGCGATAGGGGTGAATATGTACTGCGTTTTATAGCGTTGTCTGATCACAAAGAAAATTTTTTAAATGGCACAATGTTGCCACATTAAAATTTTAAGATACTCTGAGAGATATACTTCGGTATGTATTTTAATTATATCGATATAACGGTACAAAAAGTGTTATAACAGTAAAGGGATATCGTTTAATGTTAAGATGATACATTTTTTACAAGGAGTGGCAGTTATGAAAGAATTTAACATATTGTTAATATTTTATTCAGGTATGTGATTGAAATCGTTTTAGAAAGCATAACGATTTGAAATCGATAATATCGCTTCCAGTTTGTTAAAAATTTATTTCTAATACATTTTCTGCTTATATTCCTTTTAAATTTATATTCACCCCTATCGCGAATGTTATGGGAATATGATATATGGGATCAAGCCTAAATTCCCATCCCCAACAAATCGGTATCGCAAATATTTTGGGAGTAAAAATGTCTATTGTGAATTATTTGTCAGTGGTTTGTAAACAAAAGTCTCTATAGTATATACAAGTAACTTGTCAGTGCTTGTATTGTGAAAGAAAAATATACAAAATCAAATACGAATAAAAATATAATTAAATAAATAATGAATAGTGTTTATCTTCATTTTTGTATGTACGCTCCTACAATAAAAGGAAAAAGTAATTTAATTTAGTCCTACTTTAGAATACGAATTAAAATTTACGTGTTCCCTTCTCGTTCACATCAACACTTGTTGGGAATTTATTTAGTAAAAAAATTCGCGGGAGTAAACATTGGCGATGCCAAATTTTTTAAGTTTGGGAATTCATTCCCAAAAAATTTGTTATGGGAATCATTCACAATACGAAATAAAAAAATATGGGAATATTTTCATGGGAGTAGTTGTTCGCGATAAGGGTGATTATATATGTACATATCGATGGTTTTCTTCCGCAACCACGTAACTCGATTTTTTGTTTTAACCGGAAAAGTAATAAGTAAATACCGCCTTAAAATTTTGCAATTTGTTTGTTTGGCGGAATATCAGAATTTTTTCTAATTCTTGGATTATAAAAGAATATAAAGCAAAAAGTTTCAAATATTTGGTAAAAAAAAGCATTTTGCCTCCCCTGAAAAGTAGTTGTTTTTGAGTTACGAGGTTGCGGAAGAAAACCATCGATATATTAGTTGAACTGTATTCTGCAGAAAAAATTAAGACTATAATTAAGAAATGGTTTTTAAAATCAATCGAAATTCATCGTTTTGTAATCGATTTTCACCACGTCCCGGATTATCGTGCAAAATTTATCACGACAATGCAAAAACAACCGGCAAAGCAAAGAACAAAAAGCTGTTTTTTAGGTGGCATTCTTTTATCTTAACTGAATTAGATTAATCAAATAACACTTTAAACTGAATCTGCTTTTTATCACATCTTAAATTTCTGCCTGTTTATGTCATAAAAATAAAAATTTTCGTTTCGGAATTTACATTGAAAAAACTATAAAAAAAACTGAAATTAACCCCTATTATGAAAGTCGACATCGACAAAAGTCGACGGCACCTGAACAGCAATGGTATTTTCTGAGTCGTTGTTGACAATAGTCGATTACTATTGACAGTCAATTGATATTTTCTAAGGCGCTTTCAAGTCGACGTCGAGTAGTATTGTCTCCGTTTTAGTCGACAGGAAATTTTGCGACGACTCAAATGAAAGTTAAAGAAGTTTTAAATGAAATGTAAACATATTTATTGAATTCGTTTGAAATAAAAAATTCAAATTTAAAAGAAGTTATGGGCACAAATTTTATTAGTAAATGTAACGCGAAAATTGCGAAGTTACAAAAAAAAAAATATGAAAAAAACAGCGAAAATTCGCGAAAATTTTTAATATATAAACAAGCCATAAATTTGATTAAAAGTCACTTAAACTGAAAGGAATGGCAAAAATTCAGTGAAAATTGCTAAATTAACGAAAATTCGCAAAAATTTGCTAACAACGGCATGAAAGAAAAGTCTTATATTTATTAATAAACGTTAAAGCTATAAAGAATCAGAAAACTTACAGTAAAAATATCTTTTATCTAAAACATGCCAAAAATTCGCGAAAAAAATTCCAAAATTGGAAACAACTCTACACTTTATTTTAAAAAGCTAAATCAGATAAAAAAAAATATGTCGGAATATAGCATAAATAGTCTTTGTTCATACGGCTCTTGTCTTATTGACATGATTGCTACTTTATAGGCGAGAGGGACGAGGGGAAAAGAAACGAGTACACAGATGCATGTACTGTCTTTACGTTTTGCTTTTTCATTCGTTGTTTAATTTTGTTATTGTTTTCAATACCAAAAAAGCACATGTCGTCAACATGGCATGTATCATTTGAACGCCAATTCATGTTCAAAGAAGAAAAAGGAAGAATCTTGTCAATAAGACATGAGCCGTATGAACTCAGATAAAGCGTTAAAAAGTGAGTGAAGAACAAAAATGAAAAAAAACAATTGGAGATGGGATTTTTTTTTGTCAAATTTTCGATAACTAGTCGACGTCGACACAACATTCTTATAAAATACCAAATTAATGTCAAAGTGATGTAGTCGTCGCCTTGATGTGACAACAATTAAAAATTAATGTCGACGTCGACAACGCCTTACATAATAGGGGTGATTGGTTTTTGTTTTCAATATAAATTCTATAATGAAAAGTATTAGTTTTATTACCAAAACAGGCAGTTAAATTAATATTAACTGAATACGTATTTAAATACAAAGTCAAAAACTGGCCATAATTAATTAATATGCATTTTTCAAATATCTGTTTGTTTTTCGTACGTGCGGCAGCACTGTTAAATGAAGCCCTTAACGGTTTAAAAAAGTTTAATAAATGCAGGGACCGTCACCGCTGTATGTTTTATTTTAGAAATTTCTCCTTAATGGGAATTTTTTAAGTGTGATTTTTTGCTAAGACAATATTAATTCTTAATTTTTATTAAACAAACACTTAAAATAAATCACTGATGTCTTAAACGCTGGTTGAGTTGAACTAAACTTGAATTTATATGTTGTTTAAACTCAACAACTATAAATCAGTGTCCCATGTATTATATGTTAATAAAAACAAATAGCATGTGGCAGCACTACGATAAATCTTATCAAATTCATATGGGGTGTATTGGTAGCTTAAACGCTTAATTTTATGCGTTTAAAAATGGTTTATATGTGTTAAGTATTTTATAGATTTGTTGGTTTTAACACGTTTTAAACCAAAAAGGGAGTTAACCTTGCTCTGATTTTTTAGGCCTTAGTAGTTTTTATCTTAACTCTGGATATTAATTTTTTGGACAAAAATTAAGACAGAAATGGAACTCCGAAAATAATTATTTAAGTTGAGTGTTTTAACAAAACTCAAAGAAATTAAATAGCAAAATAAACCACAAAAATTGCTTGGCAAACATGTCAAAACTTTACGTTGGTACAAATATTTTGTGTTGTTAATTCGACAAACAGAATGTTTAATATTTGACAGATCGTTGTTTAAACAACTACAGTCGACTCTTGATAATTTGAAATTCGTTAATTTGAATCTCGCGATAATTTGAACTGTTTTCCAGGTCCCTTGAAAAACATTTAATAAATTGAAAAAAAATCTATGTAATTTGGTCCCTTCGGTAATTTGAATTTATTTGAATGGCATATTTATCGCCGACACGCTATAATTTGAATTTTTTGGCTCTACGCTCTATTATAATTTGAATTATTTTAATGTGCTGTGATTTATGCAAAATATATAATAAATAAAACAATGATTTTTTTTGTTTATATGCGCTCCTTTATAGAAATGACATCTTGCCCGACAGCGTTCTATAATTTGAAGTTTAGTTTTTTTACACTCTATAATTTGAATTCGTAATGTGAAATTTTGTTAATTTGAACTCTCCTTAATATGAAATCTCGATTATTTGAACTTTTTCTCTGGTCCCTTGAATTTCAAATTATCAAGAGTCGACTGTATTTACTTCAAATTCTTTTCCTTTATTTTATATTTCTTCTCTGTTTTTAACAAATAGAGAGCAAAATTGCCGCAGCACTATCGTCGCCTGCATTCATTGAAAGCAAAACAAAACAAAAATGAAAAATTAGTGTTTGTACGAAATATGAGTATGGGCACTGCTACACGTTCAATAAATATCGTGATATTTCTAGTATCACTATATTTATTGAACGTGTAGCATGCAATATTGATGGATCGCGGTCCATATCGCAGAAAAGCCTCATTTTATGTGATCCATCAATATAGATCGCGATCCAAAATTTATTGAACGTGTAGCAGTGCCCTATGAAGTCCTCTTACACAACTCAACTCAGTTGAGTTGTAAATAAAACAACTGGTTTTTTGAGTTATAATTTTTTGATGTTTTTGTTCGCTGCAATATACCTAGCAAAGTTGTAAACCATTAAACAAAAATTAAAACAGAAATGATCATGGTCCAATAAGTAGGTCTGCGCGAAACGCCTGCTAGTTTTTTGTTTTCAAAGTTACATATCGATGCCTTACTTTCTCAACCTCGTATCTTAAAAAAATACAACTTTTTAGGAGAAAAAAAAAAAACGTTTTATCTTTGTATACATCGGTGTTTGGGTTAAAGTTAAAATGATATTATTAAAGAATTGACTACATCTATGTATTGAAATAATAAGTTGTTGCATTGTTAGAACACAAAAATAGCAGTCGTTTGATATGAAAAAGTCAAAACCGTATTTTTAAGATACGAGGTTGAGAAAGTAAGGCATTGATATGTTTTTAGTGCAATTGTTTTTGTAGCCAATTGCTTTTGATATCTTTATCATTTTTTTTTTTACACAAACAAATTCGGTTATTTTTGACATCTTTATGTTTTACATAAACAAAATGCGTGTTGTTTTTTCTGTTGTTGCAATTGCGGAGACCTTCTTATTGGACCATGATTATGATTTTTTTTAGGTTAAATTGCAAAAACAATAATTATTTACGGTCCCTGATTAAAAGGTAAACGATCAATTTGCTAGCATACAAAGAAGCACGTGCACTTGACTCACTCGCTCGCTTTGAATAAAAGGGGGAATCTACAGATAAGACAATTAATACAAACAAACAAATACAATACAATAAAAACAAATATACCCACTAACTGCCTGTTCAACGATATCAAACGTTAACGTTCGTATAGAATTTTGTATGGAAAATATTTTTAAAACTGAAAATTGGTTTAAATTTGCTATGCAAACGTTAACGTTCAAAATAGTTGAACAGTCAGTTAATATTTTTGTTTATATAGAAAAAAAAAACCAACAACATAAATATTTCAAACTTACATGTATTTAAGTTTGTATATTACTTATGGTAAGGTGGTATTTATTTACAAAACAACTTTACGTTTGAATTGAGAGGGGAAGAGAGTTTTGTCTTTTAAATGCTGAGAGCCTAGTAAACTACCTTCGGTTAATTGGTCCTAGGTCGAGGTTAAATTTAATTAATTAATTATGCTAAATAATCAAAACGCACTTTTTTTTTATTATGTGGCTAAAGTTATAACGGTAAAAGATTAGAAAGAGCGAAAAAGACGAAAACAAATTAAAAAAAAATATTATTAACGCTGCAAACCTCTATTCAATTTTTTTTATTTTACTATCGTTAAAAAATGCTTTGTTTTTAATGAAATAAAAAACATTGTAATGTTTGTAAATTTGTATGCTGTTTACCACAAATGATAAGGGCATATGTGTATATAAGTACATACATACAGCAGTGAACACCTTAAATTCTGAGTTAAGGGAAAACTGAAGTTATAATAAAAAAGTAAAAAAAAAAAAAATGTTGCAAAAATCCCATTAATGCTTATGGGCATTTCCGTCAAAAGGTCCACCGTGACCGAAAATTTAAAAGTTATTAAAAGCTGATTATTTTACGATATTGTAATAGAGAAATATTTAGAATTTACTAATTTTATAAATTTACCCATACATTTGTTCACTTAGATGAACAACTAGACTGCAAAGTTGTGCAAACGTTATTTATTATATGTGAGAATGTTTTATTGTATGTTTTCTTTAATATTTATCTTTCTTAAAAGAGGTGATATTTGATAAAAATTATTCCAAAAAAATTTTCTTACATGGTCTGTAATCTAAGGAAGAGTTCAAAAAGAAATATGTTATTCCGATTAACGATAAATTTTTATTTTATTTTGACCATTATTCAGTTAAATTATAATGGAAAAAATTTCACGTTCGAAATGTCACGTATCGACCCAGATTTTGGCTTAAAAAAAAGAAAATACAGAAGATTTTGGAATCAAACCAAGACATTTTAATGCCACATTGCTACGTAAAATTCTGAAAGTAGTTTGACTAAAAAATTGTACCAGGTTTCGCTGAATTACCCCTTTTTATACATGGCCACAGAAACTACTTCTGTTTTTTTTCACGTTCGAACCGCTATTTTTGCCATTATCTTTGACCTAAAATCACGCCATAATGCTATAATTTTAGGGTTAAGAGAACGTAAAAATATTTGTTGTTCAAAAAGTAATTGCATTTTTGATGCGTACGACTGTCACGTTCAACACTTTGGATTTACCCATATAGGCCCAACTATCATATGCTTAAATTTACTTTAGCAATTGTGCGAATACATGTGATTCATATGTATGTGTCGAACCATATTGAACTTTAGAAAACTTTTTGTTAAATTTTATGAAACTGTCATTTGCTTAAGCAAAGTGCGAAACTGATCGTACTTTCTGTTACTTAATCAGATTTTTTTGATTATTTTTAATGCATTTACTAGGCTTTTTGTTAATTTTGAACAGTAGCTTATGCATATTATAATTGGGCCCAAGGCGAATGAACTACAGGTGGTGTCGCAACGGCATCTAATTTTGACAGTTCGACCTTATTTGTTTTGATTTGTTAGAGTTTTGTTAAGAATGGTTGACATTACGAGCTATAAGCACTCACATTGCAATGCAAAAAACAAAATATAAAAATATTTTGATTTTGATGAAATCCCGAATGCAATCCGAAATGAGATCATAAACACGAATACAAACGATGCAATCTACAATGAAATTTGCCAGATTGCGTAAATTTATTGCATAGTGTGTACTAGGGCTTCCAATCGGGATTGGTTTTTTTGAATCCCGGAATCGGGACTAAAGAAAATATTTCAGGATATTTTGAATTCAGGTATTCACGGGATTTTTGAAAAATTTTCGGGATTTATTTGTTTAACACCAAATATAAATACTTTTTTAACTGTATGAAAAAAAACTTAATTTTCCAGTAAATACTCATATTTCATGAACATATACTTAGGTATTATTTATTTGTAAAAAATATAATAAAACAAACTTAATTGATCACAATTCATAAAGATAATGTAATAAAAACGTAACAAAAAAACATAAAAATCTTATTTTTTATCAATATTTGATTATTGATATAAAATTCACACTATTTCGAAATGTATTTTAAAAAAATTGTGTACGGGAAAACTTTTGGACAATTTTAAAATACAATTACACATTTTCAACAAAAAACAAGTTAGAGTGCTATATTCGGCTGTGCCGAATCTTTGATACCCTTCACCGAAAGTTCGAATGTTTCAGGAGTATTATTTGTATGATGTTATTATTATCTTAAACTGTGACGATTTGTTATTAATTATGGTTTTAGGCGACTAAACTGTTTTCCGGTAGTAGGGTTTATATGGGGCCTAGGGTAAATTATGGACCGATCATCACGAAATTGTACAGCGTCATTTCTAGTCCTTTAAAACTGTGACGTACCATTTTCTGTTATGATAGCATTATTAATTATGGTTTTAGGTGTACTAAACTGTTTTCCGGGAGAAGGGTTTCTATGGGGCCTAGGATAAATTATGTACCGATCTTCACGAAATTTCACAGTACATTTATAGTCCTATAAAACTGTGACGAGCCAAAATTTGTTATGATTGCATTATTTTTTACGGTTTTAGGCGTACTAAACTGTTTTCCGGTAGTAGGGTTTATATGGGGCCTAAGGTAAATTATGGGCCGATCGTCACGAAATTTCACAGTGTTATTTCTAGTCCTAAAAAACTGTGACGTACCAAATTTTGTTACGCTACCGTTATTTTTTACGGTTTTAGGCGTACTAAACTGTTTTCCGGGAGTAGTGTTTATATGGGGCTTAGGGTAAATTATGGACGGATCTTCACGAAATTTAACAGCGTGATTTCCAGTCAAATAAAGCAAATTTCTGCAAAATCTTATCTCGTTCCGTGCCTTGTTCCAGCATTTATGTTATTTTTTGTAACAAAATTATCAATTTTTTTAGGTGGTGGTTCCACATTTTGATTCATAGCTCTGGTCCTACTGAACCGACTTTGCTGGATTTCAATCCCAAACTGCTTAGGATAACTACAAGCAATTTGGCATCAAGTTTGTTTAATTCTTTTGAGTTGTTCGAAAGTGAGCGTGTTTTCAACCGACGGACAGACAGACGGACATGGCTAAATCGACTTAGAATTTCTCAAGGACCCAGAATATATATACTTTTTGGGGTCTGAGATGAATAATAAAAAAGTTTCACACGGAATGACAAACTTAATATACCCTCTTCACAACTAATTGTGGTGGAGGGTATAAAAAAATTGAAAAAATTAATAAAAATCCTTTCAACTTATTTAATCGATATATATAAAACAAAAGTTTTTGTTATTAATAAATTGTACACATAGTAATTATTGTTTTCTCAAATGAAAGGAAGCATAGTTTTTGTTTTGTTTATTTTTGAACAACAGGGCGTATCAAAAACTTTTTTCGTCAACAAATACACCAACAAATAAATATTATAAATATTTATACAAATTATTAAAAAAAAATGTAAAAATAATACAAAATATAAAAAAAATCGGGATCCCGAAAATCCCGGGATTTCCCGATTGGAAGACCTAGTGTGTACCCACTATATTGTTCAAATCCCCAATTTCGGGACAAATATCCCCATCTGGCAACATTGATATTTGCTCAGGTTTGTAAAACTGTACAGTGAACTTGTGTAAAAACGTTCCGCTTTGTCTCGTTTTTTCAAGAGATGACAACAATAGTTAGTGAGTATAAAAGAATCGCCTAAATTATGGCTCAATAAAAGCAGCAATAGACTCAAGAAGTCGAATCCTACGAAAAACTATTAAAATATAAAAAAGGATAAATTGCTTTCTTTTTTTGCTTCGCTTATAAATTGAAAATAAAATATTGTACAGTTTACTTGCATAGTGTGTGTCGCAGGTTTTGTTTACGCAGTGCCACCCTTGAGCACTGAACTTGTGTAGCATATGGCCAGTATTAGCAAAATAAAATATCAAAACATACATACATACCCACATAAATTTAATTAAACAGTTTGATGTGCTGCAATGTAACTTTACTATTACATACTAAGCAGTCATAAAAAGCTTTTTAATTAATTAACACAAAATAAATGCTACTTGAAATGATAGTACTACGTCAAGTGTCATGTTTTTAATGAATACAATTAAAAAGAGATCCAATTCCCCACCCAATTCTTTTAACGGCAATTAAATTTCTTTAGGGAGCTTAAGAAAACATAAACCGTTAATTAGTTGGAGGTTTTTACCAGGCGCTCAAAATCACAAGAAAGTTCTACTAATTAGTAATAAACCAAAACAAAAATGATTTTGTGAAATTTATGAATTTTTTTTTTTTTGGAAATGGAAGAACAAAAATCTAAACGTTTCAAATGTAAAATAATACTACAAATAGAAATGCGTGTGATGCCATTACACTCTAACCACTAAGTTGAAAGGGAAGGGCAATAAATGCTAATAAGAGAAAGAACTACGGAAAAAGAGATAAGAAGCAACAAAAAATTACAAAAACAATTATGTATAAGGAACTGGTTGCCGAGAGGGCGGCTCATACTTTTTCAAGCAGGTTGTGTTTAATTAGCTAAAGAATAAATAAAATAACATAAATAAGAAAATTTTGTGCGTGACTGTGTAGGTATGAAAGAGGGAGTTGCGTTCTAGTTGCTGGTCTTTCTTTTTGTTTATACAATTTTATTTAGAAATAAATTTGCGGTTGCTACTTTGAATTGTATTTTCTGGTGGCCTGGTATAACTACCAATAATATTCAAATTTTGAAAGTGATTTTGTAAAATGAATGGATGGGATGGATGATTGATTGATAGATAGAATTTATTGATGATCAGGGATTTGTTAAAAAGAAACAACAAAATAAAGGAAATAAGAAAATAACGAATTTATTCCAAGTAGTACGTACGTACTATTTATTAATTGATATACGAAAAATTAGATTGTTAAAAAATAAATATTGTGTTTTAAAAATTACCTGACAATATTATCTGAAAAAATTAATTTTGTAGCCCTGCTTAACACCAATAACCCCAAACAGCTGCCAGATTTGATTTTATTGATTTATTAATGATGTTTAGGGATTTGTAAAAAAGTAGCAAAGAAGATAATACCGAAATAATTTATAAATAGATTGGGGAACTTAATAATACTTTGTATATCTTATGTTTAAATATGGGAGCAATTCTTTTATTATTAGATGTTAAGTATTTTATCATTCACCATAAATAGCATTTTTGGGTGGCCCGGTGGAGAAGAAGCTAGTCTATTAGTGAGGGGTTGCGGGTTCGATTCACAACAACGGGCGGAATGTCCAAGTTACTATTGCTCCGATAAATAAGTTAGAACATAATTTGTTATGGTATTTGTAACTCTCAAACGAAGATAAAAGTTTTTTTTTGTGTAGATATGAACAATAAATATTATTTTTCGAAGTTCTAAGGATAATCGTGGTTCAAAGGGGTTCTATATTTGCTCGCAAAAAACAACCTAGCATAAAAGGATTTTTATTTGGGTGGTTCAATTCATTCATTACTAACAGAAATGTTTGATTAATCGTTTTCCTGAAAATTTTTCGATTTTGGAACAATATAAATGCAAAAATCAAATTTTTCTTTTCTAAAATTCAAAGACACAAATATATAAAACTTCTGATGTACATAGATGAGATTCAGTGGAATAAACTTCGATGACATTTTGGCCAAAGGCTTAAAACGTTCAAAATTATCTGGTTGTGCTTAATAAACTTTAAATACCAAGAAGCAAAATGGTGAAGAGCGTGTATTTTCGGCTATGAGTTTTGCATAAACAAAACTTCACATTATTGGTCTTAAGTATATTCTAGGGGAGCGGCGATTATATGTTAAGCTAATGCGAATAATCGAATTTAATTTTTGCAAAAACGAATACTTATGTATGTGTTAGAATAAAACAGAAATTTCTTGAAAATTAAACTTAATCCTGTAAATAAGGTATTGCGTTAAAAATCGTTAATTAAATTAGCTTAATTTAGTTTTTTTGACGATTGTTACAATTTATATTCTTAGAAAAGTTTTCAGATGTTATTGATATTGGCCTTTGCGAATTTATGTAATTAAAAAAATACTTAACTATATTAAAAAAAGTCGCATAATTAAAAAAAGTGATCATCAATTAAAACTGTATAGCTCATTTTGCGCCACACCAATATGAAGCCAATGTGATTCATGTAAACTTTGGTGGCAATACTATAACAATAAAAAACATTGCATTGCTATTGTTGCTTTAGTAACTAAAGCTGAAGGTCCACACCATGCGTTAATGCGTCTGTCCTTTTTATGCATTTGACAAAAAAGTAGAATCAGTGTAATTGTATATGACAAGTTACACCTCAAATCGCATAGAATGCATAGACGTATAAACGCATGAGAGTAGGTTTACTTTCTACTTTTGTATCCGTCGCATGTGTGGTGAAAAAAAGTCAGCTGTTATTGATGGCCATGGATGACAAATCATATTTTATTTGCAATGTAATCGATAAATAAGTTTTTGTGGTGGATTACTTTTTACTATTTTTTTGCATTAAAAAAGGTTTTTAATAAGAGAAATGCTTTCGTAATAAAGATTGAATAAACTTTAAAGAATAAAATACATTAAAATTAATTTTTAGCACAATTTTACCACGAACAAAATTTGCCACTCTGGTAATCGGTTACTTTTATGTTCTGAGTGTCATCTTTGTTGTGTTTATTATAATTTTTTTTAACAAATGCCATGAATTGAAACTTATTGATACCGTGAAAAGTCGCGAATATTTTTATAATAAAAGCTTACTCTTCTATGAATTCTATTAAATAACTTCTATTAAAATATCAATTACACTCTTCATTTTTGGCAAAATTGTTTTTAATTGTTAAACATATTAGCACAACAGCTGATAAAAAAAACAAATTTGGCGCATAAAACGCATTGCATGTAACTTGAATTAAGAGACGCATAAAATGCACAAAAAGTATCATACGCATCTACGCATCTACGCATGAACGCATGGTGTGGACCTTCAGCTTAATAGTTAATCGGTACGCCATAAATACAAGCAACATTTCTCTCTCTCTCTAACTGCCCGTTTACAACTGACATGATTTGCTGCTATAACTTGAAGTTATAAAAGCGTTGTTAAAACATTTGCATTAACAACCGTGTTATAACATGAGAAAACTTCTAACATGAAGAGTATATACATAACACTAACATCATATTAGTGTTGAAGTTAAGCATTTCATGTCAGTTGTAGACTGCATGTTAAGGCTAGTTTACACTATTACGCAAGTCTTACGTATTCCATAATACTTTGTGAGATAGAAATCTAATGAGTTTTGTTGCGACTGTAAAAAAATCTAATTGAATATTTCAGTGTTTTTTCACACTATCACACATGAACATGCTTTTGTTAAAATGCAACCCTGATCAAATGTATTATTAGATCTCGGGCAAGTTCGGAATAATGAGAGTAAAATGAAAATTACTCTCTAAATTTGCCGAAACTACCCAAAATTGCTGGAACGCAAAAAACGATTTTTGCACTTCTTCAAATACTAAAGGCTCAGTTAGCCCGGAGTAACAGTAACGTTGCAAATCAGCTGTTTCATTTTGTTGTATGTAAAGCAATTAGAACGATTACAGTTAGCCGTAAGATGTAACGTCTCAATCTGTAAGAAATAGATTGGTCTTACTTTTTTACGGTAAGGTTACTGTTACTCCCGGCTAACTGAGCCTTAATGCTGCTTACTTTTCAAATTAAGATTTATTTAAGTGGTTTTAGACGCTTAAAAGTCATACAATTTGAGTGCCCCGGTAGGCTAGCTAGTAGTGAGCTAATCTATCAACCCCGGGGTTGCGGGTTCGATTCCCGCCAGAGACTCTTGTTTATTTCCTGCAGACAAGCGTCAAGCTTCGCGGGGATTAGCATAGGGAATTACAAAATTAAAAAAAAAAATTATGTAACCAAAACAATTGCAGCATTTTAATTTTTTATACATATTTTGTTTTTGTTTTTATATTAAAGATTAAGGGAAATATGTATTAAAACAAAGTATAATAATCAGGTATGTGATGAAAAACGATTGTTGTCAGCAGGTGTGATTAATATCGACCGGTTTTAGAATCCATTTCGGAAGTAAAGCCAAAATATAGTTCTATTGACATACCTTTATACATACTTAAAAATATATACAGAAAAATAAATTTTTAAAGATACCGAAAACGACATTATCGTTTTCAAATAGTTTTTCATCACATACCTGAGTGTAAAGTTTACTAGTCTAGTAACAAAAAAAGTAACTCAGTTGTGTTTTCAACCTATTAAGGGAATTCGCCTTGCTTACAGCGTTACATCTCATCAAACCCAAAATTTGTTTTGTGATATTTATTAAATTTTGGATAATTTGGATGCTTTGTCTGTGAAAAATTGAACTTGGATTCCGGCAACACTGATTTTAAATACTAGACTTCATCTCTCATATTTAATGTGTATGTTTTTATTTGTTTTTTTTTTTTTTGTCTTTCCTTTGATTGTTGTTGTTAAGATCAACAAAAAACCAGCATTACATATCATTATATTTATTACAATCTCACTTTAACGCTTTATATGTAAAAAAAAACAAAAATTAAAATATTTGAAATTTATTTTATATTTTATTGTTTTTTAATACAATGCGTGTGAGTCAAATGTAAGTCTGTGTGTAAAAAAGAGTGATCTCTCAGCTAATCACTGGCACAGAGAATAATCACTGTTTCGTTAAACTACAAACATTACAAACATGTGTTAAAACATTTTTAAACAAGGGCGTTTAATAGTAAAACATACAAGTGGAAGATTTTTGTTTTTTTCTTTCTTTATCTCTAAGAATTTTGAGAATGCAGCTGGATTTTCTGATTACCTAATAATTTCGCTCTAAAAACCGTTTAAATGAACAATTTTGATAAAAATGGATGGAATAAATAAAAATAATAGATAGAGATGATGATAGGATCACTATGACGTAGATCTGAAATATTTTAAATAATAAAGGGCGAAATTAAAAAATGGTTGAAGATTCTCTTTTAATCTCTGTAGGTAGGTAGGGTAGTACTTACAGAAATTTGTATGAGAGACTCAACTTATTAATTTTTATTTTTTTCTTTTTATTCCTTTATTATTTAAGTAATTTCATTTTTGGAAATAAATTTTGAAGGCCCTTTATTAAATATTTTGTTTTTTTGTTTGTTTCTGTAATACCTATAGAAAATTATGTTTTGTTTATTATATTTTTGTTTCTTTTAAAACTTCCGTCTCTTAATAATCCATCTTCAAAGTATGCAACCCCGTTACTGAGTAGATCATCTTAAAAGCATAAAAATAGAATCAAAATTTCAGGGACAAATTAAATAAATGAATAAAGAAAACTCACTCTATTCTATAAATTTAGCATGATAAATAAACTTTTTCATTCATAGAGTTTCTAAAATAAGATTTTCGTTTTATATGAATATGTTCATATTTAATAAATAGATACATTTTTTTCATTGAAGGGTACTTTACACTACCACACACGTCTTCCTTATATTAAAATACTTTCAAAAAGAAAAATCCAATGGGGTTTGTTGCGACTGTCAAAGAAATTAATATGACATTACTTACCTGAAATAATAATTTTTATTTGCGTTTGTTAGAATGCAACCATGATTAATTTAAAATTATGTAGTATTGTTTAGAAAATTTTCAAAAAACGATTAGGTCGTATGGAATTAAAAATCTTTTCGTAATACTTGCCACACTTTTACATATTACCTTAGTTTTTAACAAGTTTTAATACAAAGTTTAATTAATAGTGTAAAGCACCCTTAATTATGTACAATATTTCTATGTATGTCAGGCCTGTTCTGAAAATCACTTTAACTCAAATCAATTTAACTCAAATCACGTGATTTCAAATCACATGTGCCTTCTAAAATCACACGTGTGATATTTTAGCGTCCCGTTTTTGTGTGGTTTGGTATGAAATTTTATTGCAGAAAGCACACCGAGAAACACAACAACGGGATGACTTTCAAAACACCACAAAATCACACGTGTGATTTCAAAAGCAGGTGATTTGAAATCAAGTGATTTTCAGAACAGGCCCGTGTATAAGCTAGTTTTATTTGTAGTTATTTTTATTTATATCTTTAAAATTTATTAATTCCTCTTTACCATTTTTTTTATTTTTATTAACAGAACTTTTAGCAATGGTGCATGTGATGCTTCTAACATCCAACCCGAACGTCGTGCTAGACTTAATACTGCGCCTGGTATGCGTGGAAGCGGTACATTTGCCATATCGGCATTTGGTAGCGTTGCTAAAAAACCATATAACATAATTGGTTCCACGATTTCTCATATAACAGATGATAGTAGCACGGAAAGTTTAACACCCGGCTCATTTAATAATCGTGGTAGTATAACGAAATCTGTACAAATAAATGATGCAAAAGATTTACGTTATATGAATTCGCAGACACACAAACACCATCAATATAAAGATGAACGTGTAGTTTTGGTATCGCGTAAAGTACCATTTTTCATATTTTCAGCGTTACCCTATTACAAGGGAAAAAATGGAAGGTAATTAGAAATACATTTTCGGAAATCACGGATATAAAATTTTTTCAATTACCTTTTTTTCAACTTTTAGAGCTGAACTACGCAAAGAGGGCCGTAGACGTAATACCTCTGGTTCTCGTCCTTTATCGGCTATTAATGATGCCCCATTTGATCCTTTCGATTTGTTGGGTATTGAAAGAGGTGAAAGTGGCCAGGTATTTGTTTATATAAAAAATCTGTAAAAGAAAAAGTGTTTAAAAATTTTATTTCTTGATTTGCAGGATATTTCCTACGGTCACTTATTGATTCCTTCGAAACAATTTAGTAAAGATAGTAAAAAACATGCTGGCAATACGTCACTTTTGGACAATCAAATTGAAATAACAAGTACAGCCGCTTTAAAGAATCATGGCATTGCAAGGTATTTTCATATTTTTGTTTAAAACTTTTAAAATTATTTTGAAATTTAAAATTCATTTACACATTTCCATAAACAATTGATGCTTGTTTAAGCAACAACTCACAGAATTATTAAGAAAAATGAGAAATGAAACCTTTGATTATTATGTAAACT